>OZ010656.1:5000000-6250000 GCA_963932375.1 Phania funesta | reverse complement strand
ACAATAGTGCCATATATTACAGCCTTCACTACTGCGTACAAATTTATCATTTCTAAATTCGCATGGGTTTGCAAGACCATAATAACAGTTAGTGGCTGTTTCTGGCACACATTGTTGAGCATCCTTGCTGAATACTGTGGTACCGGAGCAGTTGGCTGGAAGAACTGTGCCATTCTCTAGACAGGTATAATGTTCTTGGCACGAGTCAGTGCTGGGTAGCTTTGTACCATCTATTACAAGTTTGCAATATTTAGCAACATCGTATTCAGCATGGGCCACGGCTATTAGCGTAAGTGAAATGCTTGCCAAAAGATTTTCAGCTTAATAGAAAAAGAAAAAGAAATATTTATACCTAATTTCTTGATATAAAAAAACTTAACGAAATCAATTGTCCTTTTGTCTAAAAATCTTTGAATCCTTCCTTTTCTCTGAAACAAGATGCCTAAATAAATTTTTAAATATTGTAATTGAAAACAGAGAAAAATTTGTCGGCCATTTTAAAAACTTAACGAAACTTTTTAGGTTTTTTTTTCGATGGGATTCGTGTGTCTTTTCAGTGAAAATAAAGCGCATTAGTTGGATATAGAATATCCATGTGATGAATTCCAGGTAAATCTTTATAATAACTTTCGCATGCCTTTCGCAGCTCGGCAGGAAGGCCAGCACGGTGCTCGGATATAATAGGGCTACTTTAAGCTGGATCACTTCGTTAGTGACAGGACATGGAAACTTCAAGTACCATCTGGCTAAGATGAAAGTCGTAGAAGATGATACTTGCAGACTATGCCTGGAAGAGGCTGAGACGGTAGCGCACATTGTGTGTGAATGTCCAGCAGTGGCTAGCATAAGGCTTAAGACCACGGGAAGACACTTGTTAGATGTGAATGCTATGGGGGAACTAAGCCTTAGACAAATGCTAGCAATTACAAACGACTCGGCGATGAGGAAGAGTGTCGATAGTTACCAGTCGACAGTCAAGAGTAAAGGCTAGGGCTAGCACGGGACTCAATTGAAAGTAAGGTGGTTGTGATTACGGATCGGTTTCCTGAGATCAATTTGAGGAGCGCAATGGGGGTCGAAAAGGGACCCAGAAAGTAAGTGGTCTGCTTCGATATCCCCCCATACATTTATAATAATAACAAAAAATGCCTTTCGCAGTATAGCGACCGTTTGCCTATTAATTATTTGATTATATGTATTAAATACCTTCAATAACGATCGGCAATAATTTTTCAGTTTATGGGAAATCCTGTCCCTACCTCATACAGAGCACTACATTAGAAATTTGGAAGCATGCCGAGAATATCCTCATGCTCCTTGTGACTAACCCCAGCTAAGATGAGCTTGAGGTTTTGGGGAAGGGTTTTTTTTAAATCCTCTATTATTCGCATGCCTTTATTGTGAAAATATCCGTTCTTCACTTTAAATCAGAAAATGTAACCCTCTCACGAACAAATAATGAGTGCGGTTCCTACATTGATAGAGTTAAGGGCAGTTTCAGATCATTGATCGAATTTTGAAACAACAAAAGAAAGTTAGACTTAGTTCCTATTTCCTTAAATTGCTATTTCTCTGATTTTTCCCAAACATGCTTTGCTATTTATTTCATTGAGTTTCTTACCAATCATCCTATTCTAAAATTTATCTTTTGTTAATTTTTCGTTTTGGCACTTTTGAAATATTGTCTTAACACTGACTGTCCTGCTTTAAACTTTTTCGCTTTTATATAGAAATTATTTTGTTAACTACGTTTTTAAATTTAATTTAATAGATTGTATTTCTAGAAAAATATGGAAGAATTAGAGATATAAACTAAATTAAAAAATAAAAAATGAATTATTATGATAAATAGTTCTTTTTTTAAAGATTAGATTTCTTTGAAAATGACTAACAATTTCACCATTCCGAAAAAAAAACGAAAATATGTACGCACAATGGGGTGACATAAACAAAAATGTTAAGTTTACAGTTTTAATGAACAAAATTACGTAATCAGTAGCGTTTAACCCAAAAAAAAACGACTCCAATACTTTAAACTGTTTTATAAATTAAAAAATCCTTGGAATGAAGTAGATGAAAGGCCCCAAGTGTGCGGTCAAAAGTTCTGACTTGGCCAAGGGAGGAATCCGGAAGATATTGTCAAGTACGTCTTACAAAAAGTGTACGGGTCAATTTGTATACTTAGTCCTAAGGTTTTGGGCCGTGCGATTTAGATAAGGATTGGCAATGAAGCGTCGCAAAAGGTGGAGTAGTTAATCTCTTTAGAAACTTCGCTATTTATTGACCAATGTAAGGAATTCTGAAGAAATAGACAAGAAATCGTGTAAGGTGTGGATGCTTGTTAAATGGGAATGCCTTGGAGTACATAACCCTTAGACAAATGATAGCAATTACAAGAGACTCCGTGATGAGGAAGATGGAGGACAGCCACCAGTCGCTAGTCTGAAATCACTGCAGTCAAGAGTAAAGGCTAGTGTTAGTAAGAGACTCAATAAAAGTAAGGTAGTCGTAAATTACAAATTGGTTGCCTGAAATCAATTCGAGGTAGGAAGGGGATCAGTTGGTATGCTTCGATATCCCCCTTACATTACAATAAAAAGGTGGAAAAAATGAAAGGAAGAAGCAACGAATCATTAAGAAAAATTTGCAGTGTTGCAACACATTTTTACTCCAAAGAAGTTGCTGGTTATTTGGGAAAGTTTGTATTGGACTCATGTTGATTTGCGAACATGCATTGGTTTCAAAGCATAACGTAATCTTAGCACCGGGTGTAAGTGCCCCTATATGCACTTGTATGGGAAGCAAATGTAGGACAGTCATGGTACTGGACCCTGATCCCACCTCTAGGAGTTTGGAGCTACCCGTTCTGCTGTCAATAGCTATTTTATTGACGTCTGCGTTGAAAAGCCGCATTGATCCTGCACCAAGATATTTCCTCGATTTGGGTATAAACCACAACCAACAGCTTTACCAAGTATGGTTCTCGTTGTACCATTGTTTATATTATTAGTGGTCAAACTTAGAAAGTACTGCCATCTTCCAGTTTCAGGCCTTAGATAGGCCTTGGGGTCCTTCACCGGTAATAATACACCAAGGTGGAGGGACTATCAAGAAGATGAAACCGGGGGTATGGTTTCACAACAATGAGGTGAGTTTGGCTGGTAGCGTTGTTGTTCCTTACTAAAAACAAGGTTGGAGCGTTTATAATATTAACACGTTCCCTGCCAGACCGTTTTTTGAAGAGTTCCCGTTTAGGCCGCGTGCGCCTACGATTAATTAAGGGCATCAGCAGTAGTATTATGCAGTAGCATAATAAATTTTAAAAAACTTCTTCATTTACTTTACGCCCAACGCGGCAGTGAATGTGTTAAATGGTATGGACATGGATTACATGGACGGACGACGATAGTTGCCACAAAGCGACGAATTGACATTAGTGGGTGTAGTTATCTTTCGCGGAGTTGACATGAATTGACCACAAATGCTTTCAAATACTCTTGGTGAGATCGCCATTAATGAACGAAAGAGTAGTGAAGCGCCAAAAACTTTTCCCGAAAACCCGTCGCTTGTAGATATGTTGCGGTGTGACGGTTTTGGAGTTCATGTTGTAAATGTGGTCCAGGGATTACTGAAAACCATTATTTATTATTTTAATTAAATTATTAATCAATTTTTCGATGTGCATACATACCATATTATTTATGCATAATCAATAAAAAATATTATCATTTTATTAGTTTCGCCCATACCGGTGGAAAGTTGAACTGTTTAATCAGTCAAAAGTTTAAAAATAATTAACGAATTGAATAAAACAATGTCTACTTTGAACAGACATTTTGGTTCTTGTTTCATTATTTAAAAGTATTTATCTGCTCTAATTGACGCATAGATTATGTTACGAAAACTATTACATTATTAAGCTTAAGTTCGAGGTGTAAGAATACTAAGTTGCTTAAGATTTGTAAGCATGCATGATCATGCACTTTTTTTTTGCTCACACTAATGCAAGCTGAAGTTAGTGGAAGCAATTTAGTTAAGTTTATTGGAATAAGTTATTCGAATTTGAAATTAATAGTTAAATATTTGAATTAAAAGAGAGATTATTTTGATTAATAAAAGAGACTACAACACGTTACAGTCGACCAATAGTGATTGCGATAGTCTAGGTTTTAGTCCTTCTCTACGACCTACAAACTAAAAGTGTTCACTAAAATTGATTTCAGCACAAACAATAAAGTTGAATGCATGATTAATTCAAGCGGGGCGAAATAAAATCACATGTCTCGGAGGGAAAGCTCTTTGAGAAGCTGAAGAATTGAAGAGCACTTATGTTTAGGCATTAACCTTATAGTAAAGACAGGAAATAATACTTAATTACCAAGCACAACATTTATTGTTTTAATTTAATTCATTAAACACAGTTGTATTACAAATTTTTATTTAAACAAGCTGCATAATTTACAACGTGAGGAGTACAACCTTGAGTACGTTCATCGAAATAATAACTATTGGGACAGATGCCTTGGGTGCTGGCCACACCATTTGAACACAAAGCATAAGCCCTACAATCTCCGGCAATGTTCACATACTTATTACCCATACCCTCACAACGATCCAGAGAACATTCTACATTCAAGCGATCACGACACGACAGAGTGTTAGAATCGAAGAAGGTACCTGGTGAACAAGTGAAATGTTCAGGTTTACGATCGTAAGTATCGTTGAACATGTTTTTGCAGAAGTAATAACCACTACAGGAAACACCATCCGAAACCGGACCCATATGCTCCAGACATACTTTGAGTTCTGGTTCGGGTTTTTTGGCGGTAGGATAGCACACAACGTCATCCACTGGCACGCAGCTGCGCTCTTCATAACTCCAGGCAAAACTGCTGTTACAGCTGTGGGTTTCTAAGATACCCTTTTGGCATTGTTTGTATTTGGTGCAATCATTTTTATCGGCAAGGAAAACACCATCTTTTAAAGATAGACAAATAGGATCACTGCTGGCTTGAGGACATTTGTATTGGTGCTTGTAAACGCAGGCCTTATTGACGCCATCAAACACTAAATTTTTAGGACAATATGATCTGTGCTCCTTACCGTCACGACAATAAACATAGGCATTGCAAAGTTCATTATCGGCCAAGAAGGTATTATTGGCTTCACGAGAGCAACGGTTATGATTTGCTGTTGTTATAGTTGTTTCAAAGGGGCAATTGACTTTGTCTTTGTATTCACATCTGACCGTATTCTTGTTAAAATACAGACCAAATACACAAGAACCTTCCTCCATATCAGCAGCGCCCGGAGAGCTGGGGCATTTTATCCAATCTCTGCAGCTATTTGGTTTGAGAATAACGCTGTTGGGAACCAAAGCACACAGCTCACTAATGTTGACGGCTGACTGGGCTGACATCAGGCCAAACAGAGTGGTCGAGAAAAGTACAAGAAATTTACCTAAAATCCATAGCAGGCGAAAAGAAAAAGAAAAAGTACCATTCTGTAACAAAAGTAATTTTCTCCAGTTAATTATTTTACCTTTAAACATTTTGTATTCCCTGCCGAAAATTTCCTTTCCCTAGTATTTTTATAACCGCTTAAGTCTTGTTGACGGTTAGAAGTGAGTTCTACAACTGTTGCTGATATATTCAGATTTTGTAGCTATAAATAGGAAAAATGTTTTGCGTATTTTTTGTCTGCTACAACTTATTATTGGTTAATTATTCTGATTAATTTTTAATTACAGTTCAAAACATTCTCTTGTCTCCAAATTGTGTAGATTGTTGGTAAGATAAATTCATTCCCTTATATGTTTTCCGTTCAGATAACCTGGAGCTGCGGTACTTGAGATAAAAGTGTATTTGACTTTGGTGTACAAAAATATAGTTTAAGATTCGGAAAAATTTTTGAATATTTTGAATGGGTGTTATAAATTGTTTGTGTGTCTTACCTTATTGATTTCAAGTAACCGATTTGTAATTTACATCTCTTCAGAATTCCTCCACCAGAGTTTCTACGGAGACTAACTTCTCCACCGCTAGCGAGTCTTCTCTGTCTATCCATATCGGAATCTCAAGGTCCAACACCTTTAGAGATTGACCCGTCCATCCCTCGTGAGGCATGCTTGTTCATCTCTACTGACTTCTTGGCTTGGCCAATTAAAATCGAAGTTCGTTTAGAGAATTCATATAATTTCCACGAGATTGAGCAAAAAAATTTCCACTAAAAAACGACTGGTATCCAGACTTCGCTTACTAGAGACCAAGCATCTTGTTCTACTGTGGATTAGCGATTTTTTAAGAAAGTGCTAACTTCTCTCTGCTCGTCTTGTTTACGCAAGCCATACCTTTGTACCTGCCATCTGACGGGTTGTTACCCAGTTTGGGTCATAGAATATACCGCGGACTTGGCTATATACTTAACCGTAGACTTTATCATATTTGTAATTTATAATTAACGTCATAGACTTCCATAAACGGCGGCAAAATCAAAGACTAAACTATGATTCGAGACTGTCGCCAAAGGATGAAAATGAGCGTCAGTGTTTGTCATTGTGAAACAGTTGGTTGGTTACTCTTGCAATTAAGTAGTCGGAAATACCCGAGCTCTGTTTAGGTGTCTAGTTTGATATCAGGCGGTACAGAGAGTTGCAGAAGAGATTATAATAACGGAGAACTAACAAAGGGAGGTTCAACTTGTCATGATCAACAAAATTGGAAATTTATAGGCGTGAAAAATTAGGAATTAAAGAGAAAGACGCTCAAGAGAACTTAGGGTTGAAAGGCATTGGATTGAGAAGAAAAAGTTTAAAATATGTCCATGTATGATATATAAGCTGGTTCGGATCCCGGTGAGGAAGGGGGCTTAATAACACAATTTGCACCTGTGACTTCTTACGTTTTATAAGCATAAAGAAAATACCCTTTGTTTTTTATATCTTTCCAATTAGAAAGCGAATGTCACTGATCGTTATCTGGCTGGCACTTAGAAAAATGTCGTTCAAATTCTAGGTTATTCAGGTACGAAAGCTACTGTTAGCAGTAACAGAAGTATCTAAAGACCTTTCAGATTGCATTAAAATTTTATAATTACAGTTAATTAAAATCTTACGGAAATGTTTATTTCATTTTACATATTTTCTGCTGGTTCGGTTGTCCTTTGTTTAATATTTTGACAATCTCAATGAACCTTAAAAATATGTAGAGTACAAGAAATTATTTGAGGGCCAAGAGAGAACTAAGAGTTCATGCTAGGAGGAACATTGATCAAAGCAAATCTTCTGAAATAAATTCAAGATTTTTCCCTTTTCATCCCTTACTCAAGAAACTGAAAGCCTTAAAATTAAAGTCCCCTATAAAATCCATATGTGTAATGAGTCTGCCTGCGCTCCTGAGTCTAAAACCGGCAATTGCTAGGCATTTTTAATATACTCTCTTCCTGACACAACCTACAAAAACCTGCCCCGATTTTCTTTGTTTTATATTTTAACAATCTCAACGTGCGTTCAAAAAACGTAGATAGCAAGAAAACATTTTTTTTGCCAAGAGAAATCTATGAGTTTAAAAATATCCCTGGATGGGATTGCTAGGAAGAATATTGATTAGAGCAAAGCTTCTGAAAATGGTTTAAAATTTTTATATTCAACTCTTAATGTTGTTTTGTGAAGGAGAGACTATCCAGTCATTCGTGTTTAAGCCCCGAACAGAAATACATCAAGGTGGCGAGTATTACCAAGAACACATCTTTCCAGCAGATCATGCATAAGAATTTCAGATTTAGTTCTCCTTTCTCAGCACTTCCTCTGCATAATCGCAGCCTTAAAACTAAAGTCCACCACATGTGTAATGGGTCTGCCTGTGTTTAGACTGAGTTCAAGTTTCCGGGGTTTTTGCCTTCGTCTTAATCTTTTCACTTGCGAGATTGCCTCCTTGCTTAGCTGATAATTGTTATGGGTTTTACGTTGTAGGAACTGACATCACTTAATCTGCTTGCTGAAATTCGTCCGTTTCGTTGAAAGACTTAACAGTCATCCCGTTTTCACGTAACTTACAACACTTTAGAGTCTATCCTGATTCTCTTTTAAACTGAAAGCAGACTAGCAACCCGAATCCTCATACTAGTGACTTAGATCCTCTTGGCAATGCTGTTCCCCATTTTATTATGGTACTTTCTAGGGGCGTTTTCGTTTCTTAATTAAAATGTTGCCCCGTTACTTATCACTCCCTTATTATTTGGGGTTTTATAAAAATAAGGGGCCGTGCCTTTCGGCATTATTAAGGGTAAAATATAAAAACAACCCCGCCTTTTATGGGCGTAAACATATTTCTAATATAACAAAAAAATTTTAAATTTTTTCTACAAACGAAAACTTCTCTCCGATTGACTTATTTAGTCAGCACGACTAAGTGGAGCCTCAAGTGTAAGTCGTACATCTGACAGTATGCACCGCTACCATTTACTTTCTTAGTTTCTTCAAGCTTATTTTTACAAAATGTACTGCAATCATGTTGCTATATACGGGAAGAGATAATCGAAGCGACTGTGAGCGCCGTCAATTCAAAAATAACTCCAGGAAGCTGCAGTAAGCAGAGGAATAGTAAACCGGGAAACAGTAAATCGGCAAGTTAAGCGCGTGGGAATAGGAAGCTTTATAATACCACTATTCCCCATTACAATTTAAATAGGTATTTTTACAAGTGGTTTCAAATATTATCTTAAGCGCTCCTCCAAAATTAGGGAACAACTAATACTAAGGCATTATATTCTTCTTGTTAACTCTAGTCTCTAGTCTTCATTAAACAAATTAAAAAATTAAAATTGGCAAATAGAATTTATTAAAAGCTTTTGATTTATTGTATTGAAAGTTATGTTTTTTCTAATTCCTGGTGTGTTAGGGAGCGATTTCTATTATTAATATGATCTCATGGGCACAATTTGTAATTTGAGGAGGCGGGGGAGTTTTCATCACATGTTTGGGTATATTCATTAAAGTATTGATTGTTGTTGCAGCGGAAGCCTGCGTAATTTAAATACCCAGCTGATTGTCCTTGTGAAGTTTGATTTCCGCAAATTAAGTAGTTATGACATCCCGATTCAATAGCTCCAACAAACATTTGGTTGATGTTAGCACAGCGGTCATATGCGCAGCCAAATGTATAGGGAGTAACACATGTTCCGTTATTAAAATGAAGACCCATTGGACATTTATCCCAGGTACCTGGTCCGTCAGTGGAATTGCAAGCGTAAAATCCCATGCATGTTTTACTATCAGCAACATACTTGGGAAAAGGGCCTTTTAATCCTTTACAAGCTGCCGCATTTCCTGCTAAAGGCATTGCCACACCTAAACCAATTCCAGTAGGAGTAGGATTTTGACAAGGATTTTCGTATTGACACATAGCAATTTCTTTATTGTAATATGTGTTTTTGGCACATTGTCCTGGCGTGCCAACGCCATTGTTGCACGTTAGGTATTGGTCACAATGGTCTGGATCACCAGCAAATATACCATCGGGTACTAAACGGCAAATTGATTCGGCCCTACATTTGGAAGTCGATTGATGGCTCCAAGCACATTTTGCTAGGTTACTGTCAAATACTTGCTTCGTGGGGCAATGGTTGCACTCTGCAACTTTGTTATTGCATTTACAAAAACGGTTGCAATTATCTGGATCAGCTATCAGTGATTGATCCGGTGCATACTGGCAAATACTTGCAACATTAGCGACGGTGCAAGTTTCATGTGTTGGGATCTCACAGTAAGCCGTTCTGGAGTTGTATGCATAACCTTTGGGACACTTACCAGTGCCTTTCAACTGTCCATTCTCACAAAAGCCAAATGAATCACAGGAAGATGGATCGGCAATGTGACATTTAGCAAGTTGGGCGCAAGTCTGATTCATGGTAAAGACAGCTGTCGCCGTTGAAATTCGTTGTGTAAAAAAGCCAGCTACGAGCCACAGGATAAGTTCTGTTGTGGTTTGAAGTCCTAAAAAGGTTGATTTGGTATTGTCGCCAAAAAAAAAAAATAAAATAAAAGAAAAAGATTTCGTTAGAAGGTGCAAATATTTTAAGATTCGAATATTATTGGTTCTTATGAATAAACCGAGTTCCAATCATTTAAAATTAACACAAATAACAAAATTTTTTTGTGGAAAACTGGTTTTTGGAAAAAAACCCGGGAATTTTTAAAACCGGGTTTTTGACAAAACCGGATTTAGGATTTAAAAAAAAATGAAATGGTTTTAAAATAATGGAGTTTATTTTTTTTATTTTGTGACACGAAAATAACAAAAGAATATTTTTGCGGAAAACTGATTTTTTTAAAATCCGGGAATCTTTAAAACCGGGTTTTTGGCAAAACCGGTTTGAAAAAAATATATAAAAAAATTAAGTGTTTTTAAAATAATAGAGTTAGATTTTTAGTGTTAAAAACATTAAAACACCATATCCTTTTTGCTCATCACTGAGGAAAGCTTCAAGTTCTCCTTTCTCTTTTTCCCCTTGTTCTGTGAGAAGATGCACTCTAGTTTTGTTTTTAATTCAAAACGCACCTTTCATGTTGCTTCTATACAAATTACGAATATCTGTTGTTAAGGTATCCTGAAAGTGGAAAAACTACGACTGATTTTATAGTTCCACTTGCAGGGTTTAAATACTCAAAGTATTTGCGCAACAAAAAGAAGCAGATAATGGCAAAAAGTCCAAAAATAAAATTAATCATTTAAAAAAATGTTTCAAATGTACAAAATCTACTGACAAGATTAGCTTAGTAGTGTCATTGATAATATTTAATAGAAAACATTTATTTTTTGCTTCTTAATTTGGTTAAAAAAAAAAATAACATTGAATTACTTTTCCAATTTAGTTTTAAGTTAAATAAAGAAAAATAACATTCAAAATTTCTGTTAACTTCTTTAATAATATTTGCAAAGGGAAGGAAAGGGTAGGTGTCAAAATTGAATGCAACAAGTTGCTTGGGTGATTTCTAAGACAAGTCCCAGGGACTCGGAAGATGAGTGATGGCACATGGTTCTTTGACCCGTAAGCAAAAGCATGAAAAATTTAAAATTGTAAAGATAACAAAGTTAAACAAATTAACTCTGTTTAATGGCGACAGACATTAAGAATTAGAGAATTTAAACCCTAGAAAAGTATGGTTCTGTGCTTCTTTGAATATCTGCGTATGCTGCATTTTTTTCAATTTTGTGTTATGGACAGACACTCTTTACTTGAAGCTAAAAGTATGGGACAAATTTGGTTGGTAATTAATAAAAACAAATCGTCAGCTGGCAGGCATAAAGGTACAGCTTGCCGTAAGTAAGAAGTTCTGACTTATACTGCCTCGCGGTGGCGGACGGTAACAGGTTCCTGTCTCTAAAAATAGTCTGGCGAAATAAGTCGTGCCGAGAGAAGCCAACATTGTCTTATAAAAATCCGTAATCCACGGTGGAACAGTAAACGCCAGGGATGCGTGGCCAAGAGGGTGGTTTATCTCTAGTATGCGAACTCTGGATACCAGTGGATCGCCAGTTTTAATATAAACTTACCTGTGCATATGGATCTCTGTGCGGGTGGATACCTATTTTTTAATTACTCGTGGGAATTACATGAATTCTCTGAAGAAACTTCGGTTTTAATTTGTCAAGTCAGGAATCCGGAAGAGATGGACAAGTATGCCTCGCGAAAAGAAGTTAAATTTTTGTAGGAACTCTGGTGCCTAATTGGCCAATGGAGGATTTCTGAAGAGATAGACAAGAAAACCTCAGAAGGAATGGACGGGTCAGTCTCCAAAGATACTCCTGTAGAATGTCCAGCACTGGCAATCATAAGGCTTGGGACCACGGGCAGACACTTCTTTAATGTGAATGTCACTCTGAAATCACTAGTCAAGAGAAAAGGCTAATGTTAGCCCGATACTTAATGAAAATATCGGTTGCCTGAAATCAATTCGTGGAAAGATATGACCACGAAGAGTGTTCTGCTTCAAAATCCCCGCTACATTAAATAATAAAAAAAACAACGTAAGTACCCACTAGCACATACGTTGATTTATAATGGCGCGTGTATTCGAAGCTTTGATTGCAGTGGCACCAACGAAAGCGAAGTATATTGACATAAATTGTTTTTTTAACTGGGTTCCCTCCCACCTTAGTGAACGTTTCAAAACCTTGTCCCTTATTCGATTAGTATTGCAAAGCCGCCAGACCACAATCTACATCACATGGCTACTTTTTGCACACATGTATAATGCCACTTGATAGATCTCGGTGTGGAACGGAGTATCATCAAAATTCTGGCAATATTAAAATTGTTGCAGTAGGCATTATTCCGGCCGCGTTTTTAAGAGCGAAAGGGAATTAGCTGCTTTGTGAGCTACCATATCCACGTTTTTCTCAGGAGTATCTCTGGAGACTGAACCGTCCACCCCTTGAGAGGTTTCCTTGTCCATCTGTTCAGAATTCTTGAGAAGAATTTTCCGTAATCTCAAATGAGAATTAAAGAAAAATTATGCAAGAAAACTTATTCTTACCGATTTTTCTGAAAGAGAAACAAAGTTTAAAAAAATGTTTGTATATATTTATCCTTTCTCTATTTGTTACTTTTATGCGACTTGCTCTTAAACACATTCAACATTTTTGTTTAAATCGCAATATTCCCTTTTAGAATCCCACAAGAGGCCTTCAGGGCAGGAGGTTAATACCGGAGTGCCCATTATGCACATAAAATATTTACTACAGTCCTTCGGATGGGCCACATAACTTTGGCGTCTAAGAGGACACGCAATGCGATAAGTATGGGATGAGTTTGGCATCTTCAGAGAAGTGGTAACGGATAACTGTGGCGTTATAAGAGGTAAGGGGATAGGGGTAGTAGTAATCGTTGTAAGTTTAGTGTGATCTGCACCGGAAAAATGGTAGGCTTCAGTAGTTGTGGTGCTTGTGTTAACAGGATAACAAACCGCTGAGTTTTTTACCGCTAAACTGCTTAGAGACTCATTTATTTCCTTTTTTTCCTCTTCGGCCAAGTGATAACAGTCAGCTTTATGGCTGGCAACACATTGTTGAGTTGTATAGTTCCAAAAAGTATCTGGGCCACAGGAAAGTTCATGCATATGACCATAAGCACACAGATAATAAGAACGACACTGTTCAGGATTTGGCAAAAAGTAAGCACCAAAATGACGGCACACTACACGAGCTGGGTCATAACCTTTCATGGGATCTATAACTTCGCCAGTTGTCAAATCCAGTGCCATCAAAGATGCATACACGACAGGCTTTACAGAGTCTTTACTGTCTTCCGTAGGTTGAGAGGTCAACTGACAATTGACATTTTCAGGCCAATTGCATACCAGACGTTCAGTGTCAAAATGAAAGCCTATTTCACAATAATGCTCTGACGGCTCTGTAGCACACAAAATATAGCCACGACAATCTTCGGGATGGGCCAAAACATCATTCATATTTTTGCCCAAACACAGCTAAGTTACGCATGAAAAAGCAACATAAAGTTTAGTCCCAGTTGGGTTGTGAGAATTTAATTGTTTTTGTACCTGGCTTAAGTCCAATTCGGCCCATGCTAACCCACTAAGAGCCGTTATATAAAAAGTTAAATAAATTTTTTTCATTATTCGTTCAAGGAAAATAAACTGCGTATCTGCTGTTTTGTTCTGTGTTATTTTTTGGTCTGTTAGAAATTAATTTGCCAAAACTTCTGCTAATGTCGCTCATATATATAGAGTTTTGTCTTTAATAACCATAAGTGACAAAAATGGTAACAAATGTGTTATAAACACAAAAACGTCTTTGAAAGATAAAAAATAATAATTTTAACATGATAACGGGTGCAAAACAAAAACAACAACTTTCATTTCGAAAAAAACCATTTGTTAGTTTTATATTCAATTATTTGAAGGTATTTTCCTCACAATTTAAAGAATTTATGATACATTTTTTCCCAGCAAGGAGTAAACTGATAAGAACTTTAACAAAAGCCTATTTCTAGGCTTTCGTTTTTAAAATACTTTGGTTAATATTTTATTTACAATTAAAGCTTGCTTTTAGGCTGTTATCGTTTATTCTCTGCACTAGTTTAATCGATTACCTCTTTTCCAAATTTGCTTTATAAAATACATATCTTGTTCATTCGAATCATCTCAATCTCAATTTGAATTGAATTATAAGGTGTGTCTTTAGGCCCAATAGAATTTTAAATTGTAAAAAATAACACATAAATAAATTAAAATTTAATAAAAAAATTTTTTTATTCGAAAGATCAATACAAGTACATGACATTAATATTTGAAAACGATTTCGGGCAAATGCCCACCGCTCCTGTTCTTGACAAAGCGCATTCTCGACGAACAATTTTGGAATAATTTTTCAAACATTGCTGGCCTTATGTCACCAATAACACGAACAATGTTGGCTCCCAAGGCGTAACTTTTTGCTGGTTTATCAGCATAAACCAGTGACTTAACGTGACCCCACAGGAAATAATTGAGAAGTGGCAAATCGCATGACCTTGGAGGTTAATTTTTCGAAATCAACTTTTAGCGAAATTTTGATTTCAATGGTTGAAACATCTCGCCCCGATCAATGTCATACATGTTTTTAAACAAAAAAACATTGACGATGGTGTTGTAAATATCTTTAGTGACCGTAATGTGAGCTTAAAACGGTGGAGTCTGTAGGGTCCACTGTGGATTAGTTTCACTCCACATGCAGCAATTTTGCTTATTAACAAACCCATTAAGCCATAAATGAGCCTCGTCGTTGAACACAATATTGCGATAAAAATTCGGATCGATAGCGGTCTGATGCGGTTGAAGTGCCAAACTTAACCGCAAAATAAGTCAGGTTGGTTCTGTGGCGATGCCGAATTCTGATGATCCGCGCTAAATCGATATTTTTGGGACATTTCTACGGCAGTGTCCATTGCGGCGGCTATGTTCTCTTCATTTCGCACCAATATCTCTCAGGTTGGAGGCTTAACGTCCAAAAGAGTGTACTCAAGCTAAAATTTTTCCATGCTGTGACAAATTGCCCGCGGCCTGAAGCGTTGATAACGACTGACTTCATGACGAAATTCATGCTGCTTATATATAACTGAGCCGGAATTTTGAAAAATATTTTTATTAATTTCTTTACGCTCGGCAAAACCTTACTGATTGTTTTGACATGTAAATGGCATTCGAAACTTTGACAGCTTTTGACATATAAAAATTAGTAATGCTATTATTACTATATGGTGGCCATATATATTCTGACGTTTAATACTTTGTTATTGTGAATGAAGGCGCAACCATATAAATTTTTTCTGCCTAAAAACCGCCTCAATTTTTATATAAATTTTATATTTTTTAATTAAAAGTTATTATTACATTTTGCAATCGCTGTATGTACGGCCTGTCGCTTAACGCTTCTATTGTAAATGTTCTTTTACTTATATACTCTCTTTAATATTTTCCACACTGCTCTTTAAAGTTGACTAATTAAAAAACCAAAAAAGAAATAACTTCAAGTTTGGTGTTAAAATAAAAAACGAGCCTTTATGAATCACCAAAAGGCAATTCGTGTGGTCACCGATCTGGTTTTATAATAAGTCTATTTAGTATTTAAATGTATTTTTAAGTTTTTTATAAATTCGCACTTACACCCGACTCTTTGTTGACGAGGGTATAAGTCAATAACTAAAATTCAAAAGATTCTGATTTGTGCACATGCAAAAATACAAGAATTGTAAAGATTATTGAAAATTAATTTGTTAAAATAGATTAATTTAAAAATTTTCCGCCTAAAGAGATCTTGGTGTTTAACAAAGTATATAAATATTAAAGCAGTTCTGGAAAACGAAAACAAAACATAAAATGTTGTATAAACCAAGTTCAGGGTGAAACAATGACCAAATTAATGAAAACAAATGTTTTAATTATATTTCAAATTAACAAGTTCAAAGTCGTCAGTGTTCCTTTGGGAAAATAAAATTAATATTTCCACTACAATAATAATAATCGCATAAACTTGTCAAGAGCAAATCTAGAAATAATTGAAGTTTAATGAGAAGAAATTATTTATTTAAAAAAAAAAAATAATATCACAAACTTTCCAAAAACTTCATATTTTATTGTGTAAAATCTAAGAAGTTTAAAATTAAAAAAAAAAAAGAGTACAAGAGCTATATTTGGTTGTGCCGAATCTTATATACCCTTCACCAAACTATGAACTACTAAAAATGTACTAGTGATTTTTCCCGATGCAAAGGATTGTTTAGAATATTTAATTTTGGCCCCCGGTTTTAGTCGTATTATTTTGCATATAAAGACTCCTTTCACCACTTTTGTAAAATTTTAGATAATAGGATTAAGCTTTCGAATCAGAAATTTGATATAAAAAATTTTGTTTTTCAAATCGAATTTCATAATGATCTAATTCATTTCAACCTTTTCATTCTAAATAAAACGAAAAAAATTATTCTGAAGTGGAATACAGATCAGCTGAAGTACTCGGATATTTTCACATTCAAATAAAATATTGCCGATTTGGAAATACAGAACAGCAATGTACATACATACATATATTTTATGCTTACTGCCGTGCAGGAATTTTTTATCACACTAAGGCAACAACAGTCACCACTAAAAAGGCGTATATAGAAATAAACAAAAATTCGATTTTCAATGATAAAAGTTATGATTTAACACAGGTTACTTAATTCACACTTGAAATGAAAAACAAACTCTCTTTTCAATAAAATATCAATAATATAAAGCAAAGAGCATTATTACAACATCTCTCTTAATTTGCATATTGTTATAAGGTAAATTTTTTCTCGATTAAAAACCATCATAAACACACTGCCTCTCTTAATAATGGCATCCATTTGTGTGTTTGTTGTTCCTGTTTGTTTTATTACGTTTTGTCATGCCGAAACAAACACTTGAAAGTGTTTTGTGATGAACTGAATTGCACATGTTTGTGTGTGTTGAATACTTATTTTGCTTGTTGGCGGAGAACAGTGTGGAGCAGAGGGGAGCTGCTAACAGCACATGTGTTCTGCTTTACCAACGTCTCACACTGGTTATTTGCGCAATGTTGAAACAGTTAAATGCCGACTGCGAGTAGATAAAATTGATTTTTAACGGAGTATTTAAAACGATCGCTGTGACAATGTGTATAAAAAAATTATTATTTAAAGAATAAAATATAAATGTGTTTGCCTTAGCGTGCGCAGTTTGCTTAAATATTTAATTAAAGCAAACAAATTCATGTAAATTTACAAAATTAAGCATCAAGAAAAATAATATTACAAGTTAATGTTTGAAAAGCAGTGTGTATTAAAAAGTGTTAAAGATAACCACAGAATGCTAATCTTAGTAGTAAGAAGGAAAAGTTGAGGTTAAATAATAAAAAAGTAAAGAAATATACAAAATATTTTAGGTACCTACCTATCAGCTCTTCTTAAATTAAGTGTGTTAATTAGCAAAATAAATATTAAGTGAGAAAAAAATATTAGCAAAAAAGTTAAATAATAAAAAAAAGCATTTAATATAGAGAGTTCGCAAAATAATTTAATACAAATAAAAATTATAAAATAAAGAAAAAGCAAAGATAAAAGGAATACAAAAAAGAACAAAAGCAGAGTGCTAAAAATAGAGGATAAGTAAAAAGAGAGTGTTAATAATTTGTGAGAGAGCCTTACCATTACGAGCAAATCAGTGTTCTGTGTTATGTTGGCTTCTTCTTTTTGCAAAACAAGAAGAACAACAACAAAATTATCCTGTTTTTTTTAAAGTGAGTATTAAAGTGTTGCCAGTTTATAGAAATGATATAGGAATTAGGGAAACATCGATACACATATTTTCCGATACAATACCGATACCACATGTCCAACTCCAAATTTAATATGAAATGAAATGTACAGTAGGTAGAATTTTCCGGAACTAGAGGATGGGATAATGCGTTAAGAAATCTTTTTTTAAGGATTGGGCCTATAACATAGATTGCGTATCTTTTGAACGCGGTTTGTGTCTTTAATGACTTATATGTTATTTTGAAGCTTAACTCTGTTGTGTGTGTTTAATTTATTTGCATTAAACATTACCCCTTTGAGAAATAAAGTTTTAAATACGGGCATGTTCTGACACTCGCAAGAGTGTCAAATCGCATGCGAGTAGCAAATCGCCAAACTTATTTCTGCATGTTCTGCAACACACGCGTTTCACTTGCGATTTGCTTTTGAAAAGTTTTAAAAGAAAACTCTGTATTTTTAATATTTCTAATACCTGAACCTAGAATATTACCAAAAATACCCGGGCATTTCATTTGAATTAATTACAGCACTAGCTGCGTATTAGCTGTTTAGGAGAAGCAAAAAACGTTTATAAATTTCATGTATTTAGAAAAAAATAGTTACAAAATGTTTTTAGTTTTGACTAAAATAAAAAGAAAACACTATTAATTTAATTTATTCATAACTTTGTAGTTTCTTTAAAAACTAGTTTAGTTTAAATACAGCAGTTCACTTTAGTATACTCTTGCGAATGCGAGTTACAGAACACCTCTCATGCGAGTTGAAATCGCAATCCCAAATTTTGTGTGAGATGCGAGTGTCGGAACATGGCCGATAGTTTTTTATGCAACTGATAAAAAAGGATATTTATTTGTTAAATTTGAAATGAGAGATAACAAGCTAAAATTAAAATTTTTTAATTAAATTATTATAATCAAACAAGAGTCATTATTTTTATGGAATCCTAAATCTAATAGTAAACATGCGAAAATGGCAGCACTGGTATGAATATACTCGTACATATTTCGTTTGTTTTGTTAAATTGTTTTTGTTGTTATTGAAGCAATGATTTAACGAAAGCAGTAAACATACATATGTAGGAATATTTTCAAACTATTTGTTTAATGTTTTTAAAATTAATTTTAAAGATCATGTTTTTTGCTTTTTATTTATTTTTGCCCAAAATTTTTTCAATTTTATAAGAAGTTCAAAATATTTTAAAGAAAAAATATATAAAAAAATAGTGATTATTAGACGGGAAAATAGTATTTACAATTCCTTAAGTAATTGTCGAAACGGGAAGCTCCATTTCGAAATAGGCCGATCAAAAGTCTCACTCAATATGGCCTTGCCATCTTCATGCTTGCAGACTAAATAGTGTTCCTCTACTCTAAATATATGAAGCATTGCTGTCAGCAATCGGACTCAGTTTACACATTTGTGAAATTTTAATACGATTTCTGATCGACCACTCTATTAAATTCAAAACAGAGAGCTACGCTCCCCTAGAGGATATTCTTTTTTTTCTCAGTATTTTAACATAAAAATCACTATTGTTTATTAACAAAATTTTTATTTGATTTATTTATTTTTGTTCGGGTAGTTTTTTGTTTGTTTCTTCAATCGTTAAATTTAAATGCTTATTAAAAATTAATCGTATAAATGTTTTATCAATATAATCATCGCAGTTAAACGTTGTACTCGGTAAGGTTCCATTGTTAAGAATTGCTTAAAATACAAAGTGCATTTTTATTCTAATACGGAGATTTGGAACGTGATAGAATTTGTTGATTAGTTTACGCTATGGCCGGTGCGATAGACGGTCAGGGCAGGTGAATGAATATACACACATTTAAATTTCAAGTCTATTTGAGAGAGTTCAGCAATAACAACAAAAACAGTTTTAATTGTTAAATAAATATTTGTTTAGCAAAGCAAGAGGACTGAAAACAAGTTTTTATTTCAAGTACTTCAAAAGTTTTTTTCATATGTATATAATGATTTTGTTATTTATATATATGTATATATATCGGTCATTATAAAATAAACGAAGAATCTAGAGATTGACTAATGAATTGTTTGGTGCAACTGAAAATTTGAAATATCAGCAAGATAAAAAAGAAATATTTTCTTAACTTTTTCACAAAAGAAAATCCAATCCTAATTCAGTTTTTCTACGCAGAGTTAACTCCTTATTTAATCGCCCAGCTTCGGTTCTATTTTATGCAATTTCAGACTAATATATATAAGGTTAGGTTAGAAGGTCGCCTACAACGTGGGCCCGCAATTCCGGCCCATTTGTGTTACCTGAAGAAGAAGAGATGAAAAGTCGAAAGAAGAGTCGAAAAAGTGGAGAGTGAAGAAGATTAGTGGCCGCAAGCTGGCAGGCACACTTGTACCTCCATTTGGTGGCGGCATGTGCCTGCAAGGAGTTTAGCTGAATAAATAGACAGAGGAGAATATAGCTCTCTTTTAAAAAAAATTCCTAATACACGGTTCACCAGCATACCCCAAAGATGCATGGTCTCTAGTCGACCTTCAGTTTTAATACAGTCTTACACGGCAAATGGATCTCTATGTGGGTGGTCATCTTTTTGTCAATTACAGGGAAGAATGGGGAAGTCTCGCAAGAGGCAGAAGGTTAATCTATAAAGAAACCACAGTTTTCATTGGCCAAGGGAGCAATACGGAAGAGATGACCAATAATACCTCCCGAGGGGTGGACAGGTCAATCTTTAAAATACTTCTAAGGCATTGAACCGTGCCAATCCGATAGGAATGCGCAACTAAGCCTCGCAAGAGGTGGAGAGGTTAATCTCTGTAGGAATTCTGGTGTTTATTAGCTAATGAAGGAATTCTGAAGAGAAAGACAAGAAAACCTCGCAATGAGGTGAACGGATCAGTCCCCAAAGATACTCCTAAAGAGGAGGCAGAGACTGTTGCGCATATTGTGTGCGAACGCTCAGAACTGGGTAGCATTAGGCTTAGGCCCATGGGAAAACACTTGTTAAATACGAATGTCGTGGAGGAGGTAAATGCAAATTACAAGACTCCGTGACGAAAAAGAAGATCGACAGTTAACAGTCGACAGTCTGAAATTACTATAGTCAACAGTGAAGGCTAGTGTTAGCGCGAGACTCAATGAAAGTAAAGTAGACGTAAATTAAATTCGGGGAAAGAAGGAAGTCGAAAAGGGACCCATAAAGTAAGCGGCCTGCTTAGATATCGCCCCCACATTAATATTAATGTAATAAACTGCTTGGTTAGTATGATGTTTTCAAGTGCTTCGGACATGAGGTTGCAAAAATGTGAAAATATGGAATATTACAATGTTGAATGTAGTTAACTAAGCTTAATGTTGTTAGTCCCTTCTCTCTTATTTTAAAGAATTTAATTTTGTGACCTTAAACTTTTACAAGTTTCCACTGTGACTTGATATTAAACGACAAATTTATGCAACTCAGCCGGTCTCAGCGGAAAGTTACAAATTCAATATCTCTAAATATAATTCACTATTTTTAGTAACTTCCTTGTCAATTCTGTGGCTATTTTTTAATATTCCTTTGTTTCGTTTCTGATTAATTTTAAATCTTAAATTCTATTTTTTAAATAATTTTTTATAAAAAAATAGTCAGACCACATGGCTTTACCTTCAATCTTATAAATAAATTTATATAAAAAATTTTATTTCTTTATGCTCGTAATTGTTATCAGTATTTAGAAAATACAAACTAACTAAAGTACAATTTTATTCATATTCCAAAATTATCGTACATACGCTTCAATTAACACATTTACTGCGTTTCTTTTATTAAAGAAAAACTTCAACAGTTTTTTTTAATTATAATTAAGAGCATTTATTGTAAACTAAGAGAATTTATACGAAAACCTGATTTAATTTACTGAAAAATTATAACAATTTGAAATAAGCATATGTTAATTTGTTCAGTAAATTAAATAAAATATTTACCAAGTTCAATTTAGGTTTGCATTTGCCAACAGTTACGTTGTAAAATGTTGCCAACTAAGGAGGTAAAAACAATTCAGCACTACACGAAATAAGTGGGGATAATTTTGTTTGCAAAGTCTTTAGTTTATGGAATAGAAGGAAACGAAGAATAGAGAGGAGTGTAGACTTTCTTGTATTCGCAAATTCATTTTGTTTTTCGTTCTTACTTTATACCTTAAGCGTGCTGCATCGCTGCATCTGACGTTTTCTTTTCTATGTTTAAGCAAACGAAAACCAAATTTATAAAACTAAAATTTCCCTCTATAAGCAATAAAGAAAATTTAAAAGAGAATTAAAATAAATGTTTTAACTTTGTTTTGAAAATAATGAAAGTTTGAGGTAAAACATACGTAAGCCATATGATGGGCCGTCAGCTGACAGGCACAAAGATATGGCTTGCCGTAACTAAGTGCACTGTCAAAAGTTCTGTCTTATACCTCCCCGTGATGGCTGCCCGTAAAATGTTGCTCTCTCTGCAAGGAGTCTAGGTGAATAAGCTAAACAAGAGGTGAGATTCCTAAATTGCTAATCCACTGAAAATGCTAAGAGCGTGCTTCATCTCCAGTGTGAGAACTCAGGATACCAGTCGATTTCCATTTTTAACACAGACTTACCTGTACATATGGATAGGGGTGGACATCTTTTTACAGGGATGAATCCCAGAAGAAACTCTACTTTAAATTGGCTTAGGAAGCAATTCGGAAGGGAGGGGTAAGAATGCCTCCCCAGGGGCTGGACGAGTCAATCTTTAAAATACTTATAAGGCGTTGAACCGTGAGAATCCGATCTTTGCGGTGTAGCAGGTGGCGCTCTCCTCCCGAAATCACATGTCGCTCAGATTCATGTCGTCCAGTTGAGAGCACACATTATCTTGTTCCTGTAAATAATGCCGGCGACATTATTTTTAGACATTTTAGAAAACAAAATTATAAGGAAAATGTACAAAAAATCCTTAAACTTTTTAATGATTTAATAGGCTTGTCTTTGTTCCCTCTAAGCTTTTGAATTTTTTTTAACGTACATATTTGAAATTCTTGTCATTAGTCACTGAATTCTAATTGTACGTGTACGATTCAAGTTAACCAAATTCGTTTTTTTTTTTTTGGCATCAAACGAGTTCTTGATTTAGTGTGGTAAACTACAGTGCGCTCCAAAATTATATTTACCTTTACTCCTACGAAATTCTTCAACGTTATTCAAGAGCCTATTTTGTTTTGTTATTTATGATGGACTTGTTAATGTTGTTAAATAAATATGGTCGTGAATACATTTTTGTAGAAGTTATTTTTTTGTTTTTTTAAGTTTAAAGTTTACTTTCCTCTCTCTCAGTTTTAACTACATTTCGTCTGAATTAATTAAAATTCTAAACAGTTGTTGTGTCGCTAGAATTTTTATCTTCTTAATAAATTTTATATATTTATAAACGTTCGGTAAGTTGAGTTTTTGCCATTGCATAAATAGTATGTAGTGTGAAGAATAAAATTATTAAAAACAAAAGAAAACTAAAAACTTTATTTGCTTTAAAAAGCAAACGAAAAAATGTTTTTCTTTGTCCCAGATAATGATGGCTTATGAGATAAAAATGACTGGAAACAACAAAAACTAAAGTAAACTAGAAGATAAATAAAAGGTTTTTCAATAAATGGGACGAGTTTGTTATGCTAAATCATCCTGGCATGTTTGAGCAAGATTGAGCAGCACATCAAAAGAAGCGTTTGACCTCACTTTGGGTGAAAAATTATCTTTAGCGACAAGGCGTATAGGTTGAGGATTTTGGGGCGTTGGCATCATTGTTTGGTATTTTCGAAAACAACGTTCAACGGTGAGCGCTACAGATTTATTTTCTTTTGCCTATCCTAGAGAGATGGACAAAAATGCCTCGCAAGGTGTGGGCGGTTCAATCTTTAAAGCTACTTCTAAGGCGTTGCACCGTGAGATTCCGGTAGGGAAAAACAATGAAACCTCGCAAGAGGTGGAGAGGTTAATCTCTGTAGAAACTGCGGTGTTCATTGGCCAATGAAGGAATTCTGAATAGATGGACAATCTCGGTAGCACACATTGCGTGTGAATGTCAGCCACTGGTTAGCATAAAGTTTGCGACCACGGGCAGACACTCGTTAAATGTGAATGTCAAGGTGGACCTCAACCTTAGACAAATGCTAGAAATTACAAAAGACTCGGTGATGAGGAAGAAGATCGACAGCCACCATTCGCCAGTCTGAAATCACTGCAGTCAAGAGTAAAGGCTAGTGGTAGCACGAGACTCAAATGAGAGTATGGTAGTCATAAATTACAAATCGGTTGCCTGATATCCCATCGCATTATTAATAATATTCCACAATTATTTTCTAGATATTTAGATTGTTATTTTTTCATAAAAAAAAGAAAGAGAAGTAAGTGTTCCTATAGCGTGTTCAAAACAATTTGTAATGCTTAAATCATTATTCCCAACACGTTTCCAAGTAAACAACAAGAATTTATTAACAAGTCTTTTGCCACACATGTCCAAACAAATGAATTCAATTCAATGACACAACATCAGTTTCATGTAAATGTGACTGAGGCAAATAATTTTATTAGCATTTAATTTAACTCAGTAAAACAAGTAAAATGTCGAATTTATTAGCAAAAATATTAAAGTGTTTTTTCATAAAATTTAATTGAATCTTGGGTGGCGAGCGTGTTAATTCGACCCCCAGAAAGCCTTTATAAGATTTATAAAGTTGTCTTAAATCTCTTCCTAGTTTCGTTTACAATTCTTCTTTTTATATTTATGATTTTCTTATCTTATTTCTTTTCAATTCCTCTTAATGCAAATATTATTCTCTTTATATTGTCGAAGCGTTATTTAATTATTATTTAATTATAAAATGTTTTTTTTTTTATAATTTTTTTATCTTTAACTTTGCAAGAAAGAAAATATTGGAATGAAGTACAGGGTCTCCGCCGGGAAGGTATACTACTTTATTTTGCCTTCATTTTAGTAAACATTAGTCTTGACAGATCATATTTGGCAGTCGTGAAGTAGAGACATAGCAAATTTATTATGGAAAAATATTCGGTAAACCAACGTGTTTTAATCGTTGAAACATTTTATCAAAATCAATCATCGATTACTGTGACGATGAGAAAGTTACGTGAAATTTTTTGGGAGAAACAACGTGCCAACATGACGCGCTATTTATCGTGTAGTGATTTCGAAGAAAGAGGGACTGTAGCTGATAGGCCCAAGCATGGACACCAACGTACTGCAAGATCAGCTGAAAACATCAACCTCAATTCGACACCATGCTCAGGAGCTTGGTCTTCAAAGAACAACTTTGGCCACAATTTTGCACAAAGATTTGCATTTGTTTCCATTTAAGCTTCAGTTGACACAAGAGCTTCTTCCAGAAGACCATTTACATATGCCAATAGGTTGCTACAGCTCGCCCATGACAACCCCGATTTTCATAAAAAAAATCATAATGAGTGACGAGGCACATTTTCATTTGAATGGATACGTGAATAAACAGGATATTCGGTTCTGAGCAATGGAAAACCCTCAAATTATTCATCAGTCACCTTTGCATTCATTAAAAGTGACAGTGTGGTGTGCAATTTGGTCACGAGGAATCATTGGACCTTACTTCTTTGAAACTGAAAACGGCGTAACGGTAACTGTCAATAGGGAGCGATATCGTGATATGATTGAGACTTTTTAACGCCACAACTGCATGCTTTAAGCTTGACTAACATGTGGTTTCACCAAGACGATGCCGCATCGCATACAGCCAGGATTACAATGGTATTACTGTGAGACCTCTTTCCACAACGAGTTATTTCAAGGAATATTGATGTTGATTGGCCTCCACGGTCGCCTGATTTGACTGCTCCGGACTTCTTTTTGTGGGGATATCTGAAATTCAAGGTTTATGCAAGCAATCCATAAACGCTGGAGCAACTCAAACAAAATATTCCTGATGAAATTAATGAAATACCACGTTAAATGTGTGAGAATGTAATGAAAAATGTGTTCAAAAGGGCTCGCATTTGGTAGGCTAACAGAGGGGGGGCATTTATCTGATATCCATACATAATTGCCGACATTAAATAAAACATTTATCAATATACCATCTATTCCCTTTCATTTAATCAAAAATTATAAACAAACAAAGTAGTATAGCTTCCCGGCGGACACCCTTTACATATTTGTATGTATTTGTTAGTTGTATGAATTTATTAAAAAGTTGTTTGCAAATTAAAAACAAATATTTTTGATTTTGAAAAAAAATAATGATTTATTTTTCAGAAAAAAATTTTAAAATCTTTTTTTTGAAAATAATTTTTTTTTATTTTATAAAAAATTCTTTTAATGAGTTTTAACGAGCAAGAACATGCAAAAATTATAATATATTCATTCTCGTATTCTATATTTGTCTTTAGTGTTGGCTTAAATAAATGATGTTTACAGTGAAACACAAAGTTAGTAGAAAAGACACGAAGAACGTTGATAACGTGTGTTGCGGTAGAGAAAAATCATACCATTCGGCTAGATGTCTAATAGAATTTCAACTTTTACTGCATTCAAAGTTATCATAGCAAACAAATTTTCTTTCTGAATCGAAACAACAAAGAAAACATACTTATGCCTAAAAATTAAATTACTTAATCTTAAAAAAAAATATTGTTAACAATAAAAAATGATTTTCTCAATATTTTGTCAGAACTTTTTTCTGTAGTTAAAAAAGTGCCATAAAAAATTTCAAAAATTGAAAAAAAACCTTTTTATTTTTTAATCTGAAAGTAATTTTTTGAAGAGTCGACTTCTGGTTGGTAGAATATTTTAATGCAGCTTTTAGAGCTTCCGTTGATGCGTGTGTCCACTTCACTTCATATTCAAACTTATTAGATAAATTTCGTTATCGGAATATTTATTATTCATCGAATTTGTGACTATTTTCGTTTGAATTGAGAGTGATTGTTTCATAGTTATTAATAATAACACCCTTACTAATAATGCCTTGTCTAAACAAATGTGGAAACTAAAATCGATAATTGATTTTGTAAAATAAAATTTCATTTCCCCTCGAAGAGGGTTCTTTATACAATTTTTACGAATCTAATCAGCAACGTGTTGATGTTTAATTTTTCTGTTTCATTTTTTTTCCAATTTCAAAGTCATAAGAATTAAAAAGAGCTTTTTGAGAAAAATTTTTCAATCAAATTTAAAATAACTTTATTATTAAAAATGTATTTAAATTTATATATTTTTAGGTCTACATGAGGTCCCTGGTAGCCTGTCTGTAATTTTGGTAGTGCTAATTCTTCTGCGTCTTGTAAGCGTGGCGCGATAAAAATACAATGAATGCGACGCGCGATTCTAAAGCAGCCGCTAAGGCTCACAAGAAACAACAAAAGTTAGTGAAGAAACAACAGCAACAAAAAACCAAAATTGAAACGGAACACATGATTAAGAATAAAAAAAATGCTCTACAAACTGCCAAACTAAATAGGAATTCCACAAGTGCCATTAATCATAATAACAATAATATCAGTAACACCAACAATAATAGTCTTAATGAAACTAATAATAATAATCCAGCAAATATAAGTCAAAAATTTCGCGAATACTATGAACAACAACAGCTGCAAAAACAACTCATCGATACCAATTCCTCTTCACTGTTGGCCAATGATAGCCCCCCAAAATTTGAGAGATCCGGTAGTTTCTCTTTGAAAGGTAAACTTTCGAAACTTATCAACTCGATAACGGGCAGTAAGGAGAGCCTTAATAAAACTGACGATGAAAATGAGTTGCCTTTTAAGTTTACCCGCAGTCGTTCAATGATTTTACCCCGCCGTACAAATCGTCGCAGTCTTATTGAGCCTCAACTGGAACAACTCTCAGAAGAAGATCCCACCTCACCGGCTTCGCCTCGTAAGAATTCCCTAGTAACCAGCGATAGCAATAATACACCACAAAGACCTCAATCGATCTCTAACCCAACCTCTTCTACCCCCACGGAGAGTGCACAAGCACAACCTTATAAAGTATCTACGCCGGTTTTACTGCACGAAGGTGGCTCCTTTGACCCCATAACGAATTTTAAAAAACGTAGATCCTCTACGTTAATTACCTCTTTTAAAACCACCTTTGGCCTTAATTCGGAAAAGAAAAAAGACAAACTAAATGACAAATGGCGGGCTTCGTTACAATCCCTACAGGCTGTGGACAATATGGTTAGCTATGAGAACATGTCTTTTATCGATTATGACAAGTTTAATGCATATGAAAAACAATTGGAACGCAAACTCTCACAAATAAGTCTTATGGATCCCTCACTAAATTCCTCCCTGTTACCCGATAACTCTGTAATATCGGATAGTTCATCTTATTTAATGCCATCACCATGTACTCCTGCCAATATTTCGACAAGTTCGCAGTTTGTTACCCCCCAAACAGTGGTAAGGCGTCGTAAAACCTCCTCGTCTCTACACGGTTCCGCCCGCGAGTTAGCCAAACGTCGGAGTGCTTCGCGTAATAGTTTTTCTATGGATCCAGATTATGAGCATAATTTGGATAAACCGCGTAATGTGTATCGTGAAAGTTTGGATTCGCGTAAACTTATTTTACTCAATGACATTTCGCGTAACTCGTATATATTAGATAGTGATTTAGTGGATATATTAGATTTGGCTTTAACGCCTTTAACAGCTACCAAAAGACCGTATTATAAACGTTGTTGCAGTCAGATCAGCACGGAGCGTACGAAGGCGGGTCAGGATGTAATCGATGGAGCAGTTAATGTACAGGTAAGTGATATTGCTTAGAACTAGAACAAATATAAATCACATTTTTATCACACTAATTCGAATATATTTCTTTATATTCTGAAAAAAAACAGAGGTTAGTTTGAACTTTCGAAGTAAACAGTGCTGTTCTGTGTTCCGAATCCGTAATATTTTATTCGAAAGTGGAAATTTTCGAATATCGTAGCTGTTCTGTATTCCATATCTGAATAATTTATTTTCTTTTATTTAGAATAAAAAAGTTGGTGGATTGAATTATATTTAGGGTTTCTTTAATTAAAACTTTATTTAAATGCTAAAGTGACAATTTTGAATTAAAAATTGAAAGATTTTCTTTCAATATTGATTTATTACCCCTCAGAATTCATTTCTAAATGCATGTGGAACATCTGAACAGACTTGTTTAAGAACTCTTGTTTCTAACCGTAAGCGAAAATATGAAAGAAAAATATGTGGAATGTAGAACAGCAAATTTACGCATTATTCGATTGCTAGTGTTTTTACAATTCTACACGTTGAGTGCGACGTCAGTCACCGGTGACTGACACCGACCTTTCCGTTTAGGCCGCGTTAGTTCTTGAGAAAACTTTAATGGATTTTATTGAAAAAAGGTAAACATAATAATGGTTGTCCCTCGCAAATTTCGTGCTATTTTTCTGTCACTCTGTGCAAAATTCGATTAATTCAATTCGAATAATATATTCCAGTAAAATATTTTAAAATTATCTGAAGAATTCTCTTTAAAAAACTTATAACAAATTTTAAATACGTTGATGCAAATATTTTGTTTTTCTTTTTGTGTGTACCTTTAACATTTTCTACGAATATTCGATTAATTTAAGCGATTAAAATACTTTGACAATATTTTTTTTGCTTTTCAATTGAAATGGACTTGTATGCAAATATTCGTAATTCGAATAAAATGTTCGATTAAATATTCGCTCCAAGTAATCGATTATAATTACTAAAGCATTAATTGAATAACCGATTCCGAATATTTTTTCTTTTTATTTCGTCGCAATAATATGACACTCCTCACTATGGTGAACTTTGTTACAACAACTTTTTTAGATTTTCAAAACTCGGAATAATTTTAAAATTAGTTTTGTCTAGTTGAAGCCATTTCCTTCTTACTATTCATATTATTTGTTTGTTTTATATTTATATTTGTTTTGAAAGTATTTTAATTAACACCATATGCTGAATAATTAAAATTCAATTGTCTTTCATTAAAAAGTATTGCAAGCTTTGTTTTAATGAATAGATGTTGGTGATGTTTTAATTTAAAAATAAATTATTGTTTTTTTTCTTCTTTGCAAAGTGTTTAGTGTTTCTCTTAAAAACGAATAAAGTTCGTACAAAATTTGCTCATGATAATTTATTATTTCTAGCTGCCATATTTGATCAAGTTTAGTTGTTTCATTGATGACGAAGTTATCGAAATGAAACAAGTAAAGTAACTGCTTCAAATCCTTAAATTATGTTTTAGTTTTAGTAAAACTAATCAGTTCTATCGGTCCACTATTCTGCTTGGGAAAATACTTCTTATGACCGGGAGATCACTATTGCAACATAGGGCGTTCTCCTTGCTTTAATGTAAATATTTCCAACTTCGTCTCAGTTCAATTTCTTATTTTAAAGAACGTTAATTTATTAAAAATTGACTTCAAACAGCTATGAAATAATTTTAACAATTTATCGAATAGCGAATCTATAGAACTTTCATACCTTAATTTGTGGCTTAAATGTTTTATTGTAAAAATCCAAAAAATTATTAAACTAATTTGAACTTATGTTTTACAAGTAAGAAATAATTTGTTTATTCTTTTGCTGGTTTGCTGCTTTTAATAAAAATGTTGCTCTTATCTATTCGCTCTCTCTCTCTCTCTCTCTCTCTCACTCTCAAATTTCTTCAGTTATTGCATATAATCAGTATCACCTTTTGAATAATGTATGCACGCCAATACTGTATCTAAAAGATACAAAGCTCCTTCTATAACACACAAAGCACCCATGGCAATGCCAACTTGTCTCTCCGAGGCCACATATAAGAAATCACTGTCCTTCATATAGCCCTTCCAATAGTGCAGAGCTGTACCACCTACAGCCACCCACATAAAAGTACCCACTACATTCATTATGGTGTCGGATAATTCTCTGGAAAAATTAGAAAAGTACGAGTACAAAATATTAGAATTTTAGTTTGAAAGGCAATTTTTTACTTGAATTTGGACCCACCTCTTGTGTTTGGTGGTGCCAAACAGATAAGCTATAGTATGGCAGCCGGTATAGATGATAAAGCCCACCATTACTCCTGAGGCTACGATTTCACAATCGGCACATTTCTCTTCGTTAAGATTCCAAGTACCACCAACACCCAAAAATTCCCCACCATCACCAGTGCGATACAAAATCAAAATGATCAAATTGAGCACCTTCAATAAAGAAAAGACAAACATTTTAATATTAACCAAAAAAAATTTTCTAATCGATTACATTATTCGAATACGCGGTTTTTTCTAATAAAGCTATTATTTTGTCCATCCATATTTCAACAGTTTTTAAACTCAATTCCATTTTAACAAACAAATACAGTTTTTTTTATCGAAAAAAATAAAATAAATGACATCTAAGAGCAGTTCAACAATCGATTATTTTTTTAATCGAATAAATATACCATTTAATTTTCAATAAATAAAATAAAATATAATAATACTTTTTTATGCATAACATTTAGCTAAATCTAAAGAAGTTTTTATAGGCCAACTAAATTATTCGATTAAATTTATTATTCGATTAAATTTATTATTCGATTAAATTTATTATTCTATTATTGTTAGTTTATTATTTATGTAACTGAAATGGGGGTTTTTTTTTTTTTACTTAAATATTTAGTCAAAAATTTTGTTACTTAATTATGGGCTTTTATTTTCCCCCCGATTAACGTTTCTAAGATAGGTTTGAACAGGGTATTGATTTTGTTCTAAAATATTTTTGATATTTTTTTTTTTTTTGTTGAGAAAAAAGGCCCCTGATTTTAAAGCAAAGTTTTTTTGTATTTGATAATTTTTTATCTGTGTTTTATTTCTTTTTTTAAATACCTTGAAACATTCTCATTTTATTGTAGTTTGTTTTATTATTCATAATAATGAATATTTGTACTGCCACCATTATAACTATGGTGTTAGCGATTGCAAAAACACCAACAAATATCGCGAGCAGTACTACTATTTTTTTAAAATTTCGTTTTGAGTTGACCCTGCTTTTGGGAGTGGTTGATTAAGAAATGTATGTATGTTTGCTTATGAATCATTTATAAAAACAACATTTGCTCAAGTTTCATTTTGGCATAATTTGGTTAAACATGCTGGATATTATGTATACTTTATATGATGAAAAATTAAATTTATAAAAATTTTTATGAATTTCGAAAATTCGAATAGTTTTTCGAAATTAAAATTTTCAGCAATTTTAAACTGTTATTGTTTTTTTTTCAAAAAATTGTATCTTCGAAAATATGTTCGAACTTAAGTTTAGAACCCAAATATTTCAGTATTGAGGGAAAAAATTGCTTTCTTGTCTTCAAACGTGTTTTTACATTTTAAATAAAACGTTTTTTTCAATTTTGTGACAATTTTGAAAATTTTTCGAAACTGAATTTTTAGGTTAAATTTTGTAATTTGGAGGGAACATTTTAATTAATATTCTTTAATCACAAATTAAGTGTTTTAAATGTATTTTTTTTTTAGAAATTTTGAAAATATGGACATACGACAATTTTAAACTCGATCTTTTGAATTTGGAATAAAGTGGACGTTTATGATTCTTTAATCACACGTCGAATGTAAAATCTTGTTTATTTTGTAAATTTTAAACTTGAATAAATTGAGTTCAAGTAGAAAAGTTTTATGATTAATTTTGTTAACTTATGCATCAAATAATTGTAAATTCTCGTTCTCTTCGATGTTTTAGATATTTCGAATTTTTTCGAAAATAGACAAAACTTGGTGATATTTGATTTGATAATTGATTTCATTTACACGTGCTTTAAATGACTCAGATCTATGTATGTATGCAGTCTGTAACATTTTCGAAAATTCGAACATACTAAACAAGATTTTTCGAAATTCATTTTCCAACTAGAAAATTGTAGCTTTCGTTCAAGTTTCGAAAAATTTCGAAATTTTACTTAATAAATTAATACACCTAGAGACACAAGAGTAATATTAATTTCTCTTTTAATTTCTAAATTTTATAGTTTTTTATTTATGAATTTTTTTTTTGTAGTTTTACTATATTGTTGATAATTATTCCTATAATTATTCTTATATGTTCTGAAATTTTCCTACCAATTTTAAGGCTTTGATAAATATTGAACCAATCGTTTCTATATCCACCATTTTCGTAAAGTTTAATAAATTTGCTTTTTTTTATTTCTTTCTGTACAAAGTTGTATTTAAATTTGTTTTGAATCTTGTTTTTAACGGATCACTTGTTTTCTATTCTTCTTGTCGTGGCGTTTTTCGTTCGTTAACTGACACACTACGGCTACAAATGATATCAAAAAACCTTTTTTTTCTCTTCCAAAACTACAAACATAACAAAAAAAATGTGAAAGAAAAAATGAAAATATTTTCAATTCAACCATTCAACCTGTTGCTTTTGCAATGTCCATTATATTTTTCATATTCTATTGTTCAGTGTGATAAGGCAGGTGTCTGTGTGTTTTAAACAATTCTGCTGATAAGATTAGATAAGACAGTTTGAAGCCCAATAGTATTAAATGAAAGCTCATTTATTTTAGTTTTTTTATGGAAAAAATAATGATAGCAATTTCATTTTAACGCCTTTTCTGTTGAGTTTATTAATTGGGTTATAGTGTGTTTATACTAAACACACACATACACACACACACACACACTAACACTCACTCATACTTTCCTTGAAATAATTTTTTTTTACCAAAGTTTTATCTTATCAAATGATTGATAAAACTTACCAGAGTTTCATAAATGACTTCATTGTTTGGCTAAATACCTTATTCGTCATTGTTTATATAAAAAGCTTTTCCCCCCAAAAAAGTTCTACAACATTTGGTGATTTTTCTTTCAACTTCCTGTTAATATAAATTTTATTATTTTAAAAAAATATTAACATCTAATTACGTCATTATATGACTGTCTTAAGTTTTAGTTTTTTTTTTTCAAAATAATCAATTAACGCCTTGAAAGCAATTTTTCAATAAAAATTCTTGACATTATGAATATTTTAACATACGATTATTCAATAATTTTTTAATAAGTTGAAAACCATTTAGATCATATTTTCAATACTGTCCATTTAATAGACTGTGCTAAGTATGAATGTATCAATTGCACCGAAAACGGCAGCCACTTTTTGTTCGATAAAAGGGGTGAGGAATCGTGGTAAATTTTGAAAAATGTTTGGGCTTTTGCAAAGAAAGTCAACGCTTCATATATTATGGCGTTCATAGGCGCAAACATTTTTATGAAAAACAATAAAAAAGTTTAAAATTTTTAAATTAATTTTTCTTTTCATATAAATTCAGGCCTTAGCCTTGTGTTTTATAAAATAAGTCCCTAAGTCAAATTACAACACAAATAAAACAGTGGTGCATTTCACCAATAAATGTAAGTTTCTTGCTAATATGTTTTACATTCGCCACTTTTCGTGCAACATATTTAGAAAGAAACATGCTGTTGTTTCGAAAAGGTTGCATGTTTTTTTTTTACAGACAGAAATGGCCACATGTAGGTAACAGTTTTATTTCAGAAACGAAAACGAATAATTTCGAATTATGATTTTTAAAAAAACAAAAATGTATAAATTCAAACGAATAATTGTTTCAGTAAAATGAATAATTTAATGGCGTATTCGGTAAAAATTAATTTTCCGTTGCAATATTAACAGATTCACACATTTTTTTATACCCCTGAGTCACCAGAGTTTCTGGACAGAATGATTGAAACTCTTAATTTGAAGCACAAAATTTCGATTTCGAAAATTAGAAATTTTATCGAACTTAAAATTTAAAGACCAAATAAAAACTTTCTATGCCAAAGCTGAAAAAATAATGTAGCAGAAATTTTGAATGTTCGAAATTCAAAAGAAAATTGAATTTTTTTAAAAAACACATTAAAAACTTATTAGATCGGAAATAAAATAAAATAAAAAAATCTACATTTTTAAAGTTAAAAAACAATTTGTTTAGCACCGCTATTTCGAAGTAGTAGAAATTTAAATTTTAAAATTATCAAACAAAACATTATCAAAATTTTAATAAAAAAAAAATCTTTAGCATATTTCTAATGTGACTTGAATAAAGTGAACATTTTTCACAAAAAATTCGAAGTTTTAAATTTTAACCGAATCGAAAAAATTGAAATAATTATCCCCTAAATTAATTTTGTATAGTTTAAACATGTCTCAACATGTTAATTTTAGAAATTGTCCATAAGACCCAAAGTATTTCAATACAATAAGCTTTCTAAAGCAAAAATTAATTCTTCAGCCATAAATCCAATTCTGAAATACCAAAAATAATTAACACCCCCCTCATTTCGCCACCCCTTCACTCTGGTCTAGTTATATTTTTCAAACTAAAGCTTGCTATTTAAATTGTTATTGAAATTGAGACAGACACTAAAGTGTTGAAACACAAATTTTATGTACATATTTTAGCATTTAATTATCAGGAAACTGTATAGTAAAACACACAAAAAAATATATACCACAATACTGTAAATAAAACAATAAGCACTACATTGTGCAGCACATGATATTCGAATGTACAATTCGTAGTAGGAAACTTTTTGCATGAAGAAAAAAATAAAAGCGGCATTAGTTTAAAGCAAACAACACTAATGTGTTTTTTATGTGTCACACGAATGCGAGATTAAAAATTATAGACATAAAAAGCTATGAAATTAATTAAAAGATTTGAATAGAACACATACAGTGTTGGGAAAAAATAATAGCGACAATATCTTCCTTCCCAATAAAATGTATTAAACTTTTTCGTGCTGAGCTTTTTTTGTTGGGACGTACTGTAAAATTATTTTATTTAGTGTATTTTTTTATAGAAAAATTAGGAAAGCAGTAAATTTACTTGGCCGTTAAAAGTACTCTGATTGAAATGAGGACCAAGTTCTTCTTTTACAATACCACCTAGCCTAACCATCTGGCGTTGATCCGATATTCTGGATATATGGAAAAAAGACCGCTATGGATTAACTGGATATATTATAGAACAAACTGACCCCATTTGCTGAGGAAGAAATGCGGTTGAGAAGGGATTAATACAGGATAATACTTCTAAACACTTCATTCAAAGTGTGAAGTCAAGTTACCTTAATGAAGTCGCCATTGCATTTAACTTAAATCCCACAGAACACCCTCTGGGAAATTCTAGAAAATAAAACTGAAACGTTTCAATCTAAAAACAAATCATTTGGGATAAAGTTCGTATAGCTTGGTACTTCATTTGACCGAATATTTGCCTCAATCTAGTGAGATCAATGCCAGGACTGTGTTTTTTTTTAACAACATTCTTATTTAAAGAAACTATTATGTGTGTCTATTATTTTATCCAACACTGTATGTATTTGTGTACATGCAAGCAAAAGTTTCTGCTTACTATTTACTGGGATTTCAAGTGTCCCAAATGTTTTAATTGCTTGCCTTGCTACAGTCATTGTGCTTAAAAAGTATTTACTTCCATATAAAATTTTAACTAAAAATTAATTCAGATTATTTGTGTCTCAAGTATTTCGCAATAAAACTATTGAATCTCCCATTACAATTTGTGTATAAAAATGTTGTGCTTAAGGGAATATCCCCTACACGTATTTGGAAAAGGTTCAAGCAATTCTAAGCAAAAAACCAAGCAAACCGCTAACTTTATTGGTCCCTTTTCGATACCCTTTCCAGGCAACCGATTTGCAATTTACGATTACATTACTCTCAATTTGGATTCATGCTACCACGAGTCTTTACTCTTGACTGTATTGATTTCGGACCGTCGACTGACGACTGGCGACTGTCGACCTTTTTCCTCATCACCGAGTCTCTTGTGATTGCTAGAATTTGTCTAAGGCGTAAGTCCACCATGGAGGATATTTTTTTTTACCTCCATTGCAACAAGTCAAGGAAGCATAAAATTACTAAAAATATTTGGTACGCATTTCCATCATCCCTTGTCAAGTTTGGTTTAGAGAAAAATCAAATTAAGAAATTATTGGCTGCTTAACACTTGATGTTTGACTTAAAATGGATAACTGTCCCGAAGCGTTTTCCAATTTGCCCTTTCAAACGAAATCTCCCAAGTAAATAAACAACAAGTTGAGGTGAATTTCCACTGACTGCCAAGAAATTTTTGTTGGAAGAAAATAAATAAAAAATGACATTTTAAATAAAAACTTACATTTCTGGAAAACTTTAGATAATTCGAAATATTTTTTTTTTTAGATTCGAGATCATATTTATATAAAAACTTACCAAAATGTTGCGTAGTTTAGCATTAAAAGTTGCTGGAATAATAAGGTTTCACTTTCGGATAAAATTCAAGCAAACGGATAAAACCGGATAAGAATAGGCTAGAGGTATACAACATTTATTTGAAGTAGGTTTTATAAGTAAATGTTTTTGGATATCAAATTTTATTATTTTAAAATTTTCCAAAGGGAATTTTATATTAAAATTTTTTTTGGGTTTTTTAAAAAAATTGCTCATGCCTGAAAATATTTTTTTTTAAATTTGTATAAAATTTTTTTTTCGAATTTTGACATTATATTATGCTTGAGTAATTATTTTTTCTCCTCTTGAGTGAAATACATGCAAACGGATAATATCGGATAATAACGGATAAAGGCGGATAACATAGTTAAGGCTTATTTGAACTATTTTTTAGATGCACATTAATTTTTGTATACAATATTTGTTTATTTAAAGCTCTTTATTATATATTAAAGAATTTGTAAATTTTAAAAAATTCGTGAATGTTTTAAAATATTTTTTTTCTAGATTTCTTATCAAATTGTTATTGAAAATATGTAGTTTTCTATTTTCTTGCGTTAAATGTGGCACGAATAAAATTTTTGAATAGCCGTAAAAAAAGTTCGGGCACGCGGATAATATGGGATAAACACGATTAATGACGGATAACAATTTTTGGCTTATTTTTGTTACTTAAAGTTCTTTGAGAGTAAAGATTTTGTTATTCAAATATTTATTTTTACTTAATAAAATCCAAAACTTTTAGTTTGTAGTGTTTTTTTTTTTTAATTTTTCACTTGGTATCGTTTTTGGTTTTTAAATTAAAATCAATCTGTATCAAAATCATGTATGACTAGTTTTCTGTTTGTTAAAAACATTTTAAATTTAAAAAACTCGAAATACAAGGTCAATGTTTTTAGAATTAAATGTTATAAAAAAAGAACATTAAAATATTTTAACAAATAAAAACAAATAAATAATTTAAAGCAAATAAATCATATGGTTCAACTAAATAAATTGTTATCATAATTCTTTCCATTTTAAAGCAGACAAACATTTAACACACCAGCATCTAGAAAAATGAATTCATATTCTTCTAGAAAACTTAACAAAAATGAAAATAATCATTTTTAAAATTAAAAAAAAATCCCCGAAAAATAAACTTAAATTTAAACCTCCCCCTCGTCCAAATCTCCAAAAATAAACACTTTATTTATTTATTGTCTACATATCCACAGACATGCCACATTTGCAACGATTAACTCATTTGAAAATGTTGTTGTCGTTTCGAAAAAGTTTCTGTTTTATTTATTTGTATGCGAAATTGTTTATGTCTCCCTCCTGCAACTGTATGGTGTATTTTTGGCATTAAAACGTGTCTGAGACGTATGCCGTTTGTTGGCTATGCCACCTCTGTCACTGTAATACTTACTGCCATATATAAAAATACTTTATTTATATTCTTTGCTAATTTTACATACAAATATTTCTTTTCATTTATATTTAAATTTCAAATACAAGTAAAATGACTCATAACAAGACTCTGTCAAATACTCAACAGCCTCAAAAAAATATATATATATATTAAAGCAACAACAACATTGCCCCAGCGTCATCAGCGTCATTATTAAGCATTATCCGCAAAAGTGCAAATAAAAAAAGAACAATAAACAAATAATAAAACCACTCAGATTGTATGTAATTTTATTTAATCAAATTTAAATGAATTTGGCGAACTGCTACAATTAATTTTTAATTATTACCAGATTTTAAAAATCAACCACCTTAAAGTAGATATAAAATTTTTATATTCATATTGGCGATATCGAAGCAGCTTGGTGGCTTTATGGGCCCCTTTTCGACTCCCCCTTCTTTTCTCGAATTGATATTGAATTATACGACTACCTTACTTTCATTGAGTATCGTGCTAACACTACCGTTTACTCTTGACAGTAGCGATTCAGACTGTGGGCTGGTGACTGTCTGCCTTCTTCCTCATAACGGAACGGATTCTCTTGTAATTGCTAGCATTAGTTGAAGGTTTAGGTCCCCCAATGCACTTATAGTATGTATATTTAACAAGAGTTTGGCCGTGATCATAAGCCTAAGCTAAGCATTCACACATAATGTGCGCTAACGTATCCGCCTCTTCCTAAGCAGTATGTTTGGTGACAGACCCGTCCACCCCTTGCACAGTTTCCTTGCCATCCCTTCAGCATTCCTAGTACATTGGCCAATAAACACCGGTGTTCCTATAAAGATTAACCTCTTCACCTCTTGCCTGGCTTCATTGTCCATCCCTATCTGAATCTCATGGTCAAACGCCTTAGAAGCACCTTAAAAGATTGACCCGTCCATCCCTCGCGAGGCATTCTTGTCAATTTCTTCCGGATTTCTCCCTTGCTCAATTAAAACCGAAGTTCTTTCAGAAAATTCATATAATTGCCACGAGTAAGGGAGAAGAATGTCTTCACACACACAAAAATTCATTTGCACGGGTAAGTTTTTATTAAAACTGAAAGTGGGCCAGAGTTCGTATACTAGAGGCCAAGCAAACTCTTGTCCATACCTTTTACCGACCACCATCAAGAGGAGGTACAAGTCAGAACTTCTGACCGAGCACTCAGTTATGACAAGCCAACCTTTGTGCCTGCCAGCTGACTGCTCTAAGAAATAATAAACAACAGCTTTGACCATATTGCCGTGTCAACTGAGATGTACAACACTTTGCTGGAAGCAATTTCTTCAGCCGTACCGTTCGTATATTTAATTAACTTCTTGTCTGTCGCTTTCAATGTATGCAAACTCAAATCGAAATAACACGGGCTACCCTTTCTTTCTCACTGAGTGGAAGGGTTAATTAAATTAAATTTCTTAAGCTCAGTTACACAATTTAAAATAATTTTTACTATTTTTCAACACAGCTAAAAAAAATTTATAAAATATTTTATGAGCCAAAAAGGGTTCAACGTGAAACATGAAATGTTATCGACCATTCATAAAAAGAATATTACCTCAAATTGTTCACTGTAGGGTGCGTAGTAGTATGACAAACGTGTTATTTTACCTTGCCCCAAACGTTAAGATGCGGTTTAAATTGCAACTTGGTCGTGGTTGTTGCTGTTATTGTATTAAAAGTTTCTGTATATTCTCACAATACAAGACCTCAAACACCAACCACACTGCATATAAGTTTCATATTGTGCAGTCTTTCCAAAAATAAAATCACTTCCAAGTAACATATTGTCACAATTTGCAGACTGTTTGCCCCACCGTCAGTCAGCCCAACAACCAGACGAACGAACCTCTTTTGTTTCATAAAGATTCTACATCAAGCCAATTGGAACTCACACTCGAAACTTTAGTGGCGGTTATAATGCGTACCCAGCCTTATTAGGCTAACTCACCAACTGGCTGACTGCCTGTGTGACGGACTGCGTTAATAAATTAGTTATTTATGGTTAATTAGGTTTTCAAGTTGAATTTATTTAATATTTGGTTAAAATGCATTTTGCAAGTTATCTTTTTTTTCTTGAATTTCAAATTAAAAAACCGCCAAATATGTAGAAAACGAATTAAATTTTATTTTCATGACGTTTATGAAGAGTAAAATTTTACAATTTTGTTGTAGCTTTTTTATTGTAGAAAAGAGAACAAGAGGAACTATGGCAGGGATGGAAAATTGAAAAATTGGAATGTTACTGGCCACCAATCTGGATTGAAAACTGTTTAAATCTGTAAGATCCCGTTGAGACTGTAATAAATAATGTGTATTAAAATAATATGATGACTCAATTGTATAATACTAGAGTGGTCATGGTCGAACAAGAATAATTCGAATAATTTTTTTTAACACAAAACATTTAGGCATTAAAACCACAGACGAAAGCGGGGCACAATCTGTATTCTGTAAGAATTTTTGGGATCTTATTCGTTTTGTTGTAGCTAATTTCATCATTTCGCTGGTTGCGTAGGCCAGATCATCGGGAAACCTTTCCCCAACTTTTAAGAAAAACTTTAACGCCTTATGCCCTAAATGCTTTTAAAGAATTGAGAAAGCTTTAAAACCCCCCCAAAAAAAGTTTAAAGTTTTAAACAAATTCTTTATAAAAAAAAAGTTCTATATAATAAGATATATACAGTTTCTGTTTTCACAGATCTAGGGCTGCCAATATAATAAAAATTGTTTAATAAATAAATGCTTACAAATATTTTAGCTTATTTAAGAACATCGCTAAATTAAAAAAATTATAAATGCATTAACAATCAAGAGGCTCAAATCAAATAAATTGATTTGATTTTACATTTTTACTTGATATAAGTATATTGTGAATACGTAATTTCTATACCATTGCTGCTAATCTTTTTAATTATGTATATATTTTCCATCAATAGCTCCCAAACAATTTGGCATTCCTTAATAGGTGACAAGTACGCAACATGCAGCTCATTGCATATTGCATTACATATTTCTTACACGATTGTGCGAATAGTTAAAATTCCCAGCTTTTGTATGCGCAAGCAAGAATTTTGATGTTACATCCGTGCGCCAAGTAACTCAAAAATTATTCATTTCTTTAGTTTAAAATATGTACTGACAACTTTCTTACGCTTGCTTACATTATTGTTGCGTCCAATCCTGTCTCGGCATCTATGGCAAAAAAAAAGCTAAAAATGACGTTTAAGTATTGTGATGTTTTTTCAATTAAAAATTTGGGAAAATATTACAATAGTATTGAATTTTCCATCGCTGAACCATGTGTTTGTTTTTTTTTTGCTTGGATTTGGTTTATATGCATTTGTATAAAACTGGGAGTGAGAGCGAGAGTGGGATAAACCATTTTTTTCGTTTCTCTTGGTTGGGGGTGTGCAGTAGTGTGTGTGTGTTGTTTAGAGTTTCTTAATAAACCAATAGAGGGCTCTAATAACAGTTGCCTGCAAACGAAGAACTGTGGAAAAAATATAAAATTTTAAAGGAAAAAGGAAAAAATTTTATGGATTGATTTTTAGAATTCAAAAAAACGAATAGGGATATAAAAATTATACTAAACAAGTTTATAAAATATTGAGTAAAAATTATTAATAATTAAAAAATATGTAACTTTATTTTAATCGTAACGAAACTGGTATATTTGTAAAATATTCATGTAAAACGAAAACTGTATTGTGTGAGCAATTTTTTATAAAAAATATAACTGTTTGTTTAAAATATCAAAATTAAAGAAGTTATGAGGAATCTAAGAATAGGTTAGGTGGAACTGTCAGTTATTGGACTCATACCCGTAGATAGTTATAATTATTATGCGCTCTTCTTTATGAAATAAAAAAAAAAAATACCTATGCAAAGCTGGCCTATGGCACAGAAAATGTTCGTCTGTCTGATCTTCCTCTTTGAAACAGATGTTTCCTAGGCTTGTGTTAGAATAATGTTCAGTTTTAGCAGGCTCTTGTTTTAATCTAAGGTTGATTTTTTATACCGTTTCGTTGTTCTACAATGCGACATTGTTTAACTCAGTTTTACTAGTCTCAAATGGCTTCGCATTACCTAAGTTTATTACCTGTAATCGTTTGGCATTGATTGCAAGAGTAATTTTGAGTTTATTAGCAATAATCCTTGGAGGCCTGGCACTTAGATGATGCGCTGTCCACCATTTATCGAGCAGTCATTGGTCGCTATTTTTCAGTCCAGTAACGTTCTTGTTAGAATAAAACCATCAACAGTTTGTTGTGAATAAATGCTTGAATAAAAAACTATGCAAAAATTAATTAAAAAAAATTTAAATCTTCGAACATAAAAAAGAAGTGATTTTATGCCTGACAAGGCATATCAATTCACGGATCCAACATACGAAATTAGACATTTGCCATAGGTTTCTTTGAATTTATTATTATTCGAATTTTTGTCTTTAATTTTAAAATCTAGACTTTTAATACAACCTTAACTTTTACAAATCCTAAAAATAATTTTTTTTTTTTATAAAATACTTGTCTGTTTACGAGTTATAGATTTCAAACAAAAATCTGAAATAGTGAAAGTAAAAGAAATTTAAACATTTTTTTTGTTTTCTAATAAACTTTTTAGTATGTTGAATAATTTATTGTTCTTTAAAATATTTTAAGTTTAAATAAAAACTTTTAAACATCCCTAAACAAAGTTGATTACGATTGCTAATAAAATTTTCATTACAACTTATTCTTGTTCTTATTGCTTTTGGCCCAGCACGTTACATCATCATGTCGCTTTGTTACGTTACAATGTTACACAGTTTTGTAAATGCATTTGTCGAATTTATGCCGGCGTTGTTTTTTTTCTTTTGTAGAGCTTTTATGAATGAAAAGTTTCATTTGTTTACAAACAAACAAAAGTGATAGAAGAAATAAACAAAAAACAGTAGTTTTATATTCGTGTAAAAACCCGAGAGAGAAAGAGATAGTTAGTTCTCCATACTAAGAGAGAGTTAAAAGTGTAATAAGAAAAAAGAAAATTTGCTCTTTATATTTTTTATAGCAGAGAAATTGATGTTAAAAAGCCCAGTATGTATTTTGTTTCAATTTGAGAATGTAGTAACAGTTTAAGAATTTTTAAAAATTATATTTTTTCCTATTTCTTTTAATTATAATTTTATTTTATAAATGTAGGGGGGATATCGTAACAAACCGTTAACTTTTTAGGTCCCCTTTCTACCCCCAATTTTCCGCGAATTCATTTTAGGCAACCGTTTTGTAATTTACGATTACCAAACTCTCATTCGAGTTTCGTGTTTCCACTAGCCTTTACTCTTAACTGTGATGATTTCAGACTGCTGACTGTCGGCCTACTTTCTCATCACGGAGTCTCTTGTAATTGCTAGCATTTGTCTAAGGATTAGGTCCGCCATAGCATTTCACATTTAACATTGCTGAACATTCACACATACATAATGTGCGGTACTGTGTCAGCTTCTTTCATGATAGTATCCTTGGTGATTGATCCGTCCACCCCTTGCGAGGTTCATATCTTTAGAATTCCTCCATTGACCAGTAAATACCGTAGTTCCTACGTAGTTTAACTTTTGCAAGGCATCATAGCCCATTCCTATTGCAATCTCACTGTCCGTCGCCGTAGTAGTACCTTTAAATATTGACCTGTCGATCACTCGCTACGCATTTTTATCCATCTCTTCCTCATTCCTCCCTTGGCCAATTAAAACTGGATCTGTTTTTTAGAGATTAACCTATCCGCCTCTTGCATGACTTTCTGATTCATCCTGTAACAGAGAGTAAGAAATCCACCCCCACAGAGCTACATATGCACGGGTAAGTCTGTATTAAAGCTGGAGATCAATGGGTATCCAGAGTTCGCATACCACATACCAAGCACCCTCTAGGCCACACATCCCTGGCGTATGCCACCGAGGATGACAGATTTTTATAAGTCAGTGTTAACTTTTGAGGTAAAGTTGATGTACGAAATTTTGAATACCTCAAATATACTATGTTCTATCTTGCTAGATCTGCGCCTGGCTTAAATCTTGGGTATTTCATTTCACAGAATTTAATATCAAGCTTCTTATCATTTGAACAAATATTAATTTCATCTTTAGTCAAAAAGGAATCTGTCTAAATAAAGTTTGAAATGTTTAACTTTATAGACAGCTTTACCTCAGCTTTAATTGTGTGTCTTTATTAATTTTGTCAGCGAATAGTGCAGGTTGTGGTTAAAATTTTGTTAGAAAAAAAGATCCAGTTTGAATTTCAATTCAGTTCTTACAAGCAGAACCATTTCCAATTTAAATCTGTTTGTTGAATCAATCCGCCTTTAGTTTTAATAATATTCTTTTCAAGTTAATCGTATTACTTTCCAGCTTAGTTTTCAATTCAAAAATAAGCTTTTTCTCATGTGTAAGAGAAAGAGCTTTTATATGCTCTTATTATTCTTGTCAGAATTCCTTTTGCAAACAGGCTAAGCAACAGAGATGGGCAATGGCTATTGAGTTTCTTTACCAACTATTAATACAAAATGTACTTTTTAGACTCTGACGGTACCTTTTTTAATTTATTTATTTATAATCAGCCAAATTAGAAAATTTCCCCATCATTCGTTCCCGTGACAAAAGTAGTATATTCTAACAACCCAGGGGAAAATTCACAGTATTTTTTTTTTTGCTTTTTCAAACGGTGTTGAGAATAGATGGAAAAAGTTAAATCGACAATTTCAAAACTGTACCAAAAAGAGTACAATTTTACCATGATTTCCATGCCTGCTTAGCACAATGATTATTTGTCCTTTTGATATTGTACGGGGTTCTAGAGTGTTGTTGTATCCTGTAGGGGGGGTTTTATTTGTTTTTAAAAGATGAGCATTTGGAAATTTCGCATTTAGTTCGTTACGAACCGTAATACCTGACGGTGGTTGGAGCAATAATTTTCCCACATTCACACTTACATACATACAATAATTCACTTCACTCATAATCGCAAAAAAAAAATCTATTTTATTAAGGAATAATATAAAAGTTTTAAGTAATTGAAAGAATTCAAAAAATTAAAAAATAAATAGCAAAACTAAAGAAATAATTTTTTAAAGAGAAAATTAAAAATTCTGCTTTAACAAAAAATTAACTTGTGTAAATATTAATTTTGTGTAAGAATTGTAATTTATAAGTTGTGTAATTAAATTAAAACAAATAAAAAAATTGAAAAAAGAATTGTTTGGAAAAATTAAACAACCACGTGCTTTCAAAAGTGTCAACAACAGATATGTAAAGTCAGTGATTTGGGAAAAAATATTTTAGACAATGTATTTGTGTGTAGAAAAGTGTTCTATTTTCATTTGGATTAACAGCTGGCAGAACTTAGATTATAACACAATCAAGCAAACTTAATGGAAGAGGCGCCTGCCCCCAGCCAGCCACCAGCAAAAAAGTAAGATTTTTGTGTCATCAAAATAGCTAAAGGCTTTTGAAAAAAGGATACATAAAACAAGGGTTATTTATAATTTATACAAACTTTAATAAGTTTTAAAAGTGAAAGTTTGATTTATTTTTACATTTTTATTAAAGCTTTAATTTTTGTTGCTGAAACACGGTAATCCTGGCTTTAATAATGGCTTATAAACAGTCTGATTGCGGTTTCAATGTTGAGTCTTTGTACAGACTAATTTAGTTTGATTAATTTTGCCTTAAATAACGGGTCTTCCCAACGACAGATTAGGCTTTAATCGCGGCTCTTTCAACAAGTTTTTTTTTAAATTGATCTTTGAGTCCAGACAATCAATTACGGCTTCAAAGCGTCTGCTTGAAGGTTAGCGATGGATTATAAATTAATCCCACGATTTCCAATATAGGCGGCTGAAATTTAAGTGAATGTGTGTATACGCACTTAAAACAGCGACAATGGAAGCTTAAATTGAAGCGCTTGTAGATCTAGGACTCCACTTAAATATGGACTGTGTTTAGAGAGTCTTGTTTGTAGCTAAACTTGAAAGTTGTTGGAGAGCCATAATTAAATATTAATTTGTACTGCTCAAAAAGCAAAGATTAAAGCCAAAATTTCTCTGCCTAAGCCATGATTCAAGTTATAATTGGACTATTTGAGAAGTCACGCTAAAAGCTAATATTTAACGGATTGAAAAATTACGTTTTAAGCTAAATTTGAAGTAAATGAAAAGCCAAGATTGAATCTAAGCCATGATTGGAGCTAAAATTACACCGCTGAATGCCCTACGATTAAAGATACATTTTGACTTTTGAAAACCAAGATTAAAGCTTGAGATAGACTGATTTAACAATCGCAATTAAAGCTAAAATTGGACTGTACAAAAAGCAACGATTTAAGTTAGGCTTAGACGTTTTAAAAAGCCACGATCAGGGTTAGGTTTGACTAATCTGGCTATAAAGCCATGGCTGAAGTTTAAATTGTACTGTTGGAAGCGATAAAATTACACTCATTGAAGTGCCACAATTAAAGTTAAAATTGCACCATTTAAAGAGTCACCACTGAGAATAAAATTACACTGATTGAAGAGCCATGTTTGAAGCTAAAGTTATAGATACATTTTGACTTTTTAAAAGCTAAGAATGGTACTGATTAAAGCTCAAATTTGACTGTTTAAATATCACCGATTGAAGTCAGACTTAGACGTTTTAAAAAGCCACGAACATGGTTAAGTTTGATTAAACTTGGTTAAGGCTTAAAGCGGTGCGTTGAGGCTTAAATTACACTCATTGAAGTCACATAATTCAACTTGAAATGGCACGATTTCCAAAGCCACGACTGAGGCTAAAATTACTCAGATTGAAGAACATGGCTCTACAGCTAAAATTAAATTAATTGAAGGCCTGCGATTAAAGACAAATTTTGACTTCTTAAAAGCAAATATTGAAGCTTAAGTTAAGAGCAACGATTGAAGTCAAAATTGGATATTTTAATAAGCCACGATTTGGGTTAAATTTGACTAAACTGACTAAAAACTCACGGTTTAAGCTTAAATTCGACTGTTGGAAGTGGTGCGATTAAGGCTAATATTCCCACAATTGAAGTTGAAATTGCAGTGTTTGAAGAGCCAGGTTTAAAGCTTAATACACTGATTGCAAAGCTATGAATGAAGCTACAATTCCATACATTGAAGACCCACAACGGAAGCAAGAACTAAACTTGGTGGAAAGCCTTGATGCCATTTAATTCAATTTTATTATCTGTGCAATTGAATTTGAATTTAAATCAAATTGTTTAAACGAAAAACATTTTTTTTTTTTTTTGTATTTTTGTTTTGCCTTGCTTGTCACCTGCAAAATGAAATAATGAAATAAAATATTAATCTTCATATGACAGCTGCATAAATTTGAATTTTTATAAAGACAAAACACCTTCTAAAAACCAAATCTATTGTTCATGATTTTGGGAGTTTTGTATTGTCAAGTGGGTCATACGAAGAAATTCAATATAATATTTAAAATATTCATTTATTTGGAATAGTTCGTAAAAATTGTTATACTTTTTATTATTCACACTTTGTTTTTTTTTTTGATTTATGTTTTTCAAATAAAATTTAAGGATTTAATTGTTCCTTAAGTGTGATTTGAAATTTCTTATAATTTCCTCTTAACACAAATTATTTCTTAGAGTTTGTTAATCAAGAGTATGTGTAACACTTCTATTGTTTTAGTTAACTGCCTCATTGTATGCATGGTATTGTTTGTTTAACTACAATATTTCTATTGTTAAATAGCAAACAGGGTGTCCCGGGACGGGACACCCTAATAATGTGCTTTAAAGCCTTTGTAGCATTCTGCAATATATATTTTTTAAATCATTGTTTAGTTAACATTATTACAAACATATTTGCATCAATAAGAATGAGTTTATGTATAGAAATGTTATATATCGTTACCTTAATATAAAAAGGCCCCAACTCATCAAAAACAGGGGAAGGAAAAAACTTAATAAAAGCTGAAATAATATAGCTACACAAACATTGCCAAAAAACGTATTTATTAAAATTAAACGAGGAATTCAGATTGAAATACATATGTATATATTTGTAAAACAACAACAATTCTAGAAATGCAATGCCTACTTTGTACGTTTCTGCAGAAATGTATGAATCAGTGCTTTTTTCTTTCGTGTTCTGCTTATAACTTCTTTTGTGTTCTGCTTATAACTTCTTTATTTTTTATCTTTTAATAGAATGTGTATTAGCAACCATTCTACAAGAATCAATCAAAAAACGAATTTCCAAAAATAATGAGTTGAGGCCTTTTTATATTAAGGTAACGATATCACCTTTTAGCAAAAAATTAAATATTTAAGGGGAAACCGTAGATGGGAAATTTTTAAGTGACGTTAATTCTACAGTAACAAGTTATAAGAATATTCTACTGATCGGCTATTATCTTGATAATTCATATCGAAAATCATAATACATAAATAATTCACCAAATATTTTCACTTGTTAGTTTCTCTGACACTCGAGTCTATTTGTGAACTACAGCAATAACACTTAAGTGGCCAAGAGGTTAGAAATATCAGCTGGCAGCTAACTAACAAGCGTCTTCCCTTAAAGTCCTCAAATTCCACCAACGTTACGTTCGATTCCTTAATTTATTTCATAACACCTCTCGTTTGGAATATGGCCTCAGTCATTGAATTCTCTGACTTTAATAATAAACCTCTAAGCACACTCATACATATGTAATTTAAAATATGACGTTTAAGGTCAATTTGTTTATTATAATGCACGTATAATTAAATAAATATTTGTACAAACACTCACGTATTTGAGAGTATGGAAATTTATGAATATTTTATTAACCAATTGCAAATAAGATTAACATTCTAAGCACTCTTTAAGAAATAAGAAGACTTAAATTAAACATACACTTACATTTACATACATGCACAAACACATTAAATACCATGTTAATATTTTTGCTCCTTCGCCTCCTACTTGAGAAACTCGGGCGCACTACCCAGCGGTTTAGAAAAGTAGTCCTGCATAAACTTTTGATGAAACTGTTAAATCCTGTAGTTACTTTAATGCTTACAGGTAATTTATTGTGGGCTATTTATTAGGCTTACTCTGCATAGAACAGCAAGGAAGACAGAGGGACAGAGCGAGAGAGAGAGAGTGAGCGAGATAAAAAGTTGTTCGTCCATGTGCTAGATTACCTGGAAATGTTTAAAGTAATCATTAGTCTTCTTCGTAATTACCACCAGACATATATGCTTTGTAAGTTTAAAGAACCCAAACACCTTAAGCCAAATATATTTAGGAAAGGCCATGACTCGCTATCCTCCACAATCATACGATTTATGCACAAGAAAATCTTCTGACAGTCGTACCACACGCTCACACCAAACATATGATTATGGCATATGTTTTTTTTAAAGTAAACAAACACTTTATTTTTCCATTAAATATTTTGTGTTAAATTAAAATTAAATTAAATAGTAACGAGTAGTAGCAAGTCGGACAGCCCTGCCAAAAAATCTTGTCACACATATTTTAATTCTAATACACACTATCGCACTTTTTAAGCACACAGGGATGTTTTGTCAGATCTAACGACTGAATAGTCCATCATGGCCTTAAATGTTCACCAGTGTGTCGTCCCTAAATAAACAGTAAAATCGTAAAATTGTCGCCAGAACTGTAGGGTGTCAGCATATTTCGAGTTCTTCCGTCACTTGTATGCAAATTTTGTATGCAAATTTTGTTCACATATCAGCAGTATGCTTCCATGAAGCATGTAGATGCTCTTTTCTTGTATGCGCCAGGGCTGGTAAATTCACTAGTATTTCTTTAATACTTCTCGCTGTGATTTAATCCATATGATAGACCAAGTTATTTTTTATAAGTTCTAAACTCAAAATTTTCTTATAAATGTAAGTTAGATTAGAATATAGGGTGGTTTTTCAGCCGTTTTTGTTTTGACAATTGAAAAAAATATAGAAAATTTGCAAAACTGAATGAAATATTCCTTTGAGCCGATAAATGAATGCCGGCCATTTAATTTTTAAAGAATTATTTCTTGTAAATGTTGCCCGCGGCTACGCCGTAGGTGGGCCATCTATGAGCTCCAATTTTGGCATACATTTTCTAGCATTCTAATAGCAGCTTCAATGTTGTCTCCCAGAACTAAAATTGTGGCTGACTTGTCCCTGCATACGAGTGACTTCACGTATCCCCACAAAAAATAGTAGGGGGCGAAACCAATCCACAACAGAATCCAATACATCCAGAAACATTCAATTATTTGTTGTTAGAAGATATGGATGATATTGGGCGAGATGTGATGACGCTACCTGCCATACTGCGACTTATTGAAATCAAAATTTGGCGATGCCAAAACTTGGCCTCCAAGGTCAAGCTATTTGACACCTTTACATTATTTGTTGAGGGGTCCCTTAAAGTCACTGGTTTTTGCTCTAAAAAGAGGCCCAAAATGGCACGTCCAGAATGCGCTTCATCAAGAACAGCCGCAGTGGCCATATCGCCCGAAATATTTTGAAATTTTCTATTTATCTTTCCATGTCAACTATGACTTCTGTAAGCTAAATATGTCTTCTGTTCTTCAACGCTTAGCTTAGCAAGACGAAGTGTTTCTGCTGAATTTGACAGAAAAGCGGTAAAACTAAATTAAAAGTTAAATAATCACTGAGAATCTTGCTTTTCCATATGCAATTGCAGACAATTTTTAATATGAATTTTTTTTTCAGTCTTCAAATTTTTACATCTTTAGTAACATATGACGACACAAAGTAGTATTTAAAAATTTAAATTTTCCATACCTGGCATGAATACTTTTAGTGTTTGCACTAGTCCTACTAGCTAATTAAATATAATTTAAAACTAATCATAAGCAATAACAACAGCAAAAACAGATTAAATATGTGTATTATTTTCACTTTAATCGTTTTTAAAGAAAACAGTGAAAATAATTATTTATGCTGGCAAATGAAAAATACTTATTTTAACATTCAAATTTAAATGCGTGGTTTAAAATAATTTGTAGAGGGCTGGCTGCAATTTAATTATAAAGCTGGAAATTAAAAATTAATTAGACTGATTATGGATGTGGCAAAATATTAGCAAGAATAACACCGGGTTTTTATGGTATTTTTTTCAACATTAAATGAAACCATAAACCACTAAATTTGGCACAACAAAGGTGACTAATAGCGTGGGTACCCCACCCCGTACTGTAACATATCCTTACCACTACTCCATTTGGTCTCTTTTCAAAACCCCTTCTTTATACAGAGTTTTGCAGTTGTCGACCTCATCAACGATCATTTATTGACGCGCAAAAATTATTAATCGGCTTTACTGAATACTTAGGGGTTGCCCATCCGAGTATTAATGGATGCCTTTGATGAACCGCTGGGAAGATTGAACCTAACCCCCCATCTGGAAAATAAAACTGCGTTACACAATTCATAAATTTAAAATCGAAGGGAATCTCTCAAAGCTGGTTGGGTTACTAGCCTGCTCATACCAAAAAAAAAAAAATTCTTATTGATTGTGAACATAAATCTTTGTTTTTATTGTTTTCCAGTGCATTTATTTTTGTGTGACCAGCTGCTTCTCAATACATGTGTAAGCAGTGGCAACAATAATGTTTAAGTCAATAAAATGCGGTAGCAATAAAAAGGATTATAAGGCCATCATATAATGGTTCATATTGCTGTGGCCAAATTTAAACCTTGAACAAAGAAAACAATAGAATTTAAACAATTAAAACTTAAATAAATACAAGTCGGAGTTTCTTAGTTGGTTGAAAAAAAAAAACTTATAATTCTTTCATATTCGTGGAAAAGTTTGGTGTTTTTTGTAGAGGATTTTTTATGAGTTTTCGATTAAGCAAAAGAAAATGTGTAAAAATTCGATAAAATGGAAATTTTTTGAAAATAATTTTTCCATATTTTTTCTGAATTTTTAATTTTTTTTTTTGTAATGCTTGTGTCTTGTCGCTACTCCTTTTGTTTTGGCTATGGCTTGTTCGAATTTTGTTTATGTGATTTCGATGTGTTGACTACGTCTCATCTGTTTTTTCTATATCCTGTATTTTCCGTGTCTATGTCTTATCTATGTATTTTATATAACTTGATTATGTCTTGTCTACCTTTTAGCTGAGTTTTGTCTTATTTCATTTCTTATTAATGCCTTATCCACGTCGTGCAATTTTTTTGTCTGTCTTCTGTTTGACTTTTCTATGGTATGTCTATGTCTTGTCTAGGTCTTGTCTATGTTTTGTCTATGTTTTGTCTGTGTCTTGTCTATGCCTTGTCTATGTTTTGTCTATGTTTTGTCTATGTCTTGTCTATGTCTTGTCTAGGTCTTGTCTATGTTTTGTCTATGTCTTGTCTAGGTCTTGTCTATGTTTTGTCTGTGTCTTGTCTATGTCTTGTCTATGTCTTGTCTATTTCTTGTCTATGTCATGTCTATGTCTTGTATCTGTCCTGTCTATGTCTTGTCTATGTCTTGTCTATGTCTTGTATATATCTTGTCTATGTCTTGTCTATGTCTTGTCTATGTATTGTCTATGTCTTGTCTATGTCATGTCTATGTCATGTCTATGTCTTGTCTATGTCTTGTCTATGTCTTGTATATGTCTTGTCTATGTCTTGTATATGTCTTGTCTATGTCTTGTCTATGTCATGTCTATGTCTTGTATATGTCTTGTCTATGTCTTGTCTATGTCTTGTCTATGTCTTGTATATATCTTGTCTATGTCTTGTCTATGTCTTGTCTATGTCTTGTCTATGTCTTGTCTATGTCTTGTCTATGTCTTGTCTATGTCTTGTCTATGTCTTGTCTATGTCTTGTCTATGTCTTGTCTACGTCTTGTCTATGTCTTGTATATATCTTGTCTATGTCTTGTCTATGTCTTGTCTATGTCTTGTCTATGTCTTGTATATATCTTGTCTATGTCTTGTCTATGTCTTGCATATGTCTTGTCTATGTCTTGTCTATGTCTTGTCTATGTCTTGTCTATGTCTTGTCTATGTCTTGTCTATGTCATGTCTATGTCTTGTCTATGTCTTATCTATGTCTTGTCTATGTCTTGTCTTGTCTATGTCTTGTCTATGTCTTGTCTATGTCTTGTCTATGTCTTGTCTATGTCTTGTCTATGTCTTGTCTATGTCTTGTCTATGTCTTGTCTATATCTTGGCTATGTATTGTCTATGTCTTGTCTATGTCTTATCTATGTCTTGTCTATGTCTTGTCTATGTCTCGTCTGTGTCTTCTCTACGTCCTGTCTATTTCTTGTCTATGGCTTGTCTATGGATTGTCTATGTCTTGCCTATATCTCTTCTATATCATGCATATGTCATCCCTACATCTTGTCTGTATTTTATATATGTCTTTTCTTTAACATGCCTCTATGCATTGTTTGCTACGTTAGCTCTCTTAATTTTAATTTCTGTTTCTCTTTCGTTTTTAATTTCTGTTTCTTTCTTCTAAATTACCCTTAATCTTAAATTCACGTTAAGTGCTCCATGAGCCATAAAACATATTTTGCATAAAGTTATTAAAAATACGAGTCAGCATTAAACTCGTGATTTATTTATGTTTTAATGGTTTTTGATTTCATTGTTTATTGGTCTCTGTTTATAAAAGAATTTCCTAAAGTATAAAATAATATAATACGGGCAAATTTAAGGACACTTTCCTGCAGGAGCATCTTAACATTCCTAACACGTGCTGTCTTACAGAAACAGTGTGAGCAACAAGAAAGTTATATGTGGGAGTATTGCGTTCTATATCCCATTTAAAATTTAATATTCTATGACAAGTTGGTTGGGTGGGTGGAGATGTTCAGGTAATTGAATAAATAAAAAAATACAATACTTTGTCGCCCTACTGTATTAAATATTATTTAGCAATATATGATTATTAAAGTCTTGTTATGCAATTACATTTTATGGGCAATTTTTTGTCTTGACAAAAAACTTATAACTGGCGGTACTTTCCGAAATGCATGTGAGTCGTGAAAAGTGACAAGAAATTATTAAAATATTTGATCAATTTAATGTCATAAGCGTCCATTTTACCTGCTTTACAATGAATATTTTACAAAACCATAAAAAGCTGCTTGAAGTAAAAATTTCACATTTCATGTGTTTTCATGTATTCCCTCGTTTTTAAAAAAGACTGTTCTACTCATTCTGCTTTATATTTTTTTCTTGGTTATAAAAATATAAACAGAGAATATAGAAATTTTGTTATTTTTATAGGAGCTTAAATATGAAAGGAAAGTTGACCGCACAACTGTATGGCAAATCAAAATATATGTTTGCTTAAGCTGGCATAATTTTTGGTTCTTAAAAATTCGTATATTTCTTTATTTGTTTTTGATTGCAATTCTTATGTATTTTTTAACAAGTCAACTCTAAAGCATTCTAAAAATAAAAATTTCAAATTTGTGATTTAACTTACAGAATTTTGAAGGTCTGATAATCTGTGTATAAAGGTTTAAAATAACTTTGATGCCCAGCAAAGGACTATCAATTACATGCCTATCATATCCTTGCAAATGCCCTTATCTTCTCATTAAATACATCCAATGAATGTCTTTATTGTTTTTTCTTTTGTCACTCGCGTTATGCTTCACAATCTATGGTTGCCTAATTTTCCGTAACAAGAATTCAATTATTCATTTATTCATTTATCATTTTATTATTTTTGTGTTTATTGTCATTTTATTATGATTTAATACTCGCCAAATAATAAAATTCCGTTTTACTCGCATGTGTAGATGTGTACTTAAGGTGGGACGCCATAAATTTTGTTAAATTTTTTCTATGTTAATATCAAGTTGTTGCAGGAAACAAACGTTGTAAGGCTATTAAGGCACAGGACAAGTCAAGACATAAACAAGATATAGGCAAGACATAGACAAGATATAGACAAGATATAGAAAAGATATAGACAAGTCATAGACAAGACATAGACAAGACAAAGACAAGACATATGCAAGACATAGACAAGACATAGACAAGACATAGACAAGACATAAACAAGACATAGACAAGACATAGACAAGACATAGACAAGACATAGACAAGACATAGACAAGACATAGACAAGACATAGACAAGACATAGACAAGACATAGACAAGCCATAGACAAGACATAGACAAGACATAGACAAGACATAGACAAGACATAGACAAGACATAAACAAGATATAGGCAAGATATAGAAAAGATGTAGACAAGTCATAGACAAGACATAGACAAGACATATGCAAGACATAGACAAGACTTAGACAAGACATAGACAAGACATAGACAAGACATGGACAAGACATAGACAAGACATAGACAAGACATGGACAAGACATAGACAAGACATAGACAAGACATAGAACAAACATAGATAAGACATAGACAAGACATACACAAGACATACACAAGACATAGACAAGACATAGACAAGACATAGACAAGACATAGACAAGACATAGACAAGACATAGACAAGACATAGACAAGACATAGACAAGACATAGACAAGACATAGACAAGACATAGACAAGACATAGACAAGACATAGACAAGACATAGACAAGACATAGACAAGACATAGACAAGACATAGACAAGACATAGACAAGACATAGACAAGACATAGACAAGACATAGACAAGACATAGACAAGACATAGACAAGACATAGACAAGACATAGACAAGACATAGACAAGACATAGACAAGACATAGACAAGACATAGACAAGACATAGACATAGACAAGACATAGACATAGACAAGACATAGACAAGACATAGACAAGACATAGACAAGACATAGACAAGACATAGACAAGACATAGACAAGACATAGACAAGACATAGACAAGACATAGACAAGACATAGACAAGACATAGACAAGACATAGACAAGACATAGACAAGACATAGACAAGACATAGACAAGACATAGACAAGACATAGACAAGACATAGACAAGACATAGACAAGACATAGACAAGACATAGACAAGACATAGACAAGACATAGACAAGACATAGACAAGACATAGACAAGACATAGACAAGACATAGACAAGACATAGACAAGACATAGACAAGACATAGACAAGACATAGACAAGACATAGACAAGACATAGACAAGAGATAGACAAGACATAGACAAGAGATAGACAAGAGATAGACAAGACATAGACAAGACATAGACAAGACATAGACAAGACATAGACAAGACATAGACAAGACATAGACAAGACATAGACAAGACATAGACAAGACATAGACAAGACATAGACAAGACATAGACAAGACATAGACAAGACATAGACAAGACATAGACAAGACATAGACAAGACATAGACAAGACATAGACAAGACATAGACAAGACATAGACAAGACATAGACAAGACATAGACAAGACATAGACAAGACATAGACAAGACATAGACAAGACATAGACAAGACATAGACAAGACATAGACAAGACATAGACAAGACATAGACAAGACATAGAAAAGACATAGAAAAGTCATAGACAAGACATACGAGTTAACAAGCCACGCGAGTTGGCACGACATAGATAAAACATAGACAAGACATAGACAATCAAAGACTGGATATAATCAAGATATAGACTAAGACAAGACACAGACAAGGTCCAGGCAAGACGTAGAAAAAAAACACATAGTAGATACAAATTTTTTTTATTAAAGAGAAGGCAACCGCTAAGTAGATACGCGGACAATCCTTTGTTAATTTGAACGTCAAAATCCAAAAAAAAAACTACTAATGCCAAAAAAATATATCACAAACGCTGGCTTGAATCCTCCACAATATCTCGAAATTCCATAAAATTAAACTTAGTTCCTTAAAGTAAATTTTCAAAACTTAAATTTTTATTGCCTTTTCACCTTTGATTGAGATTACGTTAAAATTTATGAATTTTTACATAAATTACCGATGCTTATCCAAATTTTTCCGTTTAATCTTTTAACGCGAACAATACTTCACTTCATTTTTCGTAAGAATCCTGAAAGTATGCAAATGAACCAACAAGTTATTTACATATAAATATGTCTACCTAAAATTTATTCTTGATTGATTTTTTGATTTTAATTGTATTTTTATTCTCCTTTTCTCTTTCTAGGTAATTCATTTTTAACGACAACAGCAACTATATGTAGACCACTCCACACGTTTCACTGCATTACCGTTTTTGCTTTCATCCCCTCCCTGTCTGTCACACTCACTCTCTTTTTTGCCTAAATGTAAGTATGTTCTTCTTATCTTGTTGTTTAAATTATTACAGTGGCCTTTTTCCCGTAGTCTTAGATTTTTAAGGCTGTTTTGCATAGAAAATTAAAGCGGCAAATTGCCAAAAAGCATGCAGCAACCAAGCAATTTTTGTGCAACTTTTTTTTTTTACATTACAAAACGGAAATTACCAAAACTTGCAAACAATATGAAATAAATTGCAAAATATAATACGATGTGGCGCAATATTTTTAAGCAGGATTAATACAAAGTTTTGAAAACAATTGAAAGCCGTCACTTCTGTACCGTATAACCCTTGAAATTATATTACGAAACATTGACGACATTGGCAAGCTAATATCCGCCAGTATATTTTTTATTCAAAAATTTATTTTGAAATTCAAATTGTTTTTGAATACAATTTGTGGTGTTTAACGAGATGGTCGTTGATGTGTTGTTAACTGTTTTTTTTTAATATCTAGGTGGGTTGTACCAAAATTTCAATGCCATGTGTGGCCTAGTGGCTTTATAGTTCGAAACCTTAATTTGTCCAATATTTGATAGCGTCTTTAGCAGCTTTGCAGAAAATCTTCTTACGCCCAATCCCTTGTTTTATGTTTTGAAAGAGAAAATAATTCCATGTCGCTAATGCCGTTTCTCCGCAGTTCTGTTCCTTGGCGAAGAAACTTCTAAGCTGACAGGAGTGTTCAACTCAAACTCAAAGTCAAGCAAAGACAACCAGATGGCAGCAAACCCTTGGCTTTTAATCAACTCTCTTTCTCTCTTTTTTTACTTTTTCTCTTGTTTTTCTGTTTTCGACAAGTTTGCGATTTTCGGTTCGTCTTGAAAGCGCTACTCAGTAATAATGCCTTCGAGAAAATTTTGAGCTAAAGATGGCCATCTTTTTAGCCACTCCAATGTTCTTGCGAAAAATTCGACTCTCTCGCTCCTTACCGCAACTCATGCGTTTCGTGCCGGCCAGTACATGAAATCGATATTGGCTGCTATTTCCCTGATGCTTGCAGGATCATCTCGATGTTTTGGCAAGTTGCCCAGGTGGACAGACGTCCAGAACCACGACTAGTTCCACTCCAGTCTCTGTTAATATTTCCAAGGGTTGTACACATCACATTTTGCTTGGAACTTTTTTTTTTTATTATTTTTTAAACAAATTTTATTTAATAAATTTAACTTCAATTAAACTTAAAAAGTAAATAATTCCTTAAAGCCACATTACTCATGTATTCGTCACGGAAAAACGGGGGTCTTTTTACTCTTACAGTGTTGGCAATATGCCAGTATTGTGGGACACACGCTTGCGTCTGTGTTTATTTTTACGGGGTGATTCATTTGGAGGTTTTTTTTTACAAAGAAATTAAATAATCACTTTAAGATTATTGGATTTAAATATTCGACATTTTGGGTTCAGTTTCAGGCTGAAAGTAGTCGGGAGCCATTCAGAAACTTCTCTTTTGAAGAAAGCTAGGAGGATGATTCCGCCTTTACACCAACCATATCAAGTCGCTGGTAATTGCTTGCTTTTAAACTATGAAGCTAGTTCGAAAAGATTATATATTTAAAAAGTTTTTCAAGAGACGATTTGGAAGTTCAGACGCCTTGAACTGACGAACGAATTGACTTTTGTACTCATTAAAACTGCGATCCCTAAGCTAGAGATGGGACATATGGGAAGTCATACTGTTGAGATCTGCCTCGACCCGATTCTTAATGCTCGTCGCAATATTCAGTATGGTTTGGCATTCCATCATGCATCGTTTCCTACCAGCCTGTGATCATAATTTCGGCTTACTGCGTTAACACGCAAGGTGAATTTCGTTGTCAGGTCGGTCGTCATTATGGCTTCACGGCTCAGGCAATTCCTCGTGCAGAGAAAAGTTTGAGCATGGGTACACTCTTTTGAACCTTAGGCTACCTGACAGACTAAGATTGGTGCAAAGTAAAGAAACCATAGTCGCCGTAGCGGCCAATGTCGCAGAAGCCCCAGAAATTTCGAGTCGGCACCGATTAGCTGAATTGGGGTGCTGGAAATGCGAGTATTTACAAAATATCGTCTTGAAGCGAAGCCGAGTCCGAAGTCCGTTCATTTGAATAATACAGTATTCCACATATTGGCATCAATGTAGCCAGAATCAATTCTATATCTCACAACGTTCTTGTTTTATTTAAAACTTGCTCTGAGCGCACATAACACATCTCTCGCGTGACAGAATATTGGATAAATTCGTTCTTTCAAGGAAGTAGCTAATAATGGATCACCCTTTATAAGTGTGTTATTGCTCCTGGAACGTGACAAAGAATTTCTTTTCTTATTCCTTTTCATTTCTATTGATATTTATTCTCCGTAAACTTTTTTGTAAAGAAAACAAACATTTAAGTTTGTGATGATGTAAAAGTGTTTGTGTGTTTGTGCACAGTTTTCTTAAGTTACTATTGACTCTGGATTATTTTCTCTATTATTTTTAAAACTTTACAAAAATCAAACAAAGGAAATATGCTCACGCGCTCAAAATAGTGTATGTAACACGTACTAGTGTGTCACCGATATACCCCTTGGTCTGTTTCTTAACGCGAATTACAAGTAGCCGTATATGAGAACTTTTAGCTATTTACGATCAATTAGAGACTTTATTTGCTCCTTCTCTTTCCTTCAAACTCTGACCTGCACCGTGTGACGGGGTTTTTAAATTTTATTATTCACTCATTTTTAACACTGTCGTCAGCTAGCTGGCAGGCACCAAGCTATATCTTGCCCTATTTAAGTGCTCTATCAGAAGTTCTGACTTACACGTCCTCGTGGTTGCGAACGGTAACAGGTTCCTGTCTCTGCTAGGAGTCTGGCTAAATAAGTGGGTTGGAGAGAAGTTAACACTCTCTTATAAGGATTCCTAATCCACGGTGGAACAGCATACGCCAGGCATGCGTGCTCCAGAAGGTGCTTGGTCTCTAGTATGCAATCTCTGGATACCAGTTGATCTCCAGTTTTACCATGCATATGGAGCTTTCTGTGCGTGTACATTTTTTCACCATTACTCGAGTGAATTATATGAATTCTCTAATCGGACCAGAGAGGAATGCGGAAGAGATGGACAAGAATGCCTTGCGTGGTGTGGACGGGTCAATATCTAAGGCGTTGGACCGATAGGGATAGACAATGAAGCCTAACAAGAGGTGAAGACATTAATCTCTGCACGAAATCTGGATTTATTGACAAGTGGAGGAGTTCTGAAGAGAAGGAAAAGAAAACCTCGCAAGGGGTGGGCTGGTCAGTCACCAAAGATACTCCTGAGGAATATGCTGATACAGTAGGCGCACACTGTGTGTGAATGTCCAGCAGACACTTGTTGATTGTGAATGGTTAAGGCCTAAGCTTTAGACAAATGCTAGCAATTACAAGATACTTTGTGATGAGGAACATGTTACAGTTACCAGTCGACAGTCTAAAATCATTACAACCAAGTGTACAAGCCAGTGGATGGAAACCAAAGAACAGACGACAGTTGTTGTTACGTTTTCTTGGGTTCGATTGATTGTTCACCAGAGGAGCCTAAGAAATAATGAAAAAATGTTCTCTCTTATCCGATGGTGGTCTTACCATCTAGGGAAGACTTTTTTGTTTGGATTAGCACTTAGAGGAAGACCCCTACTCATTAATGCATTATTGTTCTGGATCAAGATCAGGATCTAATTTTATCACAGCACATTCCGCTTTCTAGATGGCGTGGTATAGTGATAAGAGGGTCAAAGTTCAAATCGAAGGATTCAGGTTCGAATCCCACTAGGGGTGATGTTTTGTTTTAGTAACATTGCGTCTATGTTCTAGTCTAGTCAATCGAGGACCCTTACCTACAACCACTATGGGGAACTTGTTATACTGATTTTCTGATTGGTTACCTGGCGCTACTCCCTTTTAGTACAGTTTATTCAACAAACAAGGCCCGAAAGACTTGCAGGACTATCTATGCATTTAGATCACTGCATATTTATTTTGGATTTTTATTCTTAAGTACCCCACTGTGCAGCTGCGAACACTACAACTAAGTACTTTGCACACAAATTTATCAAAGCCAGGAATTCCGGAAATCGCGAAGGAAGAAAACAAATCTACATCCGATAGCTCTCAGACTTAATATCTCGACACATAAAGACCCCTTCAGAATGGTGGGACAAACTGCCAACAAACCATGATGCTTCATGCTGTAATTTGTATTGTTGTAAGAATCAAAGTGATATCATGCGTAATGATTTAATTATAATACATTTATCATTGTATGGTGGGTGGTATTTGTGCAAATGCATGTGAGTGTACGATTCATTCGCTGTATTGATGATGATGTTGTGCCATAGTTGTGTTGTTAGATGTTACTGTGAGGTTCTTATTTGCAGCTATTAAACTTTGTTTTTATACTTTTAGTCATTCCTTACCCGGTGCCTGACAATAAAAAATGCACTTTGTTGTGGTAGACATAACAAAAAAATCTCAAAACAATAGGAACTACTTACACACGCACATCATACATACACGAATACATTTGCACTTATATGTACTAGGTTTGCACTATTGCATGTGTAGAGGTTCACACTCTTGGCAGGCAGAATATATGTATGTTGACACGCATGGTTAACGTAAATGCAGGTTTAACGCTTAAATGATGACAATTTATGACATCTAAATAATATAGTGACAAGGGTAAACATCAGTAAATAAGTATAAATGATTCTATTATGTTACGGTTGAATTATTATTTTGTAGCATACTTTATGGCGCTTTAAGAACTTTGTATTTTTTTAATAAAATAATATACAAAACATTTCATATGCACGAATACAAAGACATAATTTCTAAAATGAATGTACCTGTTCCTTATGCAGGCGTGGATCCAGTGGCAAGGGGATGTTTAAAAAGGGGAATTGCCCCCTTTAGAAAAATTGAAGAATTGTAGGTAATTGGAAGTGTTAAAGCAGCAGGAACGAGTTAAAGCAGTGTTTTTTGCATCTTGGGGAATTTTTTAATTTGTAGGTACTTTTTTTAATGATTTAAAATAGTTTTTGGTACTTTTTAAAATATGGCACGTTTACTAACTAGAGCAAAAGTATGACATTCCTAAAAAGAAATTAATAATCATTGATACATTTTCGAATGGTAATTAGGTGAAACAGGCTTATAAGAGAACCTCTTTTATTTTTGCGTACTTTTTGTATTTTTGAACTCTTGCGGGATATGTTTATTGTTTAAAGTTGGAGTTAAGTTAAAAATATTTCGTTCTGTTGTTGCTTTAGTTACCTTAGTATTTTTTGATATTTGGTACTTTTTCTAGATTTGTCACCTTTTTATAAAATTTGGTACTTTTTGTTAATTAGAACTTTTACGAAAAACACGACTTATATGTCTGTTAGTCTTTTTTGTGATTTATAATCCATATTTTATAAGTAAGCGGGAAAATTAGGTATTTTAAGTATCTTTACGCAAAAAATTAGTTTGTATTTTTGTGGTACTTTTTGGTGTACCGAGTTGTATCAAGTTATAGCTGCTTTAGCGCAAAAAAATTGTTTTTAGCTAACTGTAGACTGAGTGCGAGGGGGATGCACTAATTAAGCTTCGAGTCTTAGCAGCTTTATAAGGCATACGCTTTTAAAAAATAGGTATGTATATGTACTGAAAGCTCATGACGCTAAGAAGTACTTACTCGAATACTCTAATGTGGTACTTTTTGTTAAATAAAGTAAAAATAAAACCATTTTGAAACTTGAAGGAGGTGTATAGTTGTTGTTGTTATTAACTAAGGGAAAATATGGACAATTTCTATTTTTGCTTCCTATGGTACGTTTTATTTGTTTCCTTAAATGATGAACATCTACAAATTTTATGAATAAAACTTCATTCACATTGAGTGCCAACAACTTACATTGACATACGTTTTTTTTCATAAAGTATATTTGGGAGGTGTCGACATGGGTAAATTGGTACAGAAATTTGGACGAATTTCGGTCAGCCCTTGTCAAGTTTACTTTGAAGACAAACCGGTTTTGGCTATGTGCCATCTTCTCTCTCAGAACGAATCCAGGGTATATCGGTACTTTTATGCTGCTCTTAATTGAGTGAAGCTACAGCTACTACACAAAGAGAAAGTGATTAAATGGTACTTTTTCTTCTATTGGTACTTTTTTTATTCTTAGGCGAATGATATTTTGTTTAAATAAAATTTAGTGATTTTTATTATTCCTATAAGAATATTGCTTTATACATTTTTGAATCAATTTAATGCTTCGTTGCGATATATTTGGATTTAAAAAATCATCAATAATTTTTTTTTTATTTCACTAGAATTTAGAGACTTTGCCTTCAAGTGAGTGAATGGTTTCTTATGCTCTGTATAGTTTCTTTTCCTTTCTCGTTTTCCTTTCTTTTTTTAATATTCTTTCAAAAGTTTTCATATAATTATTCCAAGCATGCAAGCATTATTAATACAATAATTCACGTTCAAGTCATTTCATCATCTCATGCTGCAACTTTAAGTCACTTGTGTGCAATTTTCCCACTACTAATGTGATTCAACTGCCTGACACACACACACACAAACACACACTTGCATATATACATACATACATATTATGAAGACTCTGCCAATGAAGCAACGATTTTATAAGTCATCTTCGGCGTTTCCTTTTTATTTGGTGCTGGTTTTTTTGTTTGCTTTTTTTATTTTTCAGCTCTTCATTTGGTTTAAAGTGCAAGTAATCAGGCAAGAAAAGGAAGTAAAGGAACAAAAACTATGAAAAAAATCTGCCTCGTACTTGGGTTTATAAAATTTAAATGACTACTTGCTTTCATTTAACTTAGTAGGAGTATCAACTGCAAATAGATTTCACCTTGTGGCTGAATGAGCTCAAAGAATTAGAGAAAGGCAAGTCAATGGGAAATTGAACATGTTAGGCTAAAAGCTCGCAAATTGTTTCCACTGCTAGTTAATAGCCAGAACAATTTGATTAGAATTTAATTTAAATTCAGCAACAATAATTAAAAAAATCTTTGGTTGAGTTGGGGCAAGCAGTACCTAAGGCGACAAATTTCCTACCAGGTACTTCTGCGAAAGGAAAACTATACAACACCACAACGTTTAAAAAGTACACAGCCACTTACACTCAACGAGGCACAGATGGGTTATATGAGGTATTAGCCTTTGTTGCGGAATAGGAAGTGTTTGTTAATTATGATTTTGCAATTAATTATCACACAAGAACAACTAGGAAACACAAAAAAATATAATGCTTGTTATTAATAACGCAGACGTTTCAAAAGTCAAATGCAGGATATTGTGTTAAAAAAATCTTACCAGGCCCTAGTACGGGCATGGGAAGAAACATAGGGAAGTGCTATTGTTTTTAGAATAAAGTGTTCGTCGAAGGAATGAGAGTTAAGTGAGTTGTAGCACATGTTTCTCTAAAAATCGTATATTTCTGCTGCTGATGAAAAAGAAAACATAATTAACAAAATTACTTAATTATTCATAATTAACAAATTTTTGTGTGCTTAATATTTTATACTTTGGTTTTAGTTGGGCAATTCATACCTTTCGCCAACAAATATTTAAAGCATACCTTAAGGCTATCCACATTTTGAAATACGCAATTCTTATGAAATTGTTAACAATTCAAATTTCTTTTTTTTAGTTGTCTATAAAGAAAACGTTTTAAATATGTTTTTAATAAAAAAAAATAATAATATCTTATATTGCATACTTTGTGTTGTCAAGTATTTGTAACATACCTTAAGGCTATAAATATAAGATATTGCATAACCAAATTTAATTTGCTTTTACTCACAACTTGCTTAAAAATATTAAGAAATTTCGTTCTCTTTATCCAAGTAAAGCTGTAAAATTATGCCAGAACTGTCATTAAGGTATTTCCTTATTGTGTTAGTTGGTTGAAGGAACATGTTCGTTAAAGCTTTATTGCATGTGGCACGATGTGGTTAAGCCTTAAGCATTGACAATTTACTTGTAGTTCGTGTTTGTTTTTTTTTTTTGCTCTTAATTGCAAAACAATTAGAAAAATTTCAATAAAATTTAACACGACACCGTGTTGGGCCGAGGGGAAATTATATAGAAAGGTCATTTATACCACAAATTAAATGCTATGAGCAAGAGTTCGTTAGGCAAACAATTAAATTTGTTTTTGGCAAGGAGTTGAGGAGAAACAAAGGTGCAGGGTTTTAGTTGTTTTAGTCGTTAAATTCTATTTATAACTAAAGTTTAATCAATTTTACCAACTCACCAAAATTTCTGTTTTATGTGTGAATATTTTCTTGTAACATTTTTTATCCGGACAAATTTGCTGAAAGAAAGTTTTACAACTTCAACACAAACGAGTTACAAATGCAGAGGTTTTTTTTAAGCCGCCAAAATACTCTTTTCATTTTTGCAAAAAGCATAAAAACTAAAACAACAAATATGAGTCGTGTCGGCTCAGTACGTTTATTGTTCATACAAAAGATAATGTTATTGGATGACTTTCGGCCATATACCATCAAGTTATTCTTTTCAAATATTCTTTAGAATAAATTTAGGCAACACAAATTCCTTTAAAAAATGGTTTGATCAACCCTCCTTCTTGTTGAAATTTTTTCAATCAAATTTTAAATACATGCACATATTCATCAGTATTGAACTAGTTTCAAAAGTTTCCCTTTGTCTTGCCAATTCCGTTAAGCTAAAAGGTTTTATTAATTGATTAATGCCAGTTTCCTGCCCACAACTATGCTATACAAAACATAAAAATTTAATTAAAATATCATCTGTTACTATTTTAACACAATTTTTTTTGAAATCCCAAAATACAGCCACTTAAAAAATAAACAACACCAAAAAAACAGCAGTAAAATGCTAAGAATTCGAATTAAAACAACACCAGCCTGAAGGTATGTTACAAAAAAGAGTTAAAACAGCTATAGCAGTATAGGTTTTTCAAATCAATTGTATTTAACTATTTGTTTGTATTTTTTGGTTTCGTGCACAAGTACATAAATATTTTACAATGTTATTTACAATTGCTGATAGTAAGTAGGTATAATGTTGGGAAAAAAACCAGTAAACATTGCTACAAATAATTTCATAGTAACCCTGAAGGTATGCTTTGCCAAGTTTTTAGGAAAACACCAACAACAACAAATATACTTTCATTTACGAAATTTCTGAAAAAGGAAATCGCAATAATAAAATAGTACAATTTGAATATTCCGAGAATTTATAAAGCATACATTAAGGCGAAATAATATATTTTTGTTATATTTAATTCTTTGCTAGACAGAATTTTATTAACGAAAGTCTTGATAGCGATTTTATTTTCTGCTTAAACGTGTTCCATTACATATATTAATATTTTGAAACATTTTAAAGTACTTCAATTACATAATTGCTTTGGGTTTCTTTATATACACCCTTTCAGTAAATATCCGCCTAAAAGTCGACTACAAATGTGCAGAACTCTTAAGAGTCATAAAAAAAATATAAAAATAAAACTCATGACTGACAAAAAAAAAATATTTTATAAAACCCCAACCCCCTGAATCAGAAGCGGTCCCAGCTTAGACTTTTAAAGGGAGTGTGAAATATTGAAGTAGAAACCTGAGTAAATTTGCTTTTGGTGAAAAGTATATTAATCAAATAAGCATGAATGAACGAAATTCTTAGTGGCGACCTTTCAACCACGCCATAGTGTTACGAGACACAGTGAATCTTGGTACCTGTAATTCGCTGTCTATAACATGAATGTGCAATTTCTTATAATGAAAATGCATTTTAGTTTTTCTTCAACGTTTCTTCTTTTTTTTACTTTATATAACGAAATTCCAATAAACTCGTTGGCAGTAAAGGCCACAAATAGGTATTCAAAGCAACAAATATGAATACATTTATAGTGTTTTTCAATTTTATTAAACAGCAAGGGAAATATGTTGATGTGTGAGTGTTAAAAAAAAGGTCATACAGGCTGTGCTGTTCGACTCTAGAGCCTTAAATCGATTATGCAAACATGCCCACACAAATATCTGACAAATAAAAAACAAGAAAAATCTATTCTACTTTCATGCTCTAATCTATTGTTGAACACGCAATCTAAATGTGTAAACAAATTTTTATTAAGGGATTCGAGGCGGGATACCACCCACCATAACATTTTTGTAATTTGCAAAAACCAAGAAAAAAAAATTAAAGAACAAAATAAGAACACGGCCAAATATTTGAAGTGTCCACAGGTTTCTCTGGATACCTTTTTTCCTTCTAAAGAAAATGTTGCCAAATTCGCCTTACACTTATTTCGAGAAAAATTAAATTTAGCGAAATTCCCTTAAATCTCCTGTAGGGAGAAAAGTGTATAGCAACATTTCTTCTCATTTAGACAAATCTGCCGTAACACAATTTGACGTAATTAGTGCTCATTCACTAAAAGTTGGACATAAAATATTTCAAGTAGTCGTCTACTTTCTAGAAACCTGGAGAGTACACAAGAATCCAGTATTTACTTACTTAGCTGCAAACATCTTTCCTGCTGTTTTTTCATTATGATGTTTGGTTTCTCTGCGTTGGTGCTGTTGACCGACACTATTAATTTTTTGGAATTCATCTTTCCGTGTTGATGTTATATCGTTGCTTTTGTTCTCTGTGTATATACTTTCCTGCTAACTTGTATTAGGGTGGTGTGTTTGTTGTTGTTACAGCGCAGCGCTGCCTATACAATGGGTGCCATAATAATTCGTACACTTCAATTGGGGAACTTTCTGCATAGTGAATACCACAGATATACGAGTACGTCTCACTCAATTCTTACAGGCAAGAATACTTGCGCTTATCTTCTTAACAATCGAGCATGTTCTGACACTCGCAAGAGTGTCAAATCGTATGCGAGTACCAAATCGCCAAACTTATTTCTACATGTTCTGCAACTCACGCGTTTTACTTGCGATTTGCTTTCGAAAAGTTTTAAAAGAAAACTCTGAACCTAAATATTACAAAAAATACCCGGGCATTTCATTTGAATTAATTACAGCACTAGCTGCGTATATATTTCGAAGATGACTCGTATTTATCGAAATCGCCAGTGCAAAAGAAGAAATACAGAGGCAAAAGTTGCATAAGCAAAGAACGTTTTTAAATTTCATGTTTTTAGAAAAAATTTGTTACAAAATGTCATTAGTTTTGACTAAAATAAAAAGAATTTATTAATAACTTTGTAGTTTCTTTAAAAACTAGTTCAGTTTAAAGACAGCAATTCACTTCAGTATACTCTTGCGACCTGAACTCACCAAAACTGTTGCGAATGCGAGTCACAGAACACCTCACATGCGAGTTGAAATCACAATCGCAAATTTTGTGTGAGATGCGAGTGTCGGAACATGGCTGAATATGTTATGAAACTTACAAAAATATTGAACGAAATTGGAAAGTCGCATGGCTTTCACTATTTTTCGAAAATATTCTAAAAGCTTCCACTTTTCACTTTTCAGACCCTAAATAAATCAAAGTTTTCCTAAGAACTTCAAGATTTCCTCAGCCACAATGTAGAAGCAAATAACTGCTGATCTATATTATTATGGCCTCTTAAATTTATAATAAAATCTTGTAAATTTTTATGTTTAAAAATAACCACCCATTTCTATCTTTTTACATTATTTAAAACAAAAGTTGATTTATGATTTGCAAACTTAGCCTAATGTTTTTCATTACTCCAACTACTTTCCTCTGATACCTTTGATAGCCTTGTTGATTTCCTTTGATTTTCTTGGCATTTCAGCCCTGCCCTGCCCTGCCCTGCACCCATTAACACAACGAAGTAAATAAATCTCGTACTAAATTTATTTTGACATCGATAGGAATGGTTGGTTTTCTTTTCCTTTAAATGACATCATTTATTACAAGGACTTTTTGCTCTGGTTTCTTAAATGAAATGACACATACTTGGCACAATGTGGCAAATGATATCATTAATTAGTCCCCAGCTGCCAACCACAAAGACGCAGCAAAGAACGGTAAACAAAACCTGATGGAGGAAGGAGAGTTTAAATAAATTTTTACAACTTGGTTATCGAAAAAAAGACGGAAATCTTTTCAGTAAAAATAATCATAAAATCAAACGTTAATGTGCGAAACAAGAATGTTGAAATTCTTTGTAATCTCGCACGAATCAAAAAAAAAAAAATATAGAAATTAATGTTCAAAGTGCGTGTGTCAAACTTTAGTTTAATGTTTAATTCTTCGTTAAAGGTAAACAAAAAGAGCTTTTGAAGGCCACCCCACCATGAGAACAATACAAAAGCCCAATCGATTTTGATGTTTATTAAGCAGTCATGCAATGCCCACCATCCTGGCTTCAGCCAGAGCTATTAATACAATCTTTGACAACAGAGACAAGCAGTCAAAGGATGTGTGTTAGTTAGAGTTGTCATACGAACAAGAATAATTCGAATATTCGAAGAATATTTTCGGATTTCATTTTTGTTCGAACGAATAAAATTTTTCAATTTAGAATAAAAAACTATTTTTAATAATGTGATCTAATTTTTTTAAATATTTTTGTGTCTGGCTTTTTTGTCCCAGGGATTACATGGAATAATTTATCCCCTTTTTCGAACAGTATTGAGAATAAGAGAAAAGAGAAAAAGCGAAAAAATCTAATCGAATTCGTTATGTAGGCTGTTTTTAAAAGCCATATAGAACTTTAAATTGTAAAAATTGTCATTAGTATCGCACATTTTGTAGACCAATTCGATTATTTCTCAACAAAGACGGTTCAATGATGCCACCAGCGTATAAACCGCACCAAACGGTGAATTTTTCTGGATGTAATGGAGTCTGTAGGGTCTGCTGTGGATTGGTTTCAATGTGATTATTTTGTTTAATAAGAAACCCATTAAGCTAAAAATGTGCCTCATTGCTGAATACAATGTTGCGATAAAACATCGCATGGAGTGATAATCTGGTAGCGCTGTTCAAGCGCTAAGCCAGATTTGTCAGGGTATACGGATCATAAATGTTAAAGAGTGAGCGCAGTATTACAGTCCATTTGACAATTAACCCTTATGTTATGTTGGGGCTTAAAAAACACCCAATAAAAGAAAATGGAAAAGGGAATAATTTCCCGGGGAATCGTCCCCATTGCCCATAATTAGGCTGTTTGTTTTTAATATAAAACAAATTATAAACTAATATGTATTTCTTTTCTTTGCATTTATTTTTAAAGTTATTCGAATAATTTGTTTATTCCTTAGTCGATCAAATATTCGAACAATATTTAAATTTTATTCGTTTGATCGTTTGTTCTTTAAATTCGAATAATTTGACAACACTAGTGTTAGTTAATGCAGCATAAAATATAAAGCAGGCGGCGGCCACACCTTTGTGTCAAGGTGATGACAGGATTAGCATATTATGCATTTTCATTTGTTTTTTTTTGTTTGTGTTTCATGGTGTTTGTTAATGAAATCCGGTTTTGCTTGGATTTATCTTGCTTCTCTTTATATGTTACAAAAAATGCATAGCCTTCTTTTCTATGCTCTTGTCTCAACTACTAAATAAATGGCTCCACCTAGAATGTTGAATAGATTGCATTGCAACTAATTGTTTTTAAATGACCTTTAAGAAGGTAAAATTTATTCTTAAAAGAATTTTAATTCTTCGTTCTTTAAGCCTCCTTACAAAGTGTGCTATAAGTTATCATGTTATTTTATTGTAGAAAAACTTTAAAATGATTATTATTATTATTATTATTATTATTATTATTGTCTCATAATGTTTTGTTGTGCACAGTTTGTTTAATATTAAAATTAGTAATATTATTTGAAAATCCCTAAAAGTATGCCTATATTTTCTTTATGAGGTTTTGCTTATCTGCAGCAAATAACCATTATTTACTTCTTTTCTAAACCGAAAAGAAATTTTAAGTATATAAGTTTTTACAAACTTATCAAAATGAAGTATGCGATAGGCGGAAAAACCAACCTAAAATAATTGCCTACTTTAGGGCAAATATTTCAAATAAAAAAAAATTATATTTTTCTTTTAAACTTTATGACTGATTTGATTGGCTTTCATGCTAATATTTCGCCTGGAAGAAATTTCGTCTGATTCGCTGAAAATAATTGCTTTCTACCTAAAGCGCAAAAAAGAAATTACTTCTTTTCTGTATAGGGATGTGTTAAAAAATTATTTGCCGCCATTCTCGCCATGTTTTTTATATGGGGTTTGACATCGGACACTGAGGGGAAAATTCATGACTTTGCCCGCGAGTTTACCTGCTATCAGTTCGCCTTGGAGAAATATTTAACTCAATCAAGGCCAATTAAAAATAAACTGGGAGCAAAGCGAACTCGGTGTTGGGCTAATTCGATCAAATGTAAAAAATATTTCGCCTTCAAATTGATGTTTAGTCAGGCGAATTAATTATTTAACTTTAGATTGTAACGAGCGAATTAATCACTTGCACTGATGAATACCCTAATTCGGCTTGGATATGCCTGGTCTGGTTTTAAGTTCCTAGAGAAAAATTCGAAACATTCGCTCTAAATTTTCTCTTGAAAGAATTTTTTCAAAAGTAGCTGGGCTTAATTTGCCTTGTATTTGTGAGTATAGAAAATGTTGGCGAAATTTGCCTTAAGGATTAGTTAAGAGTCGAGTTTTGGCGAAGTTTACGTCAAGTAAAGATTTTTTTCACATCCGCGCCAGACGATTTTTTTTAGTTGGATTCACCTTAATTTGTAAACTCTGAATTAGAAAATTTGTATTTATTAAAAATCAAAAGAATGGCTTTTGCTCCGATTTTCTTAAATTCTCTGCCTGTGATAAAACTCGCCCTTGGTAATTTCTGTCTAGAGAAAATTTGGTCGAAAATGGAGGGGTTTTTAGGTAGGAAAAATAATTATCTTGCAAGTACGACAGGATATAGCTTTCTCCCCTAAAGTATGCATTTGTATTGCTTTGTTGTGTTTTCAGAATTCAAGCAATTTATTATTTAATTCAAGATACGGTTGGTTATAAAGTCAGTAAAGCAATAATTTTTGACAATCTCAACTTAGTTTGAAGTAAAAAAATAACCACAAAAGCTACGTAGAATTAAATAAAAAATGAAATTCGTAAAATTCTTCGAATCACTGTCGATAAATAACTCTACGTGACAAGTTCAGTGGTTATCATATACAAGACGTCTATCGCCGCTGATGATGAAATATAGCATTTTTAAAATTTGTTTTTTGTTTGTTGTTTATTTTTGTCTTGCCTGCTTTTAGGCTTGTGGTTGACGTTTAGGCTTTACATTGATTAAATATTTCCCAAAGGTTGTTTGTATTTTTTCTTCGCCTTTCTTTTGCAAAATGTACGCGCGCGTTTTTGTTACGTCGATTGTTTTAGAACCCTGATGGGAATTTTAATAAAAATGATCAATATTTCTATAAGCGCCCTGCAAAGTATGCTACGAAAATTTAAGTTGTTACTTTTTATTCAATGGTCGTCTTTCGAATGTAATACCTTTTTTTTTGTATTTATAGTAAAACGAAAAGATATTTGTTAGCAATTTTGCTGGCGGCCATTTATGGCCAAAATTTATTTTTGTTGATAAATCTATTTAAAAAGTTTGTTATTGCTTGGTTACTTTGTGTACGACAACTTGCAACGCAGTTAAAATTACTTTATAAACATTTACTGAAATTATATTGTTTGTGGAAAGTAGCAGGTGGCTTAGAAAAACTTCGAAAAGTAAAGCATAATTTAAAGTAAAAATATTTTGTAAAATTTGGAAAGTTTTAAAAGTTTCTATTTCTAATTTGAGAATATAGAAATGAAAATATTATAATGACAGTCATAGTAGCGTATAGGTTATTTGGCTGCCAAAATATTAATTGAATTCAATTATAGAATTTAAAATGTAATCAAGATTTGCCTGGGCACGGATCACTAAACACCAAATAAAGTTCTTAGAGAATTTGTTAACAATTTGGGTCTTACCTGAAGCCTCCACGTTGAATTCCTAGTAACTTAACCAATATATTGGGAATTACCGTGCTACTGGCACGCGTACCATCAGTTTTACTACTCACTAGTGCGCCTTTAGAAGCGCACTTCTTCCAGTTTCTGTGATAACAATATATTGACAGAAAGCACAAACAAATATGATATCTGCGCGTTCTTTTATTTTTAAATTAAAAATTGTTTGCATAAATCTCACCCTGCTTTCAATTAAAACATAATTATGCATCCAAATTTGATGGCATACTTCAGGGAGTTGAAACAAATAAACTCTACTAGGCGTTTGCTCACTACCATAGAAAATAATTGCGTTAAAATAAAGTGCTGCATACTATTAGGTAAACGTATAAAAATATAGTGAAGTATTTTTTTTCTAATAAATAGTTATATTCTTTGTTAAATTTCAAGCCACCAAAAAGTGGAAAAAATATGTTTAATGAACAACATTTTATGAAAAATAAGACTTTTGTCTGAAATCAGCAGTCTTTTTTGAAACAGCATAATTTCTTTTAAATAATAACCTAAAAATATGCTACACTTTTTCCGAAACCTCAATAATTAATTTAAAGCCTTTTTAGAAACAGCACATTTTTTACGACCGAAAAGCGTGCTACACTTTTACACAATTTCATGACACTCACCCATTTTAGTGAAAAGTGTTTGTGTTTTAAATAAATTCCTTTACCTAGCTGTATGTTTATGCATGGAGAAACAATTACAAGGATATTTTAAACATTGTTTTGTGACGATTGTTACGTTTTAATTAATGTGCAGCACAGCTGGATATACAAATTTAAGTTTATTTATGTGAGTAGGCGTTATAAATGTTTATATAGTAGTAGTTGTTCAGGTTGACAGTTAACTTTACATATTAAATAGTAAAAAAAAGAAGACAATTTTAAAATTAAAATCCTTCTCATTTTAGGTTAGTGTCGTAAAAAAGCAAGATACTTTCTTTGAGGGTAACCTACCTAGCGGTCGTTTTATAAAAGTATTTTATCGCATAACAGTGGGACTGCTTGTTCAATATACAAAGGACAAAGGGCAATTGTTCTGGTTTGCGGTGTTGCAAAATTTAGAGCGTGTTTAACCATGGCTTTAAATCCTTGCTTCGGTATAAATTTTCAAGCTTATTCATGTAAAAAATTTCCAGCACAGAATGACTGAAATCAATAAACAAAATACCGCATGTTTTGCCAATCCAACTAAAAGTTTTTAAAAAATAAATCTAAAAAAGAAACGTTTTAATTTATTTTTTTTCTTAATTTTGTATGTAAATCCTTAACTTCTCTTGTTGATGTTTTCTACGTTTGGCCCTCTCAGCTTAACGCTTTTCTTAAAGCATTTCTATAGTCTACTTCAAATATTTTTAGTTGAAGTAAATCTATTACATACTTTGAGGGTTTAAACAAAATTTTAACACGCTTTTGTTGTTCATAAACTTTAAAAAGAAAATCCCAAGTATTTCTTTGCTTCATCTTCATTTTGTCTGCCAGATATTTGTATCAATATCAAGAGATTGTTTGTGCTCCAGTCTTACTATCTTTCGGCTGCAGGTCAAAGTTTCATTTTGTTTCCTTTTAATCAACATATTTTTGAAAATCATTTCAAAGGAATTGGTTCAGCTAGTGAAATACGTTTTGTTTAGGGGCATAGGAAATTTTTTATTTTCTTTAATCGATTTTTTATTAGCAAGAAATTGTGTTATAATTTTCTTTTGGTTTTTCACTGATAACAATTTGATGGTTTATTTATTTTATAATTTAATGTCTAGTAACCGTTAAATGTACATATTTTAAAATGAAATTGATTTTCTTTCTACTCTCAGGGCTTAGGGGATGAACAATACTCCTGCCACTTCTATGTCAACATTTTGACTTGTAAATTTCTAAATAACATGTATGGTCAAGTTTATCGTTTTATAAATCTAGACTCCATTAATGACTCAGTCCGAGACAATAGAAAAGAACAGAATTTTAAGGGAACGTTGCGAAATGTGAACTATCTGGCAAAATGAAAGGGAACGTGCAGAAAAAAATTTCATTAAATGCCTACTTTTTAAGCCATCGGTAACCAATGTAGTGTATTATGTGGGATGTTACAATTTCTTATAAGGAAATAGTCGTTGAGGAGGGGGGGGGGGGGGGGGGGGGTCCTTTTCATCCGCGCTGCTGAATATGGAGTTTTGTAACATTTGTGAACTCTATTAAACTTTGAAGTTAATAAAGAAGTGGTTAATGAAAGCATGCCAGTTTTAATATTTAAAATGAGTATGATGGCCTTCGTTCAATCTTCTGTTTTACAGCTTTTATTTTTATGTTTATATTTTTATGACTGATGCTAGCTGAAAGATAGACACGATTACTTTTTACCCTTCTCACTTACATATCCTCAGTTAAACCATCGTTTAATGCTGGCTTTGGACTAAAGAAATTGTTTAATAATGAGTGACGAATTAAACCAAAATTTAATTTGTTTGCTTTCTGAGACACTTTAACTAAATTTGATTACAATTAAAGGATTTAGCGAGAACATTCCTTGTACAGTTTTTGTTGTAATAAATAAGGTTTTTTTACTACAATAATTTTATTCTCTTAAAAGTAATAACATGTAAATTAAGTTTTCTAATAGAAATAGGCTTCAAATATTAACATTCCTGCCTCTAGAGGAAGCTAATCAAACACCTTAAACTAATAAAAACAAACAAATTTTAATTACGTTTTCTCTACTTTTATAGCCAAATTTGTGTTAATTTTATTTTAGGTCCGTTAGCCCCTAAAAGCAAGCAATTGTTTTTTTTTTCATTAAAATATTCACGAGAAAGCATAACATGAAAGCATAAAAACAACCTAAGGCAATTGGCGTTGCCGCTACATAACACTGTATTATTTTAGCCTAAGGTTATGAAATAATTATTATTAACAGGAATGATTGCTACAAAAAACCAGTTATGCCGAAAAGTATGCCTCAACAACTATGCTTAACTGGTATTCCTATTACTTTGCTAATACATATTAGTTTTTGCTTATTCTTTTTTTTGTGTGCATAACAATGGCATTTAAAAATGGCAAAATAATTTTCAACGAATTTCAAATGGGAACTGAAAATAAGCAATAGTGTTAATTTATTTTTAGTTTGGAAGTTAACAACTAATGAATGTTTCAGGCAAGAAGCCTTCAAATGCGTGGCATAACATGCTTAAATAAAAAGAAATAAAATGTTTAACATCTTGCATTCTTAACCAAGAACAGTCTCCACTCAAGGAATTCAATATGTTCAGGAGAGAAAAAAAAACTTGTTACCAAAATGGTTGGTTTTTTAAAATTGCCTGCTACCGAACGCCAAATGACAATGTTTGCGTGAAGCTAAACTACTCAATTGCTCGCATGCGCCCTGTCACAATAAAAAATAGTACTCTTTAGTTGAGGCGACGCAAAAGACTTAACGATATTTTTGCTCTTAAATAAGGCAGTGATAAAAAACAAATTTTTGTGGTCGGTCGCGATTGGTTCTATGAGGCGTGAGGGTGCGATATGTTTTTATAAAATGTAGCTATTTTTCAATTTTAATCCTAATTTCCTGTCTTATGTATTTTTAACTTCCTTTTTGATCAGTTATATCTCATAAGGCTTTATTTTAAATTTATTGCCTTTGCAGCCTAAAAACATGCTTTATTTTTTGGTTAAGCTAGAGAATTTTTTAATAACAAGTATAACTTAACACATGTTAAATATATTATTTTAGTTTTCTGTTGGCTATACTTATTAAAGGATTTTTTGTATAGTTCTGGTATATAATTTTTAGAGAATTGCTTTTAAACAGTAAATAAGTCTAGAAACAAACTAATTGTTATTATCTTTTAAAATGTGCTAAGCCTTAAAGTAGGCACTACTCGTATATGTGTATACATATTAATTCTTTGTATGTTATTTAATCCCTAGAAAAAGGTGTTAAAGCGTTTCATTTTTATTGCATTAAAGCGTTTCATTTTATTCGTCAATTCTTTAAACAGTGGTTAAGTTTTATTGAAAATTATTTAAATACGAATTTAGGAATAGATGTGAAAATCAATTTAAAATATTCAAAGTCAAAGCAGAAGTAACTGCTAAAGGATTTTTTTTTCAAATTTATTTCAAAGAAAACAATAATAAAATGTTCAATAATAAAAATTAGGAGAATATTCTTTTTACAATTTTCCTTTTGTTTCCTTTTTTTCTATCTTTATTCAGACTTTGAAGAAACGGAGAAATATGTATCTCTCCCATAACTTTTAGCAATATAAAAATGTTATATAAATTCTTATATTGCATACCTTCCGGCTTATGCAGCCATACAAGATGCTTTGCAATTTTGTTTTTTCTATTGTGTTGTTATTGTTAGCACATGTTTTCTTATTCCAACTATGACATCTGTATGACTATGTGGTTCAGGGTGTGTTGTTATTTAGTAAGCCACATGGAATATGTACTCGTATTAAGTAAAGCATACTTAAAGGTATACCTGATATTTTCGTTTTTCTTTAGCAAAACATCAGTTTTTTACACTTCTGAAAGCTTCTAAGATAAAATCTTGATATTAATTAGATCTGTTGTTGTTAAATTAAAAATATGTTTTCTTCTGCCTACTCTAGGGGATTGGTTTTTTAATTATATAGTTGCATATTTAAAATGATAATTGCTATTTTTTTTTAAATCTGTAAAGTTTTAATAAATAACTAGCGAATCCCTAACTTAGACATTTTATAACCAAATGACAACAACTCGATTATAATTTAATTTAATACTTATACAATTTCATCACTAACTAAAACTTACTTTGTTCATTCAGAATGGGAGTGTAAAGCCCTAATTGTGTTTATTTAACCAGCTGAAAACATACTTTTCCATACATTCCATCCACCTACATACCTATATATACTAATATATGTGTGTGCTTGTTTTTTTATTTTATTAAATTAAATGTGTTAATGAATTTATTTTACAATTTCGAAACAAATTTTGCTATGAAAAATTATTTGAAGATACATAACATTGTTGGAATCAGCGAGGGGCAAAAGTTCCTTAAATAAGAATGCAAATACTATAAAAGCGTTGCTTGATATTCGACCACTGCCTAACGTTAAAGCCATCAAAAAACAAACTTCATACAGATTGGTCAAACGAAACATTAGTTGATAATGAAATGTAAAAACACAATTCTAAAAAGTGTCTTATTATATGACTTTATTTGGAAATAATAACGACGTTAAAAGGCAATCACCTTAAATTAGACTACAGTTAATCCCTAGTGATTTGTAAATATGCTAACACCATAAAGTAGGCTATGTTTAGAAAGAAATATTTTCTAAAATTACAAGAGATTTATAATAGTTAAATTTAAATCGTTTATAACAAAAATATTTTTGTTTTATTGTGTTTTCTTTTCTAGAATAAGTTTAAAATTTTTGCCCTCTTGTTATACTCTAAATATGTTTACGCTTACAAAGCGTGGTGTTATTTTTTAAAATTTTTCCCTTAATAATGCAAAAGGCATTGCCCTATAAAATCTGAATAAAATTCCAAATAAAAAGAATGGTTAGGCATGTGTCCTATAACTAGGCAACATTTTATTTGAGAGGTGAAAACTCCCTTAATTTAACACATAACACCCCTAAGTTATGCTATAAAATTATAAAAAAAATATTAATAAATTGCCGCCAAGGTTAAACAAAATAAATAAATCTTTTGAATTGCTTTTTTTTAATTTATTTTTTACTTTAATGAAAGACATATGCAAATTTATTTCAAAATGCCAAAAAGCAGAAACATTTGAAATTCAAATGTCACTTAATTTATGTGACACAATTTATTATTATTTGATTTATGGATTTTGATGGCAACCATTTTAGTTTTGTTTATCCTGATGCTTTTTAAAGGGCTGGTGCAATTGTTTATATATAATTTACAAAGCAGAGTCACCAATATAACTGACAAGTAAACTAACAAAATGCATAGTAAAATCCATGATAAATATTATAAATATATAACAGCCCAAAACTAGGCAATATTTTTTATGCATAAGCTCAATGCTGATAAAAATGTTGTGCTGTCTGCCTTGACATTGGCAGACAAGTTAAATATTTATAATTAAATAATAAGTACCATAGTTTTCGGGTCTATTTTACTATATTATCGTATGCCGGGCGAGGGGTCCAGAAAATAAGGGCGCCTAAAATTAGACTGACAAAGAAATTCCGGAAATTTGTTCTTAATAATTTTATTTTTACTAGTAGCCACTGCAATATATTTTGTCTTAAGATATCCGCATATTAAAATATTCAGTCTGCAAAATGCAAGGTAGTTGGTAGGAATTCAAGCAATTGAATAATTATTTTGTAGTGCAGGAATTGTGTCTTTTTTTAATTTAAAACAAACAAACCTATATGATTATAAGTAGGACCCTTAAATAGGCGTGTATAAAAAAATGTATGCTGTTAAATTAGTAACTTAGCTCGTTGAATATATTAGAACCTGAAAGTATGCTTTTATTTTCTTTAATTGCTGTGTATTCATAACAAAATTTTTATGGCAATGTTTCAAACTCTTTTGAACACTATTGCGGACTTCTAAGGCCACAATGTAAACCGTTAAACAGACAAAATGTTGACAGCGTAACTTTTTTAAACCGGTTAACTTAAATTTTTAAGTTCGGTAGTAAATTTTAACTTACTGCAGTTATCATGCCATGTTGAGCCCAGAAATATGTTACGATTCAATACTAGTGTTGTTTATTTTTTTCAACACTGTTGAAAGAACAAACATTTATACAAAAGAAAACATCATGTACATGATACCACCTTCCATAATCTTCTATACATGTGCCTGTATATTGTTGATATTGTTATAGCGTATAATAAATTTCATGTAACCCATACCATTTTATTGATTTTGTTGATGAATATTTACTCAACGTGCTTCTGTTTTTTCACTGCTATTTATTTAGTATGTCTTTTTTAAGCATACTTTTAGGTGTGTAAATTTTCTCGACTAAAGTAAAAGGAGGCTTTTGAAAAAAGACCTAAAAAGTGTAGATGTGTTAACTTAAAATACATTATAGCAATTCTCTTTTAGTCAATGGCAGGCTCATTTCTATGGGTAACCCTTATTCGTCTAGCCTTAAGCAATCAACTATTTGATTCGTGCTTTTGCAATATAAACCATTTATTTAATATTCCACCTATACTTTTTTTGCTCTTATTACGTAACTAACTCATTCTTGTCAGCACATAAACATATTTAAACGCCGGGACAATACACTCTTGCTGTGGCAAAATAACATCAGACAAAATTATTATTCATTGAATAAATGACTGAATAAAATGAACATGTAAAATGTAAATTTCAATAAAATTTTATTTTTGCAAGAATTTAATTTTTATTTAAAGCCTGTATGTGGAATAAATTTGCTCCTAAAGTAATAAAAAAAAAATTGGAAATATCGAATTAAAAAGTCTTAATATCACCAGAGCTTACACAAGGCTCGACAAAGACCAGAAAAAAGAGGCACATGACATAGTCATCTCATAGACATGACATAGGCATCCCATAGACATGGCGTTTGGGATATTTTAGCGTGTTGAAGTCTCGCGCAAAGTCTTTGGATGATTTCACCTTGTTAAAAAACATAGACATAACGTAGACCTGACATAGAGATGAAATAGATATGACGTAGACATGACATAGACATGACATAGATATGACATAGACAAGACATAGACATGACATAGACAAGACATAGACATGACATAGACATGGCATAGACATGACATTGATATAACATAGACATGACATAGACATAACATAGACATGACGTAGACATGACATAGACATGACATATATATGACATAGACATGGCATGGACATGAGATAGACATGACATAGACATGACATAGACATGACATGGACATGACATAGACATGACATAGACATGACATAGACATGACATAGACATGACATAGACATGACATAGATATGACATAGACATGACATAGACATGACATAGACATAGCATAGACATGAGATTGATATAACATAGACATGACATAGACATGACATAGACATGACATAGACATGACATAGACATGACATAGACATGACATAGACATGACATAGACATGACATAGACATGACATAGACATGACATAGACATGACATAGACATGACATAGACATGACATAGACATGACATAGACATGACATAGACATGACATAGATATGACATAGACATCACATAGACATGACATTGATATAACATAGACATGACATAGACATGACATAGACATGACATAGACATGACATAGACATGACATAGACATGACATAGACATGACATAGACATGACATAGACATGACATAGATATGACATAGACAAGACATAGACATGACGTAGACATGACATAGACATGACATATATATGACATAGACATGACATATATATGACATAGACATGGCATGGACATGAGATAGACATGACATAGACATGACATAGACATGACATAGACATGACATAGACATGACATAGATATGACATAGATATGACATAGACATGACATAGACATGAACTAGATATGACATAGACATGACATAGACATGGCATAGACATTACATTGATATAACATAGACATGACATAGACATGACATAGATATGACATAGACATGACATAGACATGACATAGACATGACATAGATATGACAGACATGACACAGATATGACATAGACATGACAGTCATGACATAGTTATGACATAGACATGTCATAGACATGACATATACATGACATATATATAATATAGGCATGACATAGACATGACATAGATTTGACAGATATGGAATGGACATGACATAGACATGACATAGACATGAACTAGACATGACATAGGCATGACATGGACATGACGTAGACATGACATAGACGTGACATAGACATGACAAGACATAGACATGACATAGACATGATATAGTCATGACATATGCATGACATACACAATCGCATGAACGACAAAAGCTCCCAAATTAAATTTTGAATTAAACTTAATTTTACTGCAAAAGCGCAGTGTAGGGGATGAAAATGTAACAAAACTCAACGAATTTTTTAAATTTAATTCGTAATAAAGGGTTGCTTGTTTGTTCTTACATTTTCTTGTGCGCCATAAACAATCATAAATTTTGGAAATTAAATTCCAGACGATGCTTGCTTTGCTTTATGAAGATTTAAGGAAAAAGTAACGAGGAGAGTTGTTTTTATCATAAATTTTTATATAACAAAAAACAGTAAAATGTTTTTGGCAGAGGCACTTAAACTGAAATAATATTGCAATTTATGCGAATAGCTAAAATTGGTTTTTATTCTTCTTTTACATCTAAAGGGGTATGAAAGTTTGTCTTTTTATTAAAACTTATTGTCGCGTTATGAGCTTTTAAACAATTGAAGTAATTGATGAAAGGAGTTTTTGGAAATGTGCTCACCCCTCAACATCCTTCACATTGATTTAAAAGGGTGCTATTATTATTAAAACGACAACTGAGCGTTTCTTAATATTTTTGAGTATAAAGTCCCATAACTACCCTAGGAGGACGGTCCCGAAAGTGCTTGATTGTTTTCGAAAAATACAACTGTTTAATTGTGAATAGTTCGCTTAATGTTTGTTGCCAATTGGTTTTTTTTTTGTTAAAGATTATTAACGTTTTATCACGCCTATTCTAAATTATTTACGCCATGATTTTGTTTGAAGTACAACCATCTTTGCCTGCTTGGGTCATAGTTTTTACTCTTCCGCTGCTACACGGATGAATTAGTGGAATATGTGTTTCTAAGGTCTTTAATCGGTGTAAAAACTCTGACTTTACTGCAGTAAGTATGCTTCTTGCGCAGAGCTTTTGATAGCTATATTTGATAGTAGCGAGCTTAACTTCACAGCTTTTATCGGCTTCCTCCATATTTTGCCAACCAATATTTTGAATTGCACTGAGAGTATTGAATGGGGTTGCCACTCTTCACGATTATCATTTTCTTCGGGATAGTACATCTGGCACCACCCTCTTAGCTCACCCCAAGCTTTTGAGAGACAATGCATGTGGGTTGTAGCCTAGAAGAATATAAAACATTATTTACAATTAACATTAAAAGAAAGAAAAACTTTTTTCTTAAACGAAATAAAAGGGTGTACAGTACAGCAAGCTGGGGGTTAAAGATCAACAAATAAAATTGCATTAAGAAATATTGTAATTTATTGCTTTCTTTGGCTTGTTAGTAAAAAGCTGTAAGGGTGTTATAACAAATGTAGCATAACCTTAGGATTCTATTAATTTGCAATGTTACTTAATAACCAAACTTTAAGGAATAGCAATATAATAAGAAGAATTGTTAACATTCTATAGAATTTAAATTGAAAATGTTTGTCTATTTTCTGGCGCAATTTTTCAATGCACTATTTTTTAAAATTCCATCGTGAGTGGTAATATATAATAATTCTAGGTTTTTTAGAAAGGAACTTAGTTTCGTTTGTTAGTATTGTATATTATTTACAGCTCTAAAAGTCTGCATTATATTTGGGAATAAACAAATTTACATCAATAACTTATCAGTATAGTAGAAAATGGAAAATTATCGTTAAAATGTTGCCTACTTTAGGGTGCTATAAACTTTTAGTAAATTCAAGAATATAAAAAAACTATCAATCCCAGATTTTAATGTAAAAATAACATGAATTTCTTCAAAGGGTATTCTTTTTAAATAAAAAATGTAGCCTACTTTAAGTTGTTACTAATTAGATTAAAGTGCTGCCTATTCTTGATGGAAATTTTAACTTCAAATATTCCAATAAGTTTTAATTGCAATAAAAAATATTTAAAATAAATTTTAAAATGTTTAGCATAGTTCTCGGTGTCACTAACAAAATTATTTCATTTCCTCGAAATAAAAGGCATTAATATTTTTAATAAAAAGATTTTATTTCCCATTTAAAACTTTTGGAAACTTTGAATGAAAATGTTGGCCACAATAACAAGGTTTTTATATGATACACTAATTAAAAATATTTTACCTCAACCAGAAGTTGCTAATGTGTGCATGGAACCTTTTTGCAGCCGGTATCTTTTCCAATTTAAATACATTTTTCAATTATATTTAAGTATTTTTTATTTATTTCAATTATAATGAGTATTTTTATCTTTGAGTTCGAAATTATGAGAAGCTTACGGTCAACAAATTTTCAATACTACATCACATTTTTGCAGGCTTTTACATCAGACGTTGCACTACAGTATTTGAAATTCGTAATGTAGAAATGCCTGCAACATTGTGTAATGAAAGTTTCATTTTCTCAGTAAACACATTAGCGAAAAGCAAGTCGTTGAATTTGGCAATGAGTACTAAACGAATGGCAAAATATTCTTTTCATTTTAATGTATAGCATACTCCAGAGGGCTCTTGTTAGAGCTTTTATTTTGATTTTTTAAGTTTCGTTAATGTGTAGGTGGAACACTCTTTAATATTCAAGATGATAGAATTTACATGGACTTTGTGTTAGAAATTCCCTAGAAATATTATTTCTCAAATTAATATTGACAAAAGTTAATAAGTGAAGCATATCTAAAAGTCAAGGTAAACTTATATTTTTTTGAACTATTTTTAGGTTTTAATTTTTTTATTTAAAGCTTTCAAGTAATTTTTCTCGTGGGGCTGATTTCACACACTACAACAGCCGCTAGTTGATGCCTCGTTCAGTATAAAACACTGATTTACTTACACATCAAATTAATTTAGCTAATTGTACAAACATTTAATATTGGCTTACAATTACAAAACTGTAGCTTATATTTAGGCGGTTATATACATTTCGTAAATAAATTGTCTGCTGCTGCATACAAACTTTCATGTTAGACAGCGATTAATTAGTTGATAACTATTCAGACTAACTATTTGTTAATGGTGCATTAACTTTCCTTGCAACTTGTAATCTTGAAAACATTTCGGTAATTAATTTTAAACCTAATTTTACAATGGTTGTATTTTAAATAAGAGAGGAATAGGAAGACAAAATAATTGAAATAATTAAGTTTTTTTTATCAGTTTAAAACAGCTTATTTTCTTCATATAAGCAGGTGCAATTTAGTGCAGTATGCTTTCAGGAGTTTTTTTCCTTGAATATTTTTGCTGACAAATACTAGTGACCAGGAAGAAGTTTGTATTATTCAGACATAGCAAAGTATTTCGATACGTCTCAAAGATCGTGATAACAAAACAATTGGTTTTGCATTAAGCCTAAGCGAAAGAACTTTAAGAAGTGAACAGGTGTTATTATTTAGTTATTCAAATTTAGGCTAAATGTCTTTCTCAAACCTAAGGAAACTAATATTATTGAACTGCTGAAACACTCAATTTATTCTGTTTCTTTAAATGCTTGCAAAACTTTTCATATTTGTAAATCAACTTACTCTGCTTGTCAGTGGGTAGTGACGTATGTTTGTATACGTGTGCTTGGCTTATTATTTAACAGATTTATTTTCTTTTTTTGAAGACTTTCAGAATATGGTACAAATTGCGTACATTGTTGTTGCAAACGTTATAAAAACCAAACTCCTAAAAGCAAAAAGTTAAAAGAATTAATATTTTATTTTTGACAAGATAAGTCATTAAGACCTGCCAGCTTTTTTATTTACTTTTTCCTTACCTTAAGGTAGGCTTCATTTTTTGAAATTTGTACAGCCTGAAATTATGCGTCATTTGCTATGCAAACAAAGTTTGAATTTTATACACTACAGCTCATAAATGGTTACATATTATTTCTACAATGATTTGGGATGCTAAAATTAAAAATTTTAAAGAAATAAATGGAGGTACTAAACGAATAAATTTTGGGTCTAAAGAAATTTGGTTTCTTTGATTTGATTAATGGCGTTTTCGTTTCTTAAAGAAAATGTTACCCTGTTAAAGAGTATACACATCCTTAATCTTTGTGATTTCTTATTATCAAGGGTAAAATCTAAATATAAAAACAACACCACCTAAACATATTTCGAACTTAACAAAAGGGTAAAAAATTTTATATTTTTTCTAGAAATGAAAACACTATAAAATTTAGTGGTCTATTCAATACACTTATCGCAGCCTTCCAAAAAACTTAGTAGGGTGATAAGTTTTCTGCTAAACTTTCAACCCACTTTTTGATATCTTGCTGGTAAATGATTGATTTCTTCTTCGACTTCTAGAATTATGTTGATCGATTGCTGAGTAAAGTTTTCAATTAACTCTGTTTTTTTTTTTAATTCAGCGTCGGGCCATATAATTGAATGCATTCTGTAGTCAGGCCCTAAAACCTTGGACTGAATACCCAGGTGTGTAGATTTTAATGAAATGTTACAAAAACAGTGCTCTGTTTAATTTAACTTAGCCTAAAAGTATGCACTGTTTTTAATTTAATCATATTTTATTGCAATATGAGTTCCTCTCATTAATATTTATTAAGCAGGCAAATGATTAAGTTTTTAAGCAACAAATTGCAACAAAAAAATTTTAGTAATCAAAGAAAACTACACAAACGCTCATTCAACCAACACTAGTTTATAAAACGTTATTTCTCTTATCACTTACTTTTCTAACAAAACTTTGTTGTATTTTATTCCATACTGTTGTTCGTTAAACAATTTTTTTTTTTAAATTTTATAAAACAATATTTTTTCGCTCTAAGAGTCTGCATGAGTCTCTTTTTGTACCTACATAACGCCTTAAACTTATGCTAACAAAAAGTAGAAATTATAAATTAGTTTGTTTTATTTTTATTTAGAGGAACAAATTTTGTTTCATAAAAATATTGTTTTAAAACATGTGTGTGATGTAAAGTACTTTCTGCACCCTTCACCAAAAAGGAAAAGCGTATATATATGCTAGTTTTTTAATTCCGCTTGTAATTTCTACACTGTATATTGAATTTTAACGACAAAATTTACTCAAAGGCTGATATTGCATCGAAAACTCTAACAATCCATTTCCGCTGTTATCTAAAATTCACCAAAAAAACTAGTATTTATAAAAATTCAACTGTAAATAAAGACGCCTTAAGCCAGAGGCCAATATTAAAGATCGCACACAAACAATTCTATGCACCGGCAAAAATCCGAAGTACATTTGTAGTAGTTCATGCTTTTGTGAAGTGTATATAAGATTCGGCAAATTCCGAATATAGCTCTCTTACTTGTTTTTATTCTTGAAAGGTTGTTATAAATACTTTTAGACAACATATGGCAACAGCTTAAAGGGATTTTCTATCCAGTTTCAAAAGTAACAAATTCAAATTTCCAGACCTTTGTGTAGGAGTTAATAAAAGGTTAGAGAAAATACATGTTACCAAAAAGACTGCTTTTATGAAACACCTTAAAGTAGGCTGTGAAATTTTTTTTGTTTTTTTTTGTAAAAAATTCGCGTACAAAATTAAATGTGCGAACTTCTGCTTATGTGTGATATGCTGCTTGTTTCGATAATTGTTACCCATGTCTCGTCACCGATGAAACGCCTAGATCAGAAGCCGTTTCACTGATGCTCACTCGGTGAGCTTAAACATACTCGCCAGTCCTAGACTAGAACTAACAAGTCGCGAACCACAGTATGACCAGCTCTCTACAACTCGCACGTTTCCGTTTTTAACATTCTGAAGTCCTCGTCTTCTATTGTCACCATTTTCCAGGCATACGTGCGTGGTTATATATTGTGAGAAGCGTAAAATTTCAGTCAACCACATTTGAAATAACGTAATCAGTAGACCACAGATACAGAAACGCCCTATCGATGGCGCTGATATAGAAGAACAAAACAAAAATATGAACTTGTTGGACTGAAATATTTCATACTTTTTGGTCAGCCGTTTCGTATTTCAAAGTCTCCTTGAACTTTTAGAGCAATTTTAAGACCATTGAAAAAAAATAAGATGTTTTTAACATCTCGTTTTGTATCTACTTGCTGTCAATGCTTTCTTTTTATTCATTCTCTTGTGTTGTCATAAACAATATAATAAAGAAAACTGTATAAATTCATTGCATATATTTAAGGGTCATCATTCAATGTATAACCTTGGGAATTGCTCTGCTACTGAAGGTGTTAAGTGTGTTACAGTTAATGAAATCGTTAAAAGATTTTTCTTTAAAGATTTTTATTTAATGAAGATTAATTTACAATTGGCTCCTTCGCTCGTTATAATACAACGAATGGCTTTATTTTTATTAAATATCTTTAGTCGCCCTAAAGTATGCTCTCATTTGTTTTCTTGTAAGCAAATAAATTATTTAAAAAAAAAAAAAGAACTCGAATATAAATATAATTAAAATTTGTATGCAATATTAAGTTTAATTTCTACGAAAGTTCTTTTGTGGTTTTTATCTCTTCTACATGTACTGGGGTCTTAAATGAAAATGTATTATTTTCCCTTCACAAAACTATCTCTTTACAATAAAACTCGATATTGTTTTCATGCACATGTCAAAATATATTTCTTGTATTGCAACAGAAAAGAAAATTGTTTTTTTTTTTTTTATTAAATCATAAAGAATTATTTTAAACTTTGCATGAAGGACTTTTCAATTCTTTTCTTTTGGCAAATGTTTTATCCTTTTTTTAAATACTTGTCTTGTAATTAATTAAGAACGTCTTTTTAAGTTACCGAAAAAGTATTAAAAGTACTTTTTTTTCAATGAAACAAAACTATTTGTAGCAACAAAATTATTGCAGTATTTTTCTCAATCAAGTTTAGTACTTAGCACACTTGGAAATGTAAAATAGAGAATCTCCGTTTATTTCAAGAGTAATATTTTATTTAATTTATAAAATGTTTACAATAGTACTATTTTAGTACTTCTCGAAAAAGTACTTCTTTAAAACATTTTGAAATAGTCTTGTTTTAAGAACTTCAATCAATTTAGAATATTTTTTTATAAAGTACTATTTCAGTTTTATTTTTTTTTTAACTTATAAGAAAGTATTCTGGTTGTTTTTTCAAAACAGATTATCTATTTTAGGTCCAATATTGCAAAAGCAAAAACGTACTATTTCAGTAATTTTTTCCAAAGTTTAATGTGAGTACTTTTTTGAAAGTAAGTACCTTTTGTAAAAGTACTATTTTATTATTTTTTAAAATGACGAGGAGTTTATTAAAAAAAATTAACTTTTTTCTTCTATTTTGATTTTGTATAAAGTACTTTTTTTAAGTACATTTTGGCTAATTTTTTTCTAGACATTTCGTACATTTTTAAAACCATTAGTACTTCGCCATGCTGCTTAGTACTTTTTTAATTTTTTTGCACCTTTAATATACGGAAATATGTACATATGTATAGGGTGATTTTATAACCGTTTAGGTTTCGCAAATTTTAAAAATTTGCGAAAGTGTATGAAATACTTATTTGTGCCGATAAAAATTAAAGCCTGCCATTTACTTATTATAGATTATTTCATGTAAATGTCTTCGGCTAGGCCGTGGGTGGTCCATCCGTAGGCTCTAATTATGTTATAAATTTTCCAGCATTTCGGTCGCTATCTCACCAATGGCAGCTGTACTGTTGTCTTTGAGGGCCGGGATTCTGTGGGCACGTTCCGGTACATGAGAGACTTCACGTATCCCCACAAAAAAAGTCAAATGTGGTCAAATTGCACTAACATCATGGTTTCGCGTGTGGTGTCGCATCAGGCTACACTTCTTACCTTATATGGAAATTCTGTTTGTTGATGTTCCTGTTGAGAGAAAAATGAACTTCGTAGCTGGTGACAACTTTTTTTATAAAATTCAGTGAATTTTATTGAACGATTTTTGATAATAAAGATTTGCAAGCGTTGTTGGCTTGAGCATTTTTGGATTTGTCATATTTTTTACACTGAAAACCCAAATAGAAAAAGATCCCCGATATGTATGCTAGTTCTTCACACATTGTAGATGTGATAAAAATATATGACTTTTTACCATATGGCGTTCGGCTTCATTTCATAATATTTGTTTCAGTTTGCAATTTGTTAATATTCAACTCGTTAAACTATGGTTGAAGGTTGATGATACTTTTTGTTGGTTTTTTTTACTGCATTCTTTTGTAAATTGTTGATAATCAATCAATAACAATAAACGACCCCCAAATGTATGCTTTAGTATTCATGTAATTATTAAAGACAACAAAAATTTAAGTCATAATAAGGTTCGTTAAAAAAAACACGGAAGCAGAGAACAATTAATAGAGATTCTTTTGTCGATGCTCTGTTTTTAATAAATGGTTTTATAATAAGCAAAATTAATTATTATTTTTATTGAAACAAAAATTAATATGTAATTACGAACAATTCAAAACTTTCTCTAATTCAAAAATTCCGGATTTTTTTTCATGCGCCCTTTTAATCTTAATGAAGTAAATATCGCGCTTTGCTATTAAAAAAACGCCTTAAAGTTGCGTTTATTTAAAACTATAAATACACAAGTTGCCCATTTATGGCAATAACATCATGGTTTTTTTAAGTACTCCCTGCTCCATCGTTTCTATAAAGTGGGTTGGGCCAAGCTATCACAATTTCTCCCTAATGGCCACTTATCTTCTTAAGACATTTTCAAAAATTATTTCAAATATTCCACCATTATGGTTGCGTTATGTTTCTGTGGACAGTTCCCTCGATTTCGCCCATTTTACGATGTGCTCTATAAAGCGCACAACACATATGTTCCGATATATACTTCTCATAACTAGTATGATCAGTATTCTCCGCTATTATTATTCGTCTGAATCCCGAACTGGTTGGTACTGTGCTCAGACATGATTAACCTCTGATCGACCTTCCACTCCTTAACCCTGACTTGCATATTGACTGAGCACACAGTGATGTCTATCACCTCTGCCCTTTGTGAATCAACAAAGATGGACTTTACCCTCTGCTTAGTGCCAGCATATCGTATCTTTCTACAAATATCAACAATTGTTGGTCCTCTATAGTTATCGACTGTGCTGCCGCACACCATGTTGGGTGAGTTGTTATCACAGCTCTTGACTTACGATATACCTCTGCCTATCATCACTTCGGGAAGATCTGGCAAGCAGAGATGTGTCATAGGTGATATTGGCAGTCTGTTGAGATAGGCCCCTAATATTGTTTGAGCCAGTCATGGTGCCAGCTTATGCTTGCCAAAACATCGAATCAAAATTGCTGATGCTACTCCGCTGTGAAGATTTATCCTACATATACTTGGTTTAAAGGTGCCTGCTTCCGAAACAGACGTTTCTTATCTATAATAGACATGAGCTAAATAGGAACTTGTTACCAGCCGCCACCACAGTGCACTCAGTTACGGCTATCTCCACCTTTGTCCCTGCCACCTGGCGCCCTGGGTCTTTCTGTAGCCATTCAATTCTTTCACATAAGAATACTTATTTACACTTGTCGTATTAATATGCTTAAAAAAGTACTCAAAAAGTACTCTTTGCAAATAATCGTAGATATATTATTGTTTTAAAATTACTGCAAAAGTATATAAATGTAATCGTTTTTTTTTTAATTTTTTATTATAAAAATAATAAAGCAACATTTTTTTTATTCTCTTTTTAGGTACGTGCCGAATTTTTTGTGTATGTATAAATTTTATTGGTAATTAGCATTAAAATTATTTTAAAAAGAAACAATTCATACTTATACCTTTTTTAATTGAAATCATATTTAAAAAAAGAAAATATTTTGGCTACGAAAATTTCGTAAACTTTGAATGCCCCTAAAAGTAGACTTTAAAATTTTCCAATTGAAATAATAGCGTGTAATTTCAATGCCCCCTAAACCTAAATTTTAATTACTTAAAAATTTAAAATTGATAGAACGTGAGAGCTACGAAACAGCAAAAATTTATTTTAGATTTAATGTAAAAGAAAGCCTTAAAGACTGTTGAACATAGCTCACTAGTTTTCATGAATAACCGCGTATGGGTAATTTTAAATGCGTTCCACATATGACTAAAAATATTTCGAAAAACATTGACAGATGCTGAATTTTTTAACTTAAAAAAAGTAACTTCTGCATTTATTCAAAATGTTGTTAGCACTAAGCATGACGACCACCTTTACGTATGCACATTTGAAAATTATGTTTTGCTTAATTTCCAGTTTATAACACATAATTATGTGAGTGCGAACCGTCATAGGTGGTTGGTTTAATACGACTACCTGTATCGACACTTTGGAAAATTGTATACACTGTCCGCAGTTTCAAACAAAATCTTTTGTTTGGGACTTTCCTAAAAATTGTATTTAATACTTTCAAGAGTTACTCATCATACACGCAGAAATATGCTTTAGATTTTATATATTATGCGCCTTCAAAAGTCATTAAAAATTAACTTTAGAGATACGAGTAACATTAATTTTAGATACTTAATTTTCTCTCTGTAAATTTATGACCGGTTGTGAGATGGGTTAAGGTCAGTTACAAAATTTTTAAGCCCTAAGATATACCTTTATTTATGTTTTGATTTTAAATACATGTTTTATCGTGTGCAAAAATGTTTCCTATATAAGATTTCCTTTCTAGTTTGCTGTTGTTTTGCTATTAATAAAGAAAAACTCTCCAAACAAGAGCCCAACAATAAACAAGAGTTTTCAACCATTTGAGGTCAATTTAACACAACATTAAGTTTGTTTGCACTAAAAGAAATAGACAGGCTTGTTCAGTTTTGTTTTTTCGCAATGACTTTTTCACAAATTTTTATACGAACACCCGGCTATACAATGATAATAGAAATTTTATGCGAACCTGAAAATTAATATTAAAACCAGCATGAGAATATCGGATGGTATTTGTATGTGAAGTGTTAAGATGAGAATATTCGATTTGTCATGCTGTTTTGTTAAACACCTGCAAGCCAGATTTTTGTGCCAGCCTAAATGTAGACTTTAAATTTTGTTCCAAAGAAATTTTTGGTTTTATTTTATCAGCCTGATATTATGCCGTTGTAAATATTAACTAAAGTAAACTGTTATTTAAGCAATTTCATATTTTAAGAATCGTTGCTTCAAAATAAATTGCTGGGTTCGTATTATTTTGTTGTCTACATTTGTTTGTTTTCTTAATTTTCTGTTAAAAACTTTTCAAAACCCAAATATTGGCTGGGGATATGATTGCAATGTTTAGCCAACAAAACCACTTGTTTTCTTTGGTTTCACAGTTAGCTGGGTGCCCAACAAAAACAATTAAAAAAATTGCGAACTTTATGTTACTGGGGAATACAATAGAAATTGACCGCAGAAATAAAACATACATTTCAAAACAGAGTTTGGGGGATGTCAAAGCAGTACAACTGACTTTATGGGTCCCTTTTCGACTCCTAACTGATTGAATTTAATTGAAGTTTTTTGAGCCCCAGTTTAACTTAACTCGTAGATGATTTTTATCTAGAATTTTCGCTTAAGTTCTACGACTGTTGCAATTCTTTTTTAAAGCACTGCATACTTTCAGCCTTGTTTTAAACGTTCCCTTTAGCCAACATTTTGGTCATGAGCTAAAGCAAAAAAAAAAAAAAATTGGTTTTATTTCAACAGCAATTGATGAAACTGACAAAACATTTAAAAAAACGAAAAAAGTATGTTTTCATGTCAATAGTTATTTATTGCAAACTACAAACAAAAAGCTGAATGTTCCTTTTTTATATCCTTTTAAAGAGTGTTTATTTTTAAATTTTTACTTCATTTGTTCGTTAGTTTTTTAGCAAAAGATGTAATTTTGCTTAACAACAAAAATTCAGTTCTTATGAAGCACAACTGTTGAAAAGCCAAAAAATATGCTTCAGTTATAATTGATTTTATTTTGATATCAGACATTTTTTTTAACAATTTCTAAAAGTCTTGACAGCACAATTTTATTATTCAGTAACAATAGTATACATAAATGGCAATATTATTTTATAGCACAATTTTTTGCCTATTTATTGTAGCCTACATTACGGCAAGTAATTCTTTACGCTGATTATATTTGGTATATTTTTTTTTAATTCTTTTTTGCGTTCAAACCTGTTTTGGGAAAAAGAAAGGAATTCATAATCATTCCCAAAACAAAGCAAACTTAAACTAAGAAATATTTTTAAGCGCCCAAAACTATGCTTCTTTTATAATATAAACAATAAAACAATATAGTGTTTAACAAATCTTTAGCCAGTAGAGGGAGGCTAAATATTAAATACCTTCAATTCTAAAAGCCTTTTAGGCGCACTCTACTATTCTTTTTCAAATAAGAAATTTATTTTTAATAATTTTATTTAAAAAAAAACAGCAAAAAGAACATTTCCTTTATTTTATGGCCACTAACTGCTTGAAGGAAACTATAAATTTTCCTAAACAAAATTATGGTAATGGAAGCTAAAATGTACCTAACAGCGCCTGAACTAAAATTAGCTTGAAGCCTATTTTCAGGCGTTCGAAAAACACAAAACATAAACAGCACAAATAAAAAAAATATGTCTTAAAAATTTCTTATTTATGCAGCAACAAAACCGGAAGCAAACAACTTTGCTGCACAACAAATGCAAAAATAATACCCAAAAAATCCTTGAAGTAAGAAAGTTTAAATTTTATAGAAAACTACAACAGTAACAACAACCACAAAAGAAAAATTGAATTATGATATCATATTACCAAACACACGAACATAGAAACAAACAAACAAAAATCAACAAAAAAGAATCTGCCTTAAATATGAATAGAAGAATAAGAGATTTAAATATGGCCAAGAAAATACATTGAAGAACAAGAAAAACTACGTGCATAGAGGTCTCAACTATTCGACATGTTCGAAAACTGTAATTTTGTGTAACCGGTTTTCGGGTTTTTTATGTAAAACCCGGCTCAAATATCGAGGGTTTCGGGCTTTTTTTAACAGCAAATGTATACACATTGCAGTCTCAGCATTAAACTGGTAATATTTTAAAATTTAAACCACCATGTGAAGACATTATCGCTCACTTACTCAAACAACGTCATAACTCCGAAAATGCCATTTCAAGATAAATGCGGTTGAAGTCTTCTATCTAAAAATATAACGCAATATTCTCTTCAAATGTGGAAAGTGGAAAAGAAGCGGGTTTCGAATAATTCAAAAGACGGTTTTAAACCGGTTTTCAAATAATTCAAGAACCGGTTTTGACAACGTGGAGTTATTAAAAAAAACGGATTTAAAATGTTCAAAACTTGGACTTAAAAATAAGCACCAGCACTTTACTTATAACTCTAAAACATATAACTAAACCAGTGTATAGAATAGACCACCAGCTCTATAGTAGACTAAACCTTAAATTAAACATTGTAGACTGGAACATATATACCAAACACTAAAGACTATATATAAATAAATACTATATATCAGCCCAAGCACAAAATCGGGTCATAGACAACACTAAACTAAACCACAAACCGGATCACAGCCAAACCATATTTATCTCGACTTTCAACTAGAAAATAGTTTGCATTATACTGGACTGCCAATTACTAGACTACCGTTTTTCACTAAACCCTAGACTAGATTATAGATTGAACCTAGAGACTATAAAAAAATTAAACTGTAGACCCTAGTCACTGTATGGTCACTAGTATATATCAAGCACGTAAGAAATTGAATAAAAAGTTGCCCTGTTAAAGAATCATACTTTACACACACGTATTATTTAAAATTTTATACAGATCATAAAGGGCAATTAATGCCTTTCGTCATTAATAATTGTAATATCTAACAAAACACCTCCTTTTGTGGGCGTAAATATATTTAGAGTATAAGAAAAGCGCAAGAAATGTTACATTTTCTAGAAACGAAAACACCATAACTATGAACTTAACCTGAACATAAACTAGAGGATAGTCTAGTCTATAAACTATATTCGAAGCAGACCAGACCTATAACTAGAGCACACTCCATAGTTAAAATATAAGATCACCCGGGCTTAACTGTTTGCCTTTAATCAGCAACAAAAATGCATGTGGCAATCGCGACTGCTACAATTCCATCTAAACACGCATACGAAATATGTGTGTGTGTGTTCCTCATTACAGCTTATACAATTTTCCAAACTAAATATTTGCAAAACTTAAACTCTAAATTATATTTCCAACCAGCCTCATTAAAAAGCTGGTAAAAGTTTTGTTAATAAAATTTGTAGTCTACTTCTAGGGGGCACAAATTGCTAATTTAGTTTCATGTTCAAAATAAATTTGCAAGGAAAATAATTAAATTTATAAACCAAAACAAGCAAAATGATGCTAAAAAGGCCTTTAAATTTTCTATCTCTGGTTTTCCAAATTTCAATGTATATTTGTGCTCCAAATAACTAACCGCACGTCAATTTGTATAAATGTGTCTAACAAAATACGCAAGTGACATTTTGGTATTTGTTAATCCCAAATCGCATTGATGGAAGTCAACAAAAAATTAATTGTTAATACCCTGTTCAGGCCAAAAGCTGTCAAAGTGCTCAGCTGATGTATAGTTTCAGGGTATTAAAAGTATAAATGTTAAAATACACTAGCATATTTTTGGGCAAAATCATTGTTTATAAAAGGAATTAATTTTAAAAAATGTGTAAATAAAACAAAACGCACAGAAAACCATTCAATGAACTTATTCATTGTTTACTTTAGACAGTTGAAATAGAAGAAAATCTCACCAGCAATTAGCGTTACTTTTTCAAAAGAGAAGAAGTCAATATATTGAAAATACTAGGAAAAAGTATTTTGAATCTTTTCAAATGAATTGTAAAGTTAGTCAACTTCATCGAAATTGTAAAAAAAATCAATTCGAAGCCTATGTTCATTTATAAAGAAAAATCTAAATATTGTCGGTTGTTCATTAATTCTATAAGCATACTTTAGGGGTGTAAATAACACTATTTTGGGTTTAATTAAAATTAAAAAGCAAAGGAAGCATTTTCTTCGGAAACTTTAAGTTGCCAAAAATAATAAAAACTTAATTATTTAATGCCAATAATTTCTATTATAATTTATTTACCTACTTGTCTTTCTGCATAAATATTGACTTGCAGCGTTTAAGGAAATGAAATCGAAACGCCTTTGAGCGTGCCTTTGTTTTCAGATATTTTTTTTTCTCATTAATTGTAAAGATAAAAATAAATAAAGTAATTGTATGCTCCACAGCCTTTCAATTAACCATAAATTTAAGTGTTGCCTTCTTGTCATGTGAAATTATATTTCCTCACTTTAGCACACATATTTCCATCACCCTGAACTGTCGGCACAACGTTGTCACAATCATGCTAGTTTATTATTTAAAAAAGTAACTAACAACATTATATGCTTTTGTCATTAACATTTTTTCATTACAAATATATGAATGAGTCTTGTGATGAAATTGATGAGGAAGAAAAATTAGAAAAGAACATGCATTTTTAAAGTGCAAAAGAAATGTATAAAAACACTTTAAACCAGCCAGTTTGGTCTAGGTCTTGTCTACATCTAGCATATTAAAGTAAAGTACGGCCAAATATTTCCTTTCCTTTATTGTTGGCTATAAATGTAGTGCAATTGAAGAAGCCACCAACACTTTTACTTGTGCCAAACTCACTGGCGAGCAATTATTCATCTGTATCTGTTAAGTGAGTTTGTTTTCCGGCAAACGAACATTTCAAGTCATTTTCTTACATTAGAAAATTATATTTTAATAATGATTGAGTGGCAGTTCATTTGCTAAACAACCAACTTTCACTGCCTAATACAAGGGTGCATTGCAAGTGGCTACGGAAACTGGAAACAGAACATGGTTTGTCTTCACCAAAACTAAAAATACTCGCATCGTGCGATAAACAACAATTTGAAAATCTTATTGGCTCACTATTTTTGTAGCCACACACGCTGCTGCAATTAAAAATGCAGGCGGTGGTAAATAGATCGTCAGTAAATAGTGGCTTTTTAAAATCTAAAAATAATGAAAATGGACAAAAGTTAGATACAGCCAGGTAGGACATAGCCAAGACATATACAAGGCGTAAACAGGCTATATACAAGGTATTAAAAATACATAGAAATGATGAAAATATGACAAAGACTAGGCATGGACAAGTATGTACAAGACAAAGACAAGACAAAGACAAGACAAAGATATAGACAATGGACTTGGACATGGACATGGACATGGACATGGACATGGACATGGACATGGACATGGACATGGACATGGACATGGACATGGACATGGACATGGACATGGACATGGACATGGACATGGACATGGACATGGACATGGACATGGACATGGACATGGACATGGACATGGACATGGACATGGACATGGACATGGACATGGACATGGACATGGACATGGACATGGACATGGACATGGACATGGACATGGACATGGACATGGACATGGACATGGACATGGACATGGACATGGACATGGACATGGACATGGACATGGTCATGGTCGTGGTCATGGACATGGACATGGTCATGGACATGGTCATGGACATGGACATGGACATGGACATGGACATGGACATGGACATGGACATGGACATGGACATGGTCATGGTCGTGGTCATGGACATGGTCATGGACATGGACATGGACATGGACATGGCCATGGTCATGGACATGGACATGGACATGGACATGGACATGGACATGGACATGGACATGGACATGGACATGGCCATGGACATGGTCATGGACATGGACATGGTCATGGACATGGCCATGGACATGGTCATGGACATGGACATGGTCATGGACATGGACATGGTCATGGACATGGACATGGTCATGGACATGGACATGGTCATGGACATGGACATGGTCATGGACATGGACATGGACATGGACATGGACATGGACATGGACATGGCGAAGACATAGACTAGATCACGTATATATATAGATATAGAAAAAACATAGACAAAAATATACAAGACATATAACATAATAAACAAGAAAAAGTATGGTATTTCAGTGTCACGTGCTCTTTCTTATACTTTAAATTGCATTCCTTTGTTGTTTTTCAAGTGTCTTAACCTTTAAATTTTTTATACAATTAACACAACAATTTGTTGTTTTTGTTTTAAACATCCTTGTCCTTGTCTAGAAACACATTTAAGCGATTTTTGAATAGACTTTGAAAAATTACTTACATCATTCTATTTTTTTAATTGTCACGTTTTCTCTATTCGTTTTTTTATAATCGATTTGATAAAGTGAAATAATTATGTAGGCATGCTTAAGTTGGTCGTCTTGTGTCACTAGTTTTTTTTTCTACGCAATGAAAATTTCCGGGGCGGTTGGATTTGTTATTGCGGTTAAATGTGAAAAATCTTTTATACACAAACAGATTGACATTGTGTCGCTAAGTCATGGTTTCATGGTCGCTGCTGCTGTGCATTTTTTGTAGGTTAGAGTATTAATGATATAATTCGATTTAAAGTTTAATATTTTAGATTTTGGAGGCATTTTTTTAAATTTCCTTTGTTTAGTTTGTGACATAAAATGTAGTCGTTAAGATATATGATTAAATGTTTAATTAATTTAATTAACAAACATTATTTTGCGGTGTCAATTTCGGAGCAGAATAATAAATGTTGGTTATATGACTTGAACTTTGCACAGGACAAAACTACAAACGCTATCAAGCCTTAGAATATGAGAAAATCATATGAGCAAATCATTAATACACATTTTTAAAAGAAATTGCGAGGGTGGTTCCGTAATAGTTTAGGGTGAATTTAGCTCAAGAGTATCACTGGTTTTTGGGATTTTTTTTTAACAGTATCGATACCTTGGGGTACCAGCGAGTGCCATTTAAACGAATACAGCGCAGTAAACTTCCAAATGCTGAGACTTCTCATTTGATCATTGATCAAACGAGGAAAATACCAAAAGCAGCTGTTGGACGAATAAACAATCGACTAGTATGTCGCCGGCAGCGCGCTCTTGAATATATATGTTTCCAGCTACCACCAGCACAAAAAAGGCCATTGTACTTATCAGTCAATTATCGATGCAATTTGTCCACTCTAGTCCTTAAGGTGGTGGTAGTTTCGTACTAACACTAGGCTTTACTCTTAACTGTTGTGATTTCAAACTGTCGACTGATAATTCTTCTTTGTCGACTGATAATTCTCCTTTATCACAAAGCCTCTTGTAACTGCTAGCATTTCTCTAAGGCTTAGATCCTCCCATGGCATTCACATTTAGTAAGTCCTAAGCCTTATGCCAGCGCTGGACATTCACACACAATTTGAGCCCCCGTCTCATCTTCTTCCTCAGGAGTATCTTTGGTGACTGATCCGCCCACACCTTGCGAGGTTTGCTTGTCCATGACTTCAAAGTTCCTCCATTGGCCAATAAACATCGGAGTTTGTGCAGAGATTAACCTCTCGACGTCGCGCGAGGCTTCATTATCCATTCCTTCTCGCGCTCAAACGCCTTAGGAGTACCTCTAGAGATTAAGCCGTCCATCCCCCGCGAAGCATTATTGTCCATCTCTTCCGGCTTCCGCCGCTTGGAAAATTAAAACCAAAGATGCGATGAAACGTTGTGTTATAAACATAACTTATCACTTTTACGCATAGCTTGTTTCCTCTTCCCTACCTCGTAAGTTTTTCCTAATGACCTGATTGTGTGTGCGAATTGTATTTAATTATGAGTTTCGTTTTCATAATTATTTGCTTTTCATATTTATAAATTTGCCATTAAGTACTTTAGAGTATTAAATAACAAATTAATTACTACATTTAATGATATTTGTTTTCTATATTTTGACATGCGACTTATTAAATGTAAACATCCTAAATGTAGGCAGCAAAAATTGAAGACTAAAAATTATGGAAGTTCTGTTTAAATTTACGTTGTTATTTAGAAATGTTATAAAGCTGGTTGGTGCAACATTTAAGATTAGTAAAAAGGCAATAAATCTTGACAAATTTGTTTTGATCAACAAGCTTGTGGATTTCCTTAAAATATGCTAAACTTTTTTTTTTAATTTTTGTTGGTGAAATTAGAACATAGATTTAACTTTTCATCGCTGAATAAGCCAAATTTGTAACTTTTTGTCCAAATTTCAAAATAAATTAAATCACATTTAATTTCTATTCTACTTTATGTTTTTTTTTTCTTTTTCCCTTCGCATAGCTTAAGAAAAGTTATCGCTCTTTCAAGCCAGAAAAAAAAACTATGAAGAAAATGTTAGTCCAAAAGTCTGCTATAATTTATTCTTTTCAAGGTTTTGCACGATGACAGAGGTAGGCAATGAATTATAATTGGATATTAAAGATGGCAAATAAAAACGTAAAAAAATATTGGAATATAATTAATTGTAAAGAACAGGATGAACTTGAACAAACAAATTAAAAGAAGAAAACATTTTTTGCAATATGCCTGGCAGTATGCAATATTATAATTGAGTTTTTATTTTTCCACTTAAGTTACGAAAAAATGTGTTATTAATTATTAATGTAAAGGTGGATATCAAAGCAGGCCGCTAACATTGTTGGTCACTTTTCGACCCCCTTTCCTCGAATTAATTTCAGGCAACCGATTCGAGGCTCGTGCTGCCAACTAGTCTTTACTCTTTCTTGACTGTAGTGATATGATAATTATCACACTCTTTGTTTTTTTAATTTAACACTTGATAATGACCAGGTGCACTTAGTTTCACCCACAATTTATTTGATTATAATTAACCTGCAGCTGCCATTCATTGAGTTTAATAATATCGAATGCATCGTGTACTCGTATGGTATGAAACATTGTTTGGCTATTGAATAAAATTCGGTTGTAATTGAAATGGATTGAATGTCAATTAATTTAATTGACGGAGAAGCGCAGTTATTTAATGTAAAGCTTTCTGATAAACTACGTTGATGGTTTGGATGGATTTGCCACACGCGAACATGCAACATACATTTGTTCATGCGCTAAACAAGGGATTGAAGTTCTCTTAAACTTCCGCGGAAGATCCATGTGATGTATTTATGGAGGCGGTGAAGGCCAAACGCTTAGCTCACGCTTAGGACCACGGGCAGGCCTTAGACAAATACTAGCAATTACAGCAGACATTGGAGATGAGGAAGAGAGCCGATTGTTTCCAGACGTTAGTTTGAAATCACTACAGTAATGAGTAAAGGCTAGTGTTAGCACGAGACTCAATGAAAGCGAGGTAGTGGTTAATTACAAATCAGTAGCCTGAAATGAGTTCGAAGAATGAAGGGTGTCGAAAAAGAACTCATAAAGCAAGCGTTCAGCTTCCCCTCATTAATAATAAGTAAAATAAAGACCAGCGGCCTTTAGGAGAGCTTAAGGCGATTGTTAAATATTGTTAAATGTAATGTGTCCTGTTTGATGGTGTTTGTCTGCCGTATACGTATTTCTTTGATGTGCATTTGTTGTTCTTTTTTTTCTCCCATTTATTCAGGCTTAGAAAAAGTTCCAGCGAAGCCATAAGGCACAATCGATGCTGGTGTTTTGTATTCCATGTCTGAAAAGTCGAATAGGAAATTTGTTCCCATTATCACTGTTTAAGTTTATTTTTTTTTTCTTTTAATATTTGGATTTATATTTGTCTCTCGTTAAGTTGTTCACAAGTAAAAAAAAAAACGCTTAAAGTTTCATTTTTGTTCAGAATTTAAGCCATTTGCACAAGAATCACGTTTAGAAGAAAAACCAAAAGTTAGAAAGAAAATAAAAGCAAACGTCTAATAAAAAGAACAAAGTTTTCATTATACTTCATTTTACAAATAAGGCTAATTCAACGCTTTTTTTTTGCTCTCGCAACGCAGCAAAAGTAGCAATTGTATAGTTTTCAGTTGTCGGTCTGTCCGTCTGTCATCTTAAGTTTCTATTTGTTTTAAGAAAGCGAATAAATGTAAAGAAAATTAGTAAAAGTTAAAGACAAAAATGCAGAAAAAGTTTGTTCAAATAAATTTATGCCATCCCCAGTAGTAATTTATCGAATTAGTGTTTAAACATAAAACGAACTATCAACATAAAACTGTTATACAAATAATGAGTTCATTAAGGAAAGAAAAATATTTAAAAAAATATTATAAGACAAAAAAAATCTGGCATTAAGTATAGGCCTTACTGTTGCCTAATAAACGCACTATGGGCCGAACCCAATATTTACTTCTAATGTTGCGACCTTCTGTGTCGCAACTCCAATCCTATCCTTCTCATTTGCAGATGAAAGCAACATTTGCCAGTCCTTTTCATTCAGTAATAGACAAATGCTTTCGCAACTTGAATCCATTAGGCACAAGATGAATGAAGGATACGCTCAACCAAAATCTTCCGATAATCTCTAATAGGGTGTTGCGAACACGGTCGATTTTAATACATGTAAGACCCAATGCTGTATGCAGCTATAATTATGGTTGGTATAAGTATTAAGGAATCAGAATATCGTGATATTTTTGGCATCAAAATCCAATGGAAGATTGCCAGATTAGCACTCCCGTCCATGGATTTTTCAAAACAGTTACTTCACTTCATCTGATCTCATTATCACCACCTACATACATCCACCCAAGAATGAAATACAACTCCCATGTATGTGCCTGTGCTTCAAAGTCTATTTTGAAGCTGCTCGAGCGCATACATGAGAGGGCCAAGATGCTTATGTGTGACAGTAGGGTATCTAACTCTTTTGACTCACTGGGACATCGAGGAAATTTGTTTTGTGTGACATTGTTCTATAGTTCTTTAGCCGGTACTGTTCCTATGTGGAATAAACTCCCTGCATACCGAAATAGATGTGTAACGTCACATCGGTCCAGCAGTCAACCTCCCTGCTTTGGGTATAACCACAGCCACCACGTGCACCCCCGAAGGAGCCTCACCAACAACCAGTCTGGAACCGAAGTTCCAGGAGCTACTGGTTCGCGTGGTACCAGTTGTTTTCGCAACTGATCGAACTTAGAAGTTATACCTTCTTCCAGTTTCAGGCTGCTCATATGCCTCAGGAAGTGGTACCCCTGTTTCCCCCTGTGGTAATTCATCAAGGTGTGGAAATCTCTAAGATGATATGCCCCCGGGGGGACATTCGCTTTATGGCTTGTAACGTTGTCCTGCTGCAACTACGTATCGTTCTATTTGGGCCAAAATATGTTGGCTCCCACTGTTTTGTAGCACTCGCAGTTAACGATGATTGCCTGACCAATGTTTTTTTAGTCCAAAACCTGCACCAGGCAGTGCAGTCGATTTGTCTCTCCAAGGTTTTCAAAAGAAGGGATGTGAGATTGGTCAGTAGCCATTTCCTTGTATGTGTAAAGTCTTTCTATCCCTGGCCATGAATATTACGTCACATATTAAATATATATATAGGGATGTGACCATGCAAGCCAAGCTTCGATGTTCTTTAACCATGACTTAAGAAATGTTCTTTCGCAAATCAGCAGAAAAAATATTCCATCCGACCCTGGTGATTTAATGGGGTGGAAACTGCTTATTGTCCCCTGGCCACAAGTATTCCCCACTGGCCACAAGTAATCCACAGTGTTCTTGGAGAATAATATTTTTCAAATAAATTTATTTGAATTTTAAACTTTTAATGTAATTGTTCTTGCACATTTTGTTGGTACTTCTGCTTTTATAGACTGTCTTACATTTTGTTGGTGCAAGTAGCCCTAAATCTGCAACACACTGTTATATTGTTGTCACAGCCCATATCTATTCTTATGCCTCGCATGAAGTCTGCTTAGTCAATTTATCAGTAAAATCTCTTCACAGTTTTTATTCGAAAGCTGGACGAGTGCTTTTCAACTGTAATCCTTACCAACACATTTCACCCTGCAATAGTCGGTCATTTGGTTAAAGGACCTCTACTACTTCAATACACATAAAAAAGTCTTCACAGTTTTAATTCAAAGCAGGCGTCTATGTGCACTGCTTTTAAAGCAGTTGAAGGAAGAGTAGTTGGAACGAAATTTAGCACCCAGTTGAAAGTTTGTCGATACATTTGGGTTGCTAAAGTGCTTGGTCTTTTTGAAGTGGAAAGGCATTTGATAATTGTGGTTTAATCTGAAGTGGTTGGTGATTAATATCAAGTTAATTTTTTTTTTTTAGTTCATGTGTAAGAAGAGGTAGGGATTTGGTTTCATAGCAAATATTTTCTTATGTAAAAACGTTTAATTATGATCCTTTCGGCAGGAAATATTTCTTTTCCAATGTAGTTGTTTGCAATCTGCCACAAGTGACAGTAAAAGGATTCCAACTGCTGTGTACAGAAATGGATAGAGAAGGTTTCTCATCAATACTGGCAAATTTGAATACTACAAATTTAAAATTCCTTTCATGATTGCTTGGAATTCGAGCACAAATAAATTATCTGAAGAAACATAATAGTTGATAATGAAATTTAATCGTTTGCATATTCGAATAGCAATTTTAAAGGAACGTTTTTGATATTCGGACGTATCAAAGAATTACAAAGAAAGTGGCGAAAATTCCATACGAAAAAATAAAGAACAAATTAACCCTCTTCCGCTATTTAAAGAATTTTGAAAGAAATACAATTTAATCTTAATTTTCAATCATTAGCCTAAAAGTATGCTTTATATTTTGTTATTGTTCACACAACAAAAGCGTAAATTTAAATTTTCTAAACAATTAAATCAATATTGAAGCATAAAAGTGAAAAGTCAACTGTCCATTAAATACTTCCAACTTTGGCTGCTCAAGGAGCAAGCAACTCCAGAGAGCAAAATAAATATACAGTATTATAATCGAACGTCTGAAGTAAAGTTGTTGCGTAGTTTTATAGAAAACAGTAACAACAATACAATTGCAGGAGTGCAGCAGTTAGTATAAACAATAAATTGATTCGTTTGTGTGTGTTGCTTACACAGGTCTTAGATGTTATTTTTTGTTGTTGTTTTTGTTGGACAAGTGTAGAAAAGTACCAACACAGTTGGTGAAAAGTCTTTAAGTTGGCTTTAACCTCGAAGGCAATAGAAACTTAAAAAAAAAAATTACAATAAAACACAACACCAAATGCACGAGGGTTGAGAGAAAATTCTTTAAATTTTCATCTAAAAATATATTTTTTCTTAAAATGCAGTTTTTACAAAATAGAAAAAAAAATGTTGAAGAAAAACAGTGTAAAATAAATATAACAATTTATTTGTTGCAAGAGCTTTTTGTTAAAAATTCTTTGGATCCTTGTTTTTTGTTTGTTTTGAGCTTCTTTAAATTTCTCATTTGGTCTAAGGAATATCGAGCACAAGACGTTTATGTTTTCGGGTGAAAAAATTTATTAGCATCGTTTGAAAGTAAATAGTGTCGTTGGTTGTCCTGCTCGTTAATCGAAAAATGAGCGTTGCCATTGGTTGAAAGCAGCCTAACGAATATCGAAGTTGGTCTGGGGACTCACAAGGTCCTAACAGTAACTGGAGGAGTATTAAGAATAAAGTAGCTAAATTGCTTTGTTTTGTATATCAAATGGTACACAAGTACTAAACGACGCAATAAACGTGACAATAGACGTTATTGAAGTAAAGAGCAATATATTGAGAAAATATATTTTACATTTTTTCTCTCTTTTTTTAAATTAATTTTGTGTGCTACAAAATAAATTTATACTTTTATATGGACTTTCTTTATAACATGTAACTAAAATTGGTTTAATATTCTTAAAATTCGTCCTTATAACCCACTAAGAAGTCCTTTATTTACTTTAAAAAACTTTTATTTCATTGTTCGTGCTTCCTGAAACTTTTGATTGCTGTTGGGCAGTTGTTATTGTTCTTCGGTAGTCCGTATTATTCGTGTTACACAATTTATTGCTGCAGCAACAAAAAGCTTTAGTTTCATAATGTGGAAAAGGAACTTCAACATTTCTTAGCAGGTTATTTTCTTATGATTTTGAAAGGGATTTAAACTGTTTCTTAGCTTTCGTTATTATAGCCTGCATAAAAATGAAAGGTATGTCACTCCGTTTGTAATTTATACAATATTAATTTCCCACTCAACAAAGTGTATATATATTCTGGATGCTTATAGGTGGGAAAGTTCATTTAACGATGTTGATATTGAAACTTGGACTTGGAATTTACGCTATTTGTAATTAGCCATATCGGTCCACTTGCTTCCAAGTAATTTTTATTGTCACTCTTACGGGCAAACGCTTATACCCAAGATCATAAAATTAACTTATTCTATATCCCTCTCAAATTAACTAGAAAGTCGCCTTATAAAAATTACCAAATCCAGGCCCCCACATAAGTTACGGACCTAAATGTTATACCAAATTAAAAAGTTTTTTGAAAAACCTCTTTAAAATCTAACAAAAAAAAAAAAAAAATTAAATTCCTCCAACAATTCGGACCTTTGCTAAAAATTTTCAATTTACCACAAATTTGTAAATTCACCATAAAATCGAAAAACTGGAATGAAAAATTTTAATTCCCAAAAAAAAACAAATTTAACAGAAACCAGAAATTCTACCAAAAAAAAAAAAAAAAAATTCACCAAATTTTCAAATTTCACCAAAACGCGGAAAAATCACAAAAATTCAATATTTTATGAAAAATTTCGGAAAACAAAATCAATATTAAACAAATATAAACAAAAATTTCGCCACAAATGGGAAATTCACTAAAAATTTTTAAATAAAAAAAAAAACTTTTACCATAATTTGGCAATTCACCAAATTTCGAAATTTAAATGACAAATTATTTTTCAAACGAAATTATAAAAGACCGAAATTTTCCAACAAGAAAATAAAAATAAATTTTAAGTTGGGCTAAAATATTTCATTCACCACAATTTCGAAAACTCACCATAAAATCGAAAAACAAAAAAAAAATGTAATTGCCACAAAGTTAAAATTTAACAAAAACGCGAGACCAAAAATTACTAAAAAGCCAAATTCACCAAATTTTAAAATTTCACCACAAAAACGTTAACTTCACTCAAATTTTGCAATTTCACCAAAAAGCTGCAAATGAAATAAACAATATTTTATGAAAATGCAGATTTTTGGAACGGATTTCTCCGTCATCATTTCTCAAGTTTGGTTTGGATACAAACCGGTTTCGGCTATGTGCCATACCACAAAAAGGATTTTTATAAAAAAAAAAAAAAAATAAAAATAAATTTTTTATGGTACTGGCACTACAAAGAGGGCAGAGGACCATAGAGATGCCAACATTCCTAACTGTAATGATGCAATTATTAATAAGTCTATAGATGAAAATTTGTAAAACCCTATTTGCTTTTTGACTGGCAACGGTGTTAAGACTTGACCACTCATCAAGTTAAACTTCATCATCCTCCTGCTCTAAATTTAAAATTGCGACAACACTATAATTTGTTGTTTTCAGTTGTTGGTTTTTCCTTCTTTTTTGTTTTTATAATGTGCGGACATGCAAGCAGCAAAAGGTCCTTTGCCTCATTGTTATGGCTTTGGGTGGTTTTTATGTCTGTTTTTTTTCAGTTCAAAATGGTTCGTGTTGTTCTTGTGGCAAATTACTGTGGGGCTTACAAAAGGCTTTTGCATGTCTACTTTCTCACTTGTTTGCTTTTTATACTTCCAAGAGCACTTTTTTTTTCAAACTACAAATTGATAAACAACATTCGCTTTAACACGTAGATGAATTGTGCTACTAGCTACACTAGCAGCACTTCAATACTCATGCTAAAAATATGCCATTGCATTTATTCACTCTTCCTAAGGGCTGGCTTAGTAGTTTATTTTTGTTCTATGCCATACTTAAATTGTTTACAAGGGTTAAGGGGAAGTTATGGTAGAAGTAGCGCAAGTATAAACCCAAATCGTTATTAAGAATTATAGTTTCATTGACCTCAACTCATCACGTGTCGCTGCTGTATGGAGTTTATGAATTGAAACGCTGTATAAATTCCTTGCACTAAACGCATATTTCGTTTCAAGCGAATTTCCGGCCAAGAAAGTGCACTGAACGTGGCAACACTTGGAAGGGTGGTAAAAAAAAAAAACTCGCAGAAACTGGTTCGCCTAGACTCCTTTGCGTCGACATATTGGTCGGTCTTTTGAAAACATTGTTGCTGTAAATGAAAACGGCCGTGACTGTGAACGACATTCGTTAAAAAAACATGATAACGGAATTTTTGTGAGTTTAAATGGACGACATTGATCTGAACGACATGTTGTTTCAGCGCCACCTGCAACACACGGCACTTGTAACACACGATTTATTACAGCAACGATTTCCATAGTGCACTCTTATTGAGACACCCTATATACGTGCAAATCTATGTACTAGATCGGGTCGACCCTCATACAAAGAAAAAGTAGTGATTCTAACACGCCGATTCAAATTTTTGTCACGTGCATAAATGCAACTGAATACGGCTTCAATTTGGTTGGGGTGGTTTTTTAATCGGATCTTAAATTCTAGATACAAACACTGGCATCTCGGATTGTTCCCTCTAATAACATTTTTTTTTAACCTACCGGCTTTAAAATCCTTCAGACCTGCCAAAATATCAATCCCCAGACCTAACTACAAACAAGAACGTGGCAGAATCGTAGTCATCAATTAGAGCAAATTATATATAGTCCATAGCATAGATTTAGGCACAATTATGGGGGGAGAAAAAATGGGATATCTCCTCTCCTCACCACCAAAAACGTTATGCCAAAGCATAAATTGTATAAATTATTTTATTTTCCTTCATAACTTGAGAGATTGCATGTATGAAAAAAATAAAGCATACTTTTGCGCGGATTAATATTTTTGTATTGCATATTAAATATATGTACCTACTTACAAATGTTACAGTTGAAATAATATAAAGCATACTTATGATATGCGCACACATAGTATATTTTAAGCCATCTTAAGCCTTTTCATATGTAGCAATATTTTCCGTCAACAACGAGAAATTATATTAAAATATTAAATACTAAGGTATACTTATACGAAGAAGACATGTTTCACTCTGAAAAGAATTAAAAATAGTAAAAACTTTTGGTTTTTTGTTTTAGAAAAAAAAGCTTTTTTCTTTAATTTATTGTAATTATTTTTGTGTATTTTAAACATATTTATACCATAAATCATGGCATATTTTCAGGGATAGATAAAACAAGTTTTATTTTAAAGCATATTTTAGGGATCTACCTAATTTATTTGTTTTATTTTATATTTCTTTGCAGGTATTTCATATATTTATTTACGAAATTTAAGCCTACAAAAAGGAAACAACTTGAAAAGTTCAACCTTGAAATTTATTCTATTTATACATAATTTAATACTTTTACGAATGTTAAGTAATCAACGACTGGTGTTACGTAAAGCCACAAAGAAAACATAAACCAAAAGTAGAATTTTCAACAACAAAAAATAAAGCGTTGCATTCCGCGTTTTGAAGACACGAAAAAATCAAAATACTTGTCAAAAGCTAAAAAAAAACATACATTTTTACTCACAAACAGCAACTGCAAAGTAACAACATCAAATCAAATAAATGTCAATATATTTTCTAAAGGTAAGTGGAAATAATAAAAACCTACAAAAGTATGCCACAGTTTTTTTTTTTCGTATTTATTTTCATAAATTTAATAAACTGAAATCTAAAGTGTACTATGGCGGATGGCTGGGGTTTTTTTTTCTTTATTTATATTTAAAAAGAAAATAAGATAAATAAATCCTTTGCTAATAAAAGTAGAGAATCAAACTTCAACAAATCCAACACAACAGCACTCAAATGATGAGAGAGAACATTTTTCGATTTGATGACGCTTGACGTTATAGTATTTTTTATTCAGCTTTTTTTACGAAACAACTTTTTTTATATACCTTACTAAGAAACGGCAAGCAATCTTGAATAATAAATATATTCAAGGAGTTATTCAAGCGCCCTACAGCGGGCTTTAAAAAATTAATTTTATTTACAAATTCATGCCATAAATAGCTTTCCACAACATTTTATAAGAATAAGTTATATATTTTTAAACATTGCATACTTTTAGGCAAGCCGAAAAAATATTTTTATTAATAAACTTTTCAAAAAGTTCAGATGTACGTCGCAAACATTTCGCCTACGTTCATTTCAAATATTTAATAAATTATTAAAGCAGTCTATTAGTTCAGACACAACCTACAACACACCTTCAGAGAAATCAGTTCCCTGTATGTTACTCTTATCGAAATGTGTATGCAATTAATTTTCATTTATTAAGACGCATATATAGGGTGTTTTAAGCCCGATAGAACTTAAAATTATAGAAAATAACGCCAAAAAATGAGTTTGTAAAAAATTATTCGAAAGATCAATACATGGCAAATTAATCCAAGCATATGGCTATCCCAATTTTTCTTGACGAAGCGCATTCACGCTCTCATTTAATTTTGGACCACTTTCTAGAGCATTGCTGGTCGTATATTACGAATAACATGAAGTATGTTGCCGTTCAAGGCTTCAATTTTTGCTGGTGTATCAGCATAGACCAGTTACATTACGTGGCTCCACAGGGAATAATCGGGGGGTGTTAAATCGCTTGACCTTGAAAGCCAATTGACAGAATCATTTCTCGAAATCAACGTATTGCCAAATGTTGAAACCACATCTTGGCCGGATTAATGTTATCGATATTTTCGAACAAAAAACCATTGATCATAGTGCGTAACGATCTTCATTGAACGTAACGCGAGCACCGGCTGCATTTTGGAAGAAAAAAAGGCCCAATGATGCCACCAGCGTGGAAATCGCACTAAACGTTGATTTTTCTTTTTATGTGTTGGAGTCTGTAGGGTTTGTTGTGCATTCGTCTCACTCCATATACGGCTATTTTATTTGAAGATTTTTGGGACGAATTTCCGTCATCCCTTGTCAAGTTTGGTTTGGAGACACACCGGTTTCAGCTATGTGCCACCTTCAGTGGCATTTTATTTATTAATAACCCGTTAAGCCAAAAATGAGCCTCATCGATAAACACAATTTTGCGATAAAATATCGGTTCAGCAGCGTTGTTCAAGCGTCAACCTATTCGTGACGATTTGTCAGAATATGCTGATCATAAATGTCGAAAAGTGAGCGCAACATGACAGTACGTTTGACAATTACCTCTTTCGCATATTCTAAAGGGTTGAAAAAACACTCCATAACATGTAGGTATCCTTCCTTCTTTCTTTTATCTCGCCCTATTACTTTTTTGTAAACTAAAGCATACATTTAGGAGGCATGACGCAAGCTTTTATTTATTTAGTGGTTTGTAATGTGAAATTGACAGCAAGTGTTGGTTAGAAAAAAAACCCAAACTAAAAACAAAATCATGCAAGAAAAAAGAAAGCAAGAAAACATGAAGTGAAGTAAAATAGAAAATCTTTTAGTGTAATTGAATGTAAAAAAAAGAAAAGTTAAAAATGAAAAGATAAATTACCTGTAGTGCATTTAGAACATTTTCCGTGTAAGAAAGAAAAAACATTTGTAACTCTATAAATCACGAACAGTAAACGCAAAAAATAAAAATAATTTGAATTTTCTTTGTTTAAATTTAAAAAGAAAAAAACTTTAATTAATTGATCTTTTCTTATATTATCTCCTCAATATACGAATATGTAGATTAATTTATTTTTAAAACAACTTTGGTGGTAAAAACAATCATTTGTTTAATAAAAAATTGCAAAATATATTGATCAAACTTTTTATAGGTTAGAAAAAGAACTTGCTCTTTTTGCACAGCCTTAAAGTATGCACTGCTAAGGTTGTTGTAGTTTTTACACAAGTATATGTTATGCAATATGAAGAAAAGCACTCAAGTTTGAGAAATTAGAAAGTATTGCTTAGTAATATAACAAACCCCAAACTTTAATAGTTTTTGTAGGTTATGGATTTATATGACAAGCTTCAATCAAACTTTATGACATATTTAACAAGTTTGGCCTTCTGAGGAGCAATAGCAACATGAAGTGGTTTCATGAAGTTTTATTAAAGTTTTGCAGTAGTTAAATGTACATTAGAACTTTCAAAAGGACTGCAGTTAAAATTATAATCTAATCAACTCAGGTGATTTTTTGGTTTTCAGTGTAAAAAAAAGGATTTGTGACATGTGGCAACGTCAAAAATGCTTAGTAAGGTTTACCATATCACCATGAATAGACTGACAAACGAACAAGGCTTGCCAATCACTGAATTTGATTATTAAAATTCTTGCCAGGCGAAAGAAGTGTTTCTATCGAAAAATTGTCGTCAGCGACGTGGCTCAATGGATACGTCAGTGAACAGAATTACAGAAATTGGTGTGAAGAACAGCCAAAGGCATTTCAAGAGCTGCCAATACACCCTAAAAATGCACTGTTTGATGTGGTTTGGGGGCCGGCGTCAATATTGGATCGTACTTTTTCAAGAACGGTGAAAATCGCAGTCAATGTACCAAGGTACCCTGCGTCGATTACCGACTTTTTCCCGCCAAAATGGAAGAATTAGACTTGGCTGACATGTGATTTCAACAAGACTGTGCCACTTCGCACACGGCACGCGATACGATGAATCTATGGAGAGGAAAGTTCGGTGATCAATTAAAGTCACGTTTTTCAGCAGTCCATTAGTCGCCAAGATCATGCTATTTGACCGCACTAGACAAGCCACTAGACATTCCAGCACTGGAAGACAATATTACAGCTGCCATTGGTGAGATACCGGCAGAAATGCTGGAAAAAGTTTGCTAAAATTAGAGGTCATGAATAGACCACCCACGGCGTTGCCGCAGATAACATTAACATGAAATAAATTTTAAAGAGTAAATGGTAGGCATTTATTTATCGGCCCAAATAAATATTTCACTTACGTTTTAAAACTTTCGGGGTTTCTTTTACATTTTTAAAACCCAAACAGTAAAACCCAGCGGTAGTGTTATCGAAGCATTGACCCACCTATTATAAAAAATTATTGCCAAACACATAGTAGCTGACTATATTCCTTTCAAAACTTGCAATTAGGTTCAAAGTCATGAAAAGGAACAAATATGTGTGTTCCTACGAAATTACACAAAACGCCACATTTGATACACAAAACTAATAATATACGAAAATACAAAAGCAACATTTACAAAAGATTAATGAAAAAAAGAAACCTTTAAAAAATTTACTTGAGTTGAGCGATTTTTCCTAAGGCCAAAAATTAGTTCGTACAAGAAAAACAAATAAAATCCGATTTTTTTTTTAACTTTTAGAAGAGCTGCTCATTTCAAAATTAATTACAAATTAACATAGCCGTAAAATGTTAATAGCCTCAAAGTATGCCGTATTAAATTAAAGAATATGCTTCCTAAAAATATACTCGTCCTTTGATACAACAAATGCTCAGCGAATACCATGACAAGTAATACGTCGTAGTTTTTTGTGTGTAATAATTTTTTTTTTTACTTTAGTTCTTTAGTATTTATGATTATATTTATTGTTGTTGGTATTTTAGTGTTATTATTTATTTTATAGCCACAACGGAAAAAATCTTATAACCAGAGCAACAATGCTAGCAGTCATAACACTTGATTAAATCATAGCATATTGTTTAGGCTGTAAAAATAATTATACAGCACAAGCAAACGGCACAATATTAAATTGTATGAAAGTTTTTTTGAGGTATTTTTTGAACAACAAATTAGACTTTTTTACTATCGCCGTTAAAGAAGTTGTTTGTGTAGTATTTGTGGGTTTTACCAGTTTTGAATAAAAAAAAAATTCAGTAACATTCCTTAATTCCCAAAATATTTCAAGAGTAAACTAGGCCAGTTGCGATAGCTAGGAAGTGATCTAAGCCGCGGAATGGTAATAAGCCTGCCTTATGCTCTGAAAGTTGTTATTACCCTTCATGAAACCTATCAAGCCGCAAGGTATGCAATGAAAATGATTTGATTTTTTATCCCCTTAAATATGCTTCTTATTTCTCATTAGTAATAATTTTATAGAAGTACTTTTTTTTAAACTGATTTGAATTTCGATTGTGGCAAGTTTAAAATTTAATTAGAAAAACTAAAAAAAGGTCAGATTAAGGTTAAAGTGGGAGTTCATGAAAGGCTTAATTTCAAGCTTGGTGAGGAGGTTATAAACCTCAACCTATATATTAATGTAGAGGGGTTGTCGTAGTATACCCCTTTTGGCCCTCTTCTTATCTCGAATTACTTTTAAGCAACCAATTTGTAATTTATGATTGCCTTACTTTAAGTGAGTCTCTTGACTGTAGTGTTTTCAGACTGTCGAGTGGTGATTGTTGAACTTCTTCCTCATCACGAAGTCTCTTGTAATTGCTAGCATTTGTCTAAGGTTTAGGTCCCCCATAGCATTAATATTTAACAAGTGGCTGCTCGTTTAGCTGAACATTAACACACAATGTGCACTTCCGGCTCAGCCTCTTCCGCAGGAGTATCTTTAAGGACTGACCCGTCTACCCGTTGCGACGTTTTCTTGACCAAATCTTCAGATTTCCTCCATTTGTCAATAAACACCGGAGTTTCTACAGAGATTAACCTCTACATTCCTTGCAAGGCTTCCTTGTTCATCCTTGTAATGGAGAAAAAGATGTCCACCCACACGATCCATATGAATGGGTAAATCTGTATTAAAATTGGAGATCGTCTAGTACCAGAGTTCCCATACTAGAAACTAAACACCCTCTTTGCAACGTATACTGTTCCAGCGTGAATTAGCAATCGACTTATTTAGCCAGACTCCTAGCAGAGACAGAAACCTGTTACCGGCCGCCAACAGACGTCAGTGCACTTAATTATGGCAAGCCATATTTTGAGCTTGCCAGCTGACGGTCTTTCCTGGGTGTAACTTTATCACACTTTAGTTCCCTTTAAAGAAACTCCACTCTAACACAAACCCATCGAAAGTACAAATTTATAATAAGCAAACACCGTTTGAAAGAGCAAAGCTGCTCGCTATGCTCTCGACCTAAGGCTACAACTAATCTGAAGCTGCACATATGTTTAGACTGTAAATGATAAACAAATTCAAATAATATATTATAGCATAATTTTATTCAAAAAAGAATTCTTTTCAAGTCATATAGTGTGCCAACTTTTGTGAAGAGAAAAACAAGAAAAACCATCCTAAAAGAAACCCACATCACAGAGATGAGAGGACTACAAATATTTCAAATAAAAATTTGTTGTTTTGTATATTAAAAAGAGAATTATATAAAGAAAACTCAAGTACCAAAGCCTAAAGCTTCTGTGTGTGATGTGAACTAAAAATAACACGAACATTTTTTCTTTGCTATAACTCTCCTTGTACGACAAAAAAAGATGAAGCACTCGAAAGGTATGGAATTTTTATTCAATTTTTCTTTATACATAAATTCAAAACGTGCTTGCGCTTTTTTTTTTACCTGCTGCAACATCATTCAAAATTAAAGGCTTTATGGGAAATTTTAATGGTTTTCTGTTCGCGGTGTTTGGTGGGTCAACAACAGCTCATGTGGCATTTTGTTACGTTCGAGTATGTGTTGATAATTTATAGGGCCGCTGGGTTTAGAATTTAATTCGTTACAATGACAAATTTTTTGACTGTGAGCTCGGTTTGCCTTCTCTCAGTTAACAAATTATTTGTTGCTGTACTTTAAAATTGCGACTGCCAAAATGATATTTTAAGGGCAACAATTGCAATTTTTTCTGCATGAGGTGAACAAGTAATTTTTATTTCAACAACCATTTAAACGTTTATTGTATATTAAGGTAGGGTTGATAGCGAAGCACACCACTTTCTTTATGGGTCCCTTTTCGGCCCCCTTCGTTACTTGAATTAATTTCAGGGAACCGATTTTTATTTCTTGACTAACCTGCTTCATCGAGTCTCGTGTTAACAGTAGTCTTTACTCTCGACTGTAGTTATTTTAGACAGACGACCTTCTTTCTCATCACGGAATCTCTTGTAATTGGTAGCATTTGTCTAAGACTTGGAGCCCCCATGGCATTCACATTTAACTAATATCTGCCATTGATCATAAACTTTATGCTAATTAGTGCTGGACATTCACACACAATATGTGCTAATGTCTCGGTCTGCTTCCAGCCACAGTCTGCAAGTCTCATCTTCGATTATCTTCTTGGCCAGATGATACTTAAAGTTTTCTTGGCCTGCCACTAACACAGTAATCCATTTATATAAGCACCTTACTGGCCTTCTTTTATTCGATCCCGTCTGCATGTGGTAGCCTTTCTCCACCTTTGAAGGTTTGTAGAACCTTTGCCCGCACTAGGTCTTTGCTCAGTACAAATCTGGGCTCTGGTCCACAGAAACTCACAACTGCTACCACTTTTTGCCAGTTTGTCTGCTGCTTCTTTTCCAGCTGTGCCTATGTGTCCTTTAACCCACAACGTTACCTAGTTCACCGAGCCACATCTGTTTAATTTTCAAACACATTCTAGCACTAGCTTGGATTACATGTTCACTTGCATCATGCATTTCCGTCATATACCTGACTTTCCTTGACTACTTTTCACCAACTCATCCATCGGCATATAAATCCCCCTTAACCCTTTTTCTAACTAGCTCTAGAATACCCTTAAGGCCGATGTGCGGTCCAAAGCTATGCCTATGCAATTTTTTTCTTTTTTTGTTAACTTGAAATTAATTTAGATTTTTGGTAAAACTTTTATGACTTGAATTTTTTGGAAAAGAATTAATGTGGAATTATATAAATAATATTTGAAAGAGCATCTCCTGTAATGGGAAAGGGCAGAGAAAAATGTTTGCATATAATTATTGCCTCCAATATGGGCTACGACTTCATTGAAAAAGTTCTGAAGTTTTAAGTAGCCCCCAGCTATTGTTTTCAACAACTCAATATTCCAGCTAAAACATTTCTTCTTATATCGCTATTATATTTCTCTAACAATAGTAAACAAAACACAACTAGCTAATGAAACAATTGAACAGCGCAAGTATACGAGCCTAAATTATTGTACAAGTTTATGAGTGCTGTGCAAATGAATTTAAAAAAAATTTACAATTCATTTGCGAAAGTGTAAAAATCACAGCTGGCGGGGCTTTTGATTGCTTTCATGAGTACCCTTAGCAAGGATGGGAATCATGGTACAATTGTACCTTTTTTTGGGTACATTCTTGACCTTGTAGACACCATAGTGTTGCCGAGGCTTATGTGTTACAATTTAAAATTTTGATTTGTCACTATATTATGGCAACAATAAATGTAAAACAAAAATGCCAAATTAATCTCCAAAAATTTTGGCCGTATTGAGATGAAACTGAGCACCCAGATCTTGATATGTACAATACCACGCTAATGGTTTCGTGTACTATACACACTGTATGCGGAGGCCTGAACTTGGCCTGGTGCTTTAACGGGCGCTTAAATCTGGATTTTAATTAAAAATTTTATGAATTGTTTTAATTTTCTTTTTCATACTCGTACACATTTTTTTAGTTTCTGCTTTTAATAAATATAAAAAACATTGTACCATCCTGGCCATTTTCCATCCCTGACCCTGGGTATTTTAAAATACGTAAATATGTTTACTTTATTCAAAAAATAAAAAACAACCCAGCTAATAGATACTTCATTAACATTTACAATTAGTTTTATTTACATCATTAAAAGAAATGCTTGAATCCTTTTACCTACACACTGCTACACAATACACACATACTCTCTCAGATGCATGAGAGTAGTAATTGTATGTTTGAAGTTTGTGTGTTTCGCAAAAATTATTTGCTTTATCAGATTTTCGATATAATGCACAACAACTTCTGTACTTAGCAAAAGCCAAACAACACATAATTAAAAATGTATAAATGTATTTCAAGGTGTAGCTGCTCCATCAACAAATAGAATATAACACTGTGCAACAAAATAACAAATTTTTTCATAAAAAAATATTATATCTACAGTTTTATTTTTGTATGGTAACTTATAGTGATATTTTACGTAGGCATATTTTTAATACAAACTAGACGCCCGAAGTTGGAATTTCTACGAAAGTAACCCTTAAACACATTTTAAGTTTTGACTTATTGCTGACATTCCAGTGGAATTTTGTCCTTAAAGACAAATGGAATTTTTTGGCAAATATTTTTGTTGGATATTTCAGCCCACTATATCGTTGTATGCCTTTCTTTAAGGATGGGACAAAAGACACCCATCTATTTAAAAGTTTGAGGGCTAAAATGTTCCTCGTAGTGTTTGACATAACACTGCTGAACACACCTTGTACCTAAAAAGGAAGGATTACATGATTTCCTATGCCCATTATGGGGACCTTAACTACCCATAAAATAAAGTCCAGTCATAAACTTTAAATTTTTTTTTTTTGGTCTTTGCCGGAATCCATTTTCGAAGCCACCTTATTTTTTTTCGTTGTTTTACAGTGTAGTTTCTTCCATTAGAGAAAAAATAGTAAATTACTCCCAGGAAATAGTTCAAAAATGTTTCTTGTATTGAACACTTCCCCTTAAAAGCTGGGACAGGGCCCGCACTAGAACTGTCATTCGAACAAGAGTAATTTGAATATTTTTTTCACTTTTGTTCGCACGAAAAAAATGCATTAATTTAGAAGAAAAAGTTCCACGAACGATATTTGTCGAATATTCGAATAATTTTTCAAAACTACTTAGAAAGAAATATATTCTAAAATAAAAAAGAGAAAAGAGGAAAAAAATGTTTATTCGAAAGATCAATACCTGTCATTAATAATAGAAAATTGTTCCGGGCATTTGGCCATTGCGGATGTTCTTGACGAAGCACATTCTGAACGTTCGATTTCATTGCAGAAAGAAGGTCCAACGATGCGGAACCACCATGCAATGGAGTCTGTAGGGTTTATTAAAAAACCCCGTTAAGCCGAAATGGCCCTTATAGCTGCACACAATTTCGGAATAAAATATCGGAACAGTTGATGACTGATTTACAAAGTACATCTAGATAATTTGTTAGCGTTGTTTAAGCTTCTGGCGTCAATCGATTTATGATTTGCCAGAATATACTGATCATAATCCTTTCGTAAGTTCTGATGGGCTGTAAAAAACACCCTTTAGAGAAAATGAGAAACGGGAATAATTTTCCGGGGAATTGTTATTAATTGGGCTGTTTGATTTTAATATATAAAATAAAACTAAAGTTATTCGAATAATTTTATTTTATTCTTTATTCGTTAGAGTATTCGAATAATATTCAAATACTCGTAAGTTCTGATGGGCTGTAAAAAGCAGGAAAAGGAATAATTTTCCGGGGAATTGTTTTTAATTTGGCTGTTTGATTTTAATATATAAAATAAAAATAATTTTCTTTTATTCGTTAGAGTATTCGAATAATATTCGAATAAAAAAAAAATCGGCGATTTTAAACAAGCACTATCAACCGAACAATAAAAATGAATTGTTTACTTTCAATTTTCTTAACGCAAAAATTTTATTCGCGTTCCTGCACGATTTTATGGTCTTCAAAATCGACCTAATGGGAATGAGTCGATGGAAAAAATTGTACACCAAATTCGCTCCATATCAGTCCAGGTGGCCGTATTTTGATTATTTTCCTCAAATTTTCGAGTTCTTTTTTAGTTTTTCAGTTATTTTTTACATAAAAATTTATTAAATTGTGGCATATTTAAAATATTTTTTTTTTAAATTGAAAACCTCCCTTTTTAACCTATTTTTCTTTTTTTTCAGCAAAAAAACAAACTTTTTTAATTGTGTAAAAAAATGTTAAACTTAAAAACAACAACAACAACATGGTTTTATATAAAAAATTAATTTAAAAAAAATCTATTTTTTACTTGTAGGAGTTTGTTTTTCATTGAAAAACCTACAAATTTAGGGGAAATTAAAACGCTTCTTTTTAGAATTAATGAAAACGAAACCCACAACAAACTTGAAATCAAAACTTTTAGTAAAAAAAAAAAAATTTGCTAAAAAAAACTTTAACGCTAAAAATTAAAAATAAATAAAAACGAAAAAAAAAACTTTTTAAATTACGAGCAAAATATTATGGATAATTTGTTGATAGAAAAGACATGCGAACAAGTTCAAATATTTACAAATAATAAAGAACAAACCCAAGTTGTTAATAACACAGAACGACGCTGTAAAATACAAAGATCAACAGAAAATTTCGATGATCACTTGTCATGTACGCCGCTGGAATTACAGGCAACTAAAAACAACGTAATGGGTGGAGGTTTTGCTACACCAACGACCAACAACTGTAAACAATTTTTACAAAACGCTATAGCCACCAGCTCAGCGTTACTAACGAATCTAAACAACGAACAAATTACGACCAATAGCCTCTGCAACAACAGCAATATTAACGCAATTAAACACATACACTCCGCCAGTGATCTACCAATGCATGAGAAACTTTTAGAAAATGATGGGTGCGAGAAGAACCCCTCTAACGCCCAAGATAAGACTGAGAAACTGAAAACCAAAAGTCGCAAAGAATCGAAATTTGCCGAAAAACTTAGGCGCAGCTTTAGGCGAGCCGAACACAAGTCTTTGGAGATAAAAAGGCAGGATAAGAAGGATCCAGGTGATTTGGCCGAAGCCCCAGAAAGAAGTAGTAGTTTAAGACCTCTGCAAACGCATTTACGCAATTCTGCTTCGATTTTCTCTTTAACCAATTTGCCCGGTGTGGGGGGACACATCAATCCCGCTTTGTTATTGGACAGTCCAGACGAAAGTACTCCGCCGGAGTTCGCCTACCGACATTTAAGCAGTGTGGCCACTACGAACTCCAGCACTTCTTTGGAAAGTAATTTTTGCGAGAGTCCCACAACCAGCATTAGCTACTGGGCGTGGCATATAAACAATAACAATATGGGCAGTGAGTTGAGTACTAGTTCAAGTAACCAAAATAGTACGCCTAACAGTCGTGTTACTCCAGCCGCTGATAATCGCAAGCGTTTAGAGCAGCAAAGCAGCAGTAAAAGTGATTACGAGCAGCCGCCCCTGACTACAGCCAGCCGCAGTTGCAGCACGGCCAGTGAAAGTAGCACGGCTGCCAAATTAAATCGCCTACAAAATTTTCTCTTCAAGTCCAGCAATGAGAGTTCGCGTAGCATACAGGGGCAATCCAATGAGGGTTTTACCGCCTCATCTTTAAATTCCTCTTCCGGGGAATGGGAGAATCTCTGCAATTTTCCCTCTACTTCCAATAATCCTCCCCTAAATGTGGATATTTTAGCGACCAGCACTGAACATGAACTAACTGTAAGGCTAGCGGAAAATGATGGCTCTGTAAAGAACTATTATCAGTATACTTTGGCGTCACCCAGTAATCCTTTTTTACCGGAAATAACAGCACGCACTTATTGCAGTACCTACGAAGAGGAGGAGGAAGATCGTGAGCTGGGAGATGAGTTGGATTCAAATGTGACCTCGGTCAAGTATAGAAAAGGCTCGCATTCGGCCCAATTGCCAACGCCCGATTACAGTCGCACCGGTTCGCAAGAATCCACGCACAGCGAATATGCTGGTCATCATCAGCAAGCCCAGACTCTTAGCTCATCACCGGGAAAACATAAAAGAAAATTATTTTCTCTTAGCACGCCCATCGCATCGAATTTCTCTCAGCTTCACCCTCAAACTCCTAAATCTTTAGGCAGTGATACCAGTTCAGCTTCTTCAACTGCCTCGCATCATAGGAATGTCACAAAAACTTCATCTTGTCATTTAGTACGCAGTCTTAATCCTTTTCTACCCTCCACCACAGTGACGTCTTCGTCGCCACCCAAGCGCACATCTTCCGCGAGTAGTCTTAATAAACGTACGGGACCATTTAAACAGCAGGCTGTTACATCACCCATAGCGGTGCCATCTACAACGAATATTCCAAATGATCTTAATGCCAGGCGAGAAGAATTTCTAAGGGCTACCATGCAGATATGTTTGGTAGTGTCACCGCCCTCCTCTAGATTGCAGGTAAATCTAAATTTTTGTTTGTTGCAAAAAAAAACACACAAACCCCAGGCGCAACTAGTTCTAGAACGCATGTTTTCTCCAGCTGTGAAACTAGCGATATGAAGTCGATACAGTTTTATTATTATGATCTGGAAATGAACAGTTTAAATATTTTATTTTTTAGGTAAAAGTTCCACCACCACAGTGCGGCGTGGATCCAGTTTGGGGTTTTTTGTGAGGCTTGTAGTGAAATTTTAAATGAAACAAAAATGTTAAAAAAAAAGGATGAAACTCCTCCTGGATCCGCTCCTGGCCACATCACCAGTTTCTTGAAGTCAATAAAAAAGGAACACGGTAAAAGTGACTGCAACATGCGTTCTAGAACAAGTTCTAAAAAATGTCCTGGAAACTTGATTTTATTATTTGTTTATAATTTTTTTATTTGAATAAATTTATTTGTTTTTCATAAAACTTGTTAATTTTGTTTTATTTTTAAGTTTATTTAAATTTCTTTGTTTTTTCATTTAATTTCATTTTGGCGAGGTTTTATTTTTTGCAAACCTCAATAAATGAAGCCTTCGTAAAACACTCGCGAATTCGAACTTATCTGTTGAGAAAGCATTGACCACTCATAATTGCTTTTTTTCTTCTTTCGGAGAGAAGTGAAAAAAATCCAAAAGCAAAAAAAAAATGTAGGGTCGAACTATTGAGAGCTTGCCTCATTGTTCGTGCATAACAATCTTACCCCCGCTTTGTGTGGCAACCGTAACCAATATCTTACCGCCCTGATGGGCCATACTTAATTTTCCGGACTACCTCTGAATCACAGATAGGAACTCCATTTACCGCCCTCCCCTGTGGTGTATCTTGACTTTAGGTACTCGTGTACTCGGATAGCAATTAATCAATATGGCCGAAAATATCAAAAAGGTGTGCCCTGGGGGAATACTGCATTATGGCTGCAACGGTCATTTTAATTTGCATTTTGTAATTCGTCATTATCGTTTGTAGCCTAACTATTATAATTGGTCGAGTGCATCATGAGCAACGCCTCGCATGACCACTTTTTAACGCTACCCACAAATATTTTTTTGTTAAAAACAAACAGCAGAGTTTCCTGTAGTGGAATCTATCCGATGATTTTTTAAATGTTTGGCTTTTGAAAATGGAAGAAAACACAACAAATTTGCAAAAATGAATGATATGTTTATTTGAACCGATAAGTGAATGTTTGTCCGTCCTTGAGCTCCAGTTTTGGTATACGTTTTCTAGCATTTCAGCCGGTATATCAGCAATGGCAGCTGTAATATTGCCTTGCAGGCTGGCTTGACGCACAATAGAAAATAGTCTAGTGGGGTCAAATCGCATGATCTTGGCGGCCAATAGACTGCTCTAAAACGTGAGATTAATTGCCCAACAAACTCGTGTCTCATCAGGTCTATGACATCACGTGCTGTATGGCATCTTGCACCGTCTTGTTGAAACTACTCGTACAAATCCTATTCTTCCATTTCGGACAAAAAAGTCAGTTTTCATCGCACGGTACATTGCTCCATTGATTGTAACGTTACGATTCTCATCGTTCTTGAAGAAGTACGGTCTAATGATGTCGCCGTCCTACAAACCGCACCAAACAGTGCATCATTCAGGGTACATTATTGGCAGATCTGGAGCTGCCTCTGGCTGCTCTTCACATCAAATTCTGTTTGTCGACGTACTCATTTAGCTAAAAATGAGCTTCGTCGCTGACGACAATTATTCGATAAAAACACATTTCTCACACAGCACGAATTTTGTTAATAAAATTCAGTGGTTGCAAGCGTTGTTCGTTTGTTGGTCTATTCATGATGGAATGGTAGACCTTACGGAGCATTGTCGACAGTGCCACATATCTTTTTTTGCATTGAAAAAATTCACACTGAAAAACCAAATAGGAAACAAATCACCCGATAATACGACATTTTATAAGATGTACAAAAATGGTATTGGGGTGTTGGTTTTGTGTTAACGTTGTAAATGGCCGGCACAGGGGCCCGATATGGATAGCGACGCACTTCTACGTGGAGACTAGGTGGCAGCAGATTCTTAACCGATGACGCAGCGGGCTCTTAGTGGTGTGCGCGTCCATTACCAAACAGGTCATTCTATAGTTAGCACATAGCGTTTGAGCTCGATCTGTTAGGGGTGAATAACCGATCGAAGAAGTAAGGTCTTCGTCCTATTAAATACTTCTTACACCCCCCTCGTACTTTGACCTTTATACATTAAATCAACATAAAATTAAATACCTTAAGATGTTAGTTTTTTATTTTAATTAGCCCTAAAATGAAATCTCATTTACCTGGCAACTTTATGTTGAGTCTCACAAAATCAACTTTAATGCTTTTTGCATTAAAACTATATTCAGTAGCAGCTTTCGAACCTGATAGTTCTATTAAAGCGAACTAAAAGAAAGAAAACTTTCATATCTAAAGATGAACTAAAAAGTTTATTTCAATTTTCATACTTAGCAGCAGTTGGATAGAAGGACACAAAGACGGACAGATGGTTAGTTTATATTACGAGTACAAAACATTTACTTGCCGTGCATAAGTAAAATAGAAGCCTGAGAGGGCACGACATGTCTGTTGAATTACACATACTTGACCCAAGAAAATCAATAAAAATTTTATTTACTTTTACTTAAAAATAAAATCAACTACATCAAAGAATGTTGTTGTCCGAAGCATAGACAACCATTCAAAAGGAGCCACAAATCATGTGTAAATGAAGGATAGTAATATTGACCTGTTCTTACATGCCTTCCAATGCAAGACTCATGGGCAGATGTAAATGTAATTGAAATAGAAGTATTCTAACATATTTCAATTTTTTGTATATTTGTTTTGCACACAAGAAGTACTTAAGGTACATTTATGTTTTTTTCTTAAAAAAGTGTTGGATGTAAAGTAAGTTTAAGGACTCTTCTTAAGCTTTTTCAGAGGCCGCACTATACGACTTGTTGTAGAAGGGGTTTGATCAAACCGGTTCAAGACAAATTCAACACTGCAAGCTTCCGTACTTTCTCCTACACTATTCCTTATTTTTCCTAATGGCCTTCAATTTCAAACTTCCAATCCTATTTCTAATTTGGCAGCGGTTAGCTGCAAGCCTTTCGTAATCTGGAGACACCCGGTGCTATATGAATTATATGCTCAACCGACTTCATGCGATAATCTTCGAATGAAGTCATGCGAATAGGGTGGATTTTAGTACATCAATCCTATCTTGTGGCTTGGGCCAGCCCATCACCATTTTTTTTATAATGACTTATCTTCCCAAAAAAATTTTCAAAAATTAAACCTTTTTTAATTTTTGTTTACTCAGATTCTGAAATTTTCTCAAATATCCCACCTTTATGGGTGCGCTTGGTCTCTAGTGAACTTCCAGTTTTTATACAGACTTACCTGTGCATATAGAGCTCAGCGCCGAATCAACATATCTGGCTCCTTTTCTTCCATCTGGTTGCTGTACTAGAGGCCCAAAGAGTGCAGAGTTAAGAGTGTTTTATTTATTTCAAATAACCTCCAAAACTTTGAGCTGAATTCGCGTATAGAGATTATGTGGAAAAAATATTTATTTTCTTTATTTATGTCATCATTCAGCTATTGGGTTGATTATGTATAGTAACTCAACCTCATTGCTTGAATATGCTATAAGTTGCCATCTATAATAATGTTGTTGGGTGAAGTTAGGTTGCTCTCCATAATCGACCCCTATAATTGATAGGATTCTTTCTTACTGAAAACTGAAGTTCAGGCGGTGGCCTAGTTGGCTCTAGTGCATGATCTTGTCAATATGCTTAAGAGTGGTTTAAAGTCTAGTTTGAATGCTGGTCTACGAGTTTTTTTTTATCTACTTTTCTTTTTTAAGCTACAAAAAAGACGGCGCTTAGGTTTCTTCCCCCTCTTAGTCACTGACTTGAGCTCCTAGTTTTCCTAACTTAATTTTATATTCAAAAGTACTGGCTTCAAATAATTTGCATAAAGTAAAAGAAACAATTAAAAACTTTAAATCATCAATTTGTAAATGGAAGCTCAAACAGATTTTTCTAAAATTTTTCACATTAATATAACTCATACGTTCAGTTAGTTTTTTAATAAATTTATGCTGTTTATTTCCTTGAACATTTTTTTTCATTACCAACAGGCGAGCGTAATTTCCCTATTAAATTATTATTTATGTAGATTTATTATTTCTTCGCTTCTAATGTGAATAAGTTTGTGTGTATTATTTCGTTTTGATCAATTTAATCAAATTAATCATACGCTGCGGTGTGTAAATACAGGAGAATTTTTTTATACAAGCTGGAGGCCAATAAATATATTCTATGTTTGAAAATAAACATTATCCTTGGTTATTTATAGGCATATATGTATAAGTAGAGAAAGTCCTTCAATATTTTCATATAAAAGAATTTTATTCCTCATATTCGATATTGTGCTACGCCTTTATGTAGCATCACAAAAAGTCTTTTAAAGTCCTACAGCTTAAAAATTAATAACTTAAAATTATACTAAAATAGTTCTGCAATATTTCTAGCAATACTACTACTCGAAAACAAGTGGAAATTTTTTAATAAAAAAGGTAAACCTTTTGTTAGTGAAATCTTTCATAAAAAATGGGGTTTTTTTAAATTTTGGGTTTTGCAAACTGAAAAAAAACCAGAAAATTTGCAAAAGTGAATGAAATATTTATTTGGGTAGACTATTGAATATCTGCCCGCGACCTGCCGTAGGTCGTCCATCCGTAAGCTCTTAGCTTGGCTTGCATTTCGGCTGGTATCTCAGCAGTGACAGCTTTCATGATGTCTTCCAGACCTGGAATTGTGTCTGACTTGTCCCTGTACACGAGAAACTTCACGTATCCCCACAAAAAATAGTCTAGTAGGATCAATATCGCACGATATTGGCGGCCAATGAACTGCTCCACAACGTGAGATTAATTGCTCACCAACCTCGCCTTTTGTTAAAAAAAAATTCGATAAACATTGCACGATACCTTAACAACGATCTTCACTGACACTGGCCGATACAGCAGCAATATTTTCTTCGCTAAGACACTTTTCGCATACGCGTTGGTGAATTTATGTCCAGTAAAGTGAAACTGGTGCGCCATATGGTCACAAAAGGTTGAATAGCCCGTTCGGTGGGTCGATTATGACGACCATAAAATGGACGTAATTTACGAAACGCATTTCTCACACAGCACGAATTTTGATAATTAAATTCAATGAGTGATTTGCAAGCGTTGTTCGTTTGTTAGTCTTTTCATGGTGAACTGGAAAAACTTACTGAGCATTTGTGGCATTGCCAGCCGATATTAAATAATATTTAATTTTACGTAATCGTCCCAAAAATAAAAAATAAAAAAATTCATTTAAGGTGGCGTATGAGTATTATTAATTTTAAAGCGTGATTAATATTCAGATTTTTTGGTTTTTCAAAATAGAAAACTTACAAAACTTATCGGCTAAACCGATTGTTTTGGCTTTCTTTTTCTATTTTGTGCGACAATATTTACAGTTTTTGCCATGGTCTGAAAGTAAGCCGACAATTTTAGTAAAGGCGTGGCGCAAGAATTTCCAAGTTTATCAACTTTTAGCTGCCGTCCTTAATATTTTAGATAATGCGTATGATTAATATTAATTTTTGAGTAAATTTACTATTTATTAATTATTGCTTATTAAATGTTATTGAATTTTAATTAAAATTTCTTATAATTTATTAATCAGACTTTTAGCATGCTGCTATAGTTTTATTAACGAAAATGTTTCCTAAGCTCAGGACAGGGGTCTGGCTTTTGGTCTTAAGTGTAGAATCTCTTCTAAAGTCTAGTGCGTATCGCATATATTGCATATGTCTTGTCGAAGAATATTGCCCTCAATTTTTTTCTCTTCCTATTGCACATCTTTTCAATGTTTTATATTTAAAATAACACTTCGAACATTGTCAGCAAATTTCAGTTTAAAATTAAATTATCCTACAATCATTTAATGTTCTCTTTTCAAATATTTTAAGCTGCGTGTAATTGTGCGTATGTTGTTGGCTTAAAGGAGTCTTACTGGTGTTACTGGGGATTTGGTGGGTTTGTCGCTATGTTGTTGTCACAAAAATGTGTGAATTTCTATTTAAATCTCATTTCTTGATTATTAATTATTTATGTAAATAACATTTCACTTGTGGTTTGGTTTGTTGGTGGTCTTGGCGAGGGTTGGAGTTTTTTAAACTTTTTTTTTGTAGTAGAGATTTATTTTATTTTTTTGTTGGTGTGCATCTTTTATTGACTTGTTTTTACACACAATCCACCACTAGCATTTTCGTTTTAACAACCGCAAAAAATAGCATCACGGCACTTAGCAGCGTTTGTCGTTGCACGGCCAGAGGAAGAGCAGGGGAAGAACATGGGCAATTGTATAAAGCTGAATATTTAATACATGAATTTTTATATATTTAAGAGAGGAAAATATATATGTACAATGAGTAATGAGGATTTATTATTTAAAGAAATGTGTAGCATACTTTAAGGCAAGATTATTTGCTTGATGGTAACTATGTTTTTTTTTAAACATTTTTAATATTTCTTTTTTCTTTTGTATTTTGCAACAGTTTTTAAAACAATCAACAAAAAATTTACGTACATTTTTATTTAAAAAAAATTATTCCTCCCTAGCGTATGCTGCATAATAATTTTTTATTAAGTCTGTTATTTCGACAGTTTTAAGACAATACTTAAATGAATTTAAAAAAACAATTTAATATCAAGCTTTGTAAATACATTTATGATTGATGTCTTTTGGGTTTTGTTAGAATTCATTTGGAAGGGATACATTTTTTTTAAACTTATTCATCCTCTTTTATCTGCCACTGTAGTGCTACAATCTCATAAATTTTCATGCCTGCCTGTTTGTGCTGCGAAAGCAAAAAATTTAAATTGATTTAAAATATATATATAAATAAAACATTCGTAATGACACAAGGGTGGTGCTAGAATTATTTCGTCGAAAAATTGTCTCTTATTTTTTTATAGTTATTGTTTTTTTTTTATTATTCAAAGAATTATTTCTGCAAATTTTTAAAATTTTTCACAGCTTTAATGCTCGAGGAGCAGTCAGGCTTCTAAAAACGGTCATCAAATGAAGATTTGAACTCTTCTTTTTTTTGAATATGCAAAGAAAAAATTTCTATGACAAGGTGAGCGAGGGTACAATTTGATTTTCTTCAATAGTTATAGCGTAACCACCTCAGTTGGCTCAGCACTATGGGGCTTTTGCTCATTTCATTCTCTTTTGAATTCTCCGACTGCCCTTGTTAACATAAAATAAAAATAAAAACATTCATTATTTAACAAGTTTTGTTCTTTTTTTTATAGAAGAACATTCACTTCAATAATAAAAATTTATTTGAAAAATTCCATTACTTAAGCAACCCAACAAAAACAAACACCACCCTGATCCTTCCAAATTAATTATTGTTGCAAAAGGCAACATCAAAAAAAAAACTTTAAAACAAAATCGCAATGAATTTTAGCACGTTTTACAAACCAAGCAGTTATGGCTTCGCCTCTTCAGCCTCTCACTCCCTAAACAGCTGTTAAATTTCCGTTTCCGCTTTAATATTTTCAGAAAAAATGGACTTTGTTCTGCTTTTCATCTCTGTTGTAGCTGTTAGTCGCTTTTTGTATTTTAATTTTGTTTCATATAAAAATATTATCAAAAACTTAAAACAAATCCAGTATTGCAAGTGCTCATATTGAAATAATACGAACAATGCTCACACACTTAATAACTCTTAGCCAGGACAATAGTTTAACAAATATATTGAATGTTCATAATATCTACTTTAAAGCAATTGTTCATAACAAAAACAGCAAGAACAAAAAAACAGAATAGTCATTTTTGTTTGTTGTGTTGAAAAGAAAACACTGAACGACTGAGTTCTCTTTACTAGAACTGACGTGAAATGGTGAAGGACCAAAATCATTTGACAGTTGATAACAAGTTGCGGTTTTGCAGTTCGGGTGTTGAGCTAATATAAAAGCAATTTTTATTATTTTTAGAAGTTATGTAAAACCGTTTTAGAAATTTGTTTAAAAATGTTTTTAATAAATTAAGAAATATTTACAAGTATTTGCGGCAAAATTATGTTTCCTTAAAGGAGACTTGGCTTAAAAAAATTTACAAATTAATAAATTAATTGAATAAATTAACTACATTAAAAAAAACCTCAAAAATATGTTTAACAAAAAAATTTCCCTTTTTAGGGAAATTATTTTCACTGTGGGAAATTATGGAAATATGAATGTAATAGTGATTTGTAATTGTAATCCAGACTATTTACAGTGAAATTATAAAAAAAACACCTAAAATTTAAATTTCCTTTAAAGGGAAATTTTTTATTTTCTTTTTAATTTTAAGTAAATTTTATATTTGCTCACAAATTTACTAAATACAAATTTAGTACATACAAAATTTGATTTTTTTTATAAATCATTTAAAGATGAATAATTTTAAAAATGAATATGTCGAACTGCTTTTCAGCTTAGTACTTTTTGGACATTCAGCTAACTTCTTCTACAATTCAGCTGGTTAAAATTATTATTAACAATAATTCAAATATTTAAATTACTTGTTAGAAATCCTATTCAGCTACATAGTATATATTTAGTTCAGCTAACAATTCCTTGTTTACATAATTAAATCAAATTCGTTTTTCCTTTTTGTTCTTCTCTTATGGTATAAATTCCCTTAAGCGCAATTCATTTATTAACTTGTTTGAATTGAAATCTTTTATTAAATCGTTTGTGACATTCAAAGTATGTTTTATTTTTATTGTTTAACATAATTTGTTAGTTTAACATAAAATCCTTAATTCAAGTCAATTAATAATTAACACAGTTGTGTTTCCAGAACAAACAAAAGTTTATTTCTTTATTTATTTCAAATAATAAAGTTTCAGTTGTTGTAGACAAATTGAATTCATTGGAATGTTGGTGGAGCAAATTCTATTATACAACTTCTATTCATCCATTTTAATGTGCAGAAATTTGTTCACTACATTTCCAAACAAAGTTTGTAGAAGTTTTATTTTATTTTTATTGAAAATATGAAGAGTTAAGAAAATAATATTTTTAACTCATCTCAATCATATAAATAATATTATAAAACTTAATCGGGAAAAAATAATGTTGAGTAAAAATTTCCCTTTGAGGGAAATTTTTATTTTAAATAAAATTTTTAAAGTATTTTTTTTAAATTTTCATCAAATAACAAATTTTGAGAAAAATTATAAAATTTCCCGACTTTCAGAAATCGTACCATTTGAACTAAATTTAATTTTAAATAAAATTTTTTTAAATTACAAAAAACAGCTGTTACATTTTGCTTTCCGCTTCAAAAAAAAAAAAAATAAAAATGAATTTTGTTTTTAATTTGTTTAAACAATTTTTTATTACATAATAAAATGTTAGAAAAAATTATTGTTTTGAAAAATTTACCTTTAAAGGAAATTTTCTTTATTTTCACAAATGTTAAATATTTCATAACAACTTTTTTGCAAATGCCCTTTATAGGAAATTTTATTTCGATGTATATTTTACAAATTTTAAAATAATTTTTAATAAATTTCAAACATAAGCAAATGTTTGGAAAAATTATAAAAAAAAATCAAGGATAAACAAATTTCCCTTTAAAGGAAATTTTATTTAGATGTATATTTTCAAAAATTCTAAACAATTTTTTTGCGAATTACGATTATATATCTAGAAGTTTTTCGAAAAATTCAAAAAGTTACTTGCGTTAAAAAAATTTCCCTTTTAAGGAAATTTTATTTGAAAGCGTATTTTTGAAAAATGTTTAAGGCTTACTAGCTCGTCATAGAGTTTGTCCATATATGGCTATTGTTCGGTCCGCTAACTTATTAAAAATCTACTCTGAAATTTAGGGATATTTTCCAATTCCAGAACCTGTTCTTCAGCTGATGTCGGTACTTTCATGAGCCGCGTTGCTTGTTTGGTTATAATAAATCTTTGACATAAACCGCTGAGTTTCAAAAGTTAGCAATTGGTTAACATTCGTTGGCAAGAGGTTAACAGGTTGTTAGCTATAGTTTTTTCATAAATGTCTATTGCTTAAACTATATGTTAACTTCGTATTATGCATGAGACTGTTATAAAATATTTCTAAAATTGTTTTGGTTAAAAAATGCTGGGTTCAAACTACGACGGTATTCGATAATCTTTGAAATTTCTATATTCGATACTAAATGTTCACCTAAAAATCATTTTTTTTTAAATATTTAAATAATTAATTTTTCTACCATTGTTTGTTAAAAAAATTGCTTTTAGTAATATTTTGTTTTAAATCTTTGACATTTTGGAAAATATTGTTTCAATTCAATTTTGTTTCAATTCACATTTTTGTAAAAAATTTTATATCTCCATAGGTTACAATCATGTTCGTTCTGAGCGAAACGAAAAAAGACACTGAAGATGGCACATATCCGAATTTCCGTCATCCCTTGGCAAATTTGGTTTGCAGACAATCCGGAGTCGGCTTAGCAGAACGAAAAATTACTCTGAAGATGGTGCATAGCCGAAACCGGTTTGTCTCCAATCCAAACTTGACAAGGGATGACGGAAATTCGTTCCAAAAATCTATATTTACAAAATTGTTTGCTGGATTACAGGGGGTTTTTTTTTTATTTCTTACCACTTAATTGTGGCCTTAAATGCAAAATATTATAAATATCCATTTGTTCTACATTTAGAATTTTTGTTACTTTTAGACCCATGCACATGCACACACACACACACACACACACACACACACACACACACACACACACACACACAGGCACACACAAAACTTACTTGATTTATGCAATTAAATTGTAAGTGGTCTGCTTTTGTTTTTTTAAACTGTAAATATGTAGTGGTAGACCACAATCCAACATAGAAAAGAGTAATTGAAAATAAAAATATTCGGTAGCCCGTAAATAACATGACACGTAACTACAACAATTTTTACAAAGGGGACATTTTCTAAAACAAGGTGAAATGGGTCTTAGCAAGTCACCAGCTAATTATCACATAAAATTTCAATAAGTAGCAAAAATAGAATGCTGTTTGTAGGGTGTTGGGAATTTTAAGGCTTTAAACTTTTTAAATCACCCGATAGCAATTTTAAACAAATAAACAATCAAAAGTGTAGTATGAAGCCGACATATAACATTTGTTTTAAAATAATTTATTGAATTGTGTATAAATTTATTTCAAATGTTTAACAACCACACGCACACAAAACACACAAACTGTCACACACTCTTACAGATGCCATGAGAATGATAAATTAAAATTTCATTTGTAAAATATATTTTCTACTGATAGAACCGCAATTATTAAATGTTTCTGTTTTATGTGTGAAATTATTGCAGCACGTTTTACAAATAATAATAATTTTTTTTTAAATATTATAAATATAATAAATATTACTGCAATTACTTGAGTTATTTTGAGAAATAATATTTTAATTGGAAATAAAAATTTATTTAAAATGAATCAATAATATTTTATACGAACAAATGTGAGACTTCATCAAGTAATTTCCTGAATTTGGCATTTGCTCAAACAACAGTATAACTCAAAAAATGTATTTTTCGAATTAATAATGCAGAACAGTTCGTTATGTCATGCTTTATATTGTGTATAAATGTCATCCTTATATCTTTTCTACTTTCCACAATTGAGGAGAGTACGTCATTAATTTTGTGTAGGTAGTGGTGGGGGGCAAATAGAAAACTTCAACCGCATTTTTGTCGAAATGGCACATTTTGAGTTATGACGTTGTTTCAGTAAACGGAGGATATGTATTAAAAAAATGTTCAAGAAGGCTTAGCCACAGTGTTTTTGTCACCTTGAAGCCACCTGCAAATTATCATTGATAATTTTATGTTGCCATCACAAAACGTTTAGTGGTTTATGGGTTTAAAATGATACATACGAGTACATAGATGCCTAGTTTTATTAATTGCAGGCGCGTATCCAGGGAAATAGACGTTTTAATAAAAAAAAATTATATTTAAGAACATAATTACACACATACACTCGTGTTCAATTGATTAGAGCCACTTCATTTTTGTTATTTAGCAGGCCATATATTTTGATATGGTAGAGGTAGAACAAACATTTTACTACCAGCGCTCAAAAGCATTTCAAAAGCCTTTTTAACGTTAAATGCAAAGGTATTTATTCTATAATATTTCCGAAAAATTAACAAAAGAATGTTTTACTTTTTTGCTTATGTCCACCTTGCATCTTTTAAGCGACGGATGCTGGCATACAAGCAAGTATCTTAACATCAGCTAAAGCCTTCATAAGCTGTGAACACTTGCAGTTGCGAAAATGAAAGAAAAAGCCCGTATTGCATGAGAGATGCAAACAAAATCGATTACAGTTTGGCGGGGTGCATATGACGTGCAGTGTACAAGAAAGAAGTCACTTTAATGATTACAAAGTTGTGGTTTTCACTGATACTGCAACTTGGACGGACCAGAGTGATGTAGTTGCTGTAGATTTTTGGAACGAATTTCCGTCACCTCTTGTCAAGTTTGGTTTGGAGACAACCCGGTTTCGGCTATGCACCATATTCAGAGTCATTTTTCGTTCTGCTCAGCCGACTCCGGATTGTCTGCAAACCAAATTTGACAAGGTATGACGGAAATTCGGCTATGTGCCATCCTCAGTGTCATTTTTCGTTCTGCAAGTCATTACAGAATTTTGGAAAGAAATAACATTTGACTATTTAAAGTAATTTTTTTTGCTTAAAAATCGTATAATTGAAGTTATTTTAAATCGTGGAGGACGGACGCACCAACCAATAAAATGTTTAAAAAAATGTTAATAAATAAATACTCGCATTTAAAAAATAAATCAGATAATTAATTGTCAGGCCTAAGTTTGTACTTTAATTTTTTGTGTTGCGAAAGAAAATTTGAATGCAGTAAAAGTTAAAATTTTTATTAGACAACTAGCTGAATGGAATGAATTTTCTATGCCGCTATGCACCTGATAAACATTCCATATGTCGTTTTACTAATTGTGTGTGTACTGTAAACATCATCTATTCAAGCCAACAATCTAGACAAATTGAAATTTAAACATATTTTTTTGTAAGTAATAAATAAATAAATTAAATATTTATTGTGTGTAATCGAATGAATAAAAAAAAATAATGCTAAAAATGCCGTTGCATTTGACTTCAAAAGAAAATTCTTCTGCGTTACCCGCTGGTAGTACAATTTTTCTTCTACCCCAAATATATCAAAATTATATGATCTGCTAAGTAACAAAAATGATGTGGGTCTAATCAATTGAACACGAGTGTACTTACACACATGCAACACAAAAAACAATCCACATAAAATAATAACAACAACTACCAACAATTATCGCTACAAATATGCTTTCACCTACACATGACTAAATCCTAAAAAAAATTAAGCTAAACAACATTTATCCTTCATGTTATCAGTTAGAATTATGATGAACATGACTATTCTGCGAATCATGATGATAATAATGATAATTATTCATTTTAACAACAAAAAAAATTTAATAAATTCTCATTGAAGGGCATACACGCACACACACACACACACACACACGTGTACACTCATACAATATCCCATAAAATGTTGCTGTTAATTTTTGTTGTACCCAGATAATTCTTTTACTCATTTTTATTTTTTTTTATATCTTTCAATGTAAACAGAGAATAATTTCTGCCACCATCATCACAGGGCTGGAAAATTCGGTGCTATTGTAATTTCTGCAGTAAATACCCGGTGACATGCGTAAATACTTTTATATATTAAATTTCTTAGTCTCTATTAATATTTGTAATATTTTTTCTTTAACATGTTGAGTGCCACGTCAGTCACCGGTGACTGGCACCGACCTTTCCGTTTAGGCCGCGTCAGTCACCGGTGACTGACAGTATAAAATATGACAACGAAGGTAAAAATTGAACATTTTTTTTTAGAAAACTTTAATGGCTTTTATTGAAACAAGGTAAACATAATAATGGTTGTCCCTCGCAAGTGTCAAAAAATTTTATAACCTGTTTGGTAAAATGTTGTGCTGAAACTCGCGCGGCCTGACGGGGAAGTCGCCATAAAACCGCGTCGCACTCAACGTGTTAATTATTCATATAGTGGGGGATATCAAAGTACACCGCTGACTATATGGGTTCCTTTTCGACCGTCTTTTTTCCTTGAATTTATTTCAGGCAAACTATTTACCCTTCTTTCATTTGAGTCTCGTGCTGCCACTAGCTTTTAGTCTTGACTGTAGTGATTTCAGACGATGAACTAGTGATTGTGGGACTTTTTCCTCATCCCGGAGTCTCTTTGTAATTGCTAGTATTTGTCTAAGGTTGAGGGCCACTTTGACATTCACATTTAACAAGTGTCTGCTGAACATGCACACACAATGTGCCCTACTGTCTCAGCCTTTTCCTCAATAGTATCTTTCAAGATGCACTCGTTCACCTCTTGCGAAATTTTCTGGCTATCTCCTCAGGATTCCTCCATTGGCCAATAAACTCCATAGTTCCTACTGAGATTAACCCCTTTACCTCTTGCGAGGCTTCATTGCCCATCCCCATCGGAATCTCACGGTGCAACGCCTTAGAGGTACCTTTAAAATTTGACCCCTTCGCACCTCGCGGGACATTTCCACTCTTACTATTTCTCTTCTTGGCTTAATGTTTTTTTTTTGTTTTTTGTTTTAAAAAATCTCAATGTTGAACATTTTCAAAAGAAAGAACGTACATATCATTAACATTATCATCCTTCTTAAACTCGAGAATATTAAATCATTACAAATATTTTTTCATTTCTTTTTAAATGGCGGTGCATGTTGTTGTATTTTTTATGCATTTACAAGTATAATTTTCAGTTTGCGCTCATTGAATTTATGTAAAATTTAATTCATTTAGTGCTTGCATTTATTTATTTAGCCATCATTTGATTAAAATCTTAAGTTCACTTTTAATAACAATGGAAAATTTTATCTTTTGTTAAGACTTTTTCGTTATTATTGTACCAAACAAACGAACAAAAAATTTCAGCACAAGAAAAATTATGTGTGTAAAAATAAATTTTAAAATTTATTACCCTAGACTCAAACCATATCAATTAACAGAGCTCTGTTAGCGTACTAACATAACTGTGTTAGACCTCGAAAATTTGGTGTATGCCTTTAAAATAGAATAGACGGCACATTTTTGAATAAAAATTGGTCAGAAAAAAATATACTAGACTACCCAGGTCCCTCTCTTTCTGAAAAAATCATTTCTAAAAGGACACGTGTCCTTCACTAAAAAAAACAAATCAAAGTGGGCGGAGAATCAAAGCCTTTCAAATTTAAAATTCTCTAAAGGACGAGAAGCCCATGATGTAAACGAGGTAACATGGGCGGGCAAAAGGTAATAGGAAGGTAATTGGAAACAAGCTGCTCCTTCATTACTATCTACAATCAGAATTGTTAACATAGAAAGTCGAAGCGAGATTTTGAGAGTTTTTAAAATTTTTAAATTTAAAATCCGCAGAGCACCATGATCCCATGGAACCAAACAAAAGAAATTTGCGGTTCGAAATCATATTGTTGTTGTATGTGTGTTTAAGCAGTAATTTAGTATAGTATGAAAAGGCTAAAGTAAAAATTGTAGATGGTATTTTCTCGCGCTAATTTGTATGTGGTTGAAGAAATGAAATGTTAATAAGCATCAGAATCAGATATCTAGGAAATGTTTTATTTTAGAACTTTAAAAAAGTTCAGAATATTTACTAAAATATAAACCTAAAAATTATAGAACTTATTTCGTAAAATAAGTTCGTATTGAACAGCATGTTTCTGTAACACAGCGAACGACTTGTCTAGAAAATTTGTATAGACATCAACAACAAAAAACGAGTGCTTTTTATATAAATTCTCTAGACAAGTCGCTCGCTTGTGTTACAGAAACATGCCCTAGATTTCTATTCATTCTTCCTTTACGTACTTAATTTAATACGAGTTACTCTTTGTAAGTATTTCACTGGCTTTGTATGATTTAAATAGATAACAAACGGAAAAAAATCACAATAATGAATACAAGCATTTCTTGCGATATAAATCTCAATGTACTGCATATTATGCAGTCAACATTTATTGTGATACTTAATTTTATTAAGTATGTAAATCACAGAAAAGCACTCAAATAAAATACACATTTTTACGCATACTAGCTACCTAATATCGGCAGTTGTTTAAAGATCATAGCATATCTAATAGCTCAACAAAATTTATGACTAAAATACATAATAACAATTTTGATGGCATTGAGTGGATTGGATTATTTCCATCCTCATGACTACCACGCGTTCAACTCCATCCGTTATTTTATTATTATTTAATCTAGAGGGATATCGAAGCTGACCGCTTACTTTATGGGTTCCTTTTCCATCCCCTTTTTTGCACTAATTAAATAAATAGATAACCGATTTGTAACTTACGACTACCTTACTTTCATTGAGTCACGTGTTAACACTAGCCCTTTACTTTACTACTAACTGTCCACTGATTTCTGCCGACCTTCTTCCTCATCTCGGAGTTTCTTGTAATTGCTAGTATTTGGCTAAGGCTTAGGTCCACGGGATGCTAGCCAGAGCTGGAAAATCACACACAATGTGCCCTACGGTCGGAAATGTTTTTGGAGACTTACCCGTCCAGGGGGGTTACTGCGTAATTCGATTCGAAAAGAAAATCATTCGAATTTGTATGCCTAATACATTGTGTTTCGAAAATGTTTTCTTTCGAATCGAAATACAGAGTAGACCCCCAGCCCTTGCGACCACCTCTTCAGAATTCCTCTATTGGCGAATAAAGACCGGAATACATACAAAAATTAACTTTTTCACCTCTTGCGAGTCTTCATTGTTTACCCCTATCGGAATGTCACGGTCCAACGTCTTCCGAGTAACTTTAAAAATTGACCCACGAGTACTGGAGAAAAAGATGTCCATCTACACAGGGCTCCATATGCCCGAATAAGTCTTTATTAAAACTGGAGATCAACTGGTATTCAGTGTTCGCAAGCAGCCTCTTGGCAACGCATCCTTAGCGTATGCTGTGCTACCGTGGGTAAGGGATTTTCATAAGAGAGTGTTAACTTCCCTCTGCTCGACTTATTTAGCCAGACCCCTAGCAGAGACGGGAACCTGTTATCAGCCGCAACCACGGGGAAATATAGTAGGACAGTATTTCTGCTAGTGCACTCAGTTACCCCAAGCCTTTGTACCTGCCAGCTGACAGCCATTGATTTGACTAATAATTAATATAGTTTTTGTTTTTTTTTTTGCTTGATAGACTAAAAATAAATTATGTAAATGAGATGAAATATTATGTAACCAATCTTGACCAGGGATGACAGAAATTCGGAGTTTAAAATAAAGAATAAAAAAATTATAACTTACCAAGGATATTATAAAAATCAGTATGATTTAACAAAGCTTCATTTTGTTCCAAAAAAAAAAAAAAAAAAAAAAATAACCAAAATATTATTTTTACTAAATTTTATAGTGTATAACAGTTTATTTTATTTTGTATCGTATAACAATTTTATTTACTTAAAGTTGTTAAATGTTGTTAATAAATTTATAACACGAATATTTATTTTATATAACAGTTTATTTTGTATAATGAATTAAAAAAAGTTATAGTTTTCTCCTAAATTTTCGTATACCAGCTTTACCTTTTTATAGTAGTATGTATGCTATACATATGTTAAGTTTTTATTAAATTAATTACAGCTGTGTCTTAATGCACATCACTAAACTTTTTTATATTATTTTACTCGTATATAACAGTTACATATAAAAAAAATATTTAAATCTTATATAACAGCTAATGGTATTTAAATTTAATAGATTAACGATTTTTTTAAACACTTTTTCCTTTTTTATAACAGTTTTATATTTGTATAACAGTTATATTTGGTAATAGTATATTTTTTTTAACTTTTAATAGTGAGTAGATTTGTATTTGGTTCTGATATATTCGTATAACAGTTTAGTTTTTAATATTTAAATTTTGTTGTTTTGCTGCTTGTATAACAGTTTTGTATACTTGAACAATTTGGCATAGTGTTACAATTTTATTATAAACAATAATTGGAAAGTAAAACACTTTTACTTTATATAGATTATTCTTTATATTTGTATAACAGTCAAAAATAAAACTATTATGTTTTCCAATACAGTTATATTCATATCACAGTTTTGTTTAAGTACAACATTTATATTTTCTATAGCAAGTATATATTTTCTGAACAGTACAAATAGTAGTTAAATTCTGTATAGCAGTTATATAATAGATTATTGATTTGATATTCCGATTTGATGTGCATTTGTTGGAACGAATTTCCGGCATCCCTTCTCAAGCTTGCTTTGGAGACAACTCGGTTTCGGCTATGTGGCATCCTCAGTGTAGTTTTTCGTTCGAAATTTAGAATATACTCGTATAAGTGTTATATTATGGCTACTAGTGAATACTCGTTTAACAATTTTGATTAGCTAGAGTTTTAATATGGCAGTTCTATTTTATATAACAGTCTAATTTTATATATAAATTATTTTGTATAATAGTTATGCTAGTTAAAGCTGTAATATTTTACCAAAATTTCGCTGTTGAAAATCTAACAATTTTCATGTATAAACGACAATTAAATATTTTTCATGTTATATTCTTAAGCACATTATGCAACCTGTGTTGTTTATGTACGGTCCATGTTTTTTATTTTCGGTCAAAATATTTTGCTTCACAAACAACATTTGCGTCATATATATTTATGATTTCATACTTACTGAAAGGTATATATTATTAGGCAGAGCCTAATATGGCCTTCACTTGTTGTTTGGAATTTTAGAAGTTTAATCATTAAATAATTAAATCAATAAATTATTTTACTGTTGCAAAGCTCTTAAGTGATTTGTACCTCAGATTATTTTATCTGTAATCCTTAAGTCTTAACACACTTAGATACACATACATACATAGAGGGAGGTATGTCTGCAGGCATGTTTGTACGAGTCTCCCTAAAGCGATATAAAATCCAACACTTGTACAGTTATAACGCAAAATTCATTTCACGGCATGCAAGCAATTACATAAAAAACAAATTGAATATAATATATTATTGTGTGGCACTATGTGTATAATTTTCTAGATATTTATTTGCGTAACCACAATCAAGAAAATCCTTTAATTCTATGTAGACATATCGCTGATAAAAATACTACAATACAACCAAATACCATACACTTCAACAGGCACACGATATTATTCAAATTGCAGTTGTGTGTACCATACATGTGTGTGTGTGTTTTGTATTAGGCTTAAAAAAATTCATAAATATTAATTGCTCAATCCCTCTCTGTGGGCTTATGGAAGATGAATTTTCGAGCTAATGACTAAAAAGTAACATTTTTGTCTAATTTTGCAAATTTTATAGAAACGAACGAATCGATTTTATATCTACTTTTTGGAATTTCGAACGAAAATGTTACGAAAAAGTTAATTTTTTGTAACCTGCAACATTAGGGAAAGCAACTAATCAAAGTAACGCCATAAGTCGAATTTCGATCAAGAAGATCAAAATTTATTATTTATTATAAATCCTCGAAAAAGTCACTTGATAGAGGTCAATAAAAAGAGCACAGTGCTTTGATACCACCATATAACGAGGAGTTGCAGAAAATAGTGGTTGCAGAAAAATAGTGGTCTGTGGACACATCGGATCAAAGACACGCCCTTATTTCATATGTCTTTAAAATGCAAAATGTTATTTTAGCTACGTGTGTAAACAGCCAAATGTTGTAAGGCAAATACGAAAAATTAAATAAAAATTTTTTGTTGTGGGGCTTTTCGTTAAAACTTTAATGTTTTTGATTTTCTTGGATTTCTCATTTCGTCTAAAGATTGTCGTGCATAAGCTATTCGAAAAAGTTGCGTAAAGATTTCCTGATAAGCTGACGTAAGCAACCAGCGAAATGAGCATAGAGACTAGCTTTACTTTTACAGCAATAAATTGCATTATTTGTAATAAAAACGAGTTGATACCCGTATCATAAGGGTTCAAAAGGATACTTGGTCCGCCATCTCTAAGGGTTCGCCATATTTGGATGTGAAGTAAAGTCATTTTATTTTTTGGAATTTTTCTTCTTTTCTTTCATTAATACTATTAAAAATAATATCGCAGCATGATCTTTCTCATAGAATATTATCGCTGCTCACAGAAGCACTTGTATCATGGTCATTTCATTGCCTTCGTATTTTTAATGGCGATATTTTGTTACAGTACAATTTTTTTTTATAATCAAAATCCACCAGTGTCTGCCCTTGGACCTAAACCTTATGCTAGCCATTCACAAACATTCACACACAATGTGCGCTACCGTCTCAGCCACTTCCTGGCCAGATGATGCTTGTAGTTTCCATGACCTGTAACTAACGCAGTAATCCAGCTTAAGGTACTCCGTTTTAATAAGCACCTTACTGTCCTGCTTGTCTAGAGAGTCTTACTTGCAATACGTGTTTTAGTTGGTATAACGATATATCCAAACAACACTTCTATTGCACATTTAAACAACAATAGTACATCACTTCAGTAAAGCAGTAAACAATCCGATCAACATTCATAAACCTAGTGGCCCAATCCGAATAGTGTGCCTATTTCGATAAAAAGCGATCACATATGCGACTATTTGCACCATAATAATGTAACGATTTAGTGCAAATTTCGATAGAAAATGTTGACAGCGGTTTTTGTGTTCTCATTCGCAAAATATTCCACTAACAAATAATAATGCATATTACCTTGTACAACGCACTAATCCCCACGAATACATGCTTATTCTACTCCTCCCATAACTGTGTATTTATTTAACCGTTAAAATCAATGTACTTATAAACATGATAAAACATGTAGCCAGACAGACTTTTATAAACAAAGTTCGTTTGCCTCTCTCTCTCTCTCTCTCTCTCTCTCTCTCTGTCTCTCCCTATTGATCACACATACATACATATTTCTATTACGGTACATGCCCATATTTTGTGTTGCTTTATTTACACGATTGACTACAGTGTCTGTTAGTGTGCGTGTGAGTGAGTGTACATGAGAGTTCATTTAAGGTTGTATGTAACCAAACACCAAAAAATAAAATATAAAAATAACTGAATTTCAATTATTGGAATATTTTAGTTGGACATAAAAAAATAACTTCCAGACCCTCAAAGCCGTCTTCTTTATAAAAGGAAAATACATTAAAAGAAAAGATTATTAAAATAATTAAGACAATTATACGAAAAGGCAAAACGACTTTGGAAGGGGGAAGTGTATTGGGGAAAATCTTTGGCTTACATTTCTGGGAATTGAAAGGAAAATGCAGACAGTTTTCTTGCGAAATGAAGCAAAAGCAAAACCAAAAGAGACAAAAATAAAGATTGGATTCAACAGTGCAATATATGTATTTAAACACCCATAAGTGAAGTTTAGGAATCTGTTGTTATACAGGGCGTATGCTAAATGTGACAATTAAATATTACTAATACGAGAACTTTATAATTTTAACACGTTCAGTGCCACGTCCTGTCGTCGATGACTGACTCCGACCTTTCCGTTTAGGCCGCGTCAGTCACCGGTTACTGACAGTATAAAATATGATAATGAAGGTAAAAATTGAAAAATTTTTTCAGAAAACTTTAATGGATTTTATTGAAACAAGGCAAACATAATAATGGTTGTCCCTTGCAAGTGTAAAAAAATGTTATAACCTGTTTGGTCAAATTTCGTGTTAATTTTTTGCCACTCTGTGCCGCATTTTTTTCATAGCACGATTTGCAATATTTTCGCACTGCTGAAACTCGCGCGGCCTGACGGGGAAGTCGCTTTAAAACCGCTTGGCACTCAACGTGTTAATTGGAAACGCAAATTTAACCTTCTCAAACTCCAGTTTAACAAGTAATTGAAATAGTTTTGATATTTATCTACCAGCACAATCTCTCAGTACAATTAGGGTCCACATAGATATGAAGGCTATATAACTTAAGTTACTTTTCCTTTTAATTTTCCTAATAAATTCATTTCAATTGTTTTCATGTTGTATCTTATTTCAAACTGTTTTCTTTTCTTTATTATTAAAAAAAATACGTATAATTTAAATTAATCCCTTTTTTTTTGTTTGTTTACCTTTTCAGTTAAAATCGAAAAGTCTTACGCATTTAGATGGCCTTGAAGCTGAAATGGTTTGCAATCCTGCTAAAAACTCAGCTAATGTAAGTAGATTTTTTTCATTTTCCTTTTTTGGCTTTTCTTTTTTTTCCTAATTTCTAAAAATGCTTTTTTGTCGAGTACAAACAAAAATGTTCCTATAGAAATAATTCATTAACTTTTAAGCAAATGTTGGCATGTTTGTTTGGCACTTAAATGTTTTAAATCTTTAAAATGCAATGGCACAGAAATTAGTTTTTTTCTTTTTTAAATTAAAGAACATTTTTTGTAAAAATATTATAAAAAAAAATTCTTAAAAACATTTATTTATTGTTATCGTAATTATTTTGTTATTTCGCCGTAGAATATGTTTTATTCGTCTATTTTTTTTTTTTTAATTTCTTCTTTCCAAAGAAAACAATTTTTTCTACTGTTTTTTCTACTGGCTTTCGAGAGTTATCGATACAAATTTTCGCATGAATTTTGTGCTATCATTTCATGTACAATTCCAAAAAAAAAAGTGTGGTTATCAGCAACTATAAATGGGAAATTAGTATGTTGCTGATAACATTTTTTGTGCATCATCTACTATCGGTTTCTGTTATCGATATTGATTTTTCCCTAGAGGATAAAAGAATATTTGTTTGCATTATTAGCGGCAGTGAAAATTGTTCTATTGTCTTATCGATAACATTTTACTACAGAAAACTTGTTTGCATTTTGGCGGCAAATTTCTTGAGTGAATTTTTTTTTTGCTGTGTTATCAAATTTTCTTAGAGAAGCCCCATTTTTGTGTTATCGATATCGATTTTTTTAGTTTTTCATGTTGTCAGTAGCACGAACAAATTTCTATATATGGGTTGATTTTTTTTGTTGCTATTTTTTGTAGTGCAAATTCTTTAGTGTAAAAGAAAAATTCGGGACATGTGGCAATGCCAAAAACGCTTGCAAATCCCTAAATTTTATTATCAAAATTCGTCATGTTTGAGAAATGTAAATTACGTTCATTTAATGGTCATCATAATCGAGCAGGCTATTCAATCTGGTGTGACCGAATTTGGCACCAGTTTCACTTGGCTGGACATTAATCCACCGCCTTTATGCGAAGAGTGCCTTAGCGAGGAAAATATTTCTGCAACATCAATTAGTGTCAATAAAGATCACGATATGTCAATTCGTTGTCAAGGCACCGTGCGATGATTACCGACTTCTTTTGCACAGAATGGAAGAATTGGACTTAGTGGACATGCGGTCTCAACAAGATGGTGTCACATTGCATACGGATAGGGACACCATGAACTAATTGAATGGCGAGTTTGGTGAATACTAAATCTTATGTTTTGGAGCAGTCCATTGGCTGCCAAGATCATGCGATTTGACCTCACTGAAGTAGTTTTTTATAGGGATACGTGAAGTCTTTTGTGCACAGGGTCTAACCATTCACATCACAACTGTCATTAGTTAGATACAGATAGCAGAAATGCTGGGAAAAGTATGTCAAAATTGGAGCTCGCGGATGAGCCAAACACGGCATAGTTGCGGGCAACATTTACATAAAATAATCTTTAAAAAGTAAATGGCAGGCATTCATTTATCGGCCCAAATAAATATTGTATTCACTTTTGCGAATTTTCGTTTTTTTTTTCAATTTTCAAAACCCAAACGGTTTAAAAAAACACCCTTTACTAACAAGAATTATACTAAAAAAATGTGTTTTATTGTTCGATAATTTTTCTTGTGAAAGTTTTTAATTTGGATATAGGGTGTACACTTCTGCTACGGGATTTGTTTTTTCAAAATTCTGGTGTTTATTGTAAAAAATTTTCTGCCTAAAAACCCCTTACGATAATGATAATTGTTAAAGAAATTTATTAATGCATTTAATAAATAATACGAACCATTCGGGTGAGCCATGTCCGGAGAATACACCCGTTCGAAGACGAAAGTTTGTGGTGTCTTACAGTTTGATGGTCTCTCTCATGCTCAATAATTGCGTTCGATAACGATAATCTATTTTAGCTGCTTTTTAATGTCTAATAAAATATCGACCAATTGGTCCTGCCAAATAAAACGTACGACCTTAATAATCGGTTTGTAATAAATATTTTAATTGGTTTCGGACCCAGTTTTCTTCATATTGCAGCAGAAATTTAATTGATGCACAATTTGTCTATGACGCGGAATCAAATTGACTTGAAACAAATTTCTACATTTAAAAGAATTGTGTTTGTCATTGATGGAAAATTAAGTTCAAGAGAAAATTGAAAATTTGTAATTGCTGAAGTATTATTTTTATTATTATTGAAAGCAATTTTATTTATGGCAACTTCTTTTGTTCCTTTATTAAATTCCTTTAGTTGTACATTTTTTTTAAATTTAAATGGCATTTTTCTTCCTGGTATTATGGCGTACGTGACGTATTATTGATGAGTTTACGTTTTTACAGTTGTCAGGGGAAGGTGATGCTTTTTTTCTCATAAGCGTATGCTCTCTTTTTTTAAAGACATTTTAATTGTTTTCTTACGTGAGTTTTAGCACAAGTAGAAAGAAATTGCAGGGATTTTTTGAAAACAAAACTTTATTTAACAAAATTAAATTGAACAAATGTTTAAGGAGTTTTGAATCCTTAAGCTCTTAAATAAGTTCTATACATTAAAAGACCCTCCCTGTTCAAAACAAAAATTGACAACCCCCAAAAAGTCAACTTCATTGAAATTACAATTCAATTTACGTTTTTTTTTTCTCGAACATGATTTCGATTGTAAAATAAACTACTGCCAATAGCATACATACGTAAAATCATTTATATCCTTCTTATCAACTATCAATAACAGAAGACGAGGAAAAGAAACATCTACTTTCTTTCGATGACTTCTAATAGCTTGACAAACTCACAGTCAGTCGTCAGCCAATAATAGGCATGAGAAGACACATCAATTGTCATTTTTGGACCATGACATGAGTTTCGATAATTGTTTATTTTTCACAATACGCAGAGCAAAGAACAATTAGTGGAAAAATGTGTAAGAGCTTTTAGTGGCTGCTTCAATAAACATAATGAAATATATTGAAGAACATTTGCAAGTTGCTAACAATGTTCGGCTGATTTGATTAATTGCATTCACTAACTAGCGCCCGTTTTAGGAGATACATAATGTCTGCTAGGGGGAACTTTCCTTGGGTAAAATAAGAGACCTCTCAAGCTACTGTTCGTTCTAAAGCAAAGCAAAAAAAAGGTTCTTAGGACATTAAAGCCATTAATAAATAAAATATGAGGCGGCTCTTACAGCAGCACACCTGCAGGCGTTGGGTGAGTGAATCAGTCGAGACATCAAAATAATATGGGAAATACGGTAGTAGTGGATCGAATAGAAAATTGTGAGAGACTGATGCCAAACAGACGTTCCTGGTCAAACGGAACCCTGGTACAGATGTTCAAGGGACAGCTTCGAGCTTAGTGATAGCAAGAGTTTGGTGATCTTCATTAGGGAACCAGTGACCAAAATATACTTCCGATTTTCGGATGATAACACGGTCCCTTCAAGTGAAAGTTTAGGCGGTGACGGAGTGTCTGCGCGACTTCTGGCTTGAGGCTAACATTTTTATGTACGGCCAAACAATAATAAGCGTACTAGAATCGGTTAGCGTTAGACTGCGCATCATATGGGCGCCGTGGCACTATGAAGTAGTCGTGAATGAATGGGTCAAGGGTCTCGCAATTAAGGCCACAGAACTCCAGGAAGTGGGCTTAAGTAGCGCAAGGCCGCTTGATGCCACGAAATTCGAGCTGAAATTAAAACACGACGGTAGGGCAAATAACAAACACCCTATGGATGATATGCGGCCAGGCAGGGGGGACGTTAAGACGATGCAACACTTTCTATGCCACTGCACGGCTTTCGCGCAGCTAAGAACACGATATTTACAAAATGCACAAGCTTATATTACACCTGACCCAGCTCTGCAGTTTTTATGCGGAATAACGTATGTCTCACAATCAAATTCTTCAAGAAGCCAAAAAAGTAGTTATTTTTTAAACGAGTGGGGTATGCAATTTTTCACACTTATGTTGTAGCTGTCTCGCGTATAACGTTTTTCGTAAAAATTTCCATAACAAAGCGATTCTAGTAAAGAGATAAAACAACTTATGTCTTTTTTTTAACAAAGGTGGTACCCCACGCAACCACCAAAACATATAAAGACGCACACATACAAACACACGCAATTGTACAAAAATATTAAAAATTAATATATAAATGTGTGCAGAAATAAAAACGTATGTTGTGGCTTGTATGTCCTGTTTGAATGTAATTGATCGACAAGCAAATACTTCGCAAATGCTGGAGGAATATTTATACATTTTTCGATTCCCCAAATGATCTGATAAACACTACTTCGAAAACAACTGCCGCCGAAACTGTGCGGTTTTATTTATGTGCCACTTCTTACAGTCTCTATTTTCTCCTTCCAAATGTTTTTTTTGTTTTCGTTTTACTTGTTCTATGAACGCGGTTAAACCAGAATATCTTTTTCAATCTGTAACATGAGTATTTTCAATTTTTCAATTAAATTTCCTTTTCTTTGTTTTTTTGTTTTTGTTTGTTTTCTGTTTGCTTCGACTTTCGTGATTCCATTGTACTTATAAATTGTGCTTGGCTTTCTATCGAGTTACATGCTTGTGTGTGTGCGAGTGGGTGTGTGCAGATGTGCGTGTGTATGTGTGTGTGTGTGTGTGTGTATGTGTCTGTCTGTTTATTATATTTGTAGTAAATGTGTTTGATACCTTTGGACTTTCTTTTTGTCTCTTTTACACTAAATAATTCCTTTGTTTTTGCCTTCTGCTGCATGTCCTGTATGTGTCATATGATTTATGTGCCTGCCTGACATTAAGTTTGTGTTACAAATATATATGTACGATTTATAAAAATAGATAACGATGATGCTGATGATGAAATCATCATTGTTACTATACAATTAATTGGAAAGTAGATGTCACTGTTACAAAAGCGAGATTTTATGTCGTTAAGGATATGTTTGTTTACTGTGTTCTCTTCATCACTTTCTGTCTAGAACAAGTTAGTGAAGAAAGTCGCAGTCGTAAAAACAAAACTTTAATGACAAATAGTTTTTAAGGCTGAAAGTGTACGATTGGTGTTAAATATTCATTAACACCTTTTATGACAGTTCAAATTAAATTAAAAACAAAATAAATAAATAAATAAGCCTTAAGGGGGGCTGTAACTAGAGGGAAATGAAAACTGTTCAATAAGGACTCTCAAAAGAAAAGGCTTTAAAGAAACCTTTAACTGATAATAATAAAAAGAAAATTTTAAAGCAAAAAATTAAAGTGTTTCTTAGCATTTAAATGGCATTTTTACGCCAGAGAAAATATTTTACTCTAGAGAAAATTTTCAAAATATTTATCTATGTATATCGATAACAATTACGTATTAAAAGTTTGCTCTATATAGTTATCGATAGTGCTAACAATCTAGTATTTATTTTTCCTAGTTATTTTTGCTGATAACAAGGTATTTCCAATGAAAACTTGGAATCGATAACTAAAACAAGAAAATATCGAAATAAAGTTGATATCGATAACCCGTCAATTGTCATGATATAGTTTTTTTGGTGATATACATCACAACACAAGTATCCCTAGATAATTATTAGCGTTGCTAAAAAGTTTTTTTTAGCGAATTATTTTCGATAGCAAAAAATTTCTCAAATTAATGTTATCGATAACAAAAACTATTTTAAAGAAAATTGGTGTCTAATTGATAAAAAATGTCTTCGGGCAATTTTTTGTTCCTCTATTTTGAAGTACATTTTTATCTTTTTATAACTTTTAGTTTAATTAAAAGAATTTATCGAAATAATAATAAATCTCTTTTAGCACCAACTCCTTGCAACTTTTGTGTTCTTTTTATTTTCAATAGAAAATATTTTAAATCAAAGAATAGTTTTTATTTTGTCTTGACAACTATTTTGCATTTTATTGCTATAAGTTTCTTCTTTTTACTTTGTATAAAAACTGTCTTTTAAGCTTTAAGCTCTTATACTTCATAATAAAAACCAATCACAATTATGAATAACAAAATACACGTTAATATTAAATATTGCTTAACATAAAATAATATTAAGCTTTAAATTAAATAGCATTTTCAAACGCCATTTATGTCAAACTATCATCAAATTCATAACTCCGTTCTCTCTCTCTCTTTTAAATATGTATTCTAACTATTATTATCTATGTTCTTTTTATTAAAATATTTACACTTTCAAACATTTCAAATGTAACAAACACACACGCTTTCATTAAATTCCCACAATTGTCTTGATATGCTTCTCTCCCACTTTTATTCTCTTTTTTTACACCTATCAGACTAAAATCTCTATTAGTTCAACTCTCACTTCAGCTTATCCCCTTACACTCTCGTCTTTGTCACCACCCTTGCCACAATATCAACACTCAGCCAAACGTTCCCTCTCACCTGTAAGATCTTTTCAACCCAAAATACCAAATTACTCCCGTAGACGCCTCTCCACACGCCGAACACCTACTATTTACACACAAGCACCACAGCAGCAACCTACCACTAAATCACTACCAAATAATCTAAATTCCCCCACTTCACATACACCAACGTGTACCACTACCACTACAGCAGCCTGTTGTAAAAGTAGAATATGTTCAGCTTACGTAGAAAGTGTTTCCTGTAGCAGCAGCAGCAGCAGTAATCTACAATTGCAAACCTTTCATCATCATTATCATACGAATAAATTTCAGAGTGAGGTTTTTAGGGGCGGCACTGCAGGTGCAGCTGTATCCGCTACAAACACAACATGGACAAGTGCAACAGCATCGGGGTCGTCTCTTCATACGCTAAAGCCTTTGCCTTTGCCTTCCATTAATGACAATAATGCTGCCTTTACTAGTACGCTCTCCTCCTTTACCATGGGCGAAATTGGCTCTTTTCCTTCTACTGCTATTATATCTTCTGCTTCCAGTTTGCATCCGCCTGGTGGCTGTATAACGCCAACTAGTTATAAAAAGAAATCTTCATTTCTACAACGTAAAAAGCCTATACTCACACGCAGTGAGGTGAGTGTACCTTTTGCTCTCTCTCTCTCTCTCTCTTTCTTAGTCTTTTTTTTTTTGTTTTATAAAACTCAAGCTTTCTTTAGTTATTATTTTCCTTTCTAAACTTTCTTAATGTTGTGGTAGTGCTTTTTTTAATTTTTTAAGAATCTATTCTGCATATTTTCCACTTGACTTTCTCATATTTATTTTCCTTTAATCTTCACCATTTCTTTATTAAACATTTTCTTGCTCCACAGTGAAGGGGAGCTTTAAAAAAACACAAGAAAATTTCATATTCATTCATTTCAATTTTTTTTTTTCACATGTTCTTGTTTGTACGTTCACAAACGCATTTTAATTTATTTCTCAATTACGCCACAAAGTATGCACTTTTGTTATTTCACAATTACGCCTTAAAGTGTGCATTTGTTATTTTAAGAATTTCACACGTTGCGAGTTGTTCTTTTTTAGGTGTAATTTTTATAGTTGCCCAGTTCATCATACGATATTTAAATACAAAGTTGGAAAGTTACTTCTAAAGGGTATTTTTTTAATAGTATGGATTTTTTAAATCAAATATATATGTATCTATATCACAGCTCCAGTTATTAAATTGACTTTATTTAAGATGTAAATTTTTGCCGTTTTTATTTTAATAAAATTCCTGGTATAACTATTATCGATTCAGACGGCTTATATGTGTCTTTTCGGGTACCTTACTTTCATTGAGTCTCGTGCTAACACTAGCCTTTACTCCTAACTGTATTAGTTCCAGATGATCGACTGGTAACTGTCGCCCTTCTTTCTCATCACAGAGTCTCTTGTAATTGCGCTAGTATTTCTCTAAGGCTTTAGAGCCCCCACGGCACTCACTTTTAACCAGCTCTACCCGTCAGCCTCTTCCTGTATCATCTTCGGTTTTCATCTTGGCCAGATGTGTCATTTGAAGTTTCCATGACCTGTCACTAACGCAGTAACCTCCCTCCATGGCTAAACATTGTACGATTTTGCTCGCCCTAGGCCATTCCCTAGTGCAACTCTGGGTTCATAAAATTGATTTCGTATTAATTTTTCATTAGCTTACCTCAAAACTATTTCACTTAAATAGATCGTTGTGCTTCAAGTGAGAACAGTTTTCATTTTCTTTAAAAATTTTAATAAGATATTTTCCTCTAACAACACATTTTTGGATTTTTTCGGTGAGAGGACGTGTGTCACAGCTTTTATTTAAAGTGGGAACAGTGCAATTTATTGTAAATAAACTTAAATTTAACTGTTTCATAATAAAGTTGCACTCAAAGACATGAAAGAAAATAATTTTTGACTGGGAAGAGTTACTACAAATAACAAGTGGGAAGAGTTCAAACGTAATATGTTTTAAAATTATTGTCCTCTTATTATTATTAAATTTTTTTTTTTTTTGATAAAGCAGGTGTTTTCCATTAAATGAGAACAGTTTGGCATTCAATCTAAATTATCTGACTCTTTTGACGTTCTTCAAAAATACAACTTGTACACATTATTTTTGCCTAAAAGAGTTAAATCAGTATGTATTTTAAGTGAGAACAGCTAGATTAGCTATTTTAGGCCGGGAAGTGTTTAAACTAGGAATTTGCCTCAACTACTACATAGTTTTCGTTTGGGAACAGTTGCAAATTACTTTGGAAATTTAGGTTTTTTTAACATCCTCTCTGGTAGCCGATGTTTAGTAATTCGAGTTCACAGAAACATACGATTCTTTTATTGGCAACAGAAACAAGTCTCTTCAGGTTTTTATGTCTTGATCACATTTGTTGTGTTTTTTTATTTCGTTCATTGTTGGAATAAATATTTTTTTTTCGCAACAAAATGGATAAGAAAAAAAAAACAATTTCTAACCGTGTAAAAATAGTTTCATTTTTTTAGTACTTAAAGGACAAACTATAATTTTTTACTGCCGCGCTCACTAACACTCTTACATGTGTCTACTTGCGTAGTAGTAGTTCTTCATGTATTCGTATTATAAAATCTGTACAAATTCTTAATACACTTGACTGCACTTGTTGGCTTTATGGCGTACAAGTGTTTAATGTGCCCCAAGCTGTAAAAGCAGATGCTGAAAAAGCAAAAGAAACCGTGGTACGAGAAGCTATTCAAGCAAAAAAACGCAGGCATCAACGAAGAAAATGCTTCTTCATGCGATAGTTATAAAGGAAGCGCATTATCTGCTACATACCGTTACATCCAAAGAACAAAGAATAATATGCCCTTAAAGCAAACACTTGCTGCAACTTATTTGCATTAGAGAACATGCAGATGAATAATTATTTAAGACTTAAATTGTTGCCTAACGTCCACATAGCTCCAGCATATAAGTTATGAAGGTTACGTACGAGAGCAAAATCAATTTTTTAAATAATACAGCCTTAAAGGTATGTGTGGCTTTTGCTTTGATAGAAACTTTGAACTTGCCTAATATTTCAAATAAATGTAATAAACCAATATACAGGGTAGAATTTTGGAACGAATTTCCGTCATCCCTTGTCAAGTTTGGCTTGGAGACAAACATTCGTTCCAAAATTCTACATCAAAACACCCTGTCGGAATATCAAATCAAGAATCAAATATACAGGGTGTCCACGGGAAGGTATACTACTTTATTTTGCCTCCATTTTAGTAAACATTAGTCTTGACAGATCATATTTGGTAGTCGTGAAGTAGAGACGTGGCAAATTTATTATGGAAAAATATTCGGTAAACCAACGTGTTTTAATCGTTAAAGCATTTTATCAAAATCAATCATCGATTACTGTGACGATGAGAAAGTTACGTGAAATTTTTCAACAACGTGCCAACAAGACGCACTGTTTATCGTGTAGTGAATGATTTCGAAGAAAGAGGGACTGTAGCTGATAGGCCCAAGCATGGACCACAACGTACTGCAAGATCGGCTGAAAACATAACTGCTATTCAAGAAAGTGTTCAAAACAATCCATCAACCTCAATTCGATACCGTGGTCAGGACCTTGGTCTTCAAAGAACAACAACAACAACAACAACAACAATTTTGCACAAAGATTTGCATTTGTTTCCATTTAAGATTCAGCTGACACATGAGCTTCTTCCAGAAGACCATTTACGCCGCCGTACATATACAGTTCGCCCATGACAACCCCGATTTTCATGAATAGATATGCGAATAAACAGAATAGTCGGTCCTGGGCAATTGAAAACCCTCAAATTTTTGCATCCATTAAAAGTGACAGTCTCTAGTGTGCAATTTGGTCAGGAGGAATCACTGGATCTTACTTCTTTGAAACTGAAAACGGCGTAACGGTAACTGTCAATGGGGAGCGATATCGTGATATGATTGAAATCTTTTTAACGCCACAACTGCATGCTTTGGGCTTGACTAACATGTGGTTTCAACAAGGCGGTGCCACATCGCATACAGCCAGGATTACAATGGGATTACTGCGAGATCCCTTTCCACAACAAGTTATTTCAAGCAATGGCTGCTCCGGACTTCTTTTTGTGGGAATATCTGAAAAGCAAGGTGTATGCAAACAAACCAGAAGCCAGCTGGAGCAACTCAAACAAAATATTCGTGATGAAATTAATGAAATACCGCGTAAAATGTGTGAGAATGTAATGAAAAATGTGTTCAAAAGTGCTCGCATTTGTGAGGCTAACAGAGGCGGACATATATCTGATATTGTATTCCATACATAACTGCCGATATTAAATAAAACATTTATCATTTATACGATCCATTCTCTTTCATTTAATCAAAAATTATAAACAAACAAAGTAGTATACCCGGTGGACACCCTGTATAACGATAATCAAATTTGGAATATTTCAGGCGTTTTCTCAGTTGTTCTTATTTAAGCGAAGAAAAACTTAAACTGAACATGTCACATCATGTTCACGCAATGTTTACAATGTTTCAAAAGCTACTTCTCACAGCTTTTTTTAAAGTAAGATACAAGATGTTTTTAAAGGATTTTATTGTGATACTTTATACGATTGAAAATATGCCTTGTATACTGTTTTTTTTTTGCAATAATCTTTGTGCATTTAAGGAAGGGAAACAAAGAGAGTTTTAAATTTCGAACCTGCTTATTCTGGTTGATCAAATAGCAAGCAACTAAGATTTTTTTTCACTATTGAATTATATTACTTGACCAGCAGTAGAAAGAAGTTCGAGCATAAAAAGGCCATTATTTTTTATGTTTCTCTTTTCTTTTTAATTAACTTTGTAAATGAAACACTGGCAAGAATGTTGAGGTAATAAAATATAATCTCACTTAAATTTTATCTCCAAAACAACTGAAGTATCAAAAAAATTTAATAACAAGACACCCCACGACACAGTTGGCTGAACACAGTGCTCTAGGAAGCTGCGGGCGTAAAGGTGAAGTCTGTAATCGAGAACTTAGTGAATTAAAAATAATTTAAATCTTAAATTACAATTAGATGACTTCTTAAGTAATTTTCCAAAATCAAATTTTCTGTTACTGAAAAAAAAACTTCTTAGATCGGCTGATATTTTAACCGTTTGGGTTTTGAAAATTTTTAAAAAAGCACAGAAAACTTGCAAAAACGAATGACATATTTATTTGGGTGGAAAAATGAATGGTTGCCATTTAATTTTTAAAGATTATTTCATAGCCTGCGGCAAGGCAATATTTTGGTGGCATCCTTTTCCCAGTATTTCGGACGGCATCTCACCAATGGCAGCTGTAATGTTGTCTTCCAGGGCTGGCTAGTCTAGTGGCGTCAAAACGCATCATCCTGGCGGCCAATGGACAACTTTAAAGCAAGAATTCAATTGTTTTTCAAACTCGCCTCTCAATAGGTTCTTGGTATAGCGTGCCTTGTGGCCTATGGCACTGTCTTGTTAAAACCACATTGAAGCTAGAGAAAGTGCTCTGCTAATTCTCAGTAATTCATTATTAGAAATGAAAACTTAAATGCTTCAATTTTACGACTCTAATAAATTTCCCCCAATTCCTTCTTGTTTCCATCACATCACAGTGTTTTAAAACTGAAGATGCTGCTGCATTTGATAACTCTGCCAAGATGTCCTTAAAATTCAATTTTTTTTATTTGCTTTTGCTACAGAAATCTATCCACCCGCAATATTTTTTTTTGTTGGTCTCAAATTGCAGTTGAGCAGATTGATGAGTAATCGAGATTTTCTAAAGGAAAATTAAATTAAAATGCACATAAAGAAATAATAAAATGTAATGGAAAATTAAAGCAGAACAACGTGAGATGGTTAAGGAAAATGTTAAAAGGGAAAGGGGGGCAAGGAAAGGAAAGGCAAGGGTCTAATCCTCCTGCTAATGTCTTTAATGAGACTTTAAGGTGGATGTTAGTGAATTTTTAAAATGAGAATTTTACGTTTTAATGTGTGCAAAGGTGGCAGGAATTTAAAAAGGACCTTATTCTAATAACTTAAACGTTGTTGTTTTAGCATAGTTTGAAATAGTAATAAAGGATGTCCCAACAAGAGCGCCGCATTTAATTTTAAAGAAAAACACATTGTTTTTTTTTTTTTTTAAATTAATTAAACCATTTTTAATTCAACATAAGCAAAAAAATAGATCGCACGATCCTGGTGGGCAATGTTGATCCACAAATGGAGAAATAACAGGGCCTGGAAACTTGGTTTGCAGTAATTAGTGCAATTCCTATTTCAATAGCTTTTCTAGTTTTAAAGATAATTTCGAATTTACCTAGCAGAGACACAAACCGAATTCTTTAACCTGGCTGATTTTGCACTGAACAGAGCTCCATTACGAATTTAAAAGTCGGAGTTATTCGAATTTATTATCAGAAGCAAGCATAGGAAGCAAGAACCAGATCCATAAAAAACACCTTTCTTAAAAATTTCTCCAAGGGTTAGTTAATTGACCCACAATATTAAAGAATTTAAAATATTTAGGAAACAAAAGTAAATCGCATTAAAAAAAACAGCCCTTTTAGCGACACTGTTAATCTCGAACTTAATTTCATTGTGGGAAAAATGGTGATGGGCTGGAAAAATTGTGATGGGCTTGAGAAGTAGTGATGGAATAGTGGTTAAGAAAGTACTTAAAGGTGCGATATCTGAAACAATTTCAATTGGAACTTTCTCGAGAAGATAAGTGGTCATTATGGAAAAGCGGTGATGGGCTGGTCCAAGACACTATACTGGAATGGTGGTCCAGCGGATACTTAATGGAGCCCTAAAGGTGAGATGTCTGAGATAATTTTAGAATTCGAGTTAAAGAAATTTAAAATTTTTTAAAATTTCTTGAGAGGATAAGTGCTCATTATGGAAAAATGGTGATGGGTTGACCCAAGCCACTATATAGGAATGGTGGTGCAGGGACTACCTAATGGAGCCATAAAGGTGGGATATCTGAAATAATTTCAGAATCCGAGTTAAAAAAATCAATTGTGTGTGAAGATAAAATGTATAATCCTAGACACAAACCATACCGATTAACAGAGCTCTGGTAGCGTACTAACATAGCTATGTTAGACATTGAAAATTTGGTGTATGCCTTCAAAATGGAATAGAAGACCCATTTTTTGACAAAATGGACCAGAAAAAATATACTAGCTTACCTAGGTCATACTGTTTTCAAATCAAATAAAAAACATTTATATACATAGACTTTCATAGACTTGGAAGAAAACTAATTTACAAAAGGACATGCGCCCTTTACTAAAAAACAAGGCATCGTGGGCGGACAAAAATTAATAGGATTGGTGGACAAGGTGCTGCTTCATTATTATCCACAATCAGAACCTTTAACAGAGCGAGTTAAAGCGAGATTTTGGCAATTTTCCAAATTTAAAAATTTAAAATTCTCTGAAGGATGACAAGCCCATGGAAATGAGGTAACGTGGGCGGACAAAAATGAATGGGATCTGTGGACAAGGTGCTCCTTCATTATTATCTACAATCAGAACCTTTAACAGAGCGAGTTGAAGCGAGATTTGGCAATTTTCCAAATTTTAAAATTTAAAATTCTCTGAAGGATGAGAAGCCCATGGAAATGAGGTAACGTGGGCAGACAAAAATGAATAGGATTTGTGGACAAGGTGCTCCCTCATTATTATCCACAATCAGAACCATTAACAGAGCGAGTTGAAGCGATATTTTGGCAATTTTCCAAATTTTAAAATTTAAAATTCTCTGAGGGAAGATCCCATGGAACCAAAGTAACGTGGGCGGACAAAAATGAATGGGATTTGTGGACAAGGTGCTCCTTCATTATTATCCACAATCAGAACCATTAACAGAGCGAGTTGAAGCGATATTTTGGCAATTTTCCAAATTTTAAAATTTAAAATTCTCTGAAGGATGATCCCATGGAACCAAGGTAACGTGGGCGGACAAAAATTAATAGGATTGGTGGACAAGGTGCTCCTTCATTATTATTTACAATCAGAACCATTAACAGAGCGAGTTGAAGCGAGATTTGGGCAATTTTCCAAATTTTAAAATTTAAATTTCTCTGAAGGATGATCCCATGGAACCAAGGTAACGTGGGCGGACAAAAAGGAATAGGATTGGTGGACAAGGTGCTGCTTCATTATTATCCACAATCAGAACCTTTAACAGAGCGAGTTAAAGCGAGATTTTGGCAATTTTCCAAATTTAAAAATTTAAAATTCTCTGAAGGATGAGAAGCCCATGGAAATGAGGTAACGTGGGCGGACAAAAATGAATGGGATCTGTGGACAAGGTGCTCCTTCATTATTATCTACAATCAGAACCTTTAACAGAGCGAGTTGAAGCGATATTTTGGCAATTTTCCAAATTTTAAAATTCTCTGAGGGATGATCCCATGGATCCAAGGTAACGTGGGCGGACAAAAATGAATAGGATTTGTGGACAAGGTGCTCCTTCATTATTATCAACAATCAGAACCTTTAACAGAGCGAGTTGAAGCGAGATTTGGCAATTTTCCAAATTTTAAAATTTAAAATTCTCTGAAGGATGAGAAGCCCATGGAAATGAGGTAACGTGGGCAGACAAAAATGAATAGGATTTGTGGACAAGGTGCTCCCTCATTATTATCCACAATCAGAACCATTAACAGAGCGAGTTGAAGCGATATTTTGGCAATTTTCCAAATTTTAAAATTTAAAATTCTCTGAGGGAAGATCCCATGGAACCAAAGTAACGTGGGCGGACAAAAATGAATGGGATTTGTGGACAAGGTGCTCCTTCATTATTATCCACAATCAGAACCATTAACAGAGCGAGTTGAAGCGATATTTTGGCAATTTTCCAAATTTTAAAATTTAAAATTCTCTGAAGGATGATCCCATGGAACCAAGGTAACGTGGGCGGACAAAAATTAATAGGATTGGTGGACAAGGTGCTCCTTCATTATTATTTACAATCAGAACCATTAACAGAGCGAGTTGAAGCGAGATTTGGGCAATTTTCCAAATTTTAAAATTTAAATTTCTCTGAAGGATGATCCCATGGAACCAAGGTAACGTGGGCGGACAAAAATGAATAGGATTGGTGGACAAGGTGCTGCTTCATTATTATCCACAATCAGAACCTTTAACAGAGCGAGTTAAAGCGAGATTTTGGCAATTTTCCAAATTTAAAAATTTAAAATTCTCTGAAGGATGAGAAGCCCATGGAAATGAGGTAACGTGGGCGGACAAAAATGAATGGGATCTGTGGACAAGGTGCTCCTTCATTATTATCTACAATCAGAACCTTTAACAGAGCGAGTTGAAGCGATATTTTGGCAATTTTCCAAATTTTAAAATTCTCTGAGGGATGATCCCATGGATCCAAGGTAACGTGGGCGGACAAAAATTAATAGGATTTGTGGACAAGGTGCTCCTTCATTATTATCAACAATCAGAACCTTTAACAGAGCGAGTTGAAGCGAGATTTTGGCGATTTTCCAAATTTTAAAATTTAAAATTCTCTGCAGGATGATCCCATGGAACCAAGGTAACGTGGGCGGACAAAAATGAATAGGATTGGTGGACAAGGTGCTGCTTCATTATTATCCACAATCAGAACCTTTAACAGAGCGAGTTAAAGCGAGATTTTGGCAATTTTCCAAATTTAAAAATTTAAAATTCTCTGAAGGATGAGAAGCCCATGGAAATGAGGTAACGTGGGCGGACAAAAATGAATGGGATCTGTGGACAAGGTGCTCCTTCATTATTATCTACAATCAGAACCTTTAACAGAGCGAGTTGAAGCGATATTTTGGCAATTTTCCAAATTTTAAAATTCTCTGAGGGATGACAAAAATGAATGGGATTTGTGGACAAGATGCTCCTTCATTATTATCCACAATCAGAACCTTTTACAGAGCGAGTTAAAGCGAGATTTTGGCGATTTTCCAAATTTTAAAATTTGAAATTCTCTGCAGGATGATCCCATGGAACCAAGGTAACGTGGGCGGACAAAAATGAATAGGATTTGTGGACAAGGTGCTGCTTCATTATTATCCACAATCAGAACCTTTAACAAAGCGAGTTGAAGCGAGATTTTGACAATTTTCCAAATTTTAAAATTTAAAATTCTCTGAGGGATGAGAAGCCCATTGAAACGAGGTAACGTGGAGGGACAAAAATGAATAGGATTTGTGGACAAGGTGCTCCTTCATTATTATCCATAATCAGAACCATTAACAGAGCGAGTTAAAGCGAGATTTTGGCAATTTTCCAAATTTAAAATTCTCTGAGGGAGGAGAAGCCCATTGAAACGAGGTAACGTGGGTAGACAAAAATGAATAGGATTTGTGGACAAGGTGCTCCTTCATTATTATCCATAATCAGAACCTTTAACAAAGCGAGTTGAAGCGAGATTTTGACAATTTTCCAAATTTTAAAATTTAAAATTCTCTGAGGGATGAGAAGCCCATTGAAACGAGGTAACGTGGAGGGACAAAAATGAATAGGATTTGTGGACAAGGTGCTCCTTCATTATTATCCATAATCAGAACCTTTAACAAAGCGAGTTAAAGCGAGATTTTGGAAATTTTCCAAATTTTAAAATTCTCTGAGGGATGATCCCATGGAACCAAAGTAACGTGGGCGGACAAAAATGAATGGGATTTGTGGACAAGATGCTCCTTCATTATTATCCACAATCAGAACCTTTTACAGAGCGAGTTGAAGCGAGATTTTGGAAATTTTCCAAAATTTAAAATTCTCTGAGGGATGATCCCATTGAACCAAGGTAACGTGGGCGGGCAAAAAGGAATAGGATTCGTGCACAAGGTGCTCCATTATTATTCACAATCAGAACCTTCTACAGAGCGAGTTGAAGCGAGATTTTGGAAATTTTCCAAAATTTAAAATTCTCTGAGGGATGATCCCATGGAACCAAGGTACCGTGGGCGGGCAAAAATTAATAGGATTCGTGCACAAGGTGCTCCTTCATTATTATCCATAATCAGAACCTTTCACAAAGCGAGTTGAAGCGAGATTTTGACAATTTTCCAAATTTTAAAATTTAAAATTCTCTGAGGGATGAGAAGCCCATTGAAACGAGGTAACGTGGAGGGACAAAAATGAATAGGATTTGTGGACAAGGTGCTCCCTCATTATTATCCATAATCAGAACCTTTAACAAAGCGAGTTGAAGCGAGATTTTGACAATTTTCCAAATTTTAAAATTTAAAATTCTCTGAGGGATGAGAAGCCCATTGAAACGAGGTAACGTGGAGGGACAAAAATGAATAGGATTTGTGGACAAGGTGCTCCCTCATTATTATCCACAATCAGAACCTTTAACAGAGCGAGTTGAAGCGAGATTTTGGAAATTTTCCAAAATTTAAAATTCTCTGAGGGATGAGAAGCCCATTGAAACGAGGTACCGTGGGCGGGCAAAAATTAATAGGATTCGTGCACAAGGTGCTCCTTCATTATTATCCATAATCAGAACCTTTAACAAAGCGAGTTGAAGCGAGATTTTGACAATTTTCCAAATTTTAAAATTTAAAATTCTCTGAGGGATGAGAAGCCCATTGAAACGAGGTAACGTGGAGGGATAAAAATGATTAGGACTTGTGGACATGGTGCTCCTTCATTATTATCCATAATCAGAACCTTCAACAGATCGAGTTAAAGCGAGATTTTGGCAATTTTCCAAATTTAAAATTTAAAGTTCTCTGAGGGAGGAGAAGCCCATTGAAACGAGGTAACGTGGGTAGACAAAAATGAATAGGATTTGTGGACAAGGTGCTCCTTCATTATTATCCATAATCAGAACCTTTAACAAAGCGAGTTGAAGCGAGATTTTGACAATTTTCCAAATTTTAAAATTTAAAATTCTCTGAGGGATGAGAAGCCCATTGAAACGAGGTAACGTGGACGGACAAAAATGAATAGGATTTGTGGACAAGGTGCTCCTTCATTATTATCCACAATCAGAACCTTTAACAGAGCGAGTTGAAGCGAGATTTGGCAATTTTCCAAATTTTAAAATTTAAAATTCTCTGAGGGATGATCCCATGGAACCAAGGTAACGTGGGCGGATAAAAATGAATAGGATTTGTGGACAAGGTGCTAAACTCGCTCTGTTAAAGGTTCTGATCGTGGATAATAATGAAGGAGCACCTTGTCCACAAATCCTATTCATTTTTGTCCCCCCACGTTACCTCATTTCCATGGGCTTCTCATCCCTCAGAGAATTTTAAATTTGGAAAATTGCCATAATCTCTTTTCAACTCGCTCTGTAGAAGGTTCTGATTGTTGATAATAATGAAGGAGCACCTTGTCCACAAATCCTATTAATTTTTGTCCGCCCACGTTACCTTGGATCCATGGGATCATCCCTCAGAGAATTTTAAAATTTGGAAAATTGCCAAAATATCGCTTCAACTCGCTCTGTTAAAGGTTCTGATTGTAGATAATAATGAAGGAGCACCTTGTCCACAGATCCCATTTATTTTTGTCCGCCCACGTTACCTCATTTCCATGGGCTTCTCATCCTTCAGAGAATTTTAAATTTTTAAATTTGGAAAATTGCCAAAATCTCGCTTTAACTCGCTCTGTTAAAGGTTCTGATTGTGGATAATAATGAAGCAGCACCTTGTCCACCAATCCTATTCATTTTTGTCCGCCCACGTTACCTTGGTTCCATGGGATCATCCTGCAGAGAATTTCAAATTTTAAAATTTGGAAAATTGCCTAAATATCGCTTCAACTCGCTCTGTAAAAGGTTCTGATTGCGGATAATAATGGAGCACCTTGTCCACAAATCCTATTCATTTTTGTACGCCCACGTAACCTTGGTTCCATGGGATCATCCCGAGATTCGAGATTTTGGTAATTTTCCAAATTTTAAAATTTTAAATTCTCTGAGGGATGAGAAGCCCATGGAAACGAGGTAACATGGGCGGACAAAAATGAATGGGATCGGTGGACAAGGTGCTCCTTCATTATTATCCACAATCAGAACCTTTAACAGAGCGAGTTGAAGCGAGATTTTGGCAAGATTCCAAATTTTAAAATTTAAAATTCTCTGCAGGATGAGAAGCCCATGGAAACGAGGTAACGTGGACGGACAAAAAGGAATAGGATTTGGTTACAAGGTGCTCCTTCATTATTATCCACAATCAGAACCATTAACTGAGCGTGTTGAAGCGAGATTTTGGAAATTTTCCAAAATTTAAAATTCTCTGAGGGATGATCCCATGGAACCAAGGTAACGTGGGCGGATAAAAATTAATAGGATTTGTGGACAAGGTGCTCCTTCATTATAATCTACAATCAGAACCATTAACAGAGCGAGTTGAAAAGAGATTTTGGCAATTTTCCAAATTTAAAATTTAAAATTCTCTGAGGGAGGAGAAGCCCATTGAAACGAGGTAACGTGGGTAGACAAAAATGAATAGGATTTGTGGACAAGGTGCTCCTTCATTATTATCCACAATCAGAACCTCTAACAGAGCGAGTTGAAGCGAGATTTTGACAATTTTCCAAATTTTAAAATTTAAAATTCTCTGAGGGATGAGAAGCCCATTGAAACGAGGTAACGTGGACGGACAAAAATGAATAGGATTTGTGGACAAGGTGCTCCTTCATTATTATCCACAATCAGAACCTCTAACAGAGCGAGTTGAAGCGAGATTTGGCAATTTTCCAAATTTTAAAATTTAAAATTCTCTGAGGGATGATCCCATGGAACCAAGGTAACGTGGGCGGATAAAAATGAATAGGATTTGTGGACAAGGTGCTAAACTCGCTCTGTTAAAGGTTCTGATCGTGGATAATAATGAAGGAGCACCTTGTCCACAAATCCTATTCATTTTTGTCGGTCCACGTTACCTCGCTTCCATGGGCTTCTCATCCTGCAGAGAATTTTAAATTTTGGAAAATTTCCTAAATCTCGCTTCAACTCGCTCTGTTAAAGGTTCTGATTGTGGATAATAATGAAGGAGCACCTTGTCCACCGATCCCATTCATTTTTGTCCGCCCACGTTACCTCATTTCCATGGGATCATCCTTCAGAGAATTTTAAATTTTTAAATATTGGAAAATTGCCAAAATCTCGCTTTAACTCGCTCTGTTAAAGGTTCTGATTGTGGATAATAATGAAGCAGCACCTTGTCCACCAATCCTATTCATTTTTGTCCACCGACGTTACCTTGGTTCCATGGGATCATCCCTCAGAGAATTTAAAATTTTAAAATTTGGAAAATTGCCAAAATATCTTTTCAACTCGCTCTGTTAAAGGTTCTGATTGTGGATAATAATGAGGGAGCACCTTGTCCACAAATCCTATTCATTTTTGTCTACCCACGTTACCTCGTTTCAATGGGCTTCTCATCCCTCAGAGAATTTTAAATTTTAAAATTTGGAAAATTGCCAAAATATCTTTTCAACTCGCTCTGTTAAAGGTTCTGATTGTGGATAATAATGAAGGAGCACCTTGTCCACAAATCCTATTCATTTTTGTCTACCCACGTTACCTCGTTTCAATGGGCTTCTCCTCCCTCAGAGAATTTTAAATTTTAAATTTGGAAAATTGCCAAAATCTCTTTTCAACTCGCTCTGTTAATGGTTCTGATTGTAGATTATAATGAAGGAGCACCTTGTCCACAAATCCTATTAATTTTTATCCGCCCACGTTAGCTTGGTTCCATGGGATCATCCCTCAGAGAATTTTAAATTTTGGAAAATTTCCAAAATCTCGCTTCAACACGCTCTGTAAAAGGTTCTGATTGTGGATAAAAATGAAGGAGCACCTTGTGCACAAATCCTATACATTTTTGTCCGCCCACGTTACCTTGGTTCCATGGGATCATCCCTCAGAGAATTTTAAATTTAGGAAAATTGCCAAAATCTCTTTTCAACTCGCTCTGTTAATGGTTCTGATTGTGGATAATAATGAAGGAGCACCTTGTGCACGAATCCTATTAATTTTTGCCCGCCCACGTAACCTGGGTTCCAAGGGATCATCCCTCAGAGAATTTTAAAATTTGGTAAATTGCCAAAATCTCGCTTCAACTCGCTCTGTTAAAGGTTCTGATTGTGGATAATAATGAAGGAGCACCTTGTCCACAAATCCTATTCATTTTTGTCCGTCCACGTTACCTCGTTTCCATGGGCTTCTCATCCTGCAGAGAATTTTAAATTTTACAATATGGAAAATTTCCAAAATCTCGCTTCAACTCGCTCTGTTAAAGGTTCTGATTATGGATAATAATGAAGGAGCACCTTGTCCACAAATCCTATTCATTTTTGTCTACCCACGTTACCTCGTTTCAATGGGCTTCTCATCCCTCAGAGAATTTTAAATTTTAAATTTGGAAAATTGCCAAAATATCTTTTCAACTCGCTCTGTTAATGGTTCTGATTGTAGATAATAATGAAGGAGCACCTTGTCCACAAATCCTATTCATTTTTGTCTACCCACGTTACCTCGTTTCAATGGGCTTATCATCCCTCAGAGAATTTTAAATTTTAAAATTTGGAAAATTGCCAAAATCTCTTTTCAACTCGCTCTGTTAATGGTTCTGATTGTAGATAATAATGAAGGAGCACCTTGTCCACAAATCCTATACATTTTTGTCCGCCCACGTTACCTTGGTTCCATGGGATCATCCCTCAGAGAATTTAAAATTTGGAAAATTGCCAAATCTCGCTTCAACTCGCTCAGTTAATGGTTCTGATTGTGGATAATAATGAAGGAGCAACTTGTAAACAAATCCTATTCATTTTTGTCTACCCACGTTACCTCGTTTCAATGGGCTTCTCATCCCTCAGAGAATTTTAAATTTTAAAATTTGGAAAATTGCCAAAATCTCTTTTCAACTCGCTCTGTTAATGGTTCTGATTGTAGATTATAATGAAGGAGCACCTTGTCCACAAATCCTATTAATTTTTATCCGCCCACGTTAGCTTGGTTCCATGGGATCATCCCTCAGAGAATTTTAAATTTTGGAAAATTTCCAAAATCTCGCTTCAACACGCTCTGTAAAAGGTTCTGATTGTGGATAATAATGAGGGAGCACCTTGTCCACAAATCCTATTCATTTTTGTCTACCCACGTTACCTCGTTTCAATGGGCTTCTCATCCCTCAGAGAATTTTAAAATTTGGAAAATTGCCAAAATATCTTTTCAACTCGCTCTGTTAAAGGTTCTGATTGTGGATAATAATGAAGGAGCACCTTGTCCACAAATCCTATTCATTTTTGTCCGTCCACGTTACCTCGTTTCAATGGGCTTCTCATCCCTCAGAGAATTTTAAATTTTAAAATTTGGAAAATTGTAAAAATCTCGCTTCAACTCGCTTTGTTAAAGGTTCTGATTATGGATAATAATGAAGGAGCACCTTGTCCACAAATCCTATTCATTTTTGTCTACCCACGTTACCTCGTTTCAATGGGCTTCTCCTCCCTCAGAGAATTTTAAATTTTAAATTTGGAAAATTGCCAAAATCTCTTTTCAACTCGCTCTGTTAATGGTTCTGATTGTAGATTATAATGAAGGAGAACCTTGTCCACAAATCCTATTAATTTTTATCCGCCCACGTTAGCTTGGTTCCATGGGATCATCCCTCAGAGAATTTTAAATTTTGGAAAATTTCCAAAATCTCGCTTCAACACGCTCTGTAAAAGGTTCTGATTGTGGATAAAAATGAAGGAGCACCTTGTGCACAAATCCTATACATTTTTGTCCGCCCACGTTACCTTGGTTCCATGGGATCATCCCTCAGAGAATTTTAAATTTAGGAAAATTGCCAAAATCTCTTTTCAACTCGCTCTGTTAATGGTTCTGATTGTGGATAATAATGAAGGAGCACCTTGTGCACGAATCCTATACATTTTTGTCCGCCCACGTTACCTTGGTTCCATGGGATCATCCCTCAGAGAATTTAAAATTTGGAAAATTGCCAAATCTCGCTTCAACTCGCTCAGTTAATGGTTCTGATTGTGGATAATAATGAAGGAGCACCTTGTAAACAAATCCTATTCATTTTTGTCTACCCACGTTACCTCGTTTCAATGGGCTTCTCATCCCTCAGAGAATTTTAAATTTTAAAATTTGGAAAATTGCCAAAATCTCTTTTCAACTCGCTCTGTTAATGGTTCTGATTGTGGATAAAAATAAAGGAGCACCTTGTGCACAAATCCTATTCATTTTTGTCCGCCCACGTTACCTTGGTTCCATGGGATCATCCCTCAGAGAATTTAAAATTTGGAAAATTGCCAAATCTCGCTTCAACTCGCTCAGTTAATGGTTCTGATTGTGGATAATAATGAAGGAGCACCTTGTAAACAAATCCTATTCATTTTTGTCCGTCCACGTTACCTCGTTTCCATGGGCTTCTCATCCTGCAGAGAATTTTAAATTTTAAAATTTGGAAAATTACCAAAATCTCGAATCTCGGGATGATCCCATGGAACCAAGGTTACGTGGGCGTACAAAAATGAATAGGATTTGTGGACAAGGTGCTCCTTCATTATTATCAACAATCAGAACCTTTAACAGAGCGAGTTGAAGCGAGATTTTGGCAATTTTCCAAATTTTAAAATTCTCTGAGGGATGAGAAGCCCATGGAAACGAGGTAACGTGGACGGACAAAAATGAATAGGATTTGTGGACAAGGTGCTCCCTCATTATTATCCACAATCAGAACCTTTAACAGAGCGAGTTGAAGCGAGATTTTGGCAAGTTTCCAAATTTTAAAATTTAAAATTCTCTGAAGGATGATCCCATGGAACCAAGGTAACGTGGGCGGACAAAAATGAATAGGATTGGTGGACAAGGTGCTTCTTCATTATTATCTACAATCAGAACCTTTTACAGAGCGAGTTGAAGCGAGATTTTGGAAATTTTCCAAATTTTAAAATTTAAAATTCTCATGGGATAAGAAGCCCATGGAAACGAGGTAACGTGGGCCGACAAAAATGAATAGGATTTGTGGACAAGGTGCTCCTTCATTATTATCAACAATCAGAACCTTTAACAGAGCGAGTTGAAGCGAGATTTTGGCAATTTTCCAAATTTTAAAATTTAAAATTCTCTGCAGGATGAGAAGCCCATGGAAATGAGGTAACGTGGGCAGACAAAAATGATTAGGACTTGTGGACATGGTGCTCCTTCATTATTATCCACAATCAGAACCTTTAACAGAGCGAATTGAAGCGAGATTTTGGCAATTTCCCAAATTTTAAAATTCTCTGAAGGATGATCCCATGGAACCCAGGTAACGTGGGCGGACAAAAATGAATGGGATTTGTGGACAAGGTGCTCATTCATTATTATTCACAATCAGAACCATTAACAGAGCCAGTTGAAGCGATATTTTGGCAATTTTCCAAATTTTAAAATTCTCTGAAGGATGATCCCATGGAACCAAGGTAACGTGGGCGGACAAAAATGAATAGGATTGGTGGACAAGGTGCTTCTTCATTATTATCTACAATCAGAACCTTTAACAGAGCGAGTTGAAGCGAGATTTTGGCAATTTTCCAAATTTTAAAATTTGAAATTCTCTGAAGGATGATCCCATGGAACCAAGGTAACGTGGGCGGACAAAAATGAATAGGATTGGTGGACAAGGTGCTTCTTCATTATTATCTACAATCAGAACCTTTAACAGAGCGAGTTGAAGCGAGATTTTGGCAATTTTCCAAATTTTAAAATTTAAAATTCTCATGGGATAAGAAGCCCATGGAAACGAGGTAACGTGGGCCGACAAAAATGAATAGGATTTGTGGACAAGGTGCTCCTTCATTATTATCAACAATCAGAACCTTTAACAGAGCGAGTTGAAGCGAGATTTTGGCAAGTTTCCAAATTTTAAAATTTAAAATTCTCTGCAGGATGAGAAGCCCATGGAAATGAGGTAACGTGGGCAGACAAAAATGATTAGGACTTGTGGACATGGTGCTCCTTCATTATTATCCACAATCAGAACCTTTTACTGAGCGAGTTGAAGCGAGATTTTGGAAATTTTCCAAAATTTAAAATTTTCTGAGGGATGATCCCATGGAACCAAGGTAACGTAGGCGGGCAAAAATGAATAGGATTCGTGCACAAGGTGCTCCTTCATTATTATCTACAATCAGAACCTTTAACAGAGCGAGTTGAAGCGAGATTTTGGCAATTTTCCAAATTTTAAAATTTGAAATTCTCTGAAGGATGATCCCATGGAACCAAGGTAACGTGGGCGGACAAAAATGAATAGGATTGGTGGACAAGGTGCTTCTTCATTCTTATCTACAATCAGAACCTTTAACAGAGCGAGTTGAAGCGAGATTTTGGCAAGTTTCCAAATTTTAAAATTTAAAATTCTCTGCAGGATGAGAAGCCCATGGAAATGAGGTAACGTGGGCAGACAAAAATGATTAGGACTTGTGGACATGGTGCTCCTTCATTATTATCCACAATCAGAACCTTTTACAGAGCGAGTTGAAGCGAGATTTTGGAAATTTTCCAAAATTTAAAATTTTCTGAGGGATGATCCCATGGAACCAAGGTAACGTAGGCGGGCAAAAATGAATGGGATTTGTGGACAAGGTGCTCATTCATTATTATTCACAATCAGAACCATTAACAGAGCCAGAGCCTTGTGCACAAATCCTATACATTTTTGTCCGCCCACGTTACCTTGGTTCCATGGGATCATCCCTCAGAGAATTTTAAATTTAGGAAAATTGCCAAAATCTCTTTTCAACTCGCTCTGTTAATGGTTCTGATTGTGGATAATAATGAAGGAGCACCTTGTGCACGAATCCTATACATTTTTGTCCGCCCACGTTACCTTGGTTCCATGGGATCATCCCTCAGAGAATTTAAAATTTGGAAAATTGCCAAATCTCGCTTCAACTCGCTCAGTTAATGGTTCTGATTGTGGATAATAATGAAGGAGCACCTTGTAAACAAATCCTATTCATTTTTGTCCGTCCACGTTACCTCGTTTCCATGGGCTTCTCATCCTGCAGAGAATTTTAAATTTTAAAATTTGGAAAATTACCAAAATCTCGAATCTCGGGATGATCCCATGGAACCAAGGTTACGTGGGCGTACAAAAATGAATAGGATTTGTGGACAAGGTGCTCCTTCATTATTATCAACAATCAGAACCTTTAACAGAGCGAGTTGAAGCGAGATTTTGGCAATTTTCCAAATTTTAAAATTCTCTGAGGGATGAGAAGCCCATGGAAACGAGGTAACGTGGACGGACAAAAATGAATAGGATTTGTGGACAAGGTGCTCCCTCATTATTATCCACAATCAGAACCTTTAACAGAGCGAGTTGAAGCGAGATTTTGGCAAGTTTCCAAATTTTAAAATTTAAAATTCTCTGAAGGATGATCCCATGGAACCAAGGTAACGTGGGCGGACAAAAATGAATAGGATTGGTGGACAAGGTGCTTCTTCATTATTATCTACAATCAGAACCTTTTACAGAGCGAGTTGAAGCGAGATTTTGGAAATTTTCCAAATTTTAAAATTTAAAATTCTCATGGGATAAGAAGCCCATGGAAACGAGGTAACGTGGGCCGACAAAAATGAATAGGATTTGTGGACAAGGTGCTCCTTCATTATTATCAACAATCAGAACCTTTAACAGAGCGAGTTGAAGCGAGATTTTGGCAATTTTCCAAATTTTAAAATTTAAAATTCTCTGAAGGATGATCCCATGGAACCAAGGTAACGTGGGCGGACAAAAATGAATAGGATTGGTGGACAAGGTGCTTCTTCATTATTATCTACAATCAGAACCTTTAACAGAGCGAGTTGAAGCGAGATTTTGGCAAGTTTCCAAATTTTAAAATTTAAAATTCTCTGCAGGATGAGAAGCCCATGGAAATGAGGTAACGTGGGCAGACAAAAATGATTAGGACTTGTGGACATGGTGCTCCTTCATTATTATCCACAATCAGAACCTTTAACAGAGCGAGTTGAAGCGAGATTTTGGCAATTTTCCAAATTTTAAAATTTGAAATTCTCTGAAGGATGATCCCATGGAACCAAGGTAACGTGGGCGGACAAAAATGAATAGGATTGGTGGACAAGGTGCTTCTTCATTATTATCTACAATCAGAACCTTTAACAGAGCGAGTTGAAGCGAGATTTTGGCAAGTTTCCAAATTTTAAAATTTAAAATTCTCTGCAGGATGAGAAGCCCATGGAAATGAGGTAACGTGGGCAGACAAAAATGATTAGGACTTGTGGACATGGTGCTCCTTCATTATTATCAACAATCAGAACCTTTAACAGAGCGAGTTGAAGCGAGATTTTGGCAATTTTCCAAATTTTAAAATTTGAAATTCTCTGAAGGATGATCCCATGGAACCAAGGTAACGTGGGCGGACAAAAATGAATAGGATTGGTGGACAAGGTGCTTCTTCATTATTATCTACAATCAGAACCTTTAACAGAGCGAGTTGAAGCGAGATTTTGGCAAGTTTCCAAATTTTAAAATTTAAAATTCTCTGCAGGATGAGAAGCCCATGGAAATGAGGTAACGTGGGCAGACAAAAATGATTAGGACTTGTGGACATGGTGCTCCTTCATTATTATCCACAATCAGAACCTTTAACAGAGCGAATTGAAGCGAGATTTTGGCAATTTCCCAAATTTTAAAATTCTCTGAAGGATGATCCCATGGAACCCAGGTAACGTGGGCGGACAAAAATGAATGGGATTTGTGGACAAGGTGCTCATTCATTATTATTCACAATCAGAACCATTAACAGAGCCAGTTGAAGCGATATTTTGGCAATTTTCCAAATTTTAAAATTCTCTGAAGGATGATCCCATGGAACCAAGGTAACGTGGGCGGACAAAAATGAATAGGATTGGTGGACAAGGTGCTTCTTCATTATTATCTACAATCAGAACCTTTAACAGAGCGAGTTGAAGCGAGATTTTGGCAATTTTCCAAATTTTAAAATTTGAAATTCTCTGAAGGATGATCCCATGGAACCAAGGTAACGTGGGCGGACAAAAATGAATAGGATTGGTGGACAAGGTGCTTCTTCATTATTATCTACAATCAGAACCTTTAACAGAGCGAGTTGAAGCGAGATTTTGGCAATTTTCCAAATTTTAAAATTTAAAATTCTCATGGGATAAGAAGCCCATGGAAACGAGGTAACGTGGGCCGACAAAAATGAATAGGATTTGTGGACAAGGTGCTCCTTCATTATTATCAACAATCAGAACCTTTAACAGAGCGAGTTGAAGCGAGATTTTGGCAAGTTTCCAAATTTTAAAATTTAAAATTCTCTGCAGGATGAGAAGCCCATGGAAATGAGGTAACGTGGGCAGACAAAAATGATTAGGACTTGTGGACATGGTGCTCCTTCATTATTATCCACAATCAGAACCTTTTACAGAGCGAGTTGAAGCGAGATTTTGGAAATTTTCCAAAATTTAAAATTTTCTGAGGGATGATCCCATGGAACCAAGGTAACGTAGGCGGGCAAAAATGAATAGGATTCGTGCACAAGGTGCTCCTTCATTATTATCTACAATCAGAACCTTTAACAGAGCGAGTTGAAGCGAGATTTTGGCAATTTTCCAAATTTTAAAATTTGAAATTCTCTGAAGGATGATCCCATGGAACCAAGGTAACGTGGGCGGACAAAAATGAATAGGATTGGTGGACAAGGTGCTTCTTCATTATTATCTACAATCAGAACCTTTAACAGAGCGAGTTGAAGCGAGATTTTGGCAAGTTTCCAAATTTTAAAATTTAAAATTCTCTGCAGGATGAGAAGCCCATGGAAATGAGGTAACGTGGGCAGACAAAAATGATTAGGACTTGTGGACATGGTGCTCCTTCATTATTATCCACAATCAGAACCTTTTACAGAGCGAGTTGAAGCGAGATTTTGGAAATTTTCCAAAATTTAAAATTTTCTGAGGGATGATCCCATGGAACCAAGGTAACGTAGGCGGGCAAAAATGAATAGGATTCGTGCACAAGGTGCTCCTTCATTATTATCCACAATCAGAACCTTCTACAGAGCGAGTTGAAGCGAGATTTTGGAAATTTTCCAAATTTTAAAATTTAAAATTCTCTGAGGGATGATCCCATGGAACCAAGGTAACGTGGGCGGACAAAAATGAATAGGATTTGTGGAAAAGGTGCTCCTTCATTATTATTCACAATCAGAACCTTTAACAGAGCGAGTTGAGCGCCTTGTCCACAAATCCTATTAATTTTTGTCTACCCACGTTACCTCGTTTCAATGGGCTTCTCATCCCTCAGAGAATTTTAAATTTTAAATTTGGAAAATTGCCAAAATCTCTTTTCAACTCGCTCTGTAGAAGGTTCTGATTGTAGATAATAATGAAGGAGCACCTTGTGCACGAATCCTATTAATTTTTGCCCGCCCACGTAACCTTGGTTCCAAGGGATCATCCCTCAGAGAATTTTAAATTTTAAAATTTGGAAAATTGTCAAATCTCGCTTCAACTCGCTCTGTAAAAGGTTCTGATTGTGGATAATAATGAGGGAGCACCTTGTCCACAAATCCTATTCATTTTTGTCTGCCCACGTTACCTCATTTCCATGGGCTTCTCATCCTGCAGAGAATTTTAAATTTTAAAATTTGGAAAATTGCCAAAATCTCGCTTCAACTCGCTCTTTTAAAGGTTCTGATTGTTGATAATAATGAAGGAGCACCTTGTCCACAAATCCTATTCATTTTTGTCTGCCCACGTTACCTCATTTCCATGGGCTTCTCATCCTGCAGAGAATTTTAAATTTTAAAATTTGGAAAATTGCCAAAATCTCGCTTCAACTCGCTCTGTTAAAGGTTCTGATTGTGGATAATAATGAAGGAGCACCTTGTCCACAAATCCTATTCATTTTTGTCTGCCCACGTTACCTCATTTCCATTGGCTTCTCATCCTGCAGAGAATTTTAAATTTTAAAATTTGGAAAATTGCCAAAATATCGCTTCAACTGGCTCTGTTAATGGTTCTGATTGTGAATAATAATGAATGAGCACCTTGTCCACAAATCCCATTCATTTTTGTCCGCCCACGTTACCTGGGTTCCATGGGATCATCCTTCAGAGAATTTTAAAATTTGGGAAATTGCCAAAATCTCGCTTCAATTCGCTCTGTTAAAGGTTCTGATTGTGGATAATAATGAATGAGCACCTTGTTCACAAATCCCATTCATTTTTGTCCGCCCACCTTACCTTGGTTCCATGGGATCATCCTTCAGAGAATTTTAAAATTTGGAAAATTGCCAATATCTCGCTTCAATTCGCTCTGTTAAAGGTTCTGATTGTGGATAATAATGAGGGAGCACCTTGTCCACAAATCCTATTCATTTTTGTCTGCCCACGTTACCTCATTTCCATGGGCTTCTCATCCTGCAGAGAATTTCAAATTTTAAAATTTGGAAAATTGCCAAAATCTCGCTTCAGCTCGCTCTGTTAAAGGTTCTGATTGTAGATAATAATGAAGAAGCACCTTGTCCACCAATCCTATTCATTTTTGTCCGCCCACGTTACCTTGGTTCCATGGGATCATCCTTCAGAGAATTTTAAATTTTAAAATTTGGAAAATTGCCAAAATATCGCTTCAACTGGCTCTGTTAATGGTTCTGATTGTGAATAATAATGAATGAGCACCTTGTCCACAAATCCCATTCATTTTTGTCCGCCCACGTTACCTGGGTTCCATGGGATCATCCTTCAGAGAATTTTAAAATTTGGGAAATTGCCAAAATCTCGCTTCAATTCGCTCTGTTAAAGGTTCTGATTGTGGATAATAATGAATGAGCACCTTGTTCACAAATCCTATTCATTTTTGTCTGCCCACGTTACCTCATTTCCATGGGCTTCTCATCCTGCAGAGAATTTTAAATTTTAAATTTGGAAAATTGCCAAAATCTCGCTTCAACTCGCTCTGTTAAAGGTTCTGATTGTGGATAATAATGAAGGAGCACATTGTCCACAGATCCCATTCATTTTTGTCCGCCCATGTTACCTCGTTTCCATGGGCTTCTCATCCCTCAGAGAATTTTAAATTTTAAAATTTGGAAAATTACCAAAATCTCGAATCTCGGGATGATCCCATGGAACCAAGGTAACGTGGGCGGACAAAAATGAATAGGATTTGTGGACAAGGTGCTCCTTCATTATTATCCGCAAACAGAACCTTTTACAGAGCGAGTTGAAGCGAGATTTTGGAAATTTTCCAAATTTTAAAATTCTCATGGGATAAGAAGCCCATGGAAACGAGGTAACGTGGGCCGACAAAAATGAATAGGATTTGTGGACAAGGTGCTCCTTCATTATTATCAACAATCAGAACCTTTAACAGAGCGAGTTAAAGCGAGATTTTGGCAATTTTCCAAATTTTAAAATTTAAAATTCTCTGCAGGATGAGAAGCCCATGGAAATGAGGTAACGTGGGCAGACAAAAATGAATAGGATTTGTGGACAAGGTGCTCCCTCATTATTATCCACAATCAGAACCTTTAACAGAGCGAATTGAAGCGAGATATTGGCAATTTTCCAAATTTTAAAATTCTCTGAAGGATGATCCCATGGAACCAAGGTAAGGTGGGCGGACAAAAATGAATGGGATTTGTAAACAAGGTGCTCATTCAATATTATCCACAATCAGAACCTTTAACAGAGCGAATTGAAGCGAGATTTTGGCAATTTCCCAAATTTTAAAATTCTCTGAAGGATGATCCCATGGAACCAAGGTAAGGTGGGCGGACAAAAATGAATGGGATTTGTGGACAAGGTGCTCATTCATTATTATTCACAATCAGAACCATTAACAGAGCCAGTTAAAGCGATATTTTGGCAATTTTCCAAATTTTAAAATTTAAAATTCTCTGAAGGATGATCCCATGGAACCAAGGTAACGTGGGCGGACAAAAATGAATAGGATTGGTGGACAAGGTGCTTCTTCATTATTATCTACAATCAGAACCTTTAACAGAGCGAGTTGAAGCGAGATTTTGGCAATTTTCCAAATTTTAAAATTTGAAATTCTCTGAAGGATGATCCCATGGAACCAAGGTAACGTGGGCGGACAAAAATGAATAGGATTGGTGGACAAGGTGCTTCTTCATTATTATCTACAATCAGAACCTTTAACAGAGCGAGTTGAAGCGAGATTTTGGCAAGTTTCCAAATTTTAAAATTTAAAATTCTCTGCAGGATGAGAAGCCCATGGAAATGAGGTAACGTGGGCAGACAAAAATGATTAGGACTTGTGGACATGGTGCTCCTTCATTATTATCCACAATCAGAACCTTTTACAGAGCGAGTTGAAGCGAGATTTTGGAAATTTTCCAAAATTTAAAATTTTCTGAGGGATGATCCCATGGAACCAAGGTAACGTGGGCGGGCAAAAATGAATAGGATTCGTGCACAAGGTGCTCCTTCATTATTATCCACAATCAGAACCTTCTACAGAGCGAGTTGAAGCGAGATTTTGGAAATTTTCCAAATTTTAAAATTTAAAATTCTCATGGGATAAGAAGCCCATGGAAACGAGGTAACGTGGGCCGACAAAAATGAATAGGATTTGTGGACAAGGTGCTCCTTCATTATTATCAACAATCAGAACCTTTAACAGAGCGAGTTGAAGCGAGATTTTGGCAAGTTTCCAAATTTTTAAATTTAAAATTCTCTGCAGGATGAGAAGCCCATGGAAATGAGGTAACGTGGGCAGACAAAAATGATTAGGACTTGTGGACATGGTGCTCCTTCATTATTATCCACAATCAGAACCTTTTACAGAGCGAGTTGAAGCGAGATTTTGGAAATTTTCCAAAATTTAAAATTTTCTGAGGGATGATCCCATGGAACCAAGGTAACGTAGGCGGGCAAAAATGAATAGGATTCGTGCACAAGGTGCTCCTTCATTATTATCTACAATCAGAACCTTTAACAGAGCGAGTTGAAGCGAGATTTTGGCAATTTTCCAAATTTTAAAATTTGAAATTCTCTGAAGGATGATCCCATGGAACCAAGGTAACGTGGGCGGACAAAAATGAATAGGATTGGTGGACAAGGTGCTTCTTCATTATTATCTACAATCAGAACCTTTAACAGAGCGAGTTGAAGCGAGATTTTGGCAAGTTTCCAAATTTTAAAATTTAAAATTCTCTGCAGGATGAGAAGCCCATGGAAATGAGGTAACGTGGGCAGACAAAAATGATTAGGACTTGTGGACATGGTGCTCCTTCATTATTATCCACAATCAGAACCTTTTACAGAGCGAGTTGAAGCGAGATTTTGGAAATTTTCCAAATTTTAAAATTTAAAATTCTCTGCAGGATGAGAAGCCCATGGAAATGAGGTAACGTGGGCAGACAAAAATGAATAGGATTTGTGGACAAGGTGCTCATTCAATATTATCCACAATCAGAACCTTTAACAGAGCGAATTGAAGCGAGATTTTGGCAATTTCCCAAATTTTAAAATTCTCTGAAGGATGATCCCATGGAACCAAGGTAAGGTGGGCGGACAAAAATGAATGGGATTTGTGGACAAGGTGCTCATTCATTATTATTCACAATCAGAACCATTAACAGAGCCAGTTAAAGCGATATTTTGGCAATTTTCCAAATTTTAAAATTTAAAATTCTCTGAAGGATGATCCCATGGAACCAAGGTAACGTGGGCGGACAAAAATGAATAGGATTGGTGGACAAGGTGCTTCTTCATTATTATCTACAATCAGAACCTTTAACAGAGCGAGTTGAAGCGAGATTTTGGCAATTTTCCAAATTTTAAAATTTGAAATTCTCTGAAGGATGATCCCATGGAACCAAGGTAACGTGGGCGGACAAAAATGAATAGGATTGGTGGACAAGGTGCTTCTTCATTATTATCTACAATCAGAACCTTTAACAGAGCGAGTTGAAGCGAGATTTTGGCAATTTTCCAAATTTTAAAATTTAAAATTCTCATGGGATAAGAAGCCCATGGAAACGAGGTAACGTGGGCCGACAAAAATGAATAGGATTTGTGGACAAGGTGCTCCTTCATTATTATCAACAATCAGAACCTTTAACAGAGCGAGTTGAAGCGAGATTTTGGCAAGTTTCCAAATTTTAAAATTTAAAATTCTCTGCAGGATGAGAAGCCCATGGAAATGAGGTAACGTGGGCAGACAAAAATGATTAGGACTTGTGGACATGGTGCTCCTTCATTATTATCCACAATCAGAACCTTTTACAGAGCGAGTTGAAGCGAGATTTTGGAAATTTTCCAAAATTTAAAATTTTCTTAGGGATGATCCCATGGAACCAAGGTAACGTAGGCGGGCAAAAATGAATAGGATTCGTGCACAAGGTGCTCCTTCATTATTATCTACAATCAGAACCTTTAACAGAGCGAGTTGAAGCGAGATTTTGGCAATTTTCCAAATTTTAAAATTTGAAATTCTCTGAAGGATGATCCCATGGAACCAAGGTAACGTGGGCGGACAAAAATGAATAGGATTGGTGGACAAGGTGCTTCTTCATTATTATCTACAATCAGAACCTTTAACAGAGCGAGTTGAAGCGAGATTTTGGCAAGTTTCCAAATTTTAAAATTCTCTGCAGGATGAGAAGCCCATGGAAATGAGGTAACGTGGGCAGACAAAAATGATTAGGACTTGTGGACATGGTGCTCCTTCATTATTATCCACAATCAGAACCTTTTACAGAGCGAGTTGAAGCGAGATTTTGGAAATTTTCCAAAATTTAAAATTTTCTGAGGGATGATCCCATGGAACCAAGGTAACGTAGGCGGGCAAAAATGAATAGGATTCGTGCACAAGGTGCTCCTTCATTATTATCCACAATCAGAACCTTCTACAGAGCGAGTTGAAGCGAGATTTTGGAAATTTTCCAAATTTTAAAATTTAAAATTCTCTGAGGGATGATCCCATGGAACCAAGGTAACGTGGGCGGACAAAAATGAATAGGATTTGTGGAAAAGGTGCTCCTTCATTATTATCCACAATCAGAACCTTTAACAGAGCGAGTTGAGCGCCTTGTCCACAAATCCTATTAATTTTTGTCTACCCACGTTACCTCGTTTCAATGGGCTTCTCATCCCTCAGAGAATTTTAAATTTTAAATTTGGAAAATTGCCAAAATCTCTTTTCAACTCGCTCTGTAGAAGGTTCTGATTGTAGATAATAATGAAGGAGCACCTTGTGCACGAATCCTATTAATTTTTGCCCGCCCACGTAACCTTGGTTCCAAGGGATCATCCCTCAGAGAATTTTAAATTTTAAAATTTGGAAAATTGTCAAATCTCGCTTCAACTCGCTCTGTAAAAGGTTCTGATTGTGGATAATAATGAGGGAGCACCTTGTCCACAAATCCTATTCATTTTTGTCTGCCCACGTTACCTCATTTCCATGGGCTTCTCATCCTGCAGAGAATTTTAAATTTTAAAATTTGGAAAATTGCCAAAATCTCGCTTCAACTCGCTCTTTTAAAGGTTCTGATTGTTGATAATAATGAAGGAGCACCTTGTCCACAAATCCTATTCATTTTTGTCTGCCCACGTTACCTCATTTCCATGGGCTTCTCATCCTGCAGAGAATTTTAAATTTTAAAATTTGGAAAATTGCCAAAATCTCGCTTCAACTCGCTCTGTTAAAGGTTCTGATTGTGGATAATAATGAAGGAGCACCTTGTCCACAAATCCTATTCATTTTTGTCTGCCCACGTTACCTCATTTCCATGGGCTTCTCATCCTGCAGAGAATTTTAAATTTTAAAATTTGGAAAATTGCCAAAATATCGCTTCAACTGGCTCTGTTAATGGTTCTGATTGTGAATAATAATGAATGAGCACCTTGTCCACAAATCCCATTCATTTTTGTCCGCCCACGTTACCTGGGTTCCATGGGATCATCCTTCAGAGAATTTTAAAATTTGGGAAATTGCCAAAATCTCGCTTCAATTCGCTCTGTTAAAGGTTCTGATTGTGGATAATAATGAATGAGCACCTTGTTCACAAATCCCATTCATTTTTGTCCGCCCACCTTACCTTGGTTCCATGGGATCATCCTTCAGAGAATTTTAAAATTTGGAAAATTGCCAATATCTCGCTTCAATTCGCTCTGTTAAAGGTTCTGATTGTGGATAATAATGAGGGAGCACCTTGTCCACAAATCCTATTCATTTTTGTCTGCCCACGTTACCTCATTTCCATGGGCTTCTCATCCTGCAGAGAATTTCAAATTTTAAAATTTGGAAAATTGCCAAAATCTCGCTTCAGCTCGCTCTGTTAAAGGTTCTGATTGTAGATAATAATGAAGAAGCACCTTGTCCACCAATCCTATTCATTTTTGTCCGCCCACGTTACCTTGGTTCCATGGGATCATCCTTCAGAGAATTTTAAATTTTAAAATTTGGAAAATTGCCAAAATATCGCTTCAACTGGCTCTGTTAATGGTTCTGATTGTGAATAATAATGAATGAGCACCTTGTCCACAAATCCCATTCATTTTTGTCCGCCCACGTTACCTGGGTTCCATGGGATCATCCTTCAGAGAATTTTAAAATTTGGGAAATTGCCAAAATCTCGCTTCAATTCGCTCTGTTAAAGGTTCTGATTGTGGATAATAATGAATGAGCACCTTGTTCACAAATCCTATTCATTTTTGTCTGCCCACGTTACCTCATTTCCATGGGCTTCTCATCCTGCAGAGAATTTTAAATTTTAAATTTGGAAAATTGCCAAAATCTCGCTTCAACTCGCTCTGTTAAAGGTTCTGATTGTGGATAATAATGAAGGAGCACATTGTCCACAGATCCCATTCATTTTTGTCCGCCCATGTTACCTCGTTTCCATGGGCTTCTCATCCCTCAGAGAATTTTAAATTTTAAAATTTGGAAAATTACCAAAATCTCGAATCTCGGGATGATCCCATGGAACCAAGGTAACGTGGGCGGACAAAAATGAATAGGATTTGTGGACAAGGTGCTCCTTCATTATTATCCGCAAACAGAACCTTTTACAGAGCGAGTTGAAGCGAGATTTTGGAAATTTTCCAAATTTTAAAATTCTCATGGGATAAGAAGCCCATGGAAACGAGGTAACGTGGGCCGACAAAAATGAATAGGATTTGTGGACAAGGTGCTCCTTCATTATTATCAACAATCAGAACCTTTAACAGAGCGAGTTAAAGCGAGATTTTGGCAATTTTCCAAATTTTAAAATTTAAAATTCTCTGCAGGATGAGAAGCCCATGGAAATGAGGTAACGTGGGCAGACAAAAATGAATAGGATTTGTGGACAAGGTGCTCCCTCATTATTATCCACAATCAGAACCTTTAACAGAGCGAATTGAAGCGAGATATTGGCAATTTTCCAAATTTTAAAATTCTCTGAAGGATGATCCCATGGAACCAAGGTAAGGTGGGCGGACAAAAATGAATGGGATTTGTAAACAAGGTGCTCATTCAATATTATCCACAATCAGAACCTTTAACAGAGCGAATTGAAGCGAGATTTTGGCAATTTCCCAAATTTTAAAATTCTCTGAAGGATGATCCCATGGAACCAAGGTAAGGTGGGCGGACAAAAATGAATGGGATTTGTGGACAAGGTGCTCATTCATTATTATTCACAATCAGAACCATTAACAGAGCCATTAACAGAGCCAGTTAAAGCGATATTTTGGCAATTTTCCAAATTTTAAAATTTAAAATTCTCTGAAGGATGATCCCATGGAACCAAGGTAACGTGGGCGGACAAAAATGAATAGGATTGGTGGACAAGGTGCTTCTTCATTATTATCTACAATCAGAACCTTTAACAGAGCGAGTTGAAGCGAGATTTTGGCAATTTTCCAAATTTTAAAATTTGAAATTCTCTGAAGGATGATCCCATGGAACCAAGGTAACGTGGGCGGACAAAAATGAATAGGATTGGTGGACAAGGTGCTCCTTCATTATTATCCACGATCAGAACCTTTAACAGAGCGAGTTGAAGCGAGATTTTGGAAATTTTCCAAATTTTAAAATTTAAAATTCTCTGAAGGATGATCCCATGGAACCAAGGTAACGTGGGCGGACAAAAATGAATAGGATTTGTGGAAAAGGTGCTCCTTCATTATTATCCACAATCAGAACCTTTAACAGAGCGAGTTGAGCGCCTTGTCCACAAATCCTATTCATTTTTGTCTACCCACGTTACCTCGTTTCAATGGGCTTCTCATCCCTCAGAGAATTTTAAATTTTAAATTTGGAAAATTGCCAAAATCTCTTTTCAACTCGCTCTGTAGAAGGTTCTGATTGTAGATAATAATGAAGGAGCACCTTGTGCACGAATCCTATTAATTTTTGCCCGCCCACGTTACCTTGGTTCCAAGGGATCATCCCTCAGAGAATTTTAAATTTTAAAATTTGGAAAATTGCCAAATCTCGCTTCAACTCGCTCTGTAAAAGGTTCTGATTGTGGATAATAATGAGGGAGCACCTTGTCCACAAATCCTATTCATTTTTGTCTGCCCACGTTACCTCATTTCCATGGGCTTCTCATCCTGCAGAGAATTTTAAATTTTAAAATTTGGAAAATTGCCAAAATCTCGCTTCAACTCGCTCTTTTAAAGGTTCTGATTGTTGATAATAATGAAGGAGCACCTTGTCCACAAATCCTATTAATTTTTATCCGCCCACGTTAGCTTGGTTCCATGGGATCATCCCTCAGAGAATTTAAAATTTGGAAAATTGCCAAATCTCGCTTCAACTCGCTCAGTTAATGGTTCTGATTGTGGATAATAATGAAGGAGCACCTTGTCCACAAATCCCATTAACTTTTGTCCACCCACGTTACCTCATTTCCATGGGCTTCTCATCCTTCAGAGAATTTTAAAATTTGGAAAATTGCCAAAATCTCGCTTTAACTCGCTCTGTTAAAGGTTCTGATTGTGGATAATAATGAAGCAGCACCTTGTCCACAAATCCTATTCATTTTTGTCCGCCCACGTCACCTTGGTTCCATGGGATCATCCCTCACAGAATTTTAAATTTTAAAATTTGGAAAATTGCCAAAATCTCGCTTTAACTCGCTCTGTTAAAGGTTCTGATTGTGGATAATAATGAAGCAGCACCTTGTCCACAAATCCTATTCATTTTTGTCTGCCCACGTTACCTTGGTTCCATGGGATCATCCCTCAGAGAATTTTAAATTTTAAAATTTGGAAAATTGCCAAAATCTCGCTTCAACTCGCTCTGTTAATGGTTTTGATTGTAGATAATAATGAAGGAGCACCTTGTCCACAAATCCCATTAATTTTTGTCCGCCCACGTTACCATGGGATCATCCCTCAGAGAATTTAAAATCTTAAAATTTGGAAAATTGCCAAAATCTCGCTTCAACTCGGTCTGTTAAAGGTTCTGATTGTGGGTAATAATGAAGGTGCAACTTGTCCACAAATCCTATACATTTTTGTCCGCCCACGTTACCTCATTTCCATGGCTTCTCATCCCTCAGAGAATTTTAAAATTTGGAAAATTTGGAAACTTGCCAAAATCTCGCTTCAACTCACTCTGTTAAAGGTTCTGATTGTGGATAATAATGAAGGAGCACCTTGTCCACAAATCCTATTCATTTTTGTCCGCCCACGTTACCTTGGTTCCATGGGATCATCCTTCAGAGAATTTCAAATTTTAAAATTTGGAAAATTGGCAAAATCTCGGTTCAACTCGCTCTGTTAAAGGTTCTGATTGTAGATAATAATGAAGAAGCACCTTGTCCACCAATCCTATTCATTTTTGTCCGCCCACGTTACCTTGGTTCCATGGGATCATCCTTCAGAGAATTTTAAATTTTAAAATTTGGAAAATTGCCAAAATATCGCTTCAACTGGCTCTGTTAATGGTTCTGATTGTGAATAATAATGAATGAGCACCTTGTCCACAAATCCCATTCATTTTTGTCCGCCCACGTTACCTTGGTTCCATGGGATCATCCTTCAGAGAATTTTAAAATTTGGAAAATTGCCAATATCTCGCTTCAATTCGCTCTGTTAAAGGTTCTGATTGTGGATAATAATGAATGAGCACCTTGTTCACAAATCCCATTCATTTTTGTCCGCCCACGTTACCTTGGTTCTATGGGATCATCCTTCAGAGAATTTTAAAATTTGGAAAATTGCCAATATCTCGCTTCAATTCGCTCTGTTAAAGGTTCTGATTGTGGATAATAATGAGGGAGCACCTTGTCCACAAATCCTATTCATTTTTGTCTGCCCACGTTACCTCATTTCCATGGGCTTCTCATCCTGCAGAGAATTTTAAATTTTAAAATTTGGAAAATTGCCAAAATCTCGCTTTAACTCGCTCTGTTAAAGGTTCTGATTGTGGATAATAATGAAGCAGCACCTTGTCCACAAATCCTATTCATTTTTGTCAGCCCACGTTACCTTGGATCCATGGGATCATCCCTCAGAGAATTTTAAATTTTAAAATTTGGAAAATTTCCAAAATCTCGCTTCAGCTCGCTCTGTTAATGGTTCTGATTGTAGATAATAATGAAGGAGCACCTTGTCCACAAATCCCATTCATTTTTGTCCGCCCACGTTACCTCATTTCCATGGGCTTCTCATCCTTCAGAGAATTTTAAATTTTAAAATTTGGAAAATTGCCAAAATCTCGCTTTAACTTGCTCTGTTAAAGGTTCTGATTGTGGATAATAATGAAGCAGCACCTTGTCCACAAATCCTATTCATTTTTGTCCGCCCACGTTACCTTGGATCCATGGGATCATCCCTCAGAGAATTTTAAATTTTAAAATTTGGAAAATTGTCAAAATCTCGCTTTAACTCGCTCTGTTAAAGGTTCTGATTGTGGATAATAATGAAGCAGCACCTTGTCCACAAATCCTATTCATTTTTGTCTGCCCACGTTACCTTGGTTCCATGGGATCATCCCTCAGAGAATTTTAAATTTTAAAATTTGGAAAATTGCCAAAATCTCGCTTCAACTCGCTCTGTTAATGGTTTTGATTGTAGATAATAATGAAGGAGCACCTTGTCCACAAATTCCATTAATTTTTGTCCGCCCACGTTACCATGGGATCATCCCTCAGAGAATTTAAAATCTTAAAATTTGGAAAATTGCCAAAATATCGCTTCAACTCGGTCTGTTAAAGGTTCTGATTGTGGGTAATAATGAAGGTGCAACGTGTCCACAAATCCTATACATTTTTGACCGCCCACGTTACCTCATTTCCATGGCTTCTCATCCCTCAGAGAATTTTAAAATTTGGAAAATTGCCAAAATCTCGCTTCAACTCACTCTGTTAAAGGTTCTGATTGTGGATAATAATGAAGGAGCACCTTGTCCACAAATCCTATTCATTTTTGTCCGCCCACGTTACCTCGTTTCCATGGGCTTCTTATTTATCCCATGAGAATTTTAAAATTTGGAAAATTTCCAAAATCTCGCTTCAACTCACTCTGTTAAAGGTTCTGATTGTAGATAATAATGAAGGAGCACCTTGTCCACAGATCCCATTCATTTTTGGCCGCCCACGTTACCTTGGTTCCATGGGATCATCCGTCACAGAATTTAAAATTTTAAAATTTGGAAAATTGCCAAAATCTCGCTTCAACTCGGTCTGTTAAAGGTTCTGATTGTGGGTAATAATGAAGGTGCACCTTGTCCACAAATCCTATTCATGTTTCTCCGCCCACGTTACCCCGTTTCCATGGGCTTCTCATCCTGCAGAGAGTTTTAAATTTTACAATATGGGAAATTTCCAAAATCTCGCTTCAACTCGCTCTGTTAAAGGTTCTGATCGTGGATAATAATGAAGGAGCACCTTGTCCACAAATCCTATTCATTTTTGTCTGCTCACGTTACCTCGTTTCAATGGGCTTATCATCCCTCAGAGAATTTTAAATTTTAAAATTTGGAAAATTTCCAAAATCTCGCTTCAACTCGCTCTGTTAAAGGTTCTGATTTTAAATAATAATAAAGGAGCACTTTGTCCACAAATCATATTCATTTTTGTCCGCCCACGTTACCTCGTTTCTATGGGCTTCTCATCCTGCAGAGAATTTTAAATTTTAAAATTTGGAAAATTTCCAAAATCTCGCTTCAACTCGCTCTGTTAAAGGTTCTGATTTTAAATAATAATGAAGGAGCACCTTGTCCACAAATCCTATTCGTTTTTGTCCGCCCACGTTACCTCGTTTCCATGGGCTTCTCATCCCTCAGAGAATTTGAATTTTAAAATTTGGAAAATTGCCAAAATCTCGCTTGAACTCGGTCTGTTAAAGGTTCTGATTGTGGATAATAATGGAGGAGCACCTTCTCCACAACTCCTATTCGTTTTTGTCCGCCCACGTTACCTCGTTTCCATGGGATCATCCGTCACAGAATTTAAAATTTTAAAATTTGGAAAATTGCCAAAATCTCGCTTCAACTCGGTCTGTCAAAGGTTCTGATTGTGGGTAAGAATGAAGGTGCACCTTGTCTACAAATCCTATTCATGTTTCTCCGCCCACGTTACCCCGTTTCCATGGGCTTCTCATCCTGCAGAGAGTTTTAAATTTTACAATATGGAAAATTTCCAAAATCTCGCTTCAACTCGCTCTGTTAAAGGTTCTGATCGTGGATAATAATGAAGGAGCACCTTGTCCACAAATCCTATTCATTTTTGTCTGCTCACGTTACCTCGTTTTAATGGGCTTATCATCCCTCAGAGAATTTTAAATTTTAAAATTTGGAAAATTTCCAAAATCTCGCTTCAACTCGCTCTGTTAAAGGTTCTGATTTTAAATAATAATAAAGGAGCACCTTGTCCACAAATCCTATTCGTTTTTGTCCGCCCACGTTACCTCGTTTCCATGGGCTTCTCATCCCTCAGAGAATTTTAATTTTTAAAATTTGGAAAATTTCCAAAATCTCGCTTGAACTCGCTCTGTTAAAGGTTCTGATTGTGGGTAATAATGAAGGTGCACTTTGTCCACAAATCATATTCATTTTTGTCCGCCCACGTTACCTCGTTTCTATGGGCTTCTCATCCTGCAAAGAATTTTAAATTTTAAAATTTGGAAAATTGCCAAAATCTCGCTTGAACTCGGTCTGTTAAAGGTTCTGATTGTGGATAATAATGGAGGAGCACCTTCTCCACAACTCCTATTCGTTTTTGTCCGCCCACGTTACCTCGTTTCCATGGGCTTCTCATCCCTCAGAGAATTTGAATTTTAAAATTTGGAAAATTGCCAAAATCTCGCTTGAACTCGGTCTGTTAAAGGTTCTGATTGTGGATAATAATGGAGGAGCACCTTCTCCACAACTCCTATTCGTTTTTGTCCGCCCACGTTACCTCGTTTCCATGGGCTTCTCATCCCTCAGAGAATTTGAATTTTAAAATTTGGAAAATTGCCAAAATCTCGCTTGAACTCGCTCTGTTAAAGGTTCTGATTGTGGATAATAATGAAAGACCACCTTTTCCACAAATCCTAAGCTTTTTTCTTCGCCCACGATGCCTTGTTTTTTAGTAAAGGGCGCATGTCCTTTTGTAAATTAGTTTTTTTCCAAGTCTATGTATATAAATGTTTTTATTTGATTTGAAAACAGTATGACCTAGGCAAGCTAGTATATTTTTTCTGGTCCATTTTGTCAAAAAATGGGTCTTCTATTCCATTTTGAAGGCATACACCAAATTTTCAATGTCTAACATAGCTATGTTAGTACGCTACCAGAGCTCTGTTAATCGGTATGGTTTGTGTCTAGGATTATAAATTTTAAAATTTATCTTCACACACAATTAATTTTTTTAACTCGGATTCTGAAATTATCTCAGATATCCCACCTTTATGGCTCCATTAAGTAACGAAAAATGACACTGAAGATGGCACATAGCCGAAGCCGGTTTTTCTCCAAACCAAACTTGACAAGGGATGACGGAAATTCGTTCCAAAATTCTACTCCATTAAGTACTTCCTGGACCACCATTTCTATATAGTAACTTAGGCCAGTCCATCACCATTTTTCCATAATGACGACTTATCTTCTCAAGAAAGTTTCAATTGAAATTGTTTCAGATATCCCACCTTTATGGCTGCATTAAGTACTTCCTTGAACACCATTCCATCGCTATTTTTCCAGCCCATCACCATTTTGCCATAATGGAAATAAGTTCAAGATCAGTGTCGCCAAAAGGGCCGTTTTTTAATCCGATTTACTTTTGATTCCTAAATATTTTAGATTTTTTACTATTATGGGTCAATTAATTTCAATCAATTTTTACAGATTTTAACTTGCTTTTAGCTTTAGCACGCTGTCAAAAAATTATTGCAGCGTAGAACAGCGCAGTGTTTGCTGTCATATTTGAACTGTTGCTAAGTTTCATAGCCAACAGTAATAATTACATTTTTCTGATTTCAATGACAACTTTTCGTCACAACGTATAATTGGTACTTTTTTGTTTTTTTTAATTCTTCTCATATTAAACAAATATTATTTATTTTAAATTTAAAGGTATCAAGTTCAGAGTATTTTTCGGTTAGTTTTTGTACCGAATCGGGATGTCAAGATGAGGAGTTCTTCCCTGCCACCAAAGGTGTTACCCTAGCGTGAGTATTTATCAGTTTTTCTTTGTTGTGCTTTTTATAAATTGTGCCTAAAAATCCTTTTTTTATATTTTAACAGAAATGCTTTAAGCCAGTCTTTAAGAAGACGTAATTTAAGTTTTACCCAATTAACAATCACCGATAGCAATGACAATAACCAAACACCAGCATTGTTAGACACGGGTAAGTCACGAAAATGCTTAACAACACAGCTGTTTAATTGTTCTTTTTTTGTAAAGCGTTTATTTAAAAAACAACACTATGAGTACTTTTTGCAAAATGTACTTTCTTATAGGTGCTTCAATAAGAGATACTACTGTACAATATCTCTCGTAAAACGTATTTGTACATTTTTTAAGGTACTTCTCACAAAAGCTACTCTTTCCAAATACTACTTTTTTTAAAAGGTGCTTGTATAGAAAGGTTCTTTTTCTAAATAGTACTTTTCTAAAAAGTTAATTTTATAAAAATGATCTTTTGCCAAATGGTACATTTTTCACAAAAATCATTTTCGATAGCGATCAAAATATCTAATTTATTCTATTGAAATATCATTATCGAATGCCATAATTTGCCCCTGAATTAATTTTCTCGAAAGGCACTTTTTTAAGTCCCTCTTTTTTAAACAGAATGTTTTAAAAAGTATTTTATATGGAATATGTATTAAACTGATGTTTTAATAACTCTCTATTCTCTTTTAAATTTTAAATTGCAGGAACTTCTCCACTGCATACTTCATTAGATGAAAATACTGAAGTGGAGAATTTAGCTGGACATCATTTAATAATCATGGACAAAGATGGGTCGCGTAAGATCCTACAAAAAGCCGCCTCTTTTGGTTCACGTAATCGACCGCCCCGCCTTTTATCTTCAGCCTCAACAGATGAATCGCCAGAGGTGAATTTAACTGGCAAGCAGTTGAAACAGCGATGGTCCGGTTTGTTTGGGGTGAAAAATCCCCAACAGAGTCAGTTGTGTGAATTACTTAATAACTATTCCAAAAATGGTGTGCCGCAAAAAACTCCTGCCACATTAAGCTTTAATAATCCCGATCTCGCTAATGCCATAGATTATTTAGACAATAGACATAAGTCGTGGATGGATGTAGTAGAGAGTGGTGGCATGAATGACAGTGAGATGAGAATACAGACTGCCATATGGGAAATGGTAACCACGGAAATCGACTATATACTCTGTTTGCAAACTGTAACCGATGTAAGTGGTGTTAAATTTTATCGTAATGGAAACGAAAATGTAAACTTTCTCTTTATGTAACAGCTTTTTTTGGCGTGCTTGGAAGCCGTCCAAGCAGAGGGTCTGCTTAAAGAAGTCGATCAACATCGTTTGTTTGCCAATATACGGGATATTTGTGAGGCTAATTTAAAATTTTGGTCATTTTATTTGTATCCCATGGTAGCGCACAGCATTAACACAAGAGAACCCTTAAGTGTGGCTTTTTTCCAATCAGGCTTTATAGCGTTTGGCCACATTTTCGCCCCCTACAAAAAGTACTGTGCCGAGCAGAGTACGTGTCAGTTTTATTGCAAAGAATTGAATCGTACGAATTCTCTGTTTACCTCATATTTGGCCTGGTGTGAGGCGCAAAAAATGTGCAATCGTTTACGTTTAGCCGATATATTGGTAAGGCCAATGCAACGTTTGACAAAGTACAGTTTATTGCTGGCGGCTATAAAGAAACACATGACAGATGTGGAGGAAATAGAGGCGATTGAAACGATGGTAATTATTTATAACATTTTCGTATTTTTTTCATAAAGCAAAAAAAAAAACACAACAACAGAGAGAAAAGCATTAATAAAAATATTGTTTATTTTGTACTCCAGCTTCATACCACCGAACATTTTGTTTTTAGCGTTAATAATCATTTAACAACAAGACAAGAAAATGAGCGTTTAAAGGGTGTTATGGCCCGCATAGAATCCTATGATGTGGTGGTAAGTATTCAAACAAAAAAGTTATAAAAAATATTTTGTACACAAAATTTACTTTCCCATGCCAGGACACCAACAATGAACATTTGGAGAAACTGATTAAACAATATAGCCAAATGTTTGATTTGTGTGGTCCCATGAAAGGCTGTGCCTCTCAACATGTCCGCCATTTATTCATGGAGGGCGATCATAAATACAAAGACAATCTCGGCAAAGTCGAAGTGCATTGTTTTCTCCTAACCGACATGCTATTGGTGTGTAAGTCTATAGCAAAAAAAGGTTTGGGTACCCTTAAAGTGATACGACAGCCCTATCTAACCGATAGGCTTATAGTACAACATTCCAATAATTTATTAAGTTGTGTTTATTTGAATGAATTCCAAGTGGCAATTAGTGCATTTACACTCCAGTGTACAGAGGCTAAGAATTGGTATGAGGCCTTGAAAAGGGCTAAAATCATTTATACCCGGCTAAAGCAAAGTTCTTTAGCGACTCCTTGGGACTCAATGCGTTTTGCGGGCAGTACAGCCGATTCTTTAGGAATAAAAAAATCACCCCTGAATTCTTCCATTTGTTCGCATGTGACCAGTGCAAATAACAGTCATAGCGGTTCAGTCGAATGGAATGATTCACGCAATATTTCCGTGGATTTTGAAAAAACCAATTCGCTGTCCAGTGATGAAGGTTGCACATTTTTGGGTAAGTTTTTTTTTTATACCCTCTGTGTCATTATACCCTTCACAAAAATAAAAAAAAATTAAATATATACGTTTGTCATTCCGTTTGTTATTCCCACAGTATTTATTTTCAGACGGTACTAGATAACCTAGGATCTTGTAAAACTTGGACCATTTAATCAGTAATCAGCCATATCGGCCACAAGTTCCCGAGATATGAGCAAAAAATATTTTTCGTTTTTTTTTTGTTTTTGGATTTTCATTCTTGCGAGGAAACCCTTCTTGCATATTCTGAATCCTTATCAAATTTGCTATAAAGTCCCCTTACATAAATTATCATCTCGAGCAGGCCCCCAGATAACTTCTGGCCCGAAATATTGGACCGAAAAAAGCGAAATTTCACCGAAATATTTCAAAAAATTCAAAATTGTTATAAAAATTTAACTTCACTACAAACGCAAAAATTCACCATAAAATCGAAAAACTGGAATAAAAAAAAATTTTGCCAAAAAGTCAAAAATAAAAACCCGACATTTTATCAAGAACAAAAACAAAAAAAAACCGAAAAACTCAAAATTAATTAAAGTTTGCATATTTATCACAAAAATTTTAATTTCACTAATATTTTGTCATTCCACAAAAAGCCAAAAAATTACAACAAATCCATATTTTATAAAATCCATATTTTTTTAACAAAATCGATAACTAACCAAATATATAAACAAAATCGAATTTCACCACAAACAGTGAATTCAAAAGAATTTTTTAATCACCAAAAATATTTAAACTTCATAGGAATTATAAATTTTATCAAAAACCTCAATCTAAAAAATTAAACATCGACATTTTACCGTAATTTGAAAGTTTACCAAAACTCGAAAATACACCACAAAGGAAAACTATAGTCCAAAAAATTTAACTTTCAAAAATGTCATAATTTTCCACAAAAAAAAAATTCACCAAAAAGACCAAAACAAACAACATTTTTAAAAAAGCAGTTTTAAAAAAAGCGAAATTGCACCAAAAAATTACGAAAAATTTCCAAATTTGACAAAATTTTAAATTCGTTTCAAGTTCGAAAATTCGCCATAAAGTCGAAAAACTGGAATGAAACAGAATAATTGCAAAAATAGCACAAAATCCAACAAAATTCACCTAATTTTAAGGTTTCAACAAAAATTTCTACAAAAACTTGCAAAAAATCAATATTCCATGAAATATCCTATATGACCTATCGTTGTCTTACAAAAAGCTAATTTTAACGTATTTTAAAATTCAACGGCAAAAATAACGAAAGGCTGAAATTACATCAAAAACTCGAAATTTTACTAAAAATCGAATGCCGCTAATATCTACAATTCACAAAAAAAGTCGAGAACTTATCAACAATTTATAAACATTAAAAAAAAAAAAAACAAATAAAAGGAGCCGCAATTAAGAGAAAAAACATGTCATCTAATAATCGATCGAAAATTTTTATAATAAAACGAAAGAAGAGTTTAGAGTTTAAGTGTAAAATAAAACGACTAAAACCGGACGCCAAAATTAAAGATTATATTTTTAATAGTTCATACTATTGTGAAGGGTATATAAGATTTGGCACAGCCGAATATAGCTCTTTTACCGGTTTTGATTATAAATTTTATTGCAAATTCTCTTGTTGTTATTTCTAGGAGCTCATGGTTTTCCTTTAAAAGGCAAACCTTTAACCACCATTAGTCCACAAAAATTGAAAGTTAATACCACCACCTCTTCCCATATGCTAACTGTGCAGCCTCTTAATCATTTGGGTCAAAGTTTACCTAACCTCAATCTGCATCACAGTCATACGTAAGTTTAAACCATTTCAAGCTTCATTTTGTATTGTTTATACTTTCTTATTTTTTTTATTTGTAACTGGATAATTTGTCGCTTGAGGCAAAAGAAAAGGCCAGCCCTTATTATGAGTAACATTTATTCTTCGACTGTAGTCGAAATAGCAAATCTAACAAATTTTTATTTCGTAATATGGCGCGTATTTAACCAAGAATAGTGCTATATTCCTTGAAACCTGGTACAATTAAATTCCTTGTGATGCACAGGTGATGATGGTCGCGCAACAGCAAGAAACATTTCCAAATATCCAAATTTTCAAGGATTTTCACACACTACGATACAGCAGCGGAAGCGAAATTCTGTTCGATAGAACGAAAGTTTCGACACTGTTTGCAGCTTAAAAAATTAATTTGGCATTTGATATTTGCTGTTGGCTATCAGCGAAGTTTAAACGTCGAATACAGCTCATAATAAGCGATAATCAATTTTTCTTTTCTTCACTTTTATACGCTAAATAAAAAATCCACCTACTCATTCCATTTATGAGAAGTTGTCACCACCCACCGTTTAAAAGGCTTATACGGTTTAATGGTGTTTTCTTTTCTATAAAAAATGTAGAGTTTTTAATTCTTGTTATATTCGTAATATGTTTACGCCCACAAAAGGTGGTGTTTTTTAGTGTAATTTTGCTTTTAAGAATGGCGAAAGGCATTGCCCTGCATAATCTATATAAAATCTTAAATAATAAGAAAGGGTGCCTTTAACAAGGCAACATTTTATTTATGAAACGAAAACGCCATGAGAAGTAGTTATTTAAAAAAATCTAAAGAAGATCAATTTAATTATTTTTTGTTTAACCATAAATTTTTTCTTTTTTTAAATTAATTTCTTTTTTATGTTAAACGCGTTTACGTTTTTTGGTTGCCACTGTAATTTGTGTGTCTTGTGGATACAAATCTATATGTGTATTAATGTGAACATTGCGGACATATGTTTAGTAATCTTTACCATACTTATAGTAATAATACACTGTTGGTACCGGGCACCGCCAATAGTGCACATTCCGGTAATTTATTGCTATCACCTAGTCATCGCGGAATTTCATATCCACCACCAAGCCCCACCAGGTAAGTTTTCCCTTTCAAATTACAAAAAAAAACTTAGAACGATACAATCGTCTAGAAAATTTGTATAAAAGTGACTTAAGAATATTTTAAAAAAATTGAGTGGCACTTACACAAATTTTCTGAACGCTTAATTCATTTGAAGTACGTAAGCAGGCATATGATACTTTAAATTGAAAATTGTTTGTAAATTGGATTTTAACAGTTTTACGATTTTTATTTTCAAAGCAAAAATAAATAAATTAGCAACTTTTCTCCAGCTTAAAGAAATTTAAGGAAAATTGTATTATAATTCATTTTTTATTATACAGACGAATTTTAACATAAATCCAGTTCTGAGGAAATAATTTTGTATAAAATAGCTATTAAAGTTTTGCAATATTTTTTCAAATTACATTTAATATGCCAATGCATCAGAGACTAGAGAGAGAGAGAGAGAGAGTTGAAACATTGACAGTTCAATGATCAACTCTCTTTCTAACCTCTCTGATGTATGCATATGCTATATGGAATGTAGCTTATTATTTACCTAAATAGTAAAATAACTAATTTAATTTTATATTTAAAAAAATAAATCAAACTATTTTCATAGTAACATTTTCCTATCTAATGCAGGGTCCCCCTTCGCAGAGGCATGGCTTTTTCAAATTCCATTAAAAATCCGCCACTTTTGAAAACGCGCAATATTACCTCACAAAATAGTATAAATTGGCATCAAATACCCGCCACGCCCACACCAACAAGTCCGCAGTCTCACAAAACAACACCCGCCAATAATGTGGTCATGAAAACATCAATAACCTCTTCAGCGTCAGCTACGGGCACAGTGAATACAATAATTGAACAACAAGAACAACAACCAGCACAAGAACTAACAACAACAATAACAGAGTGCACTGGTAGTATACAATTGAGCAGTAGTAGTGCAAAATTTAGCACACAACTGTCAAACTCCGCAGAAACAGATGTTTAATTTTTTGTAAGAACAAAGGAAACCCCCCTTATCAAAATTATTGTAAATTAGGCAAGAATAATTAAAATGGATAGAATTATATACAAAATTTGTGAAAAAGAAAGTGAACATTGCATAGAAAATGTTAAGCAAAATTAAAAACAAAAATAATAGTAATAATAAAAAATTATGTATATACAAATATTTTGGAACATTACTGCTAGTTGTACAATTTTTCACCAATCACTACTTTCGTCTTAAACGAATCGAAATAAGTGTAGCCATCTTTTGAAGCGATTTACAAATCGTTGAAAGAAACTGATAGTTATAAAAACAGGCGCGGATCCAGGGATAATAGAATGAGAGCCTCCGCCCCTAACGTTAAAAAAAATTCGAGAAGATTTTTGCTTCGAAAAGAAATATAATTTTTATCGGCATTTTGAAAATGTTTTTTTTTTCAAATCGATATACACACTAGTTTGACTTTGTCACGTGTCTTTGGCAAGTAAAACCTGAAAAACCTTCTCTCTTCTACTTTTTTGTTCGCCTTCAGCGTGAAAGTCGTATATACTAGCAGAGTTTGCAAATTGCCTGCCTGTCATCTAGGATCTATTTATTTCACCCACAATTTCCCCTTAGTCATCTAAAGGAGAGTGGCGGAGGCAGAATTGTATATGTACATATATAATGCAAAATTTAAAACAATACAAAGATTCCTTAGTTGAATTAAACTACACATACCTAGAAACTACATATGTATGTAGTTTTAAAAATAACAAATAAGTAAATTGTTTATAAAACAAATAAAGCGCTCTAGATTTTGTTTAAATTTTCATATTATGTGTCATAAATTGCTAATGTGTTTTTTTTAAATCTACCACGTTGTAAATTTGTTTTCTGTTAAATACATCTCTTTAAGTAACGAAATACTACACCTTCCTCTATTTTTAAAACATTTAACAGTATTTTTGTTGTAAATATACTAAATAGAACAAATGTATACCTAATAAATATCCAGCAAATTATTTAAGAATATAAATAATTAAAACAAAATTATATCAAAAATAAAAATTTTGAATAAATAAAAAAAAATTAGTAAAACAAAAATTGTAAATTTTTAAAATATTACAAAACGAATTTGAAAATATTTAAACAAAATGACATTAAATAGGGAAATATAAGTATATTAACAAAAGCGAAAGAAATGCAAATAAGGTAAACTTTAAATGCAAAAAAAAAAAATATTTGTAAACTTTGGAAAACATGCAGTAATTTTGCAAGGTCGTTAAAGTTATTAGGAAGTCTAGACCTAGACCTCAAGGCGATTCAGGCATGTTCTGACACTCACGCCATTTTCAAATCGCATGTAATTTGCAAAACGCAAAACTTTTCCCAGTATGTTCTGAAACTCACGTTTGGTTGCGATTCGTCATATTTCGAAGTTATATTCGAAAAATAAAAACATGATTTGCCAAAACAAACATTAACCAACAACAATAAACAACTAAATTTAAAAGCCAGCAGCATTATAGTTAAGCATATTATTAAAATTATAGCTGTTCTTGACCTTTTTTTTAGTTTAATTTATTAAAATTGTCCAAGCTTGAAGGTCTTTTAGCTTTAAAAATAATGCAACCAAGAAAAAAATGCATTTATTGTTACAAAAAAATTATACCCGAAAGTGGTCTTAGAAGCAAATTAAGATAACTTTACAGGTTTGAACATAAAACTGCATTTTAGAAACTTCTAATATTTTTATCTAAATAACACGGAGGTATTTATTTATAATTTAGATCAGCTGTTGTTTAGCAAACGAAATCAAATGAGCAGGCAAAATGAATAATATCAAAGAACATTTTTTAAGCAAATATAAATATTTTAGCTTCGATAAAAATTAAGAGAAACATTTAAATTATTTATATATCATTTTATTTTGTTTATGCTAAATACATCACTTCATTTCAGTATACTGTTACGATTTGAAGTCGCCAAGCTTCTTGCGATTGCGATTTACGGAACACATTTCTTGTGAATTCAAGTCAGTAACCCAAATATTATGCGAGATGCGAGGGTCAGAAAATGCCCGATAAAATAAATCAAACATTTGTAATTGTTATGGGTTGGTATCTTTTTAGCTTGTGAAATGCCTAAAATGCAAGATTAAAAAAACCACAACCTAACGTGTCGCATTTAACAGGCGATCTGTAGTTTTCTCGAATTGATTTCAGGCGACCGATTTGTTTCCAAGTTACTGCATTTTGTTGCGACTTATTGCTGATGGTGTGTCTGACCTTATACCCCGAAATGCCCTTAATGGAATTTAAAACAGAGTAAAAGATTTGCAATAACCTAACATTTTCTTTTACATTTTTTAAAAGTTTGGCACGCTAATTTAAAAAAATTAATTTTAAAATGAAAATTTCTGGAATACAAAGGAACGGATGTGTCTTCCCATTTTCACTTTCTGTAAAGTAACATTGAACTTTTACTTCATACTCAGAGAGAAATGAAATATACGACATTATGGGCAGCACCTGCAATAAGTCACTTTTTTCACTATAGCATTGCGTAATTAGAAATTGCTTTATAATAGTAACAAATAAAAATAAATAGCTTTAAACGAAAATGATACATATTAATTATTACTCGTAAAACTACTTCTATAAATATTTGAAACCTATTAAAGTATTGAAATCAAATTAAAGAAAATAACTATTTAATAGAAGAAATATACTGCAACTTAAACCAAAATTGGCCTTCCTTAACTAGAATTTTTTAATCCTAGACGTTTTTAAAGAAAAACTCTCCTCCTCCTACTCTTCTCATTTAAATTTCTTCCTAAGTAGTTACTATTTACGAAATACATATACATATTTTAGTAAAACAAAATAGAGTTTAGAATTTAGAAAAAGTAAAACCACCAAAAAATAGTTTATTGGTTTAAAAAAACACACAACAACACACTGTAAGAGCAAACTAACAACAATTAGAGATAATTTATGAAAATTTAACAAAAAAAAAAACAAAAAAGGAATAAAGTGCGCGTCGAAATGATAAGGTCCCGCCAGCTACTTAAATATTCGCTGCTCAAATGTTGTGCATACAAAATGCATTTGCTATCAGTTGTTCATTACAAACGTCAAGAGCTGGATATTCACATTGAATAATTACGGCAAATCTGAAGCACTTTATGGTTAATATTCATAGTAGCACATACAATTGACGGGCACCACATATACAGATATATAGGGTATTCTTTTGAAACCGATAGAACTAACAGAAGAGTTAACCGTCAAACGAACTGTCACTTTTTGACATTTATGATTAGCATACTCTGCCATATTATTATGAATACATTGAGGCTTGAACAACGCTACCAAATTATCCAGATTTCGTTTAAAAATCAGTCATCAACTGATCCAATGTTTTATCTCAAAATTGTGTTCAGCGATGAGACTTATTTTAAGCTTAACAAGTTTGTTAGTAAACCAAATTGTCGCATATATATGGAGTGAAACCAATCCACAACCGACCCTACAGACTCCAGTGTATACAGAAAAATGCACCGTTTGGTACGGTTTACATGCTGGTGGCATAATTAGACTTTATTTCCTCAAAACTAACAAAATTGGTCGTCCAGAATAAGCTTCGGAGTGAAACCAATCCACAACCGACCCTACAGACTCCAGTGTATACAGAAAAATGCATGATACGGTTTACATGCTGGTGGCATAATAAGACTTTATTTCCTCAAAACTAACAAAATTGGTCGTCCAGAATAAGCTTCGTCAAGGACAGCCGCGGTGGCCATATGCCAGAAATAATGTACAATTATTAATACCATGTATTGATCTTTCGATTACCAATTTTTTTTTTATTAAAATTATATTTTACATTTTTTTTTACAATTCAAAGTTCTATCGAGCTTTAAAAAACACCCTATATGTATTTATATGCCTGGAGGACGCAAATTGTAAGTCTGTTAACTTTGTGGCATTTAACCACGAACATGCATGGTCAAGCCGAAAATGTGCGGAATCGCAAAAGATGTTATAACACCTTGAGCAAATTGTGATGAGTGTAGCAAAGCACAGCAGACACTTTCAATTGACGGCAAAAATACATTTCAGTACGTACGAGATTTGATCATTAAGCAGCGCACTTTATTTTATGATGCCCATCCCAAATTAAACATTTTTTTCCCATTGTATAGTAGTAGACTATTTTAATTTAATTGTTAAGAAGTGGACAAAAGAAAAAGCGTAACTAAAGTTCTAAATTAAATTTTAATCAAAACCAATCAACAATTTTAATCATAGATTATTGCTTCGTATTTAAATACTAGACCCCCCTCCCTTAAAAGCCTGAAGAACTATTCCAAAATCCCTTTTAATTTGTACATAAAATGAAACATATTTTTAAGAAAAAAAATTCGTATTCCATTAAATTAATTTAATATATATGCAAATATATATTCGTAAATGGTGGAGTGTAATGGGGAAATAAGCTTTTAAATATTGAACTTAATAAATAAATTTGTTGAATTTCACACAACAAAAATAATATAGTTACATAAAAAGAATAACATTAAAATGTTTTAATATTTTTAAAGATACAAGTCAAACATATATCAAATGATACTTTAATATATTTATTTATAATAAAAAAAATTATATTTTAGAGCAAAAAAATATTAAATAAATTTAGAATTATCTTCGATGAAGAAAAGTAAAGTGTTTTATTTTTGAAAAATTTTTATATTTAAACATAATTTACTTTTAAGAAACCCAAACCCTTTACTCGTATTAAATGCGTAATTGGTAGAAAAAAGATGTTTTGAGTTATAAAAAGTTATTAACTGGAGTTGTCAACTACTTGACATTTTCGAAAAACCTGTATTTGGGTTTTTTATTTAAAATCCAGTTCGAAAATTCGAGTTTTCGGATTTGCCTCATTAATAAAGTTATATATACATTTTTTATTTTCTTTAATTTTTAAATTTGTACACATTTCAGTCCCATGTGAAGATTAAAATTTACGGGTGATTTTTTGCTATTTGTTTTTTCAGTGTAAAAAAAGAGGTGGCATGTGGCTACTACAAAAATGCTAAGGTTTGCCATTTTACAATGAATAGACTAACAAACGAATAACGTTTACAAATCACTGAGTTTTATTATCAAAATTTGTGCTCTGTGAGAAATAGGGTTTCTATCGAAAAATTTTCTTCATTTTTGGCTCAATGGGTACGTCAACAAACAGAATTGCCAGTGATCCAGCTGAAAGTAGCCCTATTATACCCGAGTACCTTGCTGGCCTTCCTGCCGAGGGGCTCTTTGAGCACCATTCTAGCCTGTCTACATGTGGTATTCTCCCTCCACCTATTCAGGTGTAATGAGTTTACCCATTGAAGAACTCTAGCTCGCACTAGGCCATTCTCCAGGGCAACCCTGGGTTCTGGTCCACAGGAATCCACATCAGATCCCCTTTTTGCTAGTTCGTCTGCTGCTTCATTCCCAGCTGTGGCTATGTGTCCCTTAACCCACATCAACGTCACCTCATTCAACAAGGCACTTCTGTTCAGTTTCAGAACACATTCCAGCACCAGTTTGGAATATACGTTCACTTGCCTCATGCGTTTTACAACTGACTGATTGTCAAGTGCAATGAGAACCCTTTTCCCATGCACTCGGCTTTCAAGCAAGTGATCCAACGCATGCAGCAAACCAAGCAGTTCTGCCTGGTAAACTGATACGTACCTTCCCAAACACAGACTACAGGACAAGTTCAGCTCAACTGAGCATACACCTGCTCCTGCCCTGCCACTCATAAGAGAACCATCATTAAAAATGCTGATGTCGTTCTCCATACACTCATTGTGTATAATGCCTTCCGCAATGAGTGTCCATTTTGCAGGGTTATTCATTTCAATAACCAAAAATATTGTTTATAAATAAGGCCGTACACGAAGCGAAGCTTTTTTTAAACAAGGCGAATTTAAAATTTTCTTGTTCATAAATTTTATGGCGTTTTCGTTGCTGAAAAATTTAACATTTTTTGCCTTTTGGCTTGAAAACTTAAAGAAACGATATTTAGCGAATACCTTGGGTGGACTTATACAGCGGTATTTTTATTCTGAGGTTTGTGAGAAACCCACGCTTAACCCTGACACGATTATTGGCAATAACCCAACAAGCAATTTACCAACGCCTCTTAAGACATGGGAACGATTCAAAAATAATGAAATTGTGTCCCGTTTGCTTATTTTCGATTTATTAATAACAAATATTTTTCAAGCTTTAAAAAAATTCTTCAAATAATTTTATTCACTATCTATATTTTGCTACTCATTTTGTATAGTAACAGAAAATATTGTTCTTCTAAAAAAATGGATAAAGGTTTTGTAGTGAGCTGGCATAAACAACCAGCAAAACGAGTAGAGACTAGCTAAAACCCTCCCTATAAACAAATGTCAGTGCATTTATTTTTAAACGAAACAATATTAATTTCGAAACTAGCAGGTTTAAAATCTTAACTTAATATAAAAAAGTTAATATAAAAAATTTTAACTTTCAGGGTCTATTATCCTTGGTGTCGTCGGTGCAGTTTCTCGTTTGTTTTACTACCACGAGTGATTAGCCAAATTGGCTTACAGCATTATTAGCTGTTTGAACTGACTGTACCAATCGCAGGCAATCGTTATCGAACCCATTTTTGCTCTTGTTTATGTTTAAAAATCGGTTAGATTTGTCGAGCGCTATCAAAAGGAGGCTTGACGAGAAAATGAAATGTTTTAGCATAAAACCTTGTATTCAAGAAAACCCAGAGAAAGCAAAGTTGCTTAAACTAAGAAAGTGCATAATACATATTTAAAAAAATATATTGTTTTAAAGCTTTCGAAAATGTACCATATCTAAACATAACGTACGTTGAAAGAAAATAAAAACACCTTCAAGCCGCAATTTAAAAAAAAGTATTTTTTAACTAAAGAAATTAAAACAATTACTTTAAATAAAAATTTAAAAGAAAAAGATTATTTATAGTTAATACGTTTTTTTTTTTTCGAACTTACTCTTTGTATGACTTTATTTTCAAACAAAAAAAAAAAGAACAAACCGTAATTTTCAAAGCTACAAAGCGTTTATTTTTTTTTTCTTAACTACGTATTTTTTACTTACAGCCGTGTGCACAAAAATTAAGTTTAATTTGAAAAAAAAGTGTCGAACTAAAACTTTTATATAAACTTTATCTAAAGCCAGTATAAAACATGGACTTAAGTGTATTTTGAAAAATCGCGATTTGTATTTTGTTTATCCGAAGAACGATCATCAATATCGGCGTTAGCTGCAGTTGAACCGGCACGATTTTGATTTTCAAGAAGCTATTTAAATAATAACAATATATATACATACATATATAAACATTTTTTGCAATAGATAAGTCTTAAAGTAAAAAGTAATGGCTTGAAAAAACTCACCTTAGTGCGTAAACGTTTAATGCTGCGTAATCTTTCCAACCAATTGGAAGCATATGGATTTTTCTTTTGTAAACTTTGGTAAACGTTTGAAGCCAGCTAAAAACAGAAGGCAAGAAAAAAACTTTAGTTGTTTAGTTTTTCACATTATTTCAGCTTATCTTTAACTTACATTGGCATGTAAAGCCATCTGTCTGGCTAATAAAGGAGCACTTTTATCAGAAACAATTTTCGATCCTGGATGACATACAAATTGTGCAATTTCAGGTCGAGCTTTTACATAAACTCGATTTGTATTAAGCTCTAGCGGCTCAACAATAACACAGGCATAACTAAATTGACCCTAAAAACAAAGACATTGATTAAAAGATAATATAAAGATATATATTTTCTGTAATGGTCAGAATACATAACATCTGTTCACACTAACTTTTGATTACATTTTACCACCAATGGATTATTTCTTTTTAAAATCCTAATTATTTGTTTCCCCCATTCACAAATCAAATATGTTACGTGTAAATTATCTACTCCTGTCGGCTGAATTATTCATTTATTACTGTAGTTGTTATTGAAGCATGTCAAAGCTTACAACAGACCAGTCTGGTAGCCGGTTCTAAGTAGGCAATCAGCTGATAATGCCTTGATTTGGTATTCTAACATGTTCGTGTCGTAGGTGAAATTCAATAGAATAATAATAGATTGTAATAGGCTAGCGAAAATTCTGATGAAATGACACAAGTGGTGTTACCAGGGTATGGTTTCATTAACAGTTTCAAAATTTCTAGAAATATGTTTTATAAAGGTTTTTGTTTGTGTGCTGCCGTCTACAATTTTTCACTTACGGTAGATAGAACTGTCCAATTGTATATATGGACAAATGTAAGTGTACTCGTGTACTAAGACTATTTTTTCCACAAGCAACAAAACACGTAACTACTCAATAATAGTTTTAGTTTCTTAAAAATAATATATACCCAAATTAGGGTAGACGTATATAGGAATTGTCCCTTATTGAAAAAAATTTCCAAAATATATATTGCCTTAGCTTAGTTGTTAGCAATCGTTCATAGTGTGTAAGAAATCTGAAATCTGTATTTATTGCCTCTTATATCACTTACCGATATTGTATTAAGATTGTAATCTTCACCACTTTCGTTGTATATAATGTTGACATAATCGTTACCAATGTATTTCTTTTTCTCATTGCAATTGGGATCACTACTAAGTTTAGTGGGCATTAAAGTGGCCACATGAAAGGTCACCTAATAAATAAGATTATATAATTTAGCTGATATCTAGAAAATATTTATTTTCTGTTGCACAAACCTGCACTATATCATCCTTCCAAATGTAAGTAAATTTGCCATCCGCACCATTCTTTTCCAAAGATACGAATAAATTATTTTGTGCTGCTTCTTTCAAATTAACTAAAGTGCCAATGCTGCGCAAGAACTCAACATAACGAGTACTGCCATGAGAGTTTCGTAAGATTTCGACCATATTATTACATTGACCTTGGCCTACATAGAGCACTCCAATGCCGTGCGTTTCAAATGGCGGTGCTAAATCCAAAAGGCTGACGGCGCTCATTTGTTCGGGTGGCACTTTTATGGGCACATCAGTCACTTGGAATTGTCCAGTATGATACAATTGCATAAATATAAAGCTGGGATTCATGCAAAGTTTGGTGTTGAGTTGTGGTTTAGGGGCGCCGTAGCGAGAGAAGGTGGTAGTGGGTGGCCGGGTTTTGCCGTTGTTTACCTCTCTTACTACAGAAATAGTTTTAGAACGGCCTCTCATTTCGCCATTGTTGTAGTCAGTGTTTTGAGTTGTGCCCCCCTGGGAAGAAGCTATATTGGAATTGTTGCCGCCGCTACTGGACTTAGTAAGTCCTTGATGGTAACCAAAGGAGGTGGTTTTAATGGTAGGCGCATGTGTCTTTTCTTGGCGTGGAGAGTGTTGTGGCGCCGGTGATAAGGGCGGTTTGGCCATAATTTTTTCTTCTCCAGCTGCACCAGTACTAGTTGATTTCAAAGAATTGGCCGAAGCAGACTGTTGCACAGACGTTTGTGATGCATTTGATTTCTGGCTAACATCATCAGCCGATAATTGTTTTGGTGGCAAAGTGAGGTCATCTGGGGCTTTAAGATTCGTGGCTATTTTAGTAGCCTGTTGTGGCGGTGTAGAGCCAGCAATTTCCTCGGGTATAGCTTCACAGCTCACCTTAGTGTACTGTACACTTTTCTTTTTCTGTTGCAATTGTGGCTGATGCTGTTGTTGCAACTCTGTTTCAGAAATAGTCTCTGCCATCGTAGAAGACTCTTGTGACAGGGGAGCTGGTTTATTCATTAGGAAGGTTTCTCGCCAACTAGACGACATTTCAGGACTAGAATTAACTCTTCTTACCGGCTTACGAGCCCGCATTTGTCCATCTTCTATGGCTAAATATTCCTCGTCAGCCTCACCATCACTAACACTGCCGCTCAGTGCTTCTTTTCCTCTCTTACCAGTCGCTGTCATTTTAGGTATATCTATAGCTTGTGTGCCGGCTACAGTCTGGATCGAAGAAGAAATTTCCTCTTGCCTTTGCAAGGCTCTAGTTTTTGAAACCAATTTGGGCTCTTCATCTAAAGATTTTGTCAGGATAAGTTCGGTTTTATTTGGCTCAGTTGGTACAGTTTCCTTTATTTCCTTGCTTATAGATGACATATCTTCTAAATTCTCGGTTTGTAAGAATTCTGGTCCAAAAACTCCTCCATAATTTGTGGGTAAGAATAGTGACACCATACTGCTAAAGGGCACATCATAGCCGAAGCAATCATTAGATATGGGGTTTTGAATGCGTGTTATCCAAGAGATATTTCCCGTCGGGCGTCGTATTAAAATCTCCGCCCAAGCTGTACAGGAGCGCACACATATGGATGAAGCACAAACACTGGAGGAAGACAAGGAATTGCCCAAAAGAGAAGTACAACTCCCACCCCCTAAGCCACCACCTGCAGTACCAACGCCTAAATCAGTACTACCCGCTTCGGGATTAGAACCTCGGCGAGATAAAGCTTCCAAGGAGGCGGTAGAACTATTGGAAGTTTGCCTTTGTGTAGTGTGTGAAGTCGATGAAGAAGATGAGGTTAAATCAGTGCTACCGGCCGAGTCATTACCACTGCTGTGCTGTAAGGATACCTTAGTATAACGATGTTCATAGGTTGGAGCTCCCTGGGTGTGACTTATTTCAGGTGATATGGGTGTAGTGCCCGAATTAGTATCAGTGCTATTTTTAGGACTTAAAGTGTATGCTTTGCCTAGTTGAGAACAACGGTCACACAAGCCATTGCGCGTCGGCCCTGAAGGACAACCAGAAGTGGTAATTGTTACCAAATTGTGTCCAACTAACCAGGTTTGAGAGTGCCCATCCTTCAAAAGATACTCCACGGCAGGAAGCCTAAATCGAAGGCATAAAACAAAGTTTTCAGAATTTATAACGAAATTGATAGGTCACCAACTAAAAATTTTTGTTATACATTTCAAAGCAGGAAAATTTTGTAAGTGGTAGCAAACTTTAAGCTTCTTCTAACAATTAAGTGAAATCAAAAACTTTAAAATACTCACCGCTTAGGCAAAGCCGAACAGGGCGAAAAAGTATGGCGCGCCAAAAAGTCAATACATGTCTCGGCCAATTCAGCGTGAAATGATTTCAAACCCTCATTCATTAGAGGACGCATTTCCGAATGATTACGGGCCGCTGAAGAAGCTGAATTGCGACTACCACGCTCAGTTAAACTAGTGCTACGTTTACGGTTGGACGAATCTTCATTTAAATTTTGAAAATCTTGACGTTGTATGTTACGTGTCAAATTATTAATATCTTCGTACAACATGCTAGCATTCGATTGTATGGACTAAAAAGATTTGTTTAAAGTTAAATATCTATTTTCAATAGAAGCAAAAGCGTTTTCATTACATTGATTATGTAGTTGACGCAGTTTCTTCTCAACTCCAATTTACACTTCAAAAACCAGCCGGCAATAACATGATGCGCCAAAGATACAGTATAATGATCGTATCGATGAGGTTTGGTATACGGCAAAGAAATGGCAAACACATACATGTATTGACGTGAGGTAAAATTCATGCACAAATCATTAGACAAACGGCTTAGAACTATAAAAATAATATTTGTCTACATCTTAATTAATTGTTAAAGCTTATTAACTTACTGGACAAAAAATCCAAAACAGCCAAAGCCACCGACGGAGTATCAGACATTTTCGACATTTGCAATAAAATATCCGGTAACTTGCGCATTAATGCTTCCGGCATTTCCAATATGATGGTGGTTATGGTATTAATACAAATATTAGCTATGGTCGCTATGCCGCTGCCAAAGTTCGAGATGCCCATTTTTAGAACTTCAATTATTTTGTACTGATTAGATGGCTGCAGATATGGGTGATATATAACTAGAGCACCTATTGCTGGTAGTACCAGGCTATTCAATTCATCTGTAGTACATTTATATGCCACATGCAGGGCTTTGTTGCTTTCGGAAATCGTTTTGAAAAGAGCAGCGGCTAAAGATTCTACATCGTTGCCTTGTATTAAGGCCTTATTTTGCATGACTTTTGGAAGTTCTTTGATGACCAGCTGGAAAATATGAAAATCTAGAACGAGCATGGAACAATACGATTAGCGTCTGCATTAATATAATATATGCATATGTTGTTCTTTTTAAACATACCTCTATCCTTTTCCAAACACTTAATAATAGTCTCACAAGCTCGCTTTATAGAAATCGTGGTAAAATGAGCATTTGGCACAACATCATGATTAGATAACTGCGTTAATAAGGAATGACGCTGATGATGATGGCTAATGTCGTGCATAGGTAAACTAGAATCGATACCCAAATAATAGCTGTACTTAATATTATCATTATTGGTGGGATCGGGATAGCCAATATGATAAGAAGCATTAGCACGAGCCTTTAACATCCAAGAGAAAATCTTAAAAAAATACATTAGTTAATTTAATTCGAATACTAAATTTACTAAGTTTTGAACCAAATTTACCTTGTACCTAACCACATTGACCTGTTCAAACACTTTAGGATGTTGATAGTTTAACTCCAAATGACCCACTAATATATTGAAAATTTTAATTGCATGACTCGAAGGCAAACGATATAGCTTTATGACAAACACTTCAATTAAACCATCAACGGCTGTGATGACATCTTGTATCTCCTTTTCGGTTTTTATGTCGGTACCATATTGTTTGTGCTGGTCATACGGACGATTTATTATCTTTTCCAGTATGTCCAATAGTTCACCGCAACGTTTGGTGTCACAGTGACGGGTAAATTCAATTAAAGCATCTGCTACAGCTCTCCTTAGTTGAACATCGGTTTCATTACAAACATGAGCGAATAAGGGCATAACGACACGTTCTAAAATCTCCTCTTCATAACACGAACGATTAAGATCCATTATATTCAACAGAGACTGTATGACTTTAATGCGTATAGAAGTGTTGGACATTTTATAGAAACGTTGTACGAAATTATTTAACAAAAGTAACCACTCTGGTCTAGTTGCAGTGATTTTTGAAGATCTATAGTCGATTAAGAGTAAAACCGAGTTTTCGGGCCTACTTTCTGCTACACGTTCAATTAGATCATAAATACGTTCATAGTTGGCTAAAATTTTTGCCTTTTCATCCTCTAAAAGTTTCTCTATAAAGCTTATGTTCTCATGGAAATGATTTTTAAGTTGTAACAAGCCATTTGTGGTGGTGGAGAAACCTTCTGCAGAAACATAACAAAAACAACAAATTATAGGAATTACGTTCTTTGAACCTTTAGAAGAACTCACCATAATATTCTATATTGTCCACAATGGCTGACATTATATCGCATATACGATCCCATATAATTTCCGGTAATTCCGATTTATATTTTGTTATTACTATGTGTATGCCAATTATAACCTCATAGGTGACACTAACATGACGGCTGTCTAGGGCCTGCGAATTAATAATATTTATTGCTGTCGTGAGGATTATCACCCTAAAAGCGAAGTACTTACCCTCAAAAAACTGTTAAGCACCATGGAGGCATAAAATAATGGTGATACTTGAAAAACTATGGGAGCTCCAAAAATATTCATGTTTAAATGAAACACGGCGCCTCTTAGCAGAAAATTGTCCTCATATAAAGTGCGATCATTTAAAATGTTACACATCATTTTCATGGAATGATAACCCAATTCAGTGCCCAAAAGGTTTTTCATGATCTAAAAGACATGTGTAAGAATTTTAGCTGTTGTTATTTATTATAAACTATTAGAGATTGAAGACAGAGGCTAATATTAGGCAAAAAATTAAAAACAAAGCCAAAATCATGTCCATAAGTAAAGAAATATTGAAATATTTCGTAGGTTTTAAATTTCACAAACATTTTTGTGAATTTTTCTCAGTAAAAAATTCTAAATTTGGTTTAAAAATTTAAACACTTGAGATTTTATTATTGTTTTACTTTTTTTTTTAAAAGCTAGCATTTCCCCCGGTATACTTCGCTAATTTTATTAACAGTTAAAGAAGAAAGCATTAATAATTAAAAGTGAATCTTAAAATGCTAAAATTGCTAAATTCTAAGTCAGAGTTCCAAAGATGGTACAGTAGACAATCCTTTCGACTGGTTACAACAAAGCCCAACTATTCAAAAAATCTTTAGTACAGAAGAAAATCATTGTGACCTGCCCATGGCCTACTACGCGGAATGTTATCAAGAATCGATGCCAGTGGACAAATACGTACAGAATTGGATGAGTTTCATTATTGTAGTTTTTTAGATATAGGAAAATTATTAGTTACTTTGTGACGGCAGTACCCCTATGCCAGCTAATATTGCCCAGTATTTTGTTGCCTGGTTTTGAAAATTATCCACAACAAATTTAAATTCTGCCATATTTTCAGAAAAAGGGAAAATAATATTTACTCTGTGTGGCATGCTGCTTATATGTATATCTACATGATTGTTCCATATATCCCCCACTAAAATTGAAGAGTTTCACTACTGTAGTTCTTGAGGAAAAAAGAGGAAGTATTAACTACTTTGTATGGTGGTCATCCTTCTGCCCGCTCCTATTCCTTTAGAGTTTCTTTTCGAAAACGCACTTGGTTTTTAAAATGCCCTACATCAAATTTGAAGACACTCACATTTGCACCTTATCAGATATAGGGAAACTTACAGCTGTGTGCAAAATAATAGGAGTGCTGTCACATAATATTTACATAAGTTATTTTTTTAGTGTATCAACTAGTAAACGAAGTTTTATTCTAACGGCAATTACAACGGTACGTAAGAAGTAAAATACAAAAGAGAGACTAAAAATAATTATCATATTTAAGATGCAATTGACTCATTTCTATATTTGCCCTTTAATTGACTTGTTCAAAAAAATAGGAGTGTGATCGATTTCTTAAAAATAAAAAATAAAATACGGCATAAAAGTGGAAGAAAATAAGAAGCAAATATAGGAAAATAGAATAAATATTTTTTTTTAAATAAAAACAAAAAATGTATTTTGTTTTTACCAGTGGGACGAGGAAAGCACTGCTCAGAGGAAAAACGGGATTTAATAAAAAATCTGCGAAAAAAAGGAAAAACTTATAAAGAAATTCAGTAAAATTTGGGGTGCTCTGCTCAAATGATCGTTAATGCCCTAAAATATACGCAAAAAGCTGAAACACGTGGCCGCAAGCGCAAAACTTCAAAGGTTGATGACCGGCGAATTGTACGTTGTAGCAAGGGAGACCCTTTTGCGTCCTCAAATAAGGTTCAAAAAGAGCTGAAACTTCCTGTAAGTACCTCTACGATTCGCAGACGTCTGATTGAAAATGATTTATTTGCAAGAAGTCCGCGAAAGGTGCCGTTATTGACTAAGAAACAGGCAACTGCGCGTTTAAACTTCGCAAAAGAACACATCGACTGGCCGAATGAAAAATGGAGAAACATATTGTGGACGGACGAAAGCAAAATCGTATTGTTTGGTGGAACTGGCTCCAGAGAGTATGTCCGACGCCCACCAAATACAGAATTATTATTAAAATGTACCAAAAAGACGGTTAAACATGGTGGAGCAAAAATAATGATATGGGGATGCTTTTCTTATACTAGTGTAGGTCCAATACACCGAATAGGAGGCATCATGGATAAGCACGTCTACGTGGAAATTTTAAGCAAAGTAATGCTACCATATGCAGAGTGGGATATGCCGATTAAATGGGTCTTCCAACAAGATAACGACCCGAAACATACAAGTAAGTTGGCAAAGGATTGGTTTCGGGTCAATGGGGTTGAGGTTATGTTGTGGCCTGCTCAGTCACCTGACCTCAACCCCATAGAACATTTATAGGGAGATGTTAAGAAGTATGTGACAGAGAAAAAACCATCGAATTCCGAAGAGCTATGGAACACAGTGCGTGATGGCTGGCATCGAATCCCGTTGAAGCGTCGCCAGGATCTTATTGATTCCATGCACCGTAGATGTGCTGAAGTTTTAAATAACCATGGTTATTCAACTAAATATTAAATCTATTTAGCTTTTTCTTTGACAATTTAAATATTTAATGCCTTTTGTTTCGAAACTATTAGGACAAAAACCAATACTCCTATTATTTTGAACAACGAATTTTGATTTTTTTTTGTTTACATGAAATTATTTAAGTTTTTTTTAGCTTTATTGTGATAATTAACTATGTACAAACTACAGAATTTACCAAAAATCAATTTCAAGTAAAAAGAATAAAATAAAATTTTTATTTTTAATAGAAAACTAAAATTTTGTTTTTTTATGAAGGGCACTCCTATTTTTTTGCACACAACTGTATATTAATTTTGTATGGGGGGTACCTTCTGCCCACTCCTATTCCTAGGCGATTTTAACCGCAAACGCACTTGGTTTTAAAAATATACCGTAGCAATTTTGAAGACTATCACTTTTGCAGTTCAATAAATATTGAAAAATTAATATTACTCTGTATGAGCTCTGCCATTCACTTTTGCAAATTGTCTGTTTCCTTCAATTTTCAAAATCCAAACGTTTAAAAAAGCAGCCTATATAGAGCAAAGCCATTTCGTGGCACAATTGTGCAGATGCAACTTCACACATGTTCTTATGCTCTTTCATTTAGTCGTCGATGAGAGAGACAGAAATTTTTATCCAACACACACGCGGGTTTCATTTAAAATTGATATGCAAAAATATATATTTCGATTTAGTTTCGATTGTATATATGTATCTCGGTATTATATATTTCTCTATATTTTCTGTTTCTAAAAATTCTCGCATTCTTATTCTTCAGTTTAACAATTAATTTAGGCACTTTAAACCATTTATATAAAATATGTTTAATTGAAAAGCGTAAAATGTAATCATTTAATGCAGGTCATACATCAAGCCATTGCCATTGTGTTTGCTGGGTAGCTCGCTCACCAACACAGCCGCAGTTTAAGCTTAGGCTGTATCTGATAGGAGTGAGGCGTGTATGGATGTATATACATACGTTCGTGCACTGCAAACTGGCCTAACGCCACTAATAGAAATGGACAATTGCGAAAATCGAGTTTATCGCAGAACCGAGTCGCAAATTTGCTTCGGGCAACTGTATGAGTTGAAAGTTTTTCTTCGTCTAGATGTGAAAAAATCCTTCTTAAGGATTAATTTCAAATTAGGCTATAACTTTATAAAAAAAAATATTGTGGTCATTTAATTTAAGGTGTTTATTTTCATAATTAATTAATTTACTTTAATTTGAATAACAAAATTTTGAGCGCAAAGTTGGGATAACAGATGGTTTTTTGTGAGTTGCAATAAGACAGGAGTTGAGTTGATCGAGTGTTGCGTTGAGTAAGGTACAATACAATATAATACCTGTTATAATCTGCCTTTGATCTTAAGCTTGTGTTACTGAAAGTTTCTCTCGTTAAGGGTTGCCATAGTTAAGTTTTTATTCATTTTTATGTGTCAAGCAGTTTTAATTCATTTTAAAGAAGTCTGAATTCACTTTTATACGCAATGCGTTTGCAACTTGTACAAAATTAATTTGGCAAATCCCAAATATTTGTATATTGTGGATCTGTAGTAGATTTAACGATGTACGGTGTAAAAATGGCTTATCCGAGAATTAAGCTATTGAAGATCAACAATATCAAACCATCAAATCTTAGCGATAAGATTCTTTCATTTTTAAGCCGTTTTTTCACATTTGAACCTGTTTATTTTATTATATTTGTGAAAAAGAAAAAATTAGGTGTTCGCAAAAAATTTTACAATAAACCAAAACAAAAAGTCGACAATTTTTGGAAAAAGCCCAAAATCTGTGAAATCGAAGATTTTATTTAATTTATACTAAAACGAAAAATTTACCAATCGGATAAAAATATTAAAAATTTTTCCGAAACTTCTTAAAATAAAAATTTAAATTTGCAAAAGAAAAAAGTCGCACGGCAATGCGTAATGCCAAGTGCGTAATGCAAAACAGTGTGTATATGACTCGAAACCATTCAGGCAGTTTTTACTCCCTCCTAACTTTCCTTCCTTTATGCACAGAATAATTTTTAAACTAGCAGGTTATCTAGAAATGAGATGGTATAGTTCATATCCAGAACTTCGTTCTCATTTTAATCTTGGTACTTTTAACGGCAGAAATTTTAACCATAGAAAGCTTGCGAAAAATCAAAATTTTCCTTCATACTGAAAAATCAATAAACATTGAAAACTTATTATAAAAAAAAATCTTAATATTTACTAAGCAAGCAAAGATGCACCAAAAACTGCAAAATTAAAAAAAAAACCAGACTTTTGGGAAAGTTTTAACAGGAAAATCTATCAAAATTATTATTGTATTAAAAAAAAAATAAAACCAATCAAGCATTCAGCATTTTTTTCAGGGTAATTTGATATAGATATTTCCGTCATCTGTCTTCAAACTCAACCTGACAAGGGATGACGGAAATTCCTTTCGAATCTCAATATAACTACTTTTTCTTATCGTATATTTTGCGAGCTATAAAGCTTTTTAATTTTCAAAACATGTATAAAAATATAATTATTTATTCCCCGTTAAACTATTCCCCAGTTTTTTGTAAAAAGTTTCTTATCAGGTAATCAGGCACTCTATTAATTAAACAATTGAAGAGAGTTAAGAAGCGAATGAAAAAATATTTAACAGCTGTGTTATTGTAAATTATAGGTCTGTTCCAGGTGCATAACAAAATAGCCCGGACTATTGAGAGTAAAAAGAAAATTACTCTCTGAACGTGCCAAAGTTGTCCGAAATTGTTGGAATGGTGCCTACTTCCTCAAATAAATATTACTTTAGCGATTTTAGACGCTTACATACATCATTTAATGCCGGCACAATGCCATTTAAGACTTGTGATGCCAACCTAAGGCTTTAGCTGTTTCATTAAAACACCAGTAGACGTTCAGTAACTTGATGCATAACCACACAAATAGTCAGCGAAAGTATTAAATTTGGATATATCGTGAGATTTTTTGCTATTTGATATTTCAGTGTAAAAAAAAAAAGATTCGTGACATGTGGCACTACCAAAAATGCTCAAATAAACAACGTACGTCTACAAACAGAATTGCCGGGATTGAAGTGATGAGCTATTAATGAACCTGGCGATGAAAATCGCAAAGTTTTGCACAAAATCGAAGAATTGAACTTGGTTGGCATATGATTTCAACAAGACGGTCACACACGGCACGCGAAACCTTGAACAGCTGCCATTGGTGAGATACCGGTCAAAATGCTGGCAAAAGTATACCGAAATTAGACCTGCGGCGTAGCCGCGTGCAACATTTACGTGAAATAATCTTAAAAAAGTAAATGGCAAACATTTATTTATATTTGATAACGGAGGTTTATGCATATTTTATGTTTCAATTTTATATTACGCTTTGTATAGTTATCAAAAATTAAAAGCAACATTTTTCTTGCATATTTTTCTTTTTACTTTTGAGTAAACGAACGAACCTATTAATAGACATAAGACTCAAAGCCAAAACACATTCAATTGAATGTGCTTTGACTACAACTCAGAATAGAAAGCAAAACAACGACAAAATATATAATTTATTTTCAATAAGAGATTTTTATTTTTTATACATACTTGCATAAATTATCAATTACATATTTTTATATTCATCAAATTTTGAAAAATACACGTAAGTAAAGCCGAAAGTACACTAAGGTTTTGGAAATTGAATTAAAATAATTGTCTACGTTGTTGCAAGAAAAACTAAATTCATCAAAGTTGTACAATCTTGATTTGATATTTCGACAGGGTTATTTGTTGTTAGAACGAATTTCCCTCATCCCTTATCAAGTTAGGCTTGCGAACTTAGAATGAAAAATTATATTGAAGATGGCACTCAGCCTAAGCCGGCTTGTGTCCACACCGAACTTCACAAGGAATAACGGAAATTCGGGTCAAATATCTACATATATTGTAAACTCTTCTTAGAAAGGAAGCAAGAGCTTCCTAAAGTTAATTCATACCCTTCACCTAAATTATTTATACCCATATTCTTATAAAAATCAGTTAACCGGAAAAGTACAATATCACCAAAATATTTTTTGAAGTCTAAATATTTCATTATCAAATAAAATTTAATCCTTAAAAATATTTACAGCCAACAAGAAAACCTGAAGAAATGTAATTTTTATTCCTAAAGAAATATTAATTGTTGTTAATACTCTTCTAACTTCTGGACAATGTTTACTAGCAACATTAATTTCTTTTTTTTTTAATTTCTTTACACTTCTTTAGATGTCGGACCAGAAGATACTATGCGTCGGCATGTGTGTTTTGGATATAATTCATGTTTGTGCCGAATATCCCCAAGAAGACACGGATAAAAGGTGTTTGGAAGGTTATTTGCAAAGGGGTGGCAATGCTTCGAATAGCTGTACGGTTCTAAAAAAACTAGGAGCTAAGTGTGAATTCTTAGGCACGATATCCTCAGCCCCAGCATTTCAATTTCTCTATGAAGATTGTAAACAAAGAAATATTGATCTCACTAACTGCCCAAAAAGTGAAATGAATCCACCATTTTCCAGTGTAATACTAGTGAAAAGCAATGGCAGTCGTACTATTATACATGCTAATCCTGGTTTTCCCATTTTGAAATTTGAAGATTTTCGTAAAATAAAATTAGAGAACTATAGCTGGATACATTTTGAGGGACGCAATATAGAGGAAACTCAACAAATGATTGATATGATAAGAAGTTACAACAAACAAAACCAAAAATCAGCCATAAAAATATCCGTGGAATTAGAAAAGGTTGACAAGAATTTATTTATATTGGCCTTAGGATCAGATGTGGTGTTTGTTGGCAAAGATATCGCCCAACATATGGGTTGGACCAATGCAAAAGACGCAGTTTATAATACGCTGAAAATGATTAGCGATTTAAAGGAAAAGAAAGCTGGGCAAAATATTTCGAATCCAATCATTATCTGCCCCTGGGGTTCAGGGTTTACAGATGCTTTAGATGGCGTTAAAAATGAATACTTTTCTTTAAAAACATTGTTAGTGAAAGACGTTGTTGATTCTTTGGGGGCTGGTGATACATTTATCGCTGCCGTCATTTATGCCATGAACAAATTAAACAAAAATATACCAGACGCTGTAGATTATGGGAATCGTGTGGCGGGATTTAAAATACAACATCGAGGTTATGACTGTGTGGAAAATTTTAAAATGTAGACATAGTGGTTGTATGCTTTAAATTTAAATACATAAGTAGGTATTTGTCGTTATTGAAATGAAGATAAAATAAACTTTTAGACACATTTTATGTTTTTGGTAAGAAATTAACTTTGGATTTTTTTCTGAAAACAGAGTCAAAAGGATAAAAACCTGGGGCGATAGAATTAATTTATCAATAAAACTTGTTTATAAACTAGAGACAATGGAGCGAAAAGTCGACGAGATAATTCTTGTTATCGGAAATCCAAATTTCATAGAGTAAAAGACGTATTTTTCTGTAATAAACACAAAAAAAAAATAATAAAAAGAACGATTTATTTTTACCTCGTACCGCTTAAGTAAAAAAGGATCGTTCCTATGTATGTATTTCAAATGAAATCAAGAGCTACGCATTTACATATATATAGAAAAAGTACTCGGTTACGCTGGTGAGTTTACCTGTTCAGTCTACCCTGGTAAGTAGAGTACAAGCTCTGTTCGCGGACAGCTTCTAGTGTAGGGCATCTCTCTTGAGCGAAAAACTTTACTTCCCTATAGAACTAATATAACGCAAACCCAACAAAGTACAGTACAATAAACTGAAGCACCACCCATGACCGGTCAGAGACACGAAATTATTCCAATTATTAATTGGAAAAATTTTAGTAACCTGATTGAGAAACCTGCAGTTATATGAAACGAAAACTGAACAATTGGTAGTAGTATTTATTGACTGAATGGTTGGGGCAGTTTGGTAGGAAAGAGATGTGAAATGTAAAGATTTTATAGTTTTTGGATAATCAAGGAAGAACTATGACCCCTTTTCTATACAACAGAGCTGCAATTGCACAAAATTTTTAACATAATATTACTGCAAGTGATTCTTCAAGAACTTTATTTATTTATTACAAATTTCCGTTCGATAATTTGTTGAAATACATAAATAATTTTAAAAATTGAAGGGCCTGCGAAACGTGTTCATTTCATCATACTTAGAACCTTATAAAACGCAAGGCAACGTCAGCATTTCTATGAAAAATAAAAACAATAAGGCAATTAACAAGTTATTGTATAGAAGAGGACGGAAGCGGTTTATCAACCAACATTAACATTAAAATTATATTGCTGAAACATATAATAAAAGCTAACAGACTGTTCAGAAGTCAAATGAGATCCTGGGGGCATCTAAAACAACGACAAAAGTTAAAAGTATAATATACAAGAAGTTAAAGGTAAATAACAAAGTTTTAGCAGTTTTTTAAGAAACAAAATTGTATATGAATAAAGTAAAATTATAATTTTACTTTAAAACAGGTTTACTATAGGTGCCTACCTACATACATTGCCATTCTGTTCGTCGCCTCTTGCATATACCAACTGGCTAACTCAAGTTGCATTTAGTTCTGACCTCACTCGCACTCTGGTCAGTGTAGAGAAGCAGAGCGACTTCGTGGAGCCCGATAAGCGCTCATTTATTAACTACAATAAACCCAACTGGATGGGCTTCTCAAACTTTGTTAATGATTCTCTAGGCCCTACCCCGGAAATTAGCGAATGGAAATGTTGATGGTGGAGATCAACAATCTCAATAGATATCGCCGCGCTAATTTGTGATCCTAGAAATTTGAAAGGATGCCGGTTTTATTCCAATTCTTAAACCAGATAAACCCGATACTAAGGGAGACTTATAACGCTCGCCACGCACCAACATGGTTTTATTGAAATTTATAGAACTACAATGGCTTTGAACAAGCACAATTGAGAACCGAATGTTGCAGCATACTTAACTGCTACTGTGAGCGAATAATTAAATCCGTTGCCCATCCTGTTCACAAAGCCCTCATGACACTCAGCATTTATTTTTTATTTATTTATTTAACTAATAATACAGAAAGCCTTCACGGCCAATAAATTTTATTTGATTGCCCCAATAAGCCAACGGACCTGCAACCGTTTCACCTATGGCCAAGACCGACTAAGGTTGCACAATTTCTTCAGCTACAAATGCCACCAATGCGACTTTTAAAAATAATGAATATGTGTAATTCAAGGGAAAAACATCCGACAGCATCAGAGCTGTTATAGCAACAACCTACTTCAAACCCGCAATAAAATTCTGCCATATTAAAACTTTTTTGAATACAGTTTTTTTTAATAGCGCCGTAAATAATTGGTTTTTTTATAAACAAACACCACAACAAATTATTTTATTCTTATTTCAAAAGCAAATTAAAAAATGAGCAGTTGAAAACTGTAACACACACATTCGTAAATAAGATTGATTGTAGAACATAGTAAGAAATTTATAAAAGTTTATTTGTACCCTTGCATTTTTTTCTGAAAAGAATGCAAAGACGTGCAAAGTGTAGAAAACATGCAACCTTTTTGTTGATAATAAAAAAAAAACCATCAGTTCTATTTTTAGATAAATGTATCAAAGCTTTTTAAATTTTTTAATTTGTCGTTTTTAACTTTTGAGTGAACGAACGGACTTAGAAGAAAAACAAATTTAAAACCACTTTCAATTGCATGTGCCTTGACTAAAACTTTGAAAGAAACGAAAACATATATATAAATTACAAAAAAAAATATTTATTTTTAATAATAAACATTTATTTTATAATTAGATTATCTATTAAATCCTGCAATATTCATCAGTTTGTTGAATAAGGGTTTTGAACCGAGGATTTCGAATAATAAAAGTAATTAAAGCCAAAAATATAGAACAAAAGTTTCAAAAATGTAAAATTCTTAACTCTGCTGGTATTTTATTTGAACGGTAAAATAACGTGTTGGAAAAAAATGTAATTGAATATTGTAAACCCGAGTAGCATTAAGACTAAGATTCTATACCGCTGTGAAAGCGACGGATTAAATGGATTGAAGTATTGAAAAAAAGAAGAAATAAGCTAAAAGTAATTGTTTTTATACAGCTAAAATATGACGTCTTTAAAATATGTAGATCTATATAATTTGCCGAAATCAGTCAGTCGAAAAATAGGGATTGTAATCAGATTTCGCCAAACAATTTAGTAGAGCCTGGATTTTACATTTTCAAAACGAAATTACCACTTAAAGGCATTTAGGGTAAAAAATTGAAAGAATTGCAAGTGTTAATACTCTATTCCTTTCGGGTGTTGTTTAATTTCAACCCCTTTTTAATTTGTTTACACTTTTTCAGATGTCAGACCAGAAGATACTATGCGTAGGCATGTGCGTTTTGGATTTAATTTATATGTGTGACGATTATCCCCAAGAAAATACCGATAAAATGAGTTTGAATGGATACTGGCAAAGAGGTGGCAATGCGTCGAATAGTTGTACGGTTCTCAGAAAACTAGGAGCTAAATGTGAATACTTAGGCATGATCTCCTCAGCTCAAACATATCAGTTTCTCTATGAAGATTGTAATAAAAGAAATATTGATATCAGCAACTGTGCTAAAACTGATATGAATCCACCATTTTCCACTGTTATACTGGTGAAAAGTAAAGGCAGTCGTACTATAGTCGAATCGAATGCTGGTTTTCCAGCCTTCAAATATGAAGATTTTCGTAAAATAAAATTAGGGAACTATAGCTGGATACATTTTGAGGGACTCAATATAGAGGAAACTCAACAAATGATCGATATGATAAGAAGTCACAACAAACAAAATCAAAAGGCAGCTATAAAAATATCGGTGGAATTAGAAACCTGTAACAAGGACTTGTTTATATTGGCTTTGAGAGCAGATGTTGTGTTTGTTGGCAAAGATTTCGCCAGACACATGGGTTGGACCAATGCAAAAGACACAGTTTATAATACTCTAAAAGTAATTTGTGATTTAAAAGCCAAGAGAAATGAGAACCATTTTACGAACCCCATGATTATCGCCCCGTGGGGTGAAGTGTGTTCCGATGCTTTAGATGGCGTTAAGAATGAATATTCTTCTTTAAAAGCTCTGTTAGTAGAAAGTGTTGTTGATTCCTTGGGAGCTGGTGATACATTTATCGCTGCTAACATTTATGCCATGAACAATTTAAAAAAAAATTTACGAGACACTGTCGATTATGGAAATCATGTGGCGGGATTTAAAATACAACATCAGGGTTATGACTGTGTAGAAAATTTTAAAATGTAGTCGTCATTGTTAAAAAAAATAGGGTAAAATCGATTGTTAGAAACAAGTTTTTTTAAAACATTAAAATTTGATTTTTTTACAAATTCAAGATTTTACAAACATTCAAAAGGATATATGTAATTAAAACTGCGATCACTTGCAACATTTATTAAACCGCAACAAACAAATATTTTTGTATGAAAAATTTAAATAGAATTAAACAATTATTTAAAAAAGATTTTTGAGTGCAAAGTTTAATTTTGTTGCTGATCTCCCATCAATGAAAAACATTTTTGCAAACACCCGATAGAATATAAATTTGGTAAGAAAAACAAAAAATTTAACATCAGAAGAAACTTCAATATTGAGAAAATAACTTCAGAACAAATCCTATGGAATAAGAACCTTACGCATCACTCAACATTGATTTCTTATATGCATTATTAGTTTCTATAAACACAAGTTTACTCTATAGCACAAAATTATCATGTGTAAATAATTAAAACTTGCTACACCAGCTTCAATTAATGATCCTAGCTGACGTAAGAGGCGCTGCTATAAGGATAGCAAACAGCCTTATGGATTAAGAAAATTCTTATTAGATTATAAAACCAGAAATTTTGTTAATGGTATTAGGTTATTCAAATTTGAATTAAATTTGTTTGACTATCCTTTGTTCCTATGATAAATATTGCCTCTTAGCAAAGAACCAAATATTTGGACATAGTACTTGCATAAATCATGAAAATTCACTAAAATTAAACAAATTATATCTCACTTACCTTCCATGAGGCATGACAATAAGGCGCAATGTTAACAGTACGACATAATGTAAAAACAAATTGCGACAATGGATCACTAGGAAAAATTGTATAGCTCATGACCATTTCCAAAATAGATAAACATTGTAAACCAATTTCTTCATCGGACACAGTGCAGCTCAGATTGCAGGCGTTTCTAAACATTTCATAATAAAATAAAGTTAATAAAAAAAACTGAGAAAGTTACGCAAAGCAATAAAGTACTTACTGCACTATACCAATTATAATGTCATTATCTAAATGAGCAGCATTAAATTTAATTAAATTAACCAACATGTCCAAATAGGGACGTAAGAGTTTAGCCTGATGTATGGCAGGCAGCCACAATAACATAAAACGTCCAATCTACCATAAAAAATTCATGAAGAATGTGCACAGTTAAACAAAAAAATATATCTATATTACTTTCTCTTCCAAATTCTTAATATCTTTGCCATTTTCTGTTAAAGTGTCTAATAATTCCAATCTATGTTTGAGATCTTCCGGCACTTCATGATTTTGTATGACCAAAAAGAATTGCTCACGCATATAAGTGAGATTCTTGTATTGTGTGGAAATAAGTCTTTTATAAAATGTTAGCGCCGTCTGACGACATTCCGCAGATTTTGTAGGCACTAGTAGGTCTTTGGTCACATCCCAAAGTTTTATAATTGCCGTCTGTGAAAGGGAACATTAAACATTTTTTACATAAAAGAATCATTCTTACTTCTTCTAAATTGTAAGATTGCAAATGCACTTCACTTAAATCTTTTAAAATTTTACATCTTTGTGCCACAGGCTGTTCTGGTCTTAATTCCCACTCGATTTCAGGTCTTAAACATCTTTCATGGGAACCTTTTTTAAGATTATTGCACATGTAAAATAAAATCTTATATGTTATAATTTATACAAACCTGGTGGACTTTTTGCATTTTTGAGGAAAGACTTAAACTTCGATTTAGATATTTCTTTATCTTTGGAGCTCATTACTGATATTTAAAAACAAAATTATTCACTTAATTACTAGATAATATACCGTTTATTTCTTAGTCGTAGACAAGCTTAAACCTGCTCCAACAAAATTACACGAACAATTGTTTTACAGCTGTGAGTGCCGTTGCAAACAATAACTCACCACTGTTCATAGTTGTGTTTGAAAGTATGGGCAGAAACCTTGCTTATCTTAGACAAGCATCAAATGTGTTGAGATATTTTTATTATTTACGGTATATATAATTAAAACAAGGCAAAGAGTTAATAAACTATAGTTTTTTAGTTGTAATATTGAAGAGGGAAACATAAAGTGAAAAAGGAGACGTCAATGCATTCCATATGTTAAAATAAACCATTACATCAATTCAACCCAATGTCAAGAATATATTTTAATTTGTTTGATACATTGTTGTAGTTGTTTCTCTTGTGTATTTTTTATTTGATTGTTGTTATTGCCTTAGTGCTTCCACCTAGTATATAAATATACCTTATGATAGACTTTATTCGACAGTCAGAACACGCGAATGTAGTTTGTTATGCAGGTGGGTTTACTGTGTCGTAGTTGCACACGTATTAGCCTGTGGTACAGATTGCTGTTCGCACAGGGATTTGGCTCGTGAAGACTGTGGCTGTTCATGGTAGGTTCGTGTATTCCCTCGTATGTAACAACAGACGCTCTCGCATCATGTGCGAACAAATTTTTGGCTAGTCAAGATGTAGTGTAAATCATGGAAAATATTATAAAACCCTGGCAACAATAATTATAATAAAACTTTATACTAATATCTTTTTCACTCTTGTAACTACGGATACGATAGAGAAAGACTAATAAATACAATAAACAAAACTCGTCTACACGCTTGCCAGACTTGTCGATTTATAAGCACAATTACTATCTTAAAAGGCGATTTTAAGTTTTTCCGCCAAATTTAAGGTTTTTATCCGGCAACTATGCGTCTGATGAAAAGAAATTTATAGTCTGTGAAATAAATTGCAAACCGTAGACGCGAAAAAATAAGTGAAGATTAAAATATATTAAGAAACTAAAAAAGTTTTTGCCATAAATAATTTGTGAAGTTTTTGTATAATTGAAAAGCTTGTTATATATTTTGTAAAAATTAGTGAGCGTGTAGAATTGAAAATTGGAATCGCAACAACGTTCTAAGGCACATTTATTTTAAAATCTTAGGTACGTAGTTTAGTTAGTTTTATTTAGAAATTAAATAGCTATTGCAACTAAAATGCTTATTATTGGTTGTGTTAAAAACGTAATTATAAGTTTTCATTTTTAACTAAATATACTTAACCTGGAAGTGGTTGCCCTTGTGACATTTTGATTTTATTAGTTTGTGTACCTTTTTGTATGTTGCAACGGTTTTTGATTTTTTCGTCTACGCCATTTTGGTTAAAATGTTTTACAAAAAACTTCATTGGTTCCATTTTCATAGTATAAACTTTTATTATATTTACTGAAATAATTGTACATTTATAATTAATTTCTTTTTATTTATATACTATGAAAAATCAATTTTTCTATTGGATATTTTGCATTCTATTTTGACTTTTTCTCTTGCCTTTTTTGTTTGATATTCCTTATGTAGTGTTTGTTTACATTTTTGTTCATTTCGGTGCAATTACAAAAGTAAGTCTAGTTTGCCGTCGCATAGTTGCCATTGGAAGCTATGCGGCTTCTAGAAGCATTTCGTTAATAATTAAATACACATGTATGTGTTAATTAATAAACAAATTTGGGTTTATAAGTAATTTTAATAATATATATTATATAAATAGTTCAAAAAAAGAAATTGATTCCCTTTTCCTCTAACAAAAGAGTATTAATAATGTAAATTAGTTGCTATGAATTAGTGAAATAAGAAAAGGAAAATGCCTAGGGAATAAATGCATCTAGAAGTAGAATTACGCATACCATTGATTTTTATTATAAGCAAAGTAAATAATTCTTGATTTCATATTCCGACAGGGTCTTTTGGAACGAATTTCCGTCATCCCTTTTCAAGTTTGGTTTGGAGACAAACCGGTTACGGCTATGTGCCATCTTCAGATTCATTTTTCGAAAAAACCAAACTTGCCTGCTAATAGGAATTACAAACACGAAATTAAATTATTAAACATTTAGAATTGATTTTTCGGGCAGGTCTGGGAGAATAAGTAATCAGAAGAATCTAAAAACGGTCACTTTTTATCTGGGATAACTAGGGTGCCCCCTTATTTATATGGGGATATTTCACTATGACTAGAGAACTGAAATTTAGCATACAGGTAGGTCTGCGGGAATAAGTAATCGGTAAAATCTGAAAACGGTTACTTGTTAAGTAGACGGACTGAGAGTGCCTCTTTTTTTGTATGGGACAATTAAGTACATTATATTAAAATTCATAAAATTGTTTTAGCTCGCGTTTATTTTGTTTAAGACTGAGACATTTTTTATGCACTTTCATAATGTATGTAAGTAACGATAATAAAAATAACTTTTGTGGCATTTTTCACAATAATTGGACCTTCGTTTTCGAAAGGCCCTATACTCAATTTCTTAAATTTCTTTTTACTTTAATTTTATCACACTTTTTCACACTCCAAATGTCACTTAAATTTAACTTTTAGTACCTATTTTAATATTTCTCATCTTTTTTGTTGAAATAACATTTATGTACGCTTGTTTATATGCTTAAAAACTAACAATTCCTTAAATATTATTTTTTTATTTATTAATGATATAGATATTTTTTTTTTAAATACGTAGCGCGTATTTCTTGTCTAAACAAATTAAGCAAACATTTTCTGTTTATTTCTTAAATTTCTTTTAGTATTTTTGTTTAGTGTTGTTCTGTTCGTATATAAAAACAAATTCAAAATGAGTTCCGCTGAAGAATCTATTAGCCAAGCTACAACACCACAGGATGCACCCGAAGATCAGGTAATAAAGTTTGAAATTTTTTTGAATCATCTTAATAAGAATTTTCACTTTTATTGATATAAATCAAATAAAGACAAAAGCGCGAGAATTGGAAAAAATCGAAGAGGAGAAGTTAAAATCAAAATATCCCGTAGGATTACGTGGTCCTGGTGGTCACACTGCTTTTTTGCAAAAGAGGTTGCAGAAAGGGGTTAGTTTTACATATATATTACATTTCTGACTAAATTGAATTCATTTTTATCATATTTTCAAACTTCCAAAAAAAGCAAAAATATTTTGACTCTGGCGATTATCAAATGGCAAAACAAAAAGGCGGTAGCGTTAAGCAGGTCTTTGCCAACAAAGTAACAACAGGAGAAGCTATACCAACACCTGAATCAGTGCCTGCGCGTAAAACTTCGATTATACAACCATGTAATAAATTTCCTGCTACGAGTTAAGTTGTTTTTATAAATCCCTTCAAAATACATACTTTACTCAACTAATAATATTTTTAAAAAATGGGATAAAATAAGTAAATTTTTTCTGTTTTCAAAATCCTCTAGTTTTTTTAACAAAAGTTAAGGGACTTTTTTTATTAACTACAGAATTGTTCGTATATTATATTCTGAAAAGGAAATACGATAATTTTATTTTGTTAATTAAATAATAGCTGTTTCATATTAGTTTTTTTACAACGCTTCCCTTGAGTTTCTTTTACTATAATAAACAATTGATTTGGCGTGTGCTTTATATGTATACAAAATAATTCCCATTTCGTTGAAATTATAAAAAAATTAAAGTCAAACCTTTAAAATTAGTTTGTAAGTTTTTTCTTTCTTTGTTCCAACTCTATATTTTTTATTATAATTATTCGATTTGTTCCTGTTAAACTTTGTGAAAATATTGTAAATCCGAAAAAAAATAAAACAAATTGAAAATTTACAGAGTAATACGGCAAACAAAGATAAAAACATGGAATATTTATTTATAAACTACAAAATAAGTTTATTTCATTTGTAACATAAAATATTTAAACTACAATTGGTTTTAACTATAAGCTGTAAACCTTTGTTTTCATCGTTTTCGTGTAGATGGCGTTACCGTGAAATTGTATAAATAAAAAGGCCGTGAGTCCTAAAATAAACTTTGATATTTCTCTGTCTTGCTCCCACATTTTGGGAATATTCACGGAAATAAGGTTATACATACTAGGTATTTCGTCGGAACATACATACTAGGTATTTCGTCGGAACAGTTTCATCGTAGAGATCATGGTTTGTTAAAATCAACTGAAACAATTGTACAAGTGATCGTAATCGAATGAAATGAAAGCCAATGTCTAAATGTTCCATATAAGGATTAATTCATTATACGGTGTGATCAGTAGGCCGTTTCTGGAGTAACATAATTATGCTTATTTCCAAGTAGGGTAAGTGTACCAGTAGTCGGCTATTCAACCTTATTCTTTTTTTAAACTGGTACTCTTAATAGTGCGTACGAACATGTTATTGGGGTAACAACTAGTTATTCATTATCAGTCCGTGATATTATTTTAGATTTACTTTAAAAAGTAATTAACGTATTTTCTAGTATGGATAATTTTCACCAACGGTTGGCACATACATATTTTTTCTCAATTCGGCATTTGTTGACCCTATTGGCGGCATGACTTTTGGTTTTTCAATGGAAAAAAGATTTGACGTGGCAATGCCAAAAATGCTCAGTAAGGTTTGCCATTTCTCCATGAACAACGCTTAGCAAGTCATTGGATTTTATTATGAAAATTCGTGCTGTGTGAAAAATGTGTTTTCTATTGAAAAATTGCATTCAGCGACAAAGCTCATTTTTGGATCAATGGGTACGTCGAAAAACAGAACTGCCGAATTTAGTGTGAAGAGCAACCAAAGGCAGTTCAATAGCTTGCCAATGCACTCTTAAAGATGCACTGGTGCTGTTTGTGGATCGGCGGCATGATTAAACCGTACTTCTTCAATAACAATGAAAATCGCAACACTGGAGGCAATGGAGCAACGCGTCAATGAGATGGTTACCATCTTTTTTACCCAAAATGGAAAAATTGGACTTGGGTGGCATGTGGTTTCAACAGGACGGTGCCGCACGTCACGCGATACCAGAACCTATTGAGAGGCGAGTTTGGTGAGGAATTAATCTCACGTTTTGCAGCAGTTCCCATTGGCCGCCAATATTATGAGTTTGTCCCAACTATACTGAACAATTGCAGCTGCCATTAGTGAGCTACCGGTCGAAAAACAAATAAATGTTTTATCCACTTTGGCAAATTTGATGTTAATGAAAACGGTTAAGTCACCCATTATGATGGTATCGGTGTCCTGCACAGGCATAATAGTTAGTAAATTGTGTTATTCTGTGTGTCTTAACGTATTGTTTTCTGCTTATAATATTTATTCAATTGGCAATAAATATTTAAAAACAACAAACAATTTTATAGTAATAATATAAAAACCATATTTATTTTAAATTTAACAGCTAAAGGTTTGGATATTCGATTGCGAATAAAAATGGCAACACATAATTTGTTTAACAGCGTAGTATTTTTTCGGAGTAACTGTTGTACTACCAATTTTTAGCAGCGTGGGGGGTGGGCATTAGTCACCACACTTCAATTACTTTAGACAAATATACTGTTTAGCATAGACTATAATTATTATTGTTTTCCTTGCTGGTTATAAATACTTATCCAGCAAATTATTAGTTAAATTGTAAATTTTTAGTTTTGAAATACCAATAAAAGTTCGAATGCAGGTAAGAAAGATAATTAATTAGTAAAATAATTTACAAAACGGCTGCATGAAGAAAAAAAAAAAACGACTAACATCTGCACATTGCTGCATGTCAACATTGTGTTGTGAGTTTATTTCCTTATATGGCAATTTTGTAAATTGGAGATAAAAATAAATAGAAAAATATGTAAAAATTAAAGAAAACCTTTCGTTCAGGATCCCAATGAAGATACCGAGTGGAATGATGTTTTACGTTCCAAAGGCATTTTGCCTCAAAAACAAAAAGAGGCTGAAATAACCGAAGATCAAATCCAGACCATGATCGATGAGGCCATTGAAAAACGCACGGATTTGAATGAGGGACGTTCAAAAAATATAGAAGTGATGGGTTTGGATGAGTTAGATGAACTTGAAGATTCGGAAGATGAAGAAATATTGGAACGTTATCGCCAACAGCGTATTGCCGAAATGAGAGCTTTTGCAGAAAAAGCTAAATTTGGAAACGTAAGAGAAATTTCTGGTCAAGATTATGTTAATGAGGTGACTAAAGCTGGAGAAGGTATATGGGTAGTTTTGCACTTATATGCTAATGGAGTGCCTTTATGTGCTCTAATACATCATCATATGCAACAGTTAGCATTACGTTTTCCTCAAACAAAATTCCTGCGTTCTATAGCTACCACTTGTATACCAAATTTTCCAGAAAAAAACCTGCCTACCGTATTTGTTTATCATGAAGGACAAATGAAAAAACAGTTTATTGGACCCTTGGATTTGAGAGGGGAAAAGTTAACTTTAAATGAATTTGAATTTATGTTGGGCCAAGTAGGAGCCGTTCCTACAGATATTAAAGAAGATCCTAAACCACAAATAAGGGATAAATTGTTTACCGATTTGGAAAGTGCAGCTGATGATTTTTTCTCGAACTAGAAAATTGATATCTTTTTAAATTGTTTTTAATACATACATAAATAAATATAAGGACATTAGCAAAGCATTTCGAAAATGCAGTATTTTGTCTGTAAATTGTAACATATTGTCTTCAAATTATATTTATATTTTAGTACAGAATATTCTATAAGTATACATCGCAAGCATTCATTAAAAGAAAAAACAAATATCCAAATGGTAACGATTGTGCAAGTGTGTGTGACATTGTCTAAATCATTAAGTACATATTTTGAATTTTAATCCTGTTGCAAGCGCGTACTCCCTCTTGACAAGATTTTTTGTGGTTCTTACTTGTACTTAACATTTATATTGGCCTTGGATACATTGCTCTTAACTTTCATGCGAAATATATTGGGATCAATAACGTTATAAGGATGTTCTGGAGTGGGGTGTATCAAACGGGCGCGACGAGGCTCTATTTCTTCCAATAGATGAGGAGCCAACAGTAGAAATAGTTGCTGAAAACATACAGTAAAATTAAGAATGTTTTGTTAATGAAGTAATCACCGACCTCTGCCCAAGAAGGTAGACCACACGAAGCAAAACATAATTCCCAAAACGGTAAACCCAAATGGGCTATGGCCATACGTAAATACTCGCTAAAGTTATCAGCTAAAAATACCCATTTTAAGGAATTCAATTCTAATAAATAAATTTTAGGATTGTGTGAACTACTCGAGTCATAAATCAAACACAGTTTGGCCACTTCATTAACAGTATTCAATTCGAAAATCTTTGACTTGGGTCCAAGCAATGGTAAAGGATTGCCCCATCGATCATTGACAGAAGCCACAGAGCTATTAGATGAACAGATAGCAGTGCTGCTACTATGATTATTAACTAATAATTGTGTATTAATAATGCTTCTGCTAACGTTTGGATTAGAGGAAATGGTAGTATTCGATGAGCTCTCGGATGAGCATTCACTATTAGTTTGAAATATAGGTTCAACATTTTCACGCAGCAAAGATATTTCCACCAAATGGGGAAAGTGTATGTAACCCACTCGCCTTATATCATTGGCTGCAAGCGAGAGAAAATGAAAACTTATAAATATCTTAATAAACACGTTGTTTATATTACGGGCATATTGATAACTCCATTGTAGAAGAAACCCATCTGTAGATAAATAAAATTTCTTCATATCCTCCGGTAAATAAACACTATGTCTTTGTTCCCAAGTCATAACAATTGATTTTTCGCAAGGTGTTCTCTTTTCCATGGTGACGTCACAAACTCTTGGTACATTGGCTAAAATATTCAGTTAATATTCAACATATTTTATTATTATTTAAGAATTTGTTGCATTTCTCTGTTGAACTTACATAAAGTGAAATTAAGGCCGAGTAATAAATTATTATAAAAGGCACCTTCTGGAGATTTTTTTGACATTTTTCTATAAAATTTTTTGTATTCAAATAAGTAGCAACAAAATGTTTGGAAGACTGTTTAAGAAAATAAATACATAAGTTGAAAAGTGAAACCAAGGAAACAATAGTTTGCCAATTAATTAATAACTTTTGAAAACAAAATATTTATCGAAAATTTTGACTTTATTAGCAGATTTGTCTTTAATTTCTTTGCATTTTTAATTTACTTTAAACGAAAAGCATTTCCTGTAAAGAAATTTAATAAAGTTTTTGTTTTTATTTAACATCCATAAACATGTAAGCAATTATAAAGTGATTGATTGAGACATAAAATTTTACAACCTCTTTTTAGAACTGTGTTACACAAACTACGAGTATTTTAAAAGTTACACATATTTTTTTTTTCAAAAATATTTTTTTGTACATTATTGTTTACTTTTGGCATATGTAACATCTTCCGATTCAGCTTCCTCTTCATGTCAGGACACTTCCCACACTGTAGATTCTAGTGAACGTTTAGGTCGTGCTGCCACCTCAACATGGGCATCAAGTCCATCACTTAAGCGGGAAAATCTACGTGCCCAACTGCGTCGTGTAGCATATTGACCTCCGCCACCCTCAGCACCATTGGACGTTAAGCTATTTGTAGCCATACTAATGCGACTGCTAGCTTCACGAAATAGACTCATTAGATCTTGACTTTCACCTTGAGCCTGTTTCATGCCATGCTGGTATTTGGCCTCTTTGGCTAGTAATTGTTCACGTTGCATTTGGGTTTTAACTTCGGCAGGTATATCGGGTATAATGAATTGCATAATGCCAGTTATGACGAAAACGACGTGCTGCGGAAGAGACGAAACAAACAGACGCTTAAAATCTTTTAAAATTAAACAAAAACAATCGTTGCAGTAATTTTTGGCTCTACAGCAGTCTTACCTCAAATACCACCACAAATGCTAAACGTGCCGCAAACACATGCCAGTAATGCGGGCTCAAGCCATAGGGATCATAATCTTGAGGACCATTTCTAAAAAAAAATAGCAAATTTATATCTGACTTTAACTGTAACAAACTTCGAGAGCCGCACTTTACCTATAACCCCTATAGGCACAAGTATCTGGATCCTTTTCCGTTTTGGCACCCCATTCTTCTTTGTAATCCGAAGTATTAAAAATGGATAGCGAATGCTCTATATAACCCACCAAAGTATGCGTTTCTGAGTAAACAAACTTATAAACCATACGCGGTATAAAATCACTGGTATAAGCAATCACAAAGGCATTTGACACCACAGCTGTATAAGTTATGATACGCAATATGCCATACCAAGCCCCGATATCCTCAGCCCGTTCCGCCAAAGGTCTTCGGGACTGAGTGACCATTTTATAGGCATCCAAGCGTATTTCAGCTATATTGTTGAGTAAAGCGAAAAGAGGCGCCAAAGGAAAGGCCGCCACAAATAAAGTAACAAAACCATATTGCAAAACTGTAAAGAAATACTCGCACTTTTAAATTGCTTGAAACACCAAGATTTTCCGAAAACTTACTCATTTCCAAATATTCATCAAATAAGGCCAGTCTACCAGGATCTTGCATGTGATAATCTTGCTCCCAGGCCATATGCAAATGTGAACTATCCTTGGTGGCCTGTTTGTGTTTACGTTGACGCCACCAATTATACAATTTGGGAAATAAATATTCCATAAAATTGTTCCAACACTGTTTGCCCACCATTATAATGGCCAACTGGATGCACAGCTCTGATAAGCAACCAGCCGGATCACAGATGTCATTTTTCAAACGAAAAAATTGACTTCTTCGAGCTTCGTCATCGCCTGGATAGTCAAAATAACGGCCTTTAAAAAAGGCTATATAAATCAAGGAGGAATAGAAATTCATGAACTCGAAAAAGAAGATTTTAAATGTAAACGAATCCTCGTATTCCGTATGAGTGCGTGGGTTCTCTAGATTCGTTAATCGTATAGCCAGACGATGATATATCTTTAAATAAAAATCGTATTTAATAAAAATTTTATATGGATTTCATTTTCCAATCAGCCCACCCTGGTTAAGAACATTATGACCACCAAGTTAATTAAGGCTGCCGTAACTGTAGTAAATAATTTGGCATGTTCTCTTACAAAAAAACCTCCACCACCATAAACTAAGGTAACCACGGAAATGCGGTATATAATGGTGCCCAAAACAGCAGACAGAACAATGAGTATCTAACAAAGATTTTAAAAAATTGTAGAAAACTATTTTAAAATGACTTTAAACTTTACTTTACACACCATGAATAACACTGCACTGCTGGTAATAACAAACCGTATGCCACGAGTCCAGGTTGACATATACGGCTCCTTTTCTCTAGTCACAGGATTCATGCGAAAACTGGTGGCATTAGTTTCAAACTCCGGTCGATTCTCTTCATCCGATTCTACATTATGCAAATCCCATTCCCAAACAATAACTGATTGTTTGCGTTTCCACAGTTCCAAAAATGTAGTGGCTGTAAGATAAAGAAACTCATATTAATAACATATTCATTTGCTCCTGCTGTCTATATACCCACCCCAAAAAGACATAAATATGGCAAAAAATACCGTTGAAGGATTGTCGAAAAGATAAGTGATTTTGGAGAAGAGACAAGAGTCATGTAAACTCTGATAGCTGCAGGCTCTATCACACAGAGGACACAGCGTTATATTACCAGGACCATATCGATTGCAAATCTCTTTGCTAGGTGTATTATCTTCCGAGTTTAAAGTGGCCAGACCGTAAATAAAACATAAAGTTCCAACAACGGCTGGATACACCAACATTTCCGTGTAGAAACCCAGCCAACAAAAGTATAAAGCTATTTTATCACCGAAATATTTGCGTACTAAGCACAAGGGCTGTTTTTTGTAGCACTGTGATGGATGAGCCCAAGTTTGATAGAGTATACGACGATCGAGTGATACTCCGCTGGAATGGGGACGATCATAGCGGCCTTCGTGCAAAGGGAAAGATGCCAAGTATGTGTTATCATTGAGTAAACGTCGTATGCCACAGCGGTCGCTGTCATCAAAAGATGTACGCAATAATACCTGCATGACCATTGAGGAACGTTGGGCACTAGTAAATGAAGTAGCACGATCTTTGACTATAAATCTGTAAACAATTAAGGAAATTGTATAAAAGTAATTCAAATTGAATTGAATAAGCTTACTGTTCTTCTGGGTTACCATTGGCGGTAGCTGCTTTGAACGTGGTCTCTCCTTCCAATAAACTTTGCTCCAATTGTATTCTTTTTGTCAACTTTTGCCAAATCGCTTTCCAATATTGTATATTACGCAGCATCGTATTGTCCTCTTCCTAATAATATAAACAATTTTCTTTAATGAATCAATCGTTATAAAACCCATCCCTTACCCAAGATGATTTAACCGATATGGTTATAAACCTTTTGACAGGAAGTTTAATATTCATAACTTCAGCCAAACGTGTTTCTAGACGCCAGGGTAGGTGTATTTTTAAAAAATAAGTACACTCATTAAATGATTGAGATTTATCCTCCAGCTCTACTTCTAGTCCCTCTTTTATTAAGTTGTCCATAAAGGTTTTACGATGATCCCTTTTTCTTGACTCCAATTCCGTCATGACACCAAAATCTTCTTCCTCCCAGGCTAAAACCATATCAATCTTCCGTCGGCCGTCTCTAAACATCAAGGACTCTGAATCGAGTCCTTCTCGATCTTGTTTACTAACACGTCTTGAGCCATGTTCCTCTTCGCTAGCTGAATTACGTTTGCTCTCCTTGCGACTATTATAAAAACTGCCATTGAGACTAGGATTCATGGGAGAAGCTTTTGAATTTTGCCTCGATTTATCATAAGGCACTAATTGTTTGTAGGCAAATTGATCTTCCAGTATGACTTTCTCCGATCCATTAAATGTCTGATCTAAATTCGATGTATTTAATATTTCAAGGCTTGCTATACGTTCATCAGGTACCGGGGAGGGGGGTGCGGTTAAATTTAAGCCCAATTCCTTTAATATGGCCGTACCTGGTATATCGGAACTTTCTATTTTAGGACCAAAAGGCAGCGTAGGGCTAGACTCCACAGAATTAGTTTCTAAATGAGTAGGCAGTGGTATAGAGATCGAATGAGATTTATAATAATTGGAATTGTACGCCGGTCGCCATTTTTCATTGTTAGAACAACTTAAGGATGGGGATCGTTGGTTGTAACTGAATGTTGGAAACGTTGTCATTTCATTTTCTTGCTGGGGTGGTGGTAACGGCGGTACATATTGTATGTTGCAAGAATTGCTTTTACGTTCTTCGATGGTTTTCGATTCGCTTTCATTGATAAGAAGGGCGTAAATATTGTCGGGTGAAGAAGTTTTTTCTGGATTTTTTAACGTGAAAGGTGTGCGATCGAAGAAGGTGGGATCCTTTAAGGGAAACATTAATTTAAAATAATTTTATATTGAAGAGGAAATCATAAGACACTGAACGTGGGAAGAAAAGCTAAAAACAGGATGGCAATTCAAAGAGAAGAATAGGAAGAGTAAAAGGATAGAAAAGAGATAGAATAACGCTAAGTAAACCTAAAGAAAGTTACGCAAAGAAATTGAAGTAACAAATGGTATATTGAGAAGGAAACGGCTAGTGTGAATAAAATCGAAGGTAAATAAGGAGAAGGATGAACTCAATCCAAGAGGAGTGAATCAATATACAATTGAAAATGAAGAAGAGAATCAATGAAGAAAGAATGAAAGAAAGAAAGAGGAGAAAAAGAATTAAAAAAAATTATTAAAAGAGATTTACAGCGGCAAGGCTGAAAAAAGGGGAAATACGAAAGAAACGAATGAATTTAACTGACGATTAGGAGAGAAGAACTAAAAAGGAAGAAATATTAAACGAAGTGAATAATTACAGAATAGAATATAAAGAAAGGAAATAAAGAAATTAATAATAGTGAAGGAAGCCTTAAGAACATCAGCAGGAATTAAGGAGAAAAGAAGGAAAGAGAAGTTAGAGGAAGTTACAAAGGAAGAAATAAAGCAAGAAGAAAAGCAATGAGTGATTGATGAGAAAAGAACATAAGCAATGATTAAGGAACCTCATAAGCTTCGAATTGAATTTATAGAAGTTTTATATTTAAGAGACTCTTTATTGCTCAATCTTGCTATAAACTTTTTTCAATTTCAGTATCTCTAATATCTCTTTATGGCAAATTTTATTTTTTTAAATTCTATTTGTTGTAGTTGTCCAAATTTGCTTATTTATTTACTTACGCCACCATTAAACAAGCGCCCAACTCCTATACCGCTATCTTGGCTTAATCTCCTAACTGGCACGGGCGTACTTGAACAGTCTCTGGCCAAACGTTCACTTTTGGCAGGACTTGAAACAACCTCACGTTTAGATAGTCGTTGTGTTGGTGTATTGCGCAGTGCTGGTACCGACAAGAATCCTTGGGGAACAAACAAAAACAATATGCTTTAAAAATTAGTCACAAAATAGATTTTATAGTACACATAAAAACAAACAAACTTACTGGGAAACTGAATACCCTTTCCTTTGTTTGATTCTTTATGCTGTTGGGATACTGCTTCCTCATCCGGATCTCTAGCAATTAAATCTTCACATGAATTTGATTCAGTTATTGGTGCTGTACTTGGCTCCTCCACACCATCGATACGCAGCTGATATGAATGATTATTGAGCTGCGTGTTCGACGACGATTCACGGCTGTCATTGTCATGATTGTTGTTAGTATTTGTTTCGTTCATATTGAAACACTTCTAAAATTGTTGCTGATATAGTTTATTCCTAAGTTAGTTCATTTTTAATAGTCATAATAAATCTAGTTGCTTGCTCTGACCGTAACTGTAAAGTTTTTAGAAATATTATTTATGTCATGCAAAAAATAACGATAACAACATTTGTACTTGAGACTACAGGACGTATGACTATTTTTATTTTCAATTCCACAAATAAAGAACACTCATACGCCACCGGTGATTTTTTTATTTATTTTATAAGTTTTATTTCATAAGTACCAATGACCTACCAATAGATAAACAATTACATATTGAGTAAAACTATCCAAATGAATAGACAACTTTTGCTAAGCAAATAGGGAATAAAATATCCAACAGCAGACTAATAATAAGTTCGATGAATTGTATAAATTGAATGTGGTATAGTTATATTCATTAGACATATTAACATACATGTGCATACTTAACACACACGTCCTTTAACTCAACAAACGTTTATTGTGTGAAAGTAATGAAATAAATATGAAATCTACAAAACAAATAACCAAGTTCGTGATTGTTTTAAACTAATGGTCCGCTCATTGGGGGTAAATCAACAAGCAATTAGTTAGAAAACGTGGTGATGACAGCCAAACTGAACATACATTGCTGCTAGGTCATGACCTATATGGGCTGGCTAGTCGGTAATTATAATGTTATAAGCAGTAGCACAAAGTTGCAATGATTTGAAAGCTGAAAGTTTTCTGAAATTTTCTAACAAAAATTTTATGTTATTAAAAATGATGTATAGAAACTAAGAAGTTTAAAGAAAAAGTTAACGAAAACTAAAAGTTATCGAAAATTTTCTAAGAAAAATTAGAAGTTATCGCAAAAGTTCTAATGAAAATGAACACTTATCGGACTGATTCTTTAGAAACTGAAGTGCTATCGAAAATCTTGCACAATTTTCTAACGAAAACGTAAAGATATCGGATTTGTTCCCTAGAAAGTTAAAACTTATTGATTTTTTTTCAATCTTAAATATAGTGATTGAATGTTGAATATTATCGAAAAAGTTTTATGGATTTTAGGAGCGTTTTATTGAAACTTGAATTTTGTAGCACTTGAGTTTTACATACAAGCAAATGAAATGAACAAGTTATGGAAATTAGCAAATTATAAGTTTTCAATAACATTTTTTTTTTTAAACTTAACTTATGGAAAATTAAATTTGGCAAAAGTTTTATGAAAAAATGTTTCAAACAATCTTTATAAACATTTTTTAATGAAATTTTTTTAAATAAATTTTAAAGTTTCCAAAAAAAAATAAACGTATCTATAAATATTCTATTAAATACTTTAATCAAATTATGTTAAAAAAAGGAAATCTGAATAATGTAAATTTTTTTTATTAAAACATAAGTCATGATACGGGTTATGTGTGTATATATCTATTAAAAATTAATTTTAAAATTGATTTAAATAGTTAATGTGGTCTTCAAAAAAGTGTTTTTAAAAAAAAAATAAACAACCCGTTTTTAAGTCTGAAAGCAGTTCAGGATTTATGTGTGAAGTAAAGCGATCAACTACGCATTTGGCGTTAACATTTATTCCATTCATATACTCGAAGTGGAACCGCAATTTATTTGAATACATAACATAACATAAAAGAAATATTCAAAACAACCAACGTAAGATATTTTTGTTTATTTAAATATATTTGAAATATATTTGCTTTGGAATTTTTCTCTTGGCGTTAAACAAAATGATAAAATTTTGAACACGTTTTGTCCATTACTGATTATTTTTAGTAAAACAAACAATATTCATTATACTCGTATTGTATGCATATGGTGGAGAAATGTATATTCAAATATTTACTAATTGTAAAACAAAACTATTATATATACTTACATATGTATGTACATATGTTTAATCAGTTGGGCAACATGGAATGTAAAGAAATACACACATCACCTTGTACCCTGATTTTAATGGCAATAATTATTATTGTCATAAATAAATTATAAAACATACACGCTATTGTCATTATATTTTATTTTAATATTTATGCATGTATTTGGAATAAAGGTGGAGTAGAAACTAAAATCAATAAATTTCTATATTCTCACAAGACTCGTATATTTTCAACTTATTCACATGAAATTAAATTAATTGCCTTAACCCTTAAATGTCAATAAGAAAAGTATTATATAGAATTTTAAATTTAAGCTTAAACATTTTTAACACTAATAAAAATAGAGGTCAATAAAAAGTTGTTTGTAATAGATACATTTTCAGTTGATTCATCTCACGTTCCGTCCACAAACCGGGAGTTGAGAAATTTACTTTTTTCTGAACCCTACCAGGTATAACAATTTTACATACTTGGAAATTGCTTTAATCCTGCCTGTTGCTGACGTTCGTATTTTAAACTATATCTGCAACTTTTACGCACCATAAGTCGAGCAATGTTTAAAATTGCTTAATCAAATCTTTGCATACATTTCGGTCGTTTATTGCTCAGTTTATGCGTGTTAAGTGCATACAACAAGGATCGTGTAAGTCTGTCTTTTCAATTAAACTAGGCCGAGTTGCTACCAGCAAAGGGAGATGATATTTACTGTGAATATTTAGGTGCAATTATAATCGCACATTTTTTGTTTCTACACTGAAAAACATAACAGCGAAAGAAAACATTTCCAAACTGAAATAAGAATATAGTAAATAAGCAAAATAGTTCATTCCACTCAGTACACACTCAGTTGGAATAAACTAAAACATGTGCTTAAATTCACAAGAAAAAATGTTTGAAAATTAAATAAATATAAATAAATATAAAAAATCAACAGTTTTAAGCACAAAAAATAAACAATTCATGAGGACATACAAAACTCTATGGAGAACTTCAAATCTTATCTGTAGAAAATTTTTATTGTCTTTACGAAGGGTATTTCTTGAAGTCTTAAAATTTTTCTTTACAACGTTTCCAAAAGTTTTTTCGATAGCAAAATTTTTCTGTACAAAATATTTTGATAACAAGATTTTTCTATAGAAAAAAATCAAAATTAAATTTATATAAAAAATTTTCATTATTATTCATTGTTTTCATAATTTTCATTGTTTTTTTAGAAAAATTTTTCGATAAGAACATTTTTATACAAAAAATTGTTTGATCACAAAAATTTTCGATAACATTTGTCTATATAGAAGCCTTTAAAAAAAATGTTCGACATAAAATATTTTCGATAACCAAATTTTCCTATTTAAAAAATTTATTTCTATAGAATATTTTCAAAAGTTTTTCTGTAAAAAAAATTATCGATAACATTTTTCTATAAGAAAAATTTTCGATAACAAGATTTGTCTATAGAAAAAAATTTTGGGTAACAAATTTATTCTACATATAAAACTTCTACATCGAATATTTTTGACCACAAAATTTTTTCTTACAAAAAATTTGTTATAAAATAGTTTTTTGTATACAAAAATAATTTTGATAACAACATTTGTCTATATAGAAGTTTTTCAATAACAAAACTTTTCTAGGTACAATATTTGCGGTAACAAAATTTTGTTATACAAAAAATATGTTCGATAACAGCCTTTGCCTATATAGTATACATTCGATAACAACATTTTCTGTGCTAAAAAATTCGGTAACAATATTATTCTATACGACAACAATTCTTGGTAACAATATTCTTTTCTAAAACAAAATATTTTCGATAACAAAATTTGTCTACACAAAAAACGTCCAATAAAAATTTTTTTCTAAATATCAAATTTTGGTTTGAATTATGTTTTAAAGTTCGACATCTTATAGAATTTCTGATTTTCTGAACACTCTATACTGTCTTTGTTGTTATTATTTTCGATATTTTTTGATTTCTTTCTCAAGGTTATATACTACTGTGGGCAAAAAATATTATTCTGCCAAATCTATTTCGTCCTCCTCAAAGTAATCCCCCCAGCTGCAATACACTTATGCCAACGTTTTTTCCAATTCTCGTAATAGTTGTTAAAGTCAATTTCCGGAATAGCCTTCAATGCGCGTAGCGATTCACGTTTAATGTCTTCAATTGACTCAAAACGGTTTCCCCGGAGCGGTCGCTTGAGTTTGCTGAACAGCCAGAAGTCACACGGAGCTAAATCAGGCGAATGCGGTGGTTGTGGAACGATATTGATTGAATTTTTGGCGAAAAACTCACGAAGAATAAATGGGGTATTCGACGGTGCATTATCGTGGTGCAAAAAACAAGAGTTGTCTTTTTCGAATAGCTTCGCGCAAACGACGCATAACACTCAAATAAAATTCCTTGTTGACAGTGTGGCTGGTCGGAAGGAATTCTGAGTGCACCGCACCCCGATGATCGAAGAAAACTGTCAACAAGACCTTGATTTTTGACTTGCTTTGACGTGGTTTTTTCGGCTTCAGCTCACCTTTGGCACGATATTCGGCCGATTGATCGTCTGTTTCCGGGTCGTTAGCGTAGATCCAAGACTAGTCACCAGTTATAATACGTTTAATGGCATGCTGGTAGTCGGAGCGCATTGTTTGACAGACGTTAACGCGACGCTGTTTTTCAAGAAAATTTAGTGATTTTGGAACCAATCGTTTCGCTTTTCTTAGACCCAATCTTTTAAAATGGTTTTCACTAATACCTCCGATATTTCAACGATATCAGTAAGGTCTCTGACTGTTAATCGTCGATTCTCGAACACCAATTCCTTGATTTTATTGACGTGTTGATCAGCAGTTAATGCTGATGGCTGACCCGGACGTGGTTCGTTGTCAACGAGTTCTCGACCCTCTTTGAATAATTTGTACCAATCACAAACACTTGCTCGCGACAAACAATTATCACAGAAGGCCTTTTGCAACATTCTAAACGTTTCGGCACCAGAAATTTCATTCCGCACACAAAATTTAATGGAACTTCTTTGTTGAATAATTTCACTAATTGGTTGTACTTCAGAAAGACAAGCGTATACTAAACACTAATGATTACTTTGATGTGATATTTGGCACAGATGTCACTGACAGTCAGTCATACCAACGTAGAAAAAAATTTCGACGAATGGATTTCCGTGCGAAATTTAAACTAAAAAGTCTTACTGTTTTTTGCCCACAGTAGTACGTAAATCGATTAAAATTCATTACTGTCTGCTTTAAATAATTGATCAAATAAAGAGTATACATTGTGGAAAAATACATGTGTGCTAATCAATAATTTGTTATAATTCCTAAGAAGTAACATGTCTAAAAGCTTGTGTAAGATACTTAGTTTCATTACAATTGTAAATAATTATTAAAATAGCTAATTGTAGAATATATACATACATAGATACATATATGAAACATTCTCTCTTTAACATGTTTGTTAACATTAATTGTTGATTGTTTTTATAGCATACTTTCAGGTAAAATTAATGAGATTATATATGTGTTTGAAACAAATTCTAGCGGGTTATTTGTCTTTTATTTGGTTATAAATGCACAAAAATTTGTTAACGTCAATTTGATTGTTCATACATTTGGCAAAAATACTTTAAGTTTTTCATTTTAAACAGCCAGCATTCAGAAATTGAAAATGGAAGAATGAAAGAATTTTATTATTTTCTTGATAAACGTATAATTTCTATTATTTTCATATTGATTATAAATTTTATTTACTTGACACACTTCTGTTGACCAATTCCTTAAGAATGCCTACCCGTAGGCATGATTAATTATTAAAAAAAAACTATTCGTTGCACTGTGGGTCACACTTTTATATTATAAGTTTTTATTTTTGTACTTTAAAGGTATCTTCTATACCATTTGTCACTTTTTTGAGGCACATTCAGTTAAAACTTTAATTTAAAAAATTTATTTGATTTATAAAAAATTAATTTCGTTCATGTTTCTATCAAGTATAAAGTCTATCTTGACGAATTTTTTTTTTAACTTTGTGTATAATATTAAATCCTTTTATAAAATTTGTTTGAGTGGTTTTATTTGCTTTCTTTTCTTAGCATTAATTTCTAAGTATATTAAATTAGAAATAACAACCACCCACTATTAGGTATATTTTATAAACATTTTTTAACGTTTAATTAAATTAAACATTTCTGTTTGAAGGAAATTCTCTTATTTTTGTGTAAATATTTCTTTTTTATTCTCTCAAACGTAATTGTCTTTTTTATTTGTAATTTAAACAATCCGTTTTTAACAACCGTTTCCCTTAACCGCACAATAAACAATGTTGACTGTCTTTTGAAAAAATATTTAATAAATTGTATATTACTTCGTGGATTGTTGCTGTTGTTGTATTATTAGTGTAAATGCCATAGAATAAAAGACACAACAAGTCAGTGTATTGACACGCATTAAACTTGCACTTCCTGTCTAATAACTACAGGCAGTTGGAATCCTATACTAATGTAATTACTTACACACCTACATACATATAATAAAACGTGCTTATGTGTATATATGTATGTACATACATATGCTGGTGTTAAATATTTAATATGTCTATGGGCTTCGACTATGGCGTTTTTTTCCGTTTAAAATTAAGGAGCAGAAAATATGTCATGTACAAAGCAGTGCTTTTACAACGAGGGTGGCTCTTTAAAATTGTACTTAAAGTTATTGCCAATTAGCTGGTAGCAGATATCTCTAAGTAGATACTTTTAAAATCAAAGTAAAGGCACAGCGTACAGTTAAAGTTGCCTTGATCGCGAACTAGTTCGTTTAATTGGGAGATTATTTCAGCAAGGTGTTAGCAATCTAGAAGATTACAAAGACAACACACAATTTGTCGTACACAATAATTGCATTTTGTTGTTGTTGTTTTTGTAATTGTTGGAAAAAATTTTCAATTGAACGAGCTAGTTCGTAACCGACACAACTCTAGATTTGATGTTCATATTCGGCACGAATTTCCGGCGTTCTTTGTCAAGTTTGGTTTTGAGACAACCTGATTTAGGCTGCGAGTCATCATCTTCAGTGTCATTTTTCATTCTCTTAATTATTTACATATAATAAATTCTTGATTTGATATTCCGACAGGGTGTTTTGATGTAGAATTTTGGAACGAATTTTCGTCATCCCTTGTCAAGTTTGGTTTGGAGACAAACCGGTTTCGGCTATGTGCCATCTTCAGTGTCATTTTTCGTTTCGGAAATAAACATTAGTATTTTTCTCATGACGTTTCTATTCACTATTATTTGTCCATTCGCTTAAATATTTATTACTTTTATTTTTCGTCATTCATGTAATGCCTAAACTATAAATCACGTCATGCCAATTGTGTGGATTATACTTTACTACTTAACTGACCTTTCTTATTATGCATTGTACGTCAGTAAACTAAATGTTGTTTTAAGCAAACGTGCGTTTTACTTATTTTTGTCTATTTTTAAGAACTCAAAATCTATTTTAACTTCTTCAGTTTGCTTACATGACAGGGGGGAAAAAACATGACTACTTCTTTGTTTCAATTTCGTTCGGTATCAGATATTCTCTTATCATATTAAATTACTTAATTTCTATTTAAAAAATATAGGGGAATATCTAATTCCCCTCGGGGCCGATATTCGCTTACTGGATATAAAAACGACTTACTTGCTACTAATACTTAAAGCAATAATTGTTCGTATTTAATTTTAATATCATTAATATTTTTATACTTTTCACAAAAATGAAAAGGGTTTACATAGGTTTGTCATTCTGATTATAATTTCTACAATATTCAGTTCCTTATAGGTAGGGAAGTTCAATTAACGATATCCGTTTGTCCGATGTTGAAATAAACTTTTGAGGGCCCTAGATAAGCTGGGATCTTAAAGCTTTGGTTCACAATTTGTCGACATTGGCCAAAAAACCATTTCTGAATCATTATAAAATTTACTATAAAGTCACCTACATTAACTACGGGGCTAAGTGTTGTCCTGAATTAAAAAACTTCCAAATTTTTAAAATTAACAACAAAATTAAAAAAAAATGCTAAAAATTCGAAATTTTGCAAGAATCTTAAATTCACCATAAATTCGAAAAAATGAAATAAAAAAAAATTTAATTGCCAAATTAAATAGGAAAGCAAAATATTGCCTAATAAAAGTAAATTTTAAAATTTCACCAAATGGCCGAAAAATCTCAAAAAATCAATACTATATGAAATCCGTCGAAATTTTAACAAAATTGATTTGTTTAACATCAAATTTATATTTAAAAAAATATATCAAACTTTACGACAAATGAGAACGTAACAAAAAATTTAAAATTTCACCAAATTATTTATGAAATGTGAAAATTAAAAAACGACATGTTACTTTAATTTGGGAATTTACCAAAATTTGAAAATGCACCACAAAGCCAAACTATAATTCAAGAATTACAAAAACAACTTAATATTAAAAAAAAATTCGCAATTTAAACTAAACCGAAACTGCACGAAAAAATTGCCGAAAATGCGACATTTCTCTAAAATTTAAAATTCACTATAAAATCGAAAAAACAAATCAAGAATATTTAATTGCTAAAAAAATATGTAGTATATTAAAAAAAATACGGAAATTTTTTCCAAAATTGAGATGTAAAAAAAACAAATTTCACCACAAATGAGGAGTTTGCCAAAAAAATTTGAATATTCTAAAAATTAAATATTTTACTTAAAATCTAAATTAAACTGAAAACAAAAAATGTTTACAAAACCAAACTCTGGTATAAAAATTTAAGTTACCAAAATAACAGCATTTTCCAAAAAAGCAACGCTTCTAGAAAACCGAAATTGCACGAATAAATTACGAAAAATTAAAAATTTGCCAATGTTTGAAATTCACCAAAACTTCGAAAAATCTCCATTAAATCGAATAGCTGGAAGAAAACATAGCAATAGCAAAACTACATCAAAAAACCAACATTCACCAAATTTTAAAATTTCAAAACTTAATTTTTAATTTCACCAAAATTTTACCGTTTTGCCAAAAATTTGCAAAAAAAAAACAGTATTTTATGGAAAACTTCGAAATCTTAACAAAATTTATACTACACAAAGTGGAAAAGCCAAAAGGTAACCAAAATCACACTTCACCACATTTTAAAATTTACCCAACTGATGAAATTGCACCGAAAACTCATAAAAAAATCAAGAATTTATTAAAAGTTGATAAGCATTCAGAGAAAATTAAAACAAATTAAAGAAACCGATCGAAAATGCTTAAATTAAAACGAATTGTAAAATAAGACGACTTAAATCGAAGTCGAAAATTGAAGTTCGCAAACAATCCTTTGCATCGGGAAAAATCTGTAGCACATATTTAGTAGTTCGTATTGTTGTGAAGGGTATATAATATTCAGCACATTTGAATATAGCTTCCTTACTTGTTAATTAATATTTCTAAGAGACAAATTAAAAAGGTTGAAATGATATTAATTGATATATGTATTTATAAGTTTACAACACATACCAAAAATCAGTTTTATATCGTTTTACCTTGTGTTCTAATTAAATCTAGCTTTATTCTTTTTAGTCTCCTTTCCATTAAGTTGCTTATTAATGTGGGGCGTCTGCACTTAATACACAACTGGTCTTATTTTCTGCTACACACATAGCGAGTTCTTTATTAAACATCATGCCCAAGGGGCACAATACATGACTTACGTTGCCATTGAAATGGCAAAAATAAAACGAACGACAATCGTTGGTCACATTAGGGTAAGGATGTTCCATTTTCTTATTGGAGCACAACTGAAAATAGAAAAATTTAAATTGCTTATAAAAAAAATCCCTTATGAATCTATAAATACAATTTTATTTAGTTACGGCTAGTGCCGTAAAAGGTACCTTTCTGTATAAAGTACATTTACTACTGTGGGCAAAAAATAGTAAGACTTTTTAATTTAAATTTCGCGCGGAAATCCATTCGTCGAAATTTTTTTTTCTACGTTGGTATGACTGTCAGTGACATCTCTACCAAATATCACATCAAAGTAATCATTAGTGCTTAGTATACGCTTGTCTTTCTGAAGTGCAACAAGTGTATTCGGTGATTTTTACAATGAGTGAAATTATTCAACAAAAAAGTTCCATTAAATTTTGTGTGCGGAATGAAATTTCTGGTGCCGAAACGTTCAGAATGTTGCAAAAGAGGCCCTCGGTGATAATTGTATGTCGCGAGCAAGTGTTTTTGATTGGTACAAATTATTCAAAGAGGGTCGAGAACGCGTTGACGATGAACCACGTCTAGGACGGCCATCAACATCAACTGATGATCAACACGTCAATAAAATCGAGAATCTACGATTAACAGTCAGAGAGCTTACTGATATCGTTGGAATATCGGAGGTATCAGTGAAAACCATTTTATGGGCCGTCAGCTCTTGGTTTTTGCACCACGATAAGCACCGTCGCATACCGCATTGACTCTTCGAGAGTTTTTCGACAAAAATTCAATCAATATCGTTCCACAACCACCGTATTCGCCTGATTTAGCTCCGTGTGACTTCTGGCTGTTCAGCAAACTCAAGCGACCGCTCCGGGGAAACCGTTTTGAGTCAATTGAAGACATTAAACGTGAATCGCTACGCGCATTGAAGGCTATTCCGGAAATTGACTTTAACAAATGTTACGAGGATTTGGAAAAAACGTTGGCATAAGTGTATTGCAGCTGGGGGGGGGGGGGGGGGGGGGGGTGGATTACTTTGAGGGGGACGAAATAGATTTGGCAGAATAAATAAAGAAATTCAAAATTATGACCAAAGTCTTGCCAATTTTTTGCCTACAGTAGTATGTCAATAGTACTTATTGAAAAGTTGCCTTTTTTAAACAGTATCTTTTTATACAAACTAGCATTTTGCCAAAAGAAGCATTTTGTAAAAGACAAATTTTGTAAAAAGTACCTAGTTGGAAAAGTATTTTTTTTAATAAAATGGTATCTTCAAAACTTTTTTGAAGACCTTTTTAACAAAAATAAAATGTCAAAAAAGTACCTTTTCGGAAGTTACTTTTTCTTCAACAAGTAATTTCTTTTTTGTAAAAAAATATTTCTTTTTAACAAAATTACCCCAAGAATAATTTTGTGAAAAACAACTTGTTTTAAAAATAAAAGGTACCTTTATATAAAAACTAGCATTTTTAGACTGTGCAATAAATAATTTTGTGAAAAATACATTTTTTTAAAAAGAACCTTTTTGTAAAATGTAATTTTTGGGTAAAAAATTCCCTTCAGAGAAAACATATTTTTTTTATTACTTTCACCAATATTTTTAATTGTCTTTTCCTTTTCAAAAAAATATAATCTTGCTGTAGAAAAGTTCCTAGGGTTTTTGTGCTGCCATAGAAATTAATTTTAAATCTCTTTTTACCTTGCTAAACGTCTGACTGAATGCTGGAGATCTCTGCATCGTTTGTGAAGAAGGCATTACACAATCGGTTTTATTTTTAACACATTTTATCGCTAACGAATCGAAATATAAATCATCTGCGCATTTGTGTATCTTCGGTAACCCCTTAATACATTGGAAATAGGAGTGGCAGTTGTCATGTATATAGGGGTAGAGCACCGATTCGCTTAGGCCCGAACAAGACTTTGTTAAGAAAATTTAAATAAAATATTATTAAAGTGTAAGAAAACAAATATATTTATATCATTCTAACCTGGGTCATATGTACCTCAGAAGCTTGGGTTGGGTTGCAAACTTGCTGGGTATCTTTTAAACACATATTTTGCGTTTTACCAAAGTATTCATTGTCCTTGCAAGTTTGGGCGATTTTCTGGCCATTAATACAAATGAAATAATTGCGACAATTGTTAGGATCTCTGGCCACTTGACCATGTTTGCCACTGCATTCACCGACACGCTCGCCATTCTCTAGCAGACAAGTACCATCGTTTTGTCGACAGAAACCCAGAAGACTGTCAAAACTTTCACCATTACGGCAACGCTGGGAAACGGGTTCTTCATCCGAACCCGGGCATGTAATGTAGCGTCTGCAATCGTCCGGTTCGGCCAGGTTAATACCTTCACTCATTTCCGAGCATAAGTTCTTAAGGGCAGTAGTTTCATCTAGGCACTGCGTTGCTTGAATTTTACTTACATTCACATTTACTTCGCTAGCAAGTTTCAGTTTTTGCTGGCATTGGCGCAAAGTTGTATTGAAAAATTGCTGGGCATAACATCTTTCATGTTTTAACTTATTGTGTATGCAGGCATAAAAATTGTTGCAATTTAACGGATCGGCCATAAGATAACCATGCTTGCCCTTACACACTATGGGTTCTGGCGGTGCTGTATTATAATGTACCACATTATCATTGACAAACGGACAAGAACCATCATCTGGCACACATAGCAATAGTTCGTTATCAAAATATCTGTAATTTGAACATTTCTTTGGCACGGCCCTACCCTGGGAACAAATGTAATAACGAGTACAGTCTTTGCGGTCTGGTAGATAGAAACCATCTGACAAATTGCCACAACTATAGGTCACATTGACCTTCATTAAGTGACCATATTGACATTGGTGCTCCTGACTTTGAATACATTTGCCCAAAGCGCTATTAAATTGATAATTATCCGGACATTCTATAGGAATGGCTAGACCTTTGACACATGCATAGTAGATGTTACAATAACGTTCATGGGCCAGGCGAGTACCGTGGCTAAATCCAAAACATTTTTCCTTTAGCACCATATCTATTTTACACTCTCCATGATCAATACGACACTGGCTAGTATCGTTGTGGAAGTACTGGCCCGCGGGACAATACAACAGTTCAGTACCATTAAGAGTAGAACATTTGTAAAACGCCTTACAGTCTGAGGGATGTGGCACCAAAGAATCATCGCTAGCATTGACACAGGCACCGGTTAAAGGCAAACGACAGCTGCCATCGTTGGGACGACAATAACCCAAGCTGGGCTCAAAGTAATTTCCTCTAGAACATTGCATTTCTTGAGATATGGACTGCTGAAGGCAAATGTAATAACGACTGCAGTCAAGGGAATGAGCTACAGCAGTGCCATTCACTTTCTCTTGGCAGGGATCACTCGCCTGCGCAGAGTTGAAGGCACTTGATGGAGTCCCCTGCAGGCTAAGAGGTTTGCAACTGGCTTGTGGCATATGAGCAACACATGTTTGATTTTCTTTCGAATACATAAAACCCCTAAGGCAGCTACCCAATTTCCAGGTATCCTGATAACAATAGTAAAACAAGGAACAATTATGATTGACCAACATGGTTTCATTCTCTCTACAAGCCCGTTTTAGACCATGTTTGGAGCATATACCCTGATTAATTGTACATTGCTGCAGCAACTCATCGTATATTTCATTGTGTTGACACGACATTTTCAGCCATTTGCCATCATTGGAGCATTGTTGATACGTGGAGCAATTTCGAGGGTTTGGATTACTTTCATTATGCACGCAATCCTTATTTAGTTGTGCACATATGCCTTCTGTATCTACCGAACATTTGGCATTGGCTACATCATAAAATTCTGCCAGGGGACAATGTTGTATCTGCCATTTGCCATTGAGACAAACAAAGTAACGATTACAGGCCAAAAGCGAGGGTCTTAGTAAGCCATCTTGTTGACAAGAATCCTTGGAAAATTCTTCAATATCCAGATTAACATCGACCTTTACAACATCTATACACTGCCGTTGAATATCCCGTACACAATAGTTTAAGGTGCGATTGTAATACATTTCCGATGGACAGTATTGATACCACCAGTCGTTCTCAAGGCATATCAAATACATGGCACAATTTTTAGCGTAAAAACGTTGGCCCAAGTGTTGACAGGTAGGTGTAGGGGCTTCCGTTTTCAAATCAACTTCTTTTATAGTCGTATTCCCTAATAACTCGCATTTGAAGAATCCATCCTGCGGTAGCGGCAAACATGTTGATTTTGCCATATCAAAATATTGCTGGCGTCCGCAAGTTTTTAAGCGCCATTTACCACCTTGACATCGATAGTATTGTTGACAAGTTTTGGCACTTAACAAATAATGTTCCGTACTGCCATTACAAGCAGGTAATGAAGCTACCTTGGCATACGAACACACAAAGTCGTCACGGGGTTCTAGGCATTTTCTTTGCTCCGGATTGTAATAACGATAGTTAGAGCAGCTTTTACGTTTCCACATCTGTTGTAGGCAGATTTCATATTGTGAACAATTTGAAGGTACAGAACGTTTTTCGTTCTCCAAGCAACCGAACTAGGGAAATGGAAAAAGGAATAGAAGTAAAACAATTTTTAAATTAAAAAAAAAAATTAAAAAAAGTGCTTGAAACTGAGTCTTAAGGTAAAGACAGGAATGTTTAAGCTGGGAATTTGTCCAAGCAAGACTGAAAATATAATAAAATTATTGCTGAAGCTAAGATCTGCAAGGACATATTGTAAGGGAAAAGCTGTGTTTTATATTTATTCTACTCTTACATTAATTATAGCAACTGACTTCCATGATGTTTGAAAGCTTTTCAAAAACATAACATACTGCTGTGGTTAATTTGTGTAGATCTTACAAGATTTCTTCTGTTTCGATATTTTTCGAAAATACGAGGAATTTCACGAAGTTTTTACTTTTTTTAAGGCGAACTTCGTTTTTGATGAAAATTATTTTTTTAGCAAAATTTTTTGCAGCACTCAAAGGCAAAGTATGGTTGTGGCATGGTCACGATTATTATATTACGTGTTCTTTAACAATATATAGTTGTGGCAAACATATTATGGTTATTTTAAATTATTCTAAACATTACTTTGGTTCTCAATTAATCATTAAATGATTACCATCCATAAAAATACAATAGTAATATGATTTGATTAGAATCACATATATGCTCTTCGATTCCAACCATATTTTTTCTTTGTGTTAGGATACTTTTTTTAAATTTATAACAGCTTTTTTGTGATATGATTTGTTTTTTCTGAACTTCTAGGAATCTGAAATGGATTTTCAGTTTTAGAAATCTATGGAAAATTAGTTCCAACTAGAGCCTGTGAGTTGTCAAGATTTAGTTGGGACTAAATTCACTCAAATTCTTGGCAAAACGATTTTTATTTCTACGCATCATAACTGTATTTGTAGGGTATTAAAAAACTGTTGTGACTAAAACACTGTGTTTCTTTTCTCAAAAACAAAATTTTGAACAAAACTTTTATTAAATTAATTAAACATTTTTTATTAAGTTAATTACAAATTTAATTAACTTAACTAAAAATTTAATATTATTTATATTAATTTTAATTGTACATTTTCTGTCTTCTTGCCCAAAAATTACAATTCGTAAAAATCATAAATGTCAAATAAAATAAAATTGAAATTTTGTTTAATGTTTTCAAAATTTTGTTTTTATTGAAATCATATTTTTTGTTTTTCTTTTGAAAATTGCACAACATAAGAGTTAGAAATTATATATACTTATAAATAACTTTATATAAGAGAATACGATTTTAATACAAGCGGAGATGAAAGAATTAAAATCGTAAAAAATAAAATAAAAAAATCTTTTACTTAAACTATAAAAGTATCAATAGAATTTTTTAAAGAAATTTGATATTTTCTTAAAAGTTCTTACTTCCTGATCAGTGTTAGCATCAATAGAGCGTTTTTGGCCTAAATTGTAAGGGGTAATGCATTGTTTTTGACTGTCACTGAATATTCGATCCGTCTGACATTTATGCTCATGCAATGTATTGCCTTGACAGGCATAGTACAGCTGGGCATTGACTGGGTGTGGCAAGAGTTCATTCTCATAATAGATGCCCAAACAGGTACAATTCGACTTCTTGACACAGATACCCTCGGTGTCTGGGATACAATTATTTAATTCTACATGGAAGTACTCGTCATTGCGACAAATATGTGCCTCCATAATGCCATCAACACATATAGAATATTTATTGCATGTCGTAGTATCAGCTATCTTTTCACCCTCACATAAACAATTGTCCTCGAGTTGGTTTATGCACATGGCCTTGTCCTGATCGTAGTATTTACCATGGGGGCAGGGCAACAACATGGCATTTGTAGGACTGGAGCAATAGCAAAATTGTAAGATACTGTTATTAGCGGGCATTGTAATGGGACGATCGAATGTGGCCTTAGCGCACAGGCTTACCTCACAAACATCCTGAAAAGAGTTGTTTGTTACATAAGGATAACGTAAAGTTTTACAAAAAAAAAAAAAATCAACTATGTATATACTTACTTCAGCAGTTGGCAAGCAAGCCTGTTTATGAGCCACAAAAATGCCGACTAAACATTTTTCAAATGTTGGTTTTTTACCTGTGGCTGAGCAAAGACAAAAACCAGTTGAAGTATCTTTAGCTTCAAACGTACTAGGGCTTTTGCAAAGATCAGTGCCACAGAGTTCCTACAAGTAAATTATATTTTAGGGGTCATAATGAAGTACAACAAAAAGTTGTACAATTAAATACACACCTCTGTATTAGCTACACACAACTGTTTAGTTTCATTAAATATAAATGATTTTGTGGGACAATCTTTATAAGCTGAACAGCCACTTGGTTTTGCATGACACTCGCAGAAGCTATTTTTGTTAATCATCGACGACACCAGGTAATTATCAGGCTTACCGTCACATAACATTTGTGGACACGGCTCAATACAATTTCCATATATCGTACTATATAGAGTACCTGCTGTCGGACATGGTATATACCCAGCATTACACATACAAAAACCATTAGGTGTTAAAGCTGAGAAAGGGCCATCAGAACTATCGTCTATACACCTCGTTAAATCACATAGAGACGCTTCGCATTTGTTTGCTGTAACATTAAATTCACTATAATTGGGACAATTATAATAGGTGCCAATGCCACCAACACATTCGCAATAGCCCTGGGTTGTAGTCACAGCTGGAATTATAGTTTTATCCGCCAAACCACGACACTGATATGAATTGCAATTAATCTGTAATTAGAAATTGTATAAATGAATCTGTAAATATATTTTAGACATATTTTTTAATAAGCCAGTGAGTACCTCTGCTAGCTGACATATAAGTAGATCGGGGTTAAGAGTACTGCCATATGGGCAGGATCTGAAAGTAGCAATTTGATCTATACACTGACAGAAACCATTACTGGTTTTTATGTTAATCGGCTTAAAGATGTGTTGATCATTTGGCTCTCCTATACAAGTCGATTGTAAGCATTCAGGCTTAAGAGATCCAAAAAAAAATAATAATTGTTTAAATTGCTAAGAAAACAATTTCCCTCACTTACCGATATGTCATAATCCCCACATTCCAATATATATGGATTAAACGTACCATTATTTGGACAATTTAGAATTTTGGCTTCTTTGTTGATACACATACAGAAACTCTTGCTGTCATTACGAGTTGGCGCTCTGTCATACTCGTTCGCTTCTAAGCAAAAGTTTGGATCACACGGAGCATTCTAAGTACAATATAAGAGAGGTATAATTGAATTATAAAAATGGTGAATATCAAAGAAGTTGCTATCTTACCGAATAACAGATGCCCAACTCTGAGCTAAACACATAATCTGCTGAGCATTCGACTTTGGTAGACAAACCATCAACACACATACAAAATTCGTTATCTTTGTGTTTATATAAAGTGTTGAAGGAGCCATCCGTGGTGCACATTGGGCAGTCAGGCTAAAAGAAAACAAAGGGAAGGTTTTAAATACATTTACGCTTGGTAGATCGTTCCAATTCGTTAAATATGAAGAAAGCAGGAGGTCTAAAAGCTTTTCAATAATTATTGTAGAAGTAAATAAAATTTATCAAAATCAAAGTCATACAACATCCGAATAGAAGTAAAACCCTATTTTGGATGGAACGCATGATTAGAAAGGCTGCAGCGGCCACTCAATGCGGAAGGCGTTATACACAATGAATGTATGGAGAACGACATCAGCATTTTTACTAAAGGTTAACTTTTGGACGCCAGGGCAGGAGCAGGGTTATACTCTGCTGAGATAAACTTGTCCTGTAGTTTACGTCTGGGGGAGTGTGTGTCCAGGCAAAATTGCTTGGATTGCTGCATGCCTTGAAACATCTGCTGGAAAGTCCGGTGCATGGAAGATTCTCATTGCACTTGACAATGAGTCGGTTAAAAATGAGGCAAGTGAACGTGTACTTCAAGCTAGTGCTAGTGATGTCGGTGAAATGATACATGGGAACAGCTGTGAATGAAGCAATAGACGAACTAACAAAAATGGGATCTGCTGTTAATTTGTGTGAGCCCAGGGATATGCTGAGGAATGCCTAATGCAAGCAAAGCTCCTACAACGTTTAGACTCATTAAACCTGAAAAAGGGACAGGGAGGCTGCCACATATAGACAGGCTCGAATAGTGCTCGAAGAACACCTCGACAGGAAAAGCAGTGTACCTTAAGCTGGATTACTGCGTTAGTGACAAGTCATGGAAATTGCAGGTATCACCTGGCCAAAGCGAAAATCGGAGAAGATGATACTTGTAGACTGTACCTGAAAGCGGCTGAGACGCTAACGCACATTCTGTGCGAATGTCCAGCACTGGCTAGCATAAGGTTTAGGACCATGGGGAGGTACTTGACGAATACCATAGACAATTACTAACGATTACAAAAGACTCCTTGATTAGGAAGAAGAAGGTCTAAAAACACTACAGTCGAGAGAAGGGGCTAGTGTTAGCACGGGACGCAATGAAAGTAAGGTAGTCGTAAATTACAAATCGGTTGCCTCAAATCAATTCGTGGAACGAAGGGGGTCGAAAAGGGACCTATAAAGTAAGCGGTGTGCTTCAATATCGCCCCTGCATTAGCTGCAATTTCGCAAATGGTTCAAGTTCGAAGATATGACTGTTCAAAACCTAGATTTGGAATTCAAAATAAGATCTTGGACACCCCTATTTCGGATTAAACATTTATCCGGAAAATTATTTTAGCAACAAAAATAAAAGATATTGCCTACTCACATCTGAAACTGTTCTGCACATTTGATATTTCAAATCAAATTTCTTTCCTGATGGACAGGTAGAAGGTATTGGCTGTTTTTCGCTATTACACCAGTAGAATTTCGTAGGATCATATGGATCGGGAAAAGCTGAAATTGATGAATTATCGCAGGGGTTCGGGAAGCATTTTTTCGTTTCATTACAAACACCTGTTTCGATGTCAAAACTGCCAACTAGACACGTGCCAACGAAGGTTTTTCCACCATTACAGAAGTAGTACTCATTACAAATGGGATGAGGTAGGAGCTTAACTGTGTCGGAATTTTCATTTGCACATGGATTATAACATATGGCTTTTAAATCGTCAACACAAGCTGATTCACTAGGATCAAACCACTGGCCGTTTAAACACGCTTCAGTTATAGCATGACCATTTTCACATGAGAAGAAGCCATTACACTGCTGGGGATTTGCAATCAAGGCACCATTTTTTTGCCCTGCACATAAGTTTGGACGGCAAACATAATGATTATCTGGTTGGCATGTTAATGTAACGTTGTTAAAGTAATTATTGGTACCACAATTCTTCAACATTTGCTGTCCATCTTGGCAAATGTAATATTTGTTGCAGTCCGTGGGATGGGCTGAGACAACGCCTTTTGCATAACCGCCAGGACAGGTGCAGTCTGTCGCAGCCCAACACTTTTTGTAGATGTCACGTTGACAGGTCAAGGTTCTATTGTCGAAATAATTGTTCTTGTAGCACTCCTGTAATACCTGCTTGCCAGCTAGGCAAATGTAATACTTATCACAGTCACTGGGATGGGGCGATAAGTCTCCTTCTTTATAGCCGCCAGCGCACAAACAAGACTCTTCAACATTGCATAAGTTTTTTACATCCTTTTCACAGCTCAAACTTTTCGTATTAAAATAATCGCCTTTATTACATTTTTGCAATATCTGCTCACCATCGCTGCATTTATAGAACTTATCGCATTCAGATGGATGAGCTGATATATCGCCTTCTTTAAAGCCACCCGGACAAGTACACTCCTCTTTGGCTGCACATGTTTTGGAAAGTTTATTAAAATAATTGTTTAAGCCGCAACTCTTTAACACTTCTTTGCCATCAACACATTGGTAATATTTCGAATCATCGCCTGGATATGGGATCTTTTCGCCTTCAGTACAGCTGTTGGGGGCACAACAGAGGTGATTTACATCCACTTGGCATTCTGAAATAGTGACATTGAAAAAGTGATTTTTCTCACAGGCACACAATGCATTATGACCCCCGCTACATTTGAAATATTTATCACAATCAGCGGCTGGCGTTTTGGAACCTTCAATGCAGTTTGCTCTAATACTGCGCTTGTTGCGCCCGCTGTTGGAGTACTGGTGGTACACTTGTGCTTCATGATAATTGAGACATATTCCCTCAGTATCGGGTAGACAAGCCTTAACATTGTCATTAAAATAGTTGCCTGCCTCGCAGTTACTTTCCACTAATTCGCCTTCATAACAGATATGGAAGAGCCGACAATTATCAGGATGTGCTACGAAATCTCCTTCACTATAGCGTCCTGCGCACAATTTAGCAAGGGGCTGTTGAAAATAGATTTTTGAATTGGATTTTATGCATAAGTCCAACGTGTTATTGTACACAAAATCGGCTCCAAGACACTTGAAAAATTTGGCCTGGCCATTTAGGCATCTACAGAAACCAGTGGTGGTATTGGTAGCGGGGAAATTGGTATAATTAGGCCGCTGGAAACATTTCCTTGAAGGACATACGTTGTCTTGAGCCACACAAATTTGTAGAGATTCACTGAAAATGGCATTGCTAGAACATTCACGATATACTGGCTGTTGGTTTAGACAAACACAGAAACCAGAAATTGTACTACGGGCGGCAAATACAAAACCATCTTTAGCGTATCTGCAATCATTCTAATTGAAGAGAACAGAGAGTACAATTTTAAATAGCAAGAAATATGAAATTAACGAATAGCCTGTATACTAACATTTAACCAGCAGTCATTAGCTGCTGGTGTTTTCAATTCAGCTACACGGGTGGTAGCCTTCAGCATAGCAGTTGAAGTTTCAGCGGCGCAAGTTGTGGTAGTTGTTTTGGCTTTACAAGTTGTTGTGGTTATTGGAGCACAAGAACTGGTAGTGGTTGTGGCAGTACATTTTGTGGTAGTAGTTTCCGGACTACAGGTGGTTGTTTTTTCCGTTACAGCAGCTCCAGTAGTAGTGGTTTCCTGCACCACCGTTGTGGTGAAAGTTTCGGTAGCAAAAGTGTTTGTTGTTTCTTTGGCAGCAGTTTCTGTAGTGGTTTCTTGGACCACCGTAGTGGTATACGTTTGCGGAGTAGAGGTCGTTGTTGTTTCCGTAACAACAGTTGCAGTAGTGCTTTCCTCCGCCGGACATGTGCCTGGCTGACAATTCAGACTTTTTGCGTCGAAGTAACTTTTATCTGGACATGTTTGCTCGAATGGTTTTTCTTCATAACAAACATAGAAAAATTTACAATTACTTTGATGCGCCACACACGAACCATTTGCTTTCTTAAGACAAAAATTTTCCCAGCATAAGGATTTCGTATCTTTTTCACAAGTCAATGAATCGATATTAAAAAAGCTGCCAGCATCGCAAGTCTGCGGATAAGCCAAGTTATTATCACAAATATTAAAACCACGACAATTTTGAAGATTCGGCACCTTGGTGCCTGAAATTTTGCCGGCACAAGAATTATCTGTGTTTTTAGCCAAAGGAGCTTTTAAGCTTAACTGGCAAAGTGCCTTTCCTTTGTTGGCACAACGTCCGGTGTTTGGATTATATACTTTGCCGCCGGGACACAATAATTCGCGTTTAATGTTCTTATTGGTACAACGATAAAAACTGGAACAGTCGGTGGGCTTCGGCCAGTGGACGGGTAGGCCAAGTGATTTACGCTGAATGCATTCTTCGTCAATGGCGGAGGATAGAGCTAAGGTAGCAAAAACTGCTACAGCTAAAAGGAAATCTGGAAAGATAAAAAATGTTTATTTTGTTTTAAGATTCGACTATGTAATGAGAATAATTTGCGAAGTTTAGATAAGCAATCGAATAAATAAAGTTGGCATAATTCCGCCGGGAAGGTATACTACTTTGTTTGTTTATAATTTTTGATTAAATGAAAGAGAATGGATCGTATAAATGATAAATGTTTTATTTAATATCGGCAATTATGCCGATATCAGATAAATGTCCGCCTCTGTTAGCCTCACAAATGCGAGCACTTTTGAACACATTTTTCATCACATTCTCACACATTTCACGCGGTATTTCATTAATTTCATCACGAATATTTCGTTTGAGTTGCTCCAGCGTTTCTGGTTTGTTTGCGTTAACCTTGCTTTTCAGATATCTCCACAAGAAGAAGTCTGCAGCAGTCAAATCAGGCGACCGTGGAGGCCAATCAACATCACTATTCCTTGAAATAACTTGTTGTGGAAAGAGGTCCCGCAGTAATTCCATTGTAATCCTGGCTGTATGCGATGTGGCGCACCGTCTGGTGGAAACCACATGTTAGTCAAGCCCAAAGCATGCAGTTGTGGCGTTAAAAAGTTACGCCGTTTTCAGTGTCAAAGAAGTAAGGTCCAATGATTCCTCGTGACCAAATTGCACACAAGACTGTCACTTTTAATGGATGCAAAGGTGACTGATGAATAATTTGAGGGTTTTCCATTGCCCAGAACCGACTATTCTGTTTATTCACTTATACAATCAAATGAAAATGTGCCTCGTTATCCTATTGGAATATGTACGGCGACGTAAATGGTCTTCTGGAAGAAGCTCTTATGTCAACTGAATCTTAAATGGAAACAAATGCAAATCTTTGTGCAAAATTGTGGCCAAAGTTGTTCTTTGAAGAAAAAGCTCCTGAGCATGGTGTCGAATTGAGGTTGATTGATTGTTTGGACCACTTTCTTGAACAGCAGTAATGTTTTCAGCCGATCTTGCAGTACGTTGTGGTCCATGCTTGGGCCTATCAGCTACAGTCCCTCATTATTCGAAATCATTCACTACACGATAAATAGTGCATCTTGTTGGCAGGTTGTTTTTCTTAAAAATTTCACGTAACTTTCTTATCGTCACAGTAATCGATTATTGATTTAATTAAATGTTTCAACGATTAAAACACGTTGGTTTACCGAATATTTTTCCATAATAAATTTGCCACGTCTCTACTTCACGACTGCTAAATATGAACTATCAAGACTAATGTTTACCAAAATGGCGGCAAAACAAAGTAGTATACCTTCTCGGCGGACACCCTGTATTATGTTTTTGTTTTGTAGTAGTAAAAAAAATCAAGGATTCACCTATCTTTTTTTATTAACGCAAGTACTTAAATAATATATACAACTTTTATCGATTAATCCATTCGAATAAAAACCCAATGTTAATAATTATTTTATTCGAATAATTTATTTTATTGCTGAAACTTGAAGTTTTAAAAAATAAAATTTGCCAATAAATGTTAACATTTTTAGTTCTTCCCCTTTTGCATTGAATAATTTATTAAGTTTAAACAAAAGATTGCACAGGCTTATTAAAAATTTACATTAAAATTCTTACAAGAAAGTGTTTGTTTTCTTCGAATAATTAAAAAACTTTTTTTTTTTTTTGATTAATCAAAATTGTCGTAAAAACGAATGAACGAAAATTGTTGAAATTTTTGGTTTCAAACAAATCTGTACTGTTCGTTAATATTTAAGAGATTTGCTGGTGAATTTTATTCGAATAAATTAATCGTTTGAAAATTCATTTAATTTTTTAGCCTCCAATTTTTTTTACTGGCTGCTGCATTCAAACACGTCCAGAACTCCACAATCAGTTATTCTAGCGAAACTATTAGATATTTTAGAGAACCGAATCATATTTTTTTCCTTTTTATTTTTTGCAAATAGTTGTGAGTTTTTAGCCATCACACTACTATCACTTTTGAACTTTTTTCCTTTTTTTTAATAATTTATTTTTTCACTTTACTCACCTCTCATTTCAAGTGTCCTGTTAGCAATTCTTTTTACCAACAATTAAAATTTCACTCTTAATTGTTTACTCGCCGTTACTAGATTCAAATCGTAACTCCCTGATATTTTCAAAATATTTCCAGCTTTTATATATTTTTATTAAGGGCAGAAATATTTGGCCGATAAAATTTTAAAAGACATTAAATTTAAACATTTACTTATCTAATTTTGATCATTATCATTTAATTGATTTCATCGTTTTTATTTGACAGACAAAAATGACTTCTAAGAAACGCTCAAATATTTCCGCAAGACCGGAAGCATCATGTGCCTGTGCGAGTATAAATTTTTAAATTATAATAAATAGTTCGCAGTACATAAGTATGTATTTCTTATACATGTTAATAAAAAAGAGAGAAAAATTTAACACACCCTAAAGCAGCAGGAGATATTACAAAGTGTTTATTGTAGTCAGCATCTACGTTTAAATAAAAAAGTGAAATTTACTTTAGTTTTTAATGAATGAATTTGATAAGTTAAAACAAGACACTAGTTGGATAAAATTTTCGTCTTTTTAGCAAATATTTAACAAGATGCTAGTGTTAGCAATCTGCCGAAAAAGTTTGCATAATGAATAATTTTCGAATAATAATCATTCAATCGAATAAATATTCGATCATTTTGTAATTTAATATTATGTAAATTAAAGAAAAAGAAACTAGATTAGTACTTTAATTGAAGTAAAAAGAGAACTTCAACTGATTGAGAATTTAAACTCAGTAATTTCCGCTTAACTGATTTCCTCAAAATGCTTAGATTTTGATGCAAAGACCCGAATAATCATTTATCTGATACCCTGTTAAATGATTCAATCACTGGATTAACAGAATTTAGTTTAATTCTGCAGTTTGGTCAGTTAAACATTGTCTTTAATTGCTACACAATTACTTCTAGAAATTCTATTAATTTTTGCTTTAAATTTAAACTTGCGTGTATCCTTAAGTCACCCATACACTTATAATCTGTGTGTGTACGAACTGTCCGTACTCGACCTCTTGTACAAGTTAATGGGGCTGTGCACGCACAAATCACAAGAAATTTAATGAGCTTGTGCGCGAACAATCAAAAGTTTGTTAATTTTAGTTTACTACGTCAAAGTATTGCGGTGATAAGTACCAAGCAATTTGTAATAGAATTTATTAACATTTTGAGAGAGGAAAAAGCCAGTCAAATGTCTGCTTGCTTTTCCTTTAACTTTTCTTCTTTTTCTGTTGCGTACATAAATCAAATCAAAACAGTAATTGTGTCATCCGTTCCGCAATTCATGCTTAGTTGTGGGCGTTTCAGTTTAATGTAATTTGTTCGACGTGTGTGCCGAATTTCACGAACAAATTACACGCACAAATCATAAGTGTGTCAATGCCTTTATACTCATTTTGCGCCACAGATATCCGCAAACTATTTAATCAAATGTTCGACTTTTATGAAAACAAAATAAAACGTACATCTGATTTAAAGAGTTGCATTATTTATACATTTATTTAAAAAATCTTTTATGGAGAATATTTTATTTTTAAGAAAAGACATGCCATTGACAATTACTGGCATTTTTGATCGTTATTCCAAAAAACTATTTTAATTTTATAAGTTCATTAAGAGAGTAACTCAATTAAACGGAAATCATTTATACGAGATTTTCCTTACATACATTATATTCGAAAAATTTAATTAAACTCTTTTTGCCTCAATTAAGCAGGTAAATCAATTATGCGGGTACCAATTGAGCAAAAACAATATCTAGCAATTACACAAGAAATAAGCAACAACCAGACTAACACTGAACTAGAACAGGGGCGTTAATGCATATTTCGATTCGATAGAAATTATAATTGAAAGACAATATATTACGCTTTCAAATTCGAATAGGGGTTTGAGTTTTTCACCGATTAAGTTTAATATTCGTTTTTTTTCATAGACCAAATATTTAATCGCATAATGATTTATTTAATTTTCGAAATACATAATTTTTTCTTTAAATAATTTAAAAGGTGCAAAGAGATCGAAAAATTAAATCGGTTAATTGATTAATTTTTTAATCATATCATGGTTTCTAGATCTTTTTTAGTGACTGTTCACATATTCAAAAAATCGTATTGAAGAATTTTTCATTAATTACTTTGTTTTTTTTTATAAAAATATTTTTTTCAATGCTATCAATGATTTAAAACAGTCGAATAAAGCATTCAAATTCTTACCGTTTTATTTGTAACTTTAAAGCTTCAGGGACTTCGAAAATCTGTAGGAATAATAGTGTTACGAATAAAAGTATTTGCCAATACTTTATTATCCCTATAAAATATATAACTTATTAATTATTCAAAATTATTTTTGTTAAATATTTTATTCGAATAAACTTTTTATTCGAATGAAATTTTTTTTATTCGAATAATTTTTTTTATTAATTTATTTTCTTTTTAATTTATATAAATTACAAAAGAACCTTTGATATCTTCGAATGATATATTTACAAAATTACTGGAGGCTTCATTATATCCGACATATAGATAGACTCTGAAGTAGTCGAGAAACTGGAAATATCCCATTCCCCAACAGAATGCTTAAAAATAAACTTTCTTCTAAAAGAAAATTTTAAATAACATTTATTTTATTTACGAAGTTCTCACCCTTTTTAAAAAATAAACTGCATACGCCTCTGTTCTGTTGTTATCTGAGATCTTTGATAAATTCAATTCAGCCACAATTATTTTAATTAACAAACATACTCTTTTTTTAATTTATATTTTATTTATTGAACATCAAAATTTTTTTTTTAATCGCATGCCCTGTTAACATCCAAAACGCACTGCTTCTCATTCGGCTCCAATCTCCAGCCCTCATGGCAGTTAAGCAAAAATGCCCAACCGGAAAAACATTGATAGAATTAATTACAATTGGTGGCCTTGAACTGTCTTCGATTGTTGGTGCCTCGGCATTCGTTTGAACGAAATGGCAAACGAGGCTCTTGAGTGCTAAATTGGCTTGCTTGGGTTTGTTTTGGAAAGGGAGTTGTTTGCACAGAATTATTGGGAACATTTTCTGTTGTTAAGCTCTGCATGATATCTGATTTGCCTTCATCTACTATCTCAGCCGATGCCCTGCCTGTTATTAGTGATAACAGTTTCTGTCGTAATTACTGATGAATCCAGGGCAACTATATTGTCTGCTAGACTTGCAGAAATCATTATACTTTTTGTGATTCCCCTTAAAGTTACTGGTAGGATACTTAATTCTGTTAAATTATCAGAACTAGTTTCCTTCTGTTGTATTGTCTCTGTTAAATTAACAGAATTCTCTTCAGCTGTTGTTCGAACTGCAGATTTTGTGTATTGATTTGGCTGTTTACTGTAGGCAGCAAAACTGTGCGTATTAAGCAAGTAAGCAGGGGCTCTTGTAGTTGCACTTATATTTGTATTTTCTTTGACTTCTAATTTAACAGAAGAGTTCCTTGTTAAACCTAAACAATTAGCAGAACTTTTCTTATTTTCGTTTGACGTTAATGGAAGCAATTTTAACGGGGTTAAATTAATAAAATTAATTTTCTCTGGAACAGCTTGCTAACATTGTGTCTGTTACATTCACAGGATACGTTTCAGCTGCAGTTTTTGTTACCATGTTGCTATGGTTAATTTCATCAACATTTTTTGTTGTGGAATTAATATTTTCATTATTTTCTACTGTTATTTTAATAGCAGAGCTGTCTGGCGAACTCAAAGCACTAAGAAAATTTGCCGTTGTTGCAATTAGGACAGCTGGGTCATCTGTAAGCTCTTTTAGATTAACAGAAATCCCTTCACCTGCTAGTACCGTAGAATTACTTTCCGTGACATTATTTTTCCATATTGACTCTGTTAAATTAACATAGCTGACATCAGCTGTTTTTGCCATAACTCTTTCTGTATTTTCCTTATAAGTTGCTGGTAAATTTTTTGTAAAATTATACGAATTCATATTTTTATTTCCTTGCGTTGTTGCTTTAACGGTAAAGTTATCGTTTGAAATCAAACTACTTAGAGAGCTGGTGTTAGTAGAATTCTCTGTAGAGTAACCTGTTAATGTGGTCTCTGTTAAGTTAACAGGATTGACTTGAATTTTTGAGTTTGTGTCATATGGTTTTCTATCTTCTGGCATCAATTTACTGACATTATTTTTATTAGACTTGTTCAAAATGTCCATAGAACTTGCAGTTTTATTTTCTTCGTCTGTTATTTTACCAGAGCTATTTTCTATTAAGAAGTCAAGGTCATGTTTTGTAGAGGTGTCTGAAAGATCGGTTAAAGTTGCTTCAGTTATTTAATGATTATTTGTATTTGTTTCTTCTGTTCATAAAAAGTTAACTGTTAAATGCAATATTCTGAGTGAATTGTTATCAATTTCGCTTTCTTTGTTGCTCATTTTCACGGAATTTATTAAAATTTGATCTGTTACATACTCTGTTAACATACTCTCTGTTGGATTTCTAACAGTTGGTTTTTTATAGTCAGCTGTTTCAGTATTTGTTCTCACTGTTGTTTTAAAATTTTGTTTGCTATTAGTGTTGTGCTGTTTCTTTGGATATTTTTCAAATCCTGACTTTGGTTTTCTTCATCTTCGCGGTCAATTAATTGACATTGAGTGCTATAGGAAAAATCACATGATTTAATCTCATGGTGACACAATAAATTTGAAGGACATTGAAATTCATAGGCCCGTTGATGACTGCATCTTATAAATTGATGACAATCAGAATGATGCCTTAAAAACCCTCTATTTTCGCTCAAACACAACTGATCGTAAGTCTGATGAGAGCCATAGCAGATCACTGTTGTTAGCAATATCCCTAGTAAAACTAAGGAAACTCTGTTATTTTTTTTATCTGTTAAAATTTCTAAAATAAAATAAAATACCTTTCATGTTGAAAAGTTTACATTGAACTATTTATGTACCTGAAGAGTTTCATTGCATTAGCAAATGCTGCAGTTTAATTTATTTCATGATAAACATGTATTTTTTATCTTTAATTAATTAACTTTGCTGTTGTTATATTTTTCATTTGTTTAGTTAAATAAATGATTGATAATTAAATCTCTTTTGACAAAAGATATTTCAATAAGTTCTTGATTCATAATTCATGGGGGCTTGCCTCCATAAAATTTTACACAATTTTCATAATAGTTTTGCATAAGATAAGATTAATAATAATACATTGGGAGACAATAAATAAAATTACAAAAAATCCTTTTCTTTTACCATAAAACAATTGAAAAAAATTTATAAAAAAAAGGTAAAAAAAATCCATAATTTAAATAATTGGTCATGTTCTGAAAAACATCCATTACGTAAAATGAAACGGCAAAATAAAGCAAAGATCGAAAAAAATCACTCCAATCGAATAAAATTCTCCATTTCCAACAAATCGCAAAAATCGCAAAAACTGGTAAAAATCGCTTAAATTACAAAACAAGAGAAACAAACTGCAAAAGCCCACTAACGTTACAGTTCCCAAAGCAAGATAGTAACTAAACGAAGAAAAATTTCAATTAATTTAAAGAAAGGCATTTAAATGAAAAAAAAAATATTTAAAAAGCCGCCAAATTCAACACGTACTTCGTAATACACAACAACACTTCAAGTCAGGGCAAAATTCGAAAAATTACTAGAATTAAAATAAAATCATATTACAAAATAAATGCTACATCAAACTACAGGCTTAAATCACAAAATAAACTAAGATTAAAATCAAACATTTGCAAAAAGGACTATTCAAGCAAAAAATGGAAAAATTTAAAAAGAGTAAAAAATCGCAAAAAGGGACACACTCGAAATATTTCTAAGTTATGTAAGGTCGAGGGGAGGGGCACATTCCCTCTCTTGCCTGTAGGTATACACCTTAAGCAATACTTCTGCTGCTTGTGCGACCGCGAAATCGGATCCGTTGATGTGCAAAGGCTGGGCAGAGCTAAGGGAAGGGTTTCATCTTCACGATGTCCTTCCTATATGGACTGCACTTATCATTATTTCACGCATTCTAGACGGTGTGTATTAAGCTCGAGTTAGCACACTCATCATCCTACTAATTTCAGATTTGTTTAGTCTCAGCAACCCCCTCCTTCCTTTATCCCCATTTGGCTCTGTCCACAGGATCTTTGCTATTTTTACTACCGCTATTTTTACTTCGACAGTATTATATTGACCGCTTTTTGCCCAATATTTTAGGTCGGCATTCGTGGTCTCAAACGATTTCTCACCACTTAGGCGTACATCCCGGTGATCTCTGGTACTAAATTGCTAGACCGTTTTTTTTAATAAATGTCAGCGGTGTGTAATATTCGGCACAGACATACTTTTGTCATGTTATGAAAAAATTAGAAAATATTTCGATAATAAAACTTAACAACAAATCTTTTATTAGCTGTGAAGTATCATAGCCGTTACATGGTTAAATGTCATAAGTCAATACGTTCCGCACTAGGTAGACTATGTTTCTAAAACATTATTTGGAAACATATTTTAAGGCTGAAAATATAAAATAGATTCGATTCTTTGAAATAAATTTAGTTTTTGTTGTTAATTGGACTTATACTGATTTTAAATCGTTCTTTGACTTATAATTAATTAATATTACGTGGTTTTGTTTAACAACTAATTTCAATTACTTTCTTTCGTAAATAACTAAAACAATTAAGTATTTTCTATTAAAATCACTCTTGATATCATTATTTGCTTACTTCGAAAACGCTTCACTTAACAGATAACAAATCGAAACAAACGTATTAGAATGTGAATTTCTTACTAAATTGTAAAATATTATTTACAAAATGAAGAAAAAAACTTATAAAAGTCAGCAGTGTTTCAAATAAGTGCAAACGGTTACGTTGAAGCGACTAAAGGAGCTACGAGAACTAAAGCAAAATGCAATTTTTGGAAACACTTTTGAATATTTTCTGCTACTTTTTGCTCGCAAGAGGCTATACGTTGTCTAAGGATTTAGCGAATAACAGAATTTATAAAAATTTATGTTCTCAGGGGGGTCAATATCATGCCGATCCCTATGATTGCCAGTATTTTATACAATGCAGCAATGGTATACCCTATAGACAAAAATGTGCTACACCCTTGTATTGGAATCAAAAGCTGTTAACGTGTCAATGGACTGGTGATCACTGTAGTGAACAGATTGGTACAACGACTAAAGCTACAACTACTACAGAGGCAACAACCACAACACATACAACAACAAGTGCTGCAACTACTAAAAATGCTAAGACTACAATGCAGACAACAATGAGTGATAGTTCTCCATCTGCAAGACCAACGACTGAAAAAACAACAACTCCAATAGACATGACCACCTTAACAAAACCGGAAGTTTCTAGCACAACAGCAGCTACAGAATCAACATCACAAACTAGCAATTCCATCCTGCCTTCCTCCGAAATTTCAAACACTACATATCTGACAACCACAAAGTCCTCAGTGCCAACGGAAACTACAGAAGCTAGAACTACAGCAGAGCCATCAACAGAAACTTCCACAAGCTCTGTAACATCAAGTATAAGTGCAACAACGTCAGGCACTTCAACTACAGCAGAGGACTCTCATACAACAAACGTCTCAAAACAATATTCAACAGCCACCTCCACAAACTTAGAAACATCAACTATAACTGCAACAACCTCAGGAGCCTCAATCACAGCTGAATACACTTCTACAACCGACCGTACATTAGAGAATTCAACCGAAAGTGTCAGCACCTTAGAAATAGAAACTACCTCAGAGGATTCAACCACAGACACTACAACCGCTTCCAATGATTCTTCAACAGCTATTCCAGCAACAACAGAAGTCTTGACTACAACTGATGCTGCAAAAGTATCCCCAGCCCAAACTTCCACAACCTCAGAGGCATCACCTACAAGTGCAATGTCCTCAGAAGACCCAACCCCATACACATCTACCACTTCCAAGGATTCATCAATAGAATCGACTGAAAGTGTTTCCACAATAGATACAACTGCAACTACTGAAAATGAAACTACCGTAGAGTTAATAACTGCTAGCAAAACTACAGAAGTCGCCACAGATAAGCACACCTCTCAAAGTGAGTCGACTTCAGAAGGGACCACATCCAATGGAATAATTGAAACATCTGAAAGTAGTTCAAGTGCAGAGGTAAGTACTCCGGGAGATGACTCTACTACAGAAACCGGGTCCTCGAATAGTACAATCGCAACCTCTACGGAGGAAATCTCCACCGCCAAGAGTTCTCCTGCAATTTCTAGTGATACTACTGAAAGCGGACTAACTTTTGGTACTACTACTGTAACTACAGAAAATGATGCTACTAGAGAATCTAGCGAAGCTGAAACAACTTCGAATGGAACTTCCGAAAGTAGCTGGAGCACAAAGATAATTACCGAAAACGGTTCTACTACCGAGATAACCACTTGGAGTGGATATACAGAAAGCGGAGCATCTTCCAGTGAAACAACAGAAAGTAGCTCTAATACAGAGGTAAAAAATTCTAGCGAAATTACCGATGCTACTGCCGAGACAACAGCTTCTAGGGAATCAACCGAAAGTGGAACCATCTCCAATACAACTACCGGAGATAGCTGGAGCACAAAGGTAATAACTTCTAGTGAAATTACCGAAGACGCTTCTACTCCTGAGTCAACCACTTGGAGTGGATCTGCAGAAGACGGAATATCTTCCAGTGAAACAACAGAAAGTAGCTGGAGCACGAAGGTAATTACTTCCAGTGCAATTACCGAAGACACTTCTACTCCTGAGTCAACCACTTGGAGGGGATCTGCAGAAGGCGGAACATCTTCCAGTGAAACAACAGAAAGTAGCTCTAGTATAGAGGTAATAAATTCTAGCGAAATTACCGATGCTACTGCCGAGACAACAGTTTCTAGGGAATATACCGAAAGTGGAACCATCTCCAATACAACTACCGGAGATAGCTGGAGCACAAAGGTAATAACTTCTAGTGAAATTACCGAAGACGCTTCTACTCCTGAGTCAACCACTTGGAGTGGATCTGCAGAAGACGGAATATCTTCCAATGAAACAACAGAAAGTAGCTGGAGCACGAAGGTAATTACTTCCAGTGAAATTACCGAAGACACTTCTACTCCTGAGTCAACCACTTGGAGGGGATCTGCAGAAGGCGGAACATCTTCCAGTGAAACTACAGAAAGTAGCTCTAGTATAGAGGTAATAAATTCTAGCGAAATTACCGATGCTACTGCCGAGACAACAGTTTCTAGGGAATATACCGAAAGTGGAACCATCTCCAATACAACTACCGGAGATAGCTGGAGCACAAAGGTAATAACTTCTAGTGAAATTACCGAAGACGCTTCTACTCCTGAGTCAACCACTTGGAGTGGATCTGCAGAAGACGGAATATCTTCCAGTGAAACAACAGAAAGTAGCTGGAGCACGAAGGTAATTACTTCCAGTGAAATTACCGAAGACGCTTCTACTCCTGAGTCAACCACTTGGAGTGTATCTGCAGAAGGCGGAACATCTTCCAGTGAAACAACAGAAAGTAGCTCCCACACAGACACATCAACAACTGAACAGAATCCTACTGAGGAGACAACAACTTCCAATAAATCAACTGAAAGTGCAACCACTTCAGATGAAACTACCCAACCTACCACTACAAAAGTACCCAATCCTTGCAAAAGTAATGACACAGAATATTACGCACATCCAAATAATTGCACTAAGTTCATAGAATGTATAAACGGTCTACACAATATCCTTAGTTGTCCCGAGTTGTATTACTGGGATGTCAATCAAGGATCGTGCGTAATTGGTGAATGTTCACAAGACACAACTTTAGCAGAAACTAATGCTACAAAAAGCGAAATCCTAGACTCAACTACAAATAAAACTACAAAATCATTCAATTCCTGAATGTTAAACAAGCACTTTGTGCTATGGAAAACTGCAGGAAACTAAACAAATTACATTTGAATAGTTTTATTTAAATTATGAAAACGTTTTGAAATTACAGAAATAAAATTTTTTTGTTTTATTTACTGTGTGGATACAATACAATTTTTACCAATGAATAGCAACGCCTTTAATCTAGCATGACAGAGTCACAAGCCGTATATCGTATCCCTGTTAGTACCATCTAAGGTTATCAGCTGGTAAAGGTACAGCTTGAGTACACTGTCAGAAATTCTGACTTATAACTCCTCGTGGTGGCTCCCGGTAACAGGTTCATGTCTCTACGAGAAGTCTAAACAAATAAGTCGAGCGGAGAGAAGTCAACACTCTCTTACAAAAATCCCTAATCCACGGTAGAACAGGTATCCGCCAGTGGTGCGTGGCCAACGTAGTGCTTGGTATCTGGTATGCGAAGGCGGGAAACCAGTCGATCTACAGTTTTAATACAGACTTACGCTCGCATGTGGAGCTCTGCGTTGGTGGACATCTTTTACTCGTGGGAGTTATATGAATTCTCTGTAGGAATTTCGATTTTAATTGGCCAAGGGAATAATTCGGAAGATATGGAAAAGTAAGTCTCACGAGGTGTAGGCCTATCTCTAAAGGTACTCATAAGGCGTTGAACCGAATGAAGCCTCGCAAAAGGTGGAGAGGTTAATCTCTGTAGAAACTCCGGAGTTTATTTTCAAGTCCGTAATTCACAGTCCCAGTTCTAACTTTCTAACATCGAAATCTGTTAAACATTGTCTCTTCCATCTAAGAGGGGGAGATTTATTTTTGAATTGCCAAACATAATTTTCGATTGCTGTTCAATCCAAATCGGTTAAAGCTAGATCCAGCTTTTCTGATATCAAAAATTTCTTAGAAATGATTGTAAATTTTTTGGAGTCTTTCTCGCTTTAAGAAGTGAAGCTAGACAAACAGCGAATAGCCACCAACTATTCCCTGGAAGCTTGAACATGTAATCGTTTGCAAATAAATATTGTACTTGAGTTTGGTTCTTACTACCAGTACTTACAATACCTTCTCTAGTACTCGTACAAAATGTACTTTGCAATTTTCCAGATAATATTATCTTTCTGTTTAAGATTACAGACGCGGGCAAAAAAAGTAAGGAAAAGAAAAAAAATTGAAGTATAAAAAAAAAAAAACACTCAAGTGTTACATAAATTTACTCGTACCGCATAAAAGAAGTTAAAGATTTTTATCTTCGGTTCAAGGCAGTTTAATAAGAAACTACAAGTCAGAGTGTTATAATAGGCTACGGCGAATCTCGTAAACCCTTCAGTGTAAAAGATTAATCAGTTTATTATGAACAGGGCTTTTCATAAAACTTTTTAATGTTAGAAAAATTCCGTTTTGTGCAACAATTTCATTTTACCGATATTTATGCTTTTACATTATTAAGAGAAAATATTGAAGTAGTGAAGAGCCAGCCGATATGTTCGAATCGAATGAATATGAATTTTTTGGCAAAATTTTCTTTTGTTAGTGAAATTTTATGTTTAGTTTTCATTTTCGGTTATTTAATAATTTTTGATATCGTTTTTGTGAAATTAAAATTTTTTGTGAATTTTAGCCATTTTGGTGAATTTGAAGGTTTTCACCTGAATTTTCGACTTTTTGGAATTTTCCATCTTTGCGTGAAAATCACCTATTTAATATGTTTCAGATTTCTTGTGAATTATATATTTTTTAGCATGCGATTTGTTTGTAAATTTTTAACTATGTTGGTGAATATCCGATAAAATTCGATTTAGTGGTGAAATTCAAAATTTGTTATACATTTTTATGATTTTTTAAATTTTTGGTCTATTTTGAATATTTGAGGCAAATTCGTAGGTTTTTTTTAAATACATTTTTCATTTTTGTCTAAAAGTTGAGTGAGTATTGGATACAGTTGCCATTTTGTATCCCAATCTCCGCCAGTTAAATTATTTTCATTAACAAAGTTCTCGAAAATTGTCTAATAGACCGACAAATCCTCCAGATGTATTCTTAAATTTTATTAAATTGTCTCATGAATTACATTCCGTCTTGACTAGCCAGAAGTCTGGTCACACATGAAGAGAGCATCGGCAGAATAACGAACACTTTTTTTCGAGGTTTTCTGTGTGCGGAATACAAGTAGATGTTCCTGTTCAGTTTAAGCATAATTTGTTGCTTCTCATCTAGATTGCTTCCTTGATCTCAGCCTAATTTATGTACGTGTGTTAATAGTCGAGCACATGCACATATATTTTTTATTTTACTCTGTGTGTATTTTGTTTGTGTTATGGCAGAACAGCGTTGTGCGAACAAGCGATCTGTACGTTGGCAGAACTGATTTATGGCTAGTCAAGACACCATGTTACAAACGACATGACAAACGTTGTCAACTGCACTGCAGAGTATAAAATAAAGTTACCTCTTCCCAACGGATATAAAAGACGAGAATTGTAATTAAAAATTTGCAGTTGTGTTTAAATCGACGTGTTGCAAGTGCTGACATAAAAATGTCTTGGTACAAGTATTTTACTTTATTATTTTATTCAACATTTGTTTGTGGCAGTTTGCCTGCGGATTATTCGGTAAGTACTTTAGCTGACAGTAATTTTTCTTTGCCCTAAGAGTTTGTTTTGACTTCGAAAATATCACAGGAAGTAAAGTCATTTTCGATTCAATCGTAATTAAGCTCTTTTCCAAATTATTTTTTTGGAAAAAATAATTTCACCAAATTTCAAATTTTTTTTTATTTTGTATTTTTTATTTTATCGTGTTTGTGAGTCATCGTTAGCTATTTTTTTTTCTAAAATTTAAACTGTTTGGCAAGTTTTTTATAGAAAGGAGAATACATACATTCTCTATTTTTAAATTTTGTAGATTACACCGATACCCCACAGCGATTGTCCCAGTATTGATGACATCAATCATGCTGTAATGTTGCCCTATCCTCAGGATTGTAATAAATATTATAGTTGTTTAAATGGCAATGCCTATTTACAGCAATGCCCCAATAATTTGCATTGGAGCACTATAACCTATCGCTGTGATTATCCCAACGCAGCCAAATGTCAAACTGTATCCTTGCCAATATCAGCTGAAACAGTTATCACTCCCGCCACTAATAGCCCAACAGCCTCCTTGACTGGCGAAATCGCTTATCAGTCACATGCCAATGATTGCGCTAAGTACTATAAATGCCAGGCTTTGTCATGCCCCACCAACTACCATTGGAACTCTCGTGTGCAAAAATGTGATTTTTCCCATAACGCTCACTGTCCCCTTCTGACAGGTTCAACTTCATCGTTATCTTTACGCTCAGTAGCTTTGGATATAACAGCTGAACTGGGGGAGGAATTTTTTCTTAACTATCCCAATGATTGTGCTAAATACTATCAGTGTCAGTCAATGCTATGTGCTGCTAACTATCATTGGAATATGGCCACACAGCAATGTGATGTACCCCAATTAGCAAAATGTCCCTTGCAGTCTCAATTGCCAGTAGTCGTCGAAACTAGCTCGGCTGCTGTCCCTACGGCTTTTACGGCTCCGCCTACTCCAAGTGTTACAATACTATCAAATATTAACGGCCCGGTAGAATGTTTGGATTGCGCTCAAAAGTGTGATGGCTATCTACATCATTATCTACCCCACCCCTTTGATTGTCATAAATTTATACAATGCAATGGCTGGAGTTTTGTACACACCTGTCCTGACAATCTCTTTTGGAATGCGAAATTAAATACTTGTGATCGTATTTGTGTTACAAATTAACAATGAGTATTTTAATGTAAAGTTAAGGAGAAGCAAATGAAAATAATAAAGTTTTATATCATTCCTTTCAAGCAATGTGTATCAGTTTTTTAATTTTGCAAACAAATTATAAAAATTCAAACATTAATCCAAACTCACAAAATTTACAAAAAAAAGAAAAAGCAAAGATTCACTTGAAAAATAAAAAAAAATTTATATATTTTAAACAAGAGAGCCATATTCGGCTGTGCCGAATTTTATATACCCTTCAGAACAGTATGAACTACTAAATATGTGCTACAGATTTTTCCTTTCGCGGTGCAAAGGACTGATCTTTAATTTTGGCTTCCGGCTTTAGTCGTCTTATTTTACACTTAAATTCTTCTTTCGTTTTTATTTTTTAATTACAGCACCTTTTATTTGTTTTTCTTTTCATTGGAATTCTTCTCAATTTTTAATACAGGGTGACCCAAAATTAACGAAGGGGTTTAAATACATTATAACTTTTTATTTAAGAAATAATTATTAAACATTTTTTTTAATACAGTATATAAATGGTGAATATTTTTAGTTTAGTTATGAAAAATAATATCTCGCAAGTGGTGGACATTTTCTGCTTCGCAAATTCGTGCTCTTTCCAACACATTTTCCATAACCTTTCGCAAAACTTCAGGTGTTATGTTATTTATTTCGTCGCGTATATTGCTTTTTAATTGCTGGATGGTTCTAGGCTTATTAATGTAGACTTTTTCTTTCAAATAACCCCGAACGCGGAGGCCAATTAAAATCGCTTCTACGCGAAATAATTCGTTTAGCAAAGATGTCACGTAAAAGAGCCATTGTATCCCTTGCAGTGTGCGCTGTGGCTTCATCTTGTTGAAACCATACTTGCGGATGGTTTTGCACGGCTGGCCTTAAAAAATGTTCCAACATTGTCCGATATCTGACACCAGTGATGGACACGGGGTCGTGTTCATTTTCAAAAAATAAGGACCAATTATCCTTTCCCGATGAAACACCGCACCAAACCGGACACTTAGATGGGTGTAATACTCGCTGTTGAACTACTCTCGGATTTTCCGTAGCCCATATCTTGCAGTTTTGCTTATTAACGATCAAACTTAATTGGAAATGGGCTTCGTCGCTCCTAATTAAATTATGAATAAAATTATAATTTTCTTCTGCTTTTTGCCGGAAAAAAACTGCATAATCAAGTCATTGCTGTTAATCTATCGGTTTAAATTCTTGGACAAGCGGAATCTTGTATGGAAACATTCGTATTGTGTGCAAAATTCCCTGCAGCGAAGCTCGTGAGAGGCCAAGTTGTGTCGAACGTCTCCTGGTTGATGTTTCTCCATCTTCCCGACTACTCCTCTGTACCAGTTCAATATTGTTATCCGTGTGCACCATTCGCCCTCTGCCAGCACCAGGAAGGTTCCTTAGTGCCCCTTGTTGTCGAAAACTTGTTACCAGACGGTTTAGTGGTGACTCTGTGGGTCCAATCCGCATATTAAAATAACGACGATATGCACGCTGAGTCAAAACAATGGATCGTTGATTTGCAAAATAAAGCTCAACAATTTGGGCACGTTGTTCAATTGAGTACTGCTCCATTTTAAATTCCTCAAGTCTTCTTTACAAAATACTGAAAAGTAAAGAAAAAAAACATACTAATAAAAAAGTTATAAGCAATTTAAACCCCTTCGGTAATTTCGGGCCACCCTGTATTTAAAAAAACACTATGGTGCAATTTCAGCCTTTGGGTAAATTTTCTCGTGTTATAGTGAAGTTTGTCTTTAGTCAATTGTTTGTGGGAATTAGGTTTTTTGTACCATATAGGCCTTTTCGACTCTGCGTAACTACGATTTTGTTGAAATTGCGACTTTTTTCTAAGTTTTGTAAAGAATTTTTTTTACTTTGGATGAATTCTTAAATTCATTATGGTAAATTATGGTAAAATTGTTTGCGAAATTTCGGCTTTTGGAGGAATTTCCACTTTGGATTTTTTAAAAATTTTTTAATTCGGTCCAACATATAGGTCCGTCCGTAAGTTATGTAAAGGCATCAGGGGACTTTATAGCAAATTTAATGTGAATTTAGAGCTTGCAAATTTTATAGGTTTGTGTATAAGCTTTTCCCTATAAAAATGAAAATACCTAAAAAATCCAGAAAAATATTTTTGATTTCAACTAGCGAAAATTAGCCGAATGTGCTGATTAAATGGTCCAAATTTAATATCGTAGGTTGTCTAGTGCCGTCAGAAAATTGATTTCAAGATCGGGCGGAAGGACTAAAAAACATGGTTAATTGAACTTCCCTACTACAAGGATCAGGAATATATATACTTTGCGTGGTCGGAAATTAATATTTTATAAATTACAAACGGAATGGAGAAACCTATATAAACCCTTTTTAATTTTCGTGAAGGGTATAAAAACGGAAAATTTACTAATAAGTTGAAAATTCACCAATAGAAATAAAGCAAACTTTACTAACATAACAAAATCACCAATAATTTCGAAATTAAGAATTCATAAAAAATAACTAAAATTAATTAAATTTTGTCAAAATTGATTAGACAAATCGAATAATAATCTCAAATTCCTTAAAAAAGCAAACAAAAATATCAAATTTTCTAAAGTATGAATAGAAAAAGGGAAATTTTTTCTGAAAAATCGTTAAATAACGAAAATTAAAAACAAAAAACTTTTAAATCACCACAAAATTAAATTTTCCTAAAAATGAAAAATTCACCAAACAAAATCGAAACTTGACCAAAATGTAAAAAATAAAGAAATTAGCATTTCACTAAAGATCTTAAACGATTGATTTGTAAAGAATGCGAGTTGTTATATTTTTATTGCACTGATAAAGTAGGCATGCTCCGATTAGGTATGGAATAAAATATGCTTCACGGTTTTGATCCAGGCCAGTGCCCTTTTTATGAAATTTTCGTTGAATGCTTGACTAAATAATCTAACTGATGGCGCGTTCGATCTTTTATTTCGGGTTTATTTGCATAGAATCAAGATTTTGCATAACCTCAAAGAAAAAAAATCATCTTGTGTTAAATCCCATGATCTTGGCGGACAATTGACAACAGAATTCCTTGAAATGATTTGGTCTGAAAATCGTTGCTGCAATAATAAATCAATTAAACTGCAACTTCGATTTTTATTATCAACGAAAATTCTCTAATCTTACGACTTTGGTTTAATTCTCTAGATAACTCACTCAGAGTTGTTTTATAAAATTAAAATTGCTTTATTAAATGATAATGAATGCTTTTAAAAAAAGATAAAGAACGTCATTTTGATGACTTAACATCACAATAGTTTTCAATATTAAAACGTTATAAAGAAATTGTAGAAATTTTTTCCATATAAAGACAAACGTTTTCTTAAAATTTATGACAGTTTGGAAATTAACACTCAAGAAATAATGGTTGGGAGTGAAGGTAACTAATACAGGAGAGTTTCAATGTCATTGAAATACTGAAATCCTGTTGGAGTATTAATTTTTAAATTATTTCTATTGCAGTTTCTTTTATTGCCATCATTTTTTGCTTTAGTGCCATCTTTAGTAAGTGGCCAGAAGTTTTATGTGCAATCACATTAACGGAATTAGAACTAAAGAAGGTACGAGTATAATGATGAAGTTTTTAAATGAATTGTAAAACGCTTTGCTGCTAGTTTTGGTAAACAAATATTTTTGCTCTTTACTATTACTCGTTGCTGCTGTTAACTGAATTAAATATTTTTATTTCTCTGAAAAAATTATTTCAAAGCTGTGACAATAAGGCATAAGTGTTTAAGTCGACTTAAGCTGAAAACGAGTAAATAGCTCGACTTTGATTTCCCAAAATTTTACTTATTTAGCTCAATAAGTTACGAATTAGATCTGAAAAGAACACAACTTGTTGTCAAAATCTAAAATTTGTTGTACTGTCTTTAAAAGTGATCATGATTTTAGAACTCAACTTTAAAATTCAAAATTGCCTTCCTGTACATATATAGGTATTTTGACAATATTCTAGCTATGGCTTTTTTACTCCTAAATCAAATTCACCTACTCATTCTGTTTATCTGGCATCGAATGTGAAAACTATGAGATAAACATTATTAGTTTCAAATTTAGAAATCTGTCTGACTTCTTCATTGTAATAAAATCTAAGAAAATCTTTAGTTTTTGCAAAAACAATTAAGGTTTTAGTAAATTTAAACTTTACCATTGTTATTTTATTTGAATTAGAAAATTCGAACTTAAGTTCGAATTTTCGATTGTAATAAATCTAAGAAAATCTTGTGTTTTTCTAAACAAAACTATGTTTTTTGACAATGTGTGCTTCACAATTGTTATTTTGTTTAAGTTCGAAAATTCGAAGTTAAGTTCGAATTTTCGAACATACCTAAAAATCATAAATCAATTCATTTTTACTTGAAAACATTAGTTTCTTATGTATCAGGAGACTTTTAATTGGTTGAGCTTTAATATATCGAAAATTCGCACTCAATCGAATGTTCGCCCATGGTTCTTTTTATTCGTTTTACGCACTGAATGTGATCTGTGATTATTCTTTTTTCCACAACAAGCTTTCACAAATAGTCACATCATTAAAACTTATGCAGTGACTTAATTACAAAACTGAAATTTACTACCAACTCCTTAATATGGCAAAAGTTCGTAAGTAACAAGAATCCTTTTTATTAAGTCCAGAAGCAGAAAAATTTCTCCAACCTTGAAAAACCCGTATTCTTATTAAAAATCTCTAAGATCACCAAAATCGCATAAAACTAAACTTTCACCAAAAAAACGGCAGATCAAAATGAATCGCTTATTCTGCAAAGCAGTGAATTGACTAGAAATGCGTAAATCGGAAAAAAATCAAAATTCTAAATATTTTACAACAAATTGTAATTTCGCCAAAGTCGCAACAAAATCGGAATCTTAAGAAGTTACCAGAAATTAGGTTTAACAAATAATTTAGTTACTAATCAGGACCGAAGTAAATGCTGCAAAAAACTCTCAGAAATTTATTGTTTTTTTGTTTTTCCTTTTCCCCAAGATTTGCCAAGGATACGACTTTCAATTTGTTGCTCATCCTACCAAACAAGAAAATTACATCATATGTGTTCCCGGGGGTGGGGTGGAAAGAGAATGTGCTACTGGCCAATGCTACGACGAAGTTAATCCACCATGTTCCACAAATTGCATTACAAATACATACGTTGCCGATCAAACCACTAAAGATTATTGCAACCAAGCCGATACCCCCTTATTGGATCGTGTTGCTAATGACCAAGATTGCGCATCATATTACATATGCGTGGGTCGAAATGTGGATCCTTTGTCACAAATATGTCCTCGTAATCAACATTATGCCGAAGAGCATAAAACATGCCTCAACTACGACGAAGCCAATTGTGCGCCCAGCACAAAATGGTGCAAAAAGAGAAAAGATGGTACACGATTTGCTCATCGCAAATGCTACGAATACTATGAGTGTAAAAATGAAAGGACTGCCAACAAACCGTGTTCATACGGTGAACATTTTGATAGGGATTTGCTTAGATGTGTCAGTGGCATTTGCCCGCAAGACAACAGAACACCCGATTGCCAAAATAAAAAGGATGGCTTACGTACGGTCCATGCGAAATGTTACAAGTACTTTGTTTGCCTAAATCAATCGCTGTTCGAGGCTCAATGTGCCAGTGGCTATTATTTTGATAAGATTCAAAATAAATGTGTGCGAGATGTGAATAACGTTTGTGAAGATACTCGTCTTTAATTAAACGAAATGGGTATAATTGATTGCGGTGATTTTTATTTTATTTCGGAACCATTCGATATCGATCGAGCATTTCGCTAGATACATATTTTTTCAGTGCCTTTAAACTTAAGTTGTGCAAAATATCACTAATGTTTTTGTTATTGCCATTTCTAATTGGCCAGAATGCATTTTGCTGTTTGGAAATGTCTTATCAAAGTTTCGATAAAGACGTCAGAAAAAAGTAACACGTTCTAAATTAATTAAAATTTTTAAAAATAGAAGACACACAAAATTTAAACAAATATTCAATAAAATGTAAATTTAACAATATTTACATTCGTTTGAAAATTACTCAGGATAGACAAATTTCTTTCGAAATATAAATTTTGTACGAAAAAATCGGTTGTGGTGAACATATAAGATTTTTGTGAAAGTGCCCTACTGTAATTTTTTACTGGCAACCGAATGCATAGGGATAATCACATACGCCCAATTTAGTATTGAACATTAAGCTGTCGCTGCAATTACGCTTAACTTCACATTCACACTGACATACTACATAATTGATGCTGCACTTATTATTAGCATCAGGGAAGTAAGTGCCATTGGGTTTGCCCACACAACGACCGCCGGTGTCGCACTGCGTACCAGAGGGGCCGGCATTTGGCCCGGTTGGAGGTTGATAGGGTTTATCACATTTGGCATCTTCGGGATAATCACAGGCGCCGGTTGCAGAATTGTAGTGCAAATTGGTGGGACAGTCAAGTGAAATGGATTTATTTTTCAGGCAGACAATAAACTCTTGGCATGTTGCACCAGGCATCCTTGAACCAATTGGTTTTCCACAGCAAACACCCTCACAATCGACGGGTGTAGAAGGTGGTGGTACAGTTGGGGTGCTTGTGGGTTTTTGTACGCCAGTTGTGTTTGGATTTTGAGTGGATTTCGGAGTTTTGGTAGGCTTTGGAGTTTCAGTTGGTTGAGAGGGTTGTGACGTAACTGTTGGTTTCGGAGTTCCTGTTGGTCTTGATATCTCGGTGGTTTCAGTGGGTCTTAGAGGTTCAATTGATGTTGAAAATTCGGCTGGTTGCGGAATTTGAGTAGATACTGAAGTGTAAGCAGGATTTGGTGTTAAAGTGGCTGGTTTTGCAGTCTTGGTGGGTAATAGAGTCTCATTGTGCTCTGGAGTTTCAGTAGGATTTGAGGACCCCGTAGGTTGTGGGTTTTCAGTAGAATTTGGAGTTGCAGATGGTGTTACACTTGGTAAAGTAGTTCTGAGAGTTTCAGTCGGTTTTGATATTAGTGAAGTAGTTACCTCTGCAGATTTTGTGGACTTTAGAATTTCATTCGGCTTTGTAGTTAAAGTTGCAGCTTTTGGAGTCTCTGTAGACTTTGCGGCTTCACTTGAGTTCATTGTTGGCGATGTTGTAGTTTGACAGGGAGTGGTGACTTCAGGACCTTGAGTACTCTTGGGAGTTTTTGTTGGTTCTGAACTGTCAGTTATAGTAGCTTTTGCAGTTGGATTTGATGTTACTGAATTAGTTGCTTCTGAAGATTTTGTAGGCTTTGGGGTTTTAATTGGCTTGGAAGTTGAAGATGGTGTTGTTCCAGAGGGAGTTGCTATATTTGGAATTTCTGTGGTCTTTGAAGCTCGAGTTGAGGTTAGTATTGGAGATGGTGTAGTGTGACAGAGAGTGGTTCTTTCAGCCCCTGAAGTGTCAGTGGATTTTGGAATTTCAGTATTTTCTGGAGTTACAGTAGACTTTGATGTGGGTGTAAATGTTGCAGTGGCTTCTGCAGTTCTAGTTGGATCTGGTACTGTTGATTCTATAATTCTACATGAAGTAGTTGCTTCTGATGATTGTGAGGGCTTAAGAGCTTCAGTTGGTTTGTAAGTGAATGATGTTGTTGTTCCGGAGAAAGTTACCACCTTTGGAGTTTCTGTAGGTTTTGAAGCCACATTTGAAGATGATGTAGTTTGACAGGGAATGGTTTGTTCAGGACTTTGTGTATGCTTTGGAGTTTGAGTTGGTTCTGGTTGGCTGGTGGATTTTGGAGTTATTGTAGCTTCACTGGAGTTTGGAGCTTTAGTTGAGGTTGGAGTTGGTGAAGTGGTAATTTCAGAATATTTTGGGGTTTTAGTTGCTGTTGTACCAGGGGTCGTTTTCGGCTTTGGAGTTTCTGTACGCTTCGAAATTTCAGTTGTGTTAATTGTTGGCGATGCTGTGGTTTGACAGGGTGTGGTTTCTGAAGGATTTTTGGTACGCTTTGGAGTTTCAGTTGGTTCTGTTACTGTAGTGGCTTTTGGAGTTCCAGTGGGTTTTACGGTCCCATTGCTTGTTAGAGTTGCAGTGGGTTCTACAGTTGTAGTTGAATTTGGCACTGTTGATTCTATAGTTCTACATGCAGTAGTCGCTTTTGAAGATTGTGTGGTCTTTAGAGCTGCAGTTGATTCGGGAGTTGGCGATGATGTCGTTGCAGTTTCCGTAGTTTTTAAAGCTCCAGTTGAGTTTACTGTTGGCGATGGTGTAGTTTGACAGGGAGTATTTTCGTCAGGAGTGTGTGTATGGTTTGGACTTTCAGTTGGCTCTGAAGTTCCAGTAGATATTTGATTTTCAGTAACTTTTGAAGTTTCAGTGGGTTTTGGAGTTTTAGTTGGTGTTAGATATTCGGTAGAAGTTGCAGTGGCTTTCGGGGTTTTAGTTGAATTAGGTGTTATGGAAGGCGTAATCTCACAGGGTGTTGTTATTACTGAAGATTGCGTGATCCTCGGATTATCCGTGACTTTTTGAGTTTGAGGAATTTCAGTCAATTCTGATGTTGTCGGTGGTGTAGTTATAGAAGAAGTGTCTGAATTTTGTGTAGACTCCGAAGTTTCAGTAGGTGTTGGGATTTCTGAAGGTTTTGATGTTGTGGTTTTGGGTTGAAAACATGTGGTTGTTTGAGAAGTTTCTGTAGGTTTTTGTATATTGCTGGGTTGTGTGGTATCAGTGGGTTTTTGATTTTCATTGGACGTAGCTAGAGTTTCACATGGTGTGGTTACTTCAAGAATTTCTACAAGTTTTGGTATTTTGTTTGGTGTATAACAGCAAGTGCCACAATCACACGATTGACATTGAGTTGTTAGAGAAGAAACTACTCCACCATATCTGCACTGAGCTCTCGAAGGTAAATCACACATTTCTAATTCACGATTGAAATGCAAACCTTTCGGACATTCTCTTACAACAAAGCGATGATTACGCGAGCAAACGAGAAATGTCGAACAACTTGTTGGCAAAGCAATACGTTGCCCAACATTATACGAATTGCAGACGTTTGCTAAGGAGCTATCAACTGCCGTTAACATAACAAAAGCCAAGAGAATTATCATGAATTTCATGTTTTTTTTTTCTAAACTATTCTTGTACTTTGACAAACAAACAACCGTGCCGTCCGAAGAGCAAAACACATTTGAAATTCACACGTTATGTTGCTTTTTATACTAAAACAAGAAAGATGCTGCATGCAGACTTCACAGATAAAAACAAATAACCTTCATTTGACCTAATTTAATAATTGTGTAAATAATTGATGTTATTTTGTTGTTCTACTCTAATGTATTTTTAAAAATTGTATATAAATTTACCTAAAAACAACATTACTGAAGTTTTGTTTATTTATCTTTTAGCAAAATGATAAGGTTTTCTTAGCAGAACTTTCGCAAAGGAAATTGAGGTTGAAAAGATTTATTAAAATGTGTTAACAAACTACAACTTATTTTATATATAGCTTTAGCAATAGCTTAAGGTAAATTACAAGTAACATTTGCTGGGTAATTGCATGTTGACAATACAGTATCCCATAACAGATCCTTGGGACATTTCATTTCTACTTCACACTCACATTGGCAGACAACGTATTTTGAGCAACTGCTTAGAGAAGAGAGAAATGTACCCTCAGCCTGGCCCGTGCAGCGCCCGCCAGTGGAACAAGCAATACCAGATGGTCCGGCCGAAGGTCGAGCTGGTGGGGTATATGGCCAAGGGCATTTGTAGTTATGTGGATAATCGCAATATTCTCTGCTGGGATTGTAAATTAGATTATTGGGACAGTGAATCTCAACAGCACAGCCGAAATTGCATTTGTAGAATTTATTACAAGCACCGTTGACGGGAAATAATGTGCCCTCAGTTTGATTTCTACAGATTTGTATATCGTTGGCACAAATTACCTTTGTTATATTGCCGTTACTACTTTCATCAACATTGTCCTTTATGTACGCAGCTTCGTTACTTTCCTTCTCTAGTTGACACGTCAAAAGCTGCCCATCAAACTTTGTTCCAGTAGGACAGGGTCTTTGCACTTCGCATTCGCACTGACATACAATATAACCATTGCTGTTTGAATTGGCAAACAATTTTCCATCATGTTGGCCAGCACATTTGCCAGACTTAGCGCAGGTTACACCGGAAGGACCTGTTGCGGGTTGTGTCGATTGCCAAGGGCAATCCACATATTGGGGATAATCACATCTTTGAGTTGCAATATTATATTGCAAATTACTTGGGCAAGGTCTAATATTAGCACAACCGCCTACACAAACAATATATTGATTGCATGTGCCATTGACATAAACAATACTGTTGTCAGGTTTACCAGTGCAAGTGGTTAAATTGTTAAGACAATGACTGCCAGGTGGCAAAGGGTTTTCGGGTGTAGTAGGAGTTTCGGGAGTGGCAGGAGGTTCGGGACTGGCAGGAGTTTCGGGAGTGTTAGGAGTTTCGGGAGTGGCAGGAGTTTCCGGAGAAGCAGGAGTTTCGGAAGTGGCAGGAGTTTCTGGAGGAGCAGGAGTCTCGGCTGTGGCGGGAGTGTTGGGCGTAGCTGGAGTTGCAGGAGTATCTGGAGTTTCAGGGCAGGCAGGAGTTTCTGCAGTTGTTGGAATTACGGCAGTAACTGAACACGGAGTGGCCGGAGTTTCAGAGCTGTCAGGAGTTGTAGGGGTTTCTTGTGTGGTAGGAGTTGCAGGGATGTCTGAGGTTTCGGTTGAAATAGGATGTAATGGCGTGGTAGGTATTTCAGTTGTGCCCGATGTTCCTGGAGTCCCTGGACACTGTGGATTAACAAAACAACCATAAAGAGCACAACAAGCTGAGCAATTTGTCTCCTCTGTCCCAAAGTGTACAAATGTCATGTCGCAAGCGGCACGTTGCCTTAAATCGCACACACCTTTGAAACGATTGAAATGCAGCCCTAAAGGGCAATTCATAATGCGATCTGTTTTTCCATTTTGACATTCCACAAATTTATTGCAATCAGCTGGATGCGCCAAATGTACACCATTCATTTGATATTGGCAAATATCCAAAGCTAGACCAGCGCTCAAGCTCAGCCACAACACAGCACTTTGTACTTCAAATAAAAATTCTCACAATTTAAAAACTCTTCCTCTACACTATATTTAGAAATACGCTCACCTTTAAACATTCTTAATGCGTTTTTTTTTTTTGCTTTGGCTTGATTATTCTTCGTTTGTATTCTTCAAGGACTTTCTAACGATTTAAAGTGCTAAACGTTTACTCCTCTAATACGAACTACTGATTGATGAATTTGTTTCATTTATATATATGCAGATCGTATATTTGACTTTTTTTATCTAAAAAATTTACTAAGTTGTATTCAATCTATTTGATAACGTTCCTGGTTCAATAGAAGTCTAAAAATGTAAATGCTGTTTGCTTTACATTAACAGGGTGTATCAACAGAAAGTTGAAAATTAAGAAGGGCGTGCTAGTAATTCTCTCTTCCCACTCTCAGAAGCTTAACGCTAAGATTACGTCAATAAAATCAAGGAATTGGTGTTCGAGAATCAACTATTAACAGTCAGAGACCTTACTGATATCGTTGGAATATCGGAGGGATGAGTGAAAACCATTTTAAAAGATCATTTGGGCCTAAGAAAAGTGAAATCACCATTGGTTTTAAAATCACTCAATTTTCTTGAAAAACAGCCTCGCGTGGACGTCTGTCAAACAATGCTTTCCTACTACCAGGATGTCATTAAACGTATTATAACTGGCGACGAGTCTTGGATCTACGCTAACGACCCGGAAACAGACGATCAATCGGCCGAATATCGTGCCAAAGGTGAGCCGAAGCCGAAAAAATCACGTCAAAGCAAGTCGAAAATCAAGGTCTTGTTGACAGTTTTCTTCGATCATCGAGGTGTGCTGCACTCCGAATTCCATCCGACCAGCCAAACTGTCAACAAGGAATACTGTTTGAGTGTTATGCGTCGTTTGCGCGAAGCTATTCGTAAAAAGAGGCCGGAATTATGGGCCGACAACTCTTGGTTTTTGCACCACGATAATGCCCCGTCGCATACCGCATTTATTCTTCGTGAGTTTTTCGCCAAAAATTCAATCAATATCGTTCCACAACCACCGTATTTGCCTGATTTAGCTCCGTGTGATTTCTGGCTATTCAGAAAACTCAAGCGACCGCTCCGGGGAAACCGTTTTGAGTCAATTGAAGACATTAAACGTGAATCGCTATGCGCATTGAAGGCTATTCCGGAAATTGACTTTAACAACTGTTACGAGGATTGGAAGAAACGTTGGCATAAGTGTATTGCTGGGGGGGTGGATTACTTTGAGGGGGACGAAATAGATTTGGCAGAATAAATAAAGAAAATTTAAAATTATGAACAAAGTCTTACTATTTTTGCCCACAGTAGTATGTCTCTATTGGGTGGTCTTCACACTATTCTACAAGTGTTTAGATTTTCGTTGGTTTTTTGTCGTCTTCCCAAAGCTGTTCACATTTTTTACCAATATTTTTAAAGAAACGCTCAAATAACACATACTGTTCAGGAACTCATAGCTTCAGTTATCATTTGATTAAATCTTTGCTGAACAATATATTTATTTTTTTTTTAACGAGATGATAATTAATTTCTTGTTGTTTTATTACCAACTCCACGGAATATTTCGCATAAGTTAACAATACTTTCTTATCTTCCTTCTATAGGGAAAATTGTTTCGAGAAACACATACATATGTATACTTTGTTTGACATAAAATGAATGTTTCACAATTTTCTTAAATTATTTGAATTGCTGAAGTGGCAGAGAGAAGAGAAAAATAGTGAGCGGTAGAATAAAGAGCTTTCAAAAACATGGAAATGAGTGTTTCTTGCTGTTAGTAGTAGTTCTCCTTTTGAGTAGACAAACTGTGACGATTTAACGAAATTTGTTAAGACAAGTGTGAACATAATTTAACCCACAGCCGGCATTTCGAAGAGGTGTGTGTTTCTTTGCCAAAAATATTAATGTTCTTAAAAAGAACATTAAAATATAGTATTTTTCAGGCTTAGTCAAAGAAAGCCAGCGTTTCACACTATTCTACAAATGTTTAGATTTCCGTTGGCGTTTTGCAGACTGAAATGTAATGAAAGTCGTTTTTACTGTCAAAAACATCGAAAGTCAAATATTCTCATTACAGCGAGTGTCTACACTATCCAGCTCGAAACAAAATGAAAATGATGTGTTTTACTTTGAGCAAGTAGTAGAGAAAGAAGCCGAAACGATTCATTGCAACGGCAAGGGCTGTGTAATTTCCGGTAGGTAGCGGCGGCGGTAGCTCTTTCGAATTTTCAGTGGCTCAAGTTTTTGAAAGTTTTTCTTTGTAAACATTAGTAAAATGAAATGGCAAAAAAGTGAAAACATTTTCAGCACTAGAGTGAAATAAATAATCGAACGAAAATAATAATAATTATTGAACTTTATGTGATAAAATTAGGTACTTTTGTCAGAGAACCACATCATCGCCTTAACCTAGAAATAATTTTTATTTGTTGATTTGAATTTTTTTGACAGAAGTAAATATTATTTATTTTTATTCTTTTAGAAATAACTATAAAGTTCTGATTTATATTTTCTGAAATTTCAAAGTTTTCGCAAAGAAATAAAAATTCAAAAAGTAATAATTATTTCGGACGAAATGATAAAAATCAAAAAATAATAATTATATCTGCAAGAATTTAAAACCCAACAAATAACAATTATTTCTGCAAAAAAAAGATTACAATCAAGATATAATTTCTATCCATGCCGGTGGAAGCAGGAAAAAATACATGCGGCAGCGCACTGTCGGCGGCAAACTAGTCGACTTGTATATTTGTTTAAATGCTGCTTTTGGGATTTTCTTCGTTTTCGGTTTTAAAAATGCAACCCTGATAAAAAGTCTCACCATTTAGAAAATGTTCAAAACATGGAAAGAGCCATACGACTGTCAAGTTCTCTTCCGTATTATTAGCAGATGCATAGCATAGTGGTTTAACACTTTCTAAATTTATTGAAATTTTTGACAAGTCGTTTTACTCAATTTAATAGTGAGAGTGTATTTTTTGAAAAGTATTTCTTTAAAACAACATAACTTAAAAAAAGATACTGTTTTTTATAAATAGAACAGAATGGAGTTAACTACGCGCTGATTTATGAAAATTCCAGACACAAAAATAATGTCTAGACAAAGGAAGGGGTTTTCGCTAGCACATAACAATGCTTAAAGTGTCGACAATAAAATGGATGAATTTTGGTGTGTTTTTTCAAGTGCGAATGTTGATAGCATTAGTGTTTCCGAAACCTGGCTTTCCTCTTCTACACCAGATAGTCTTGTGTCATTATTTGACCATATAATTCCTAGGGAGGACAGGAATGGTAATGCTTGTGGTGTTGATATCTTTGTCAAAATCAATATATATTGCAAAGTTTGCTTTAGATCTTTAACAAATCTATCATGTAACGAGAGAACAGTGGTTTGTTTTATTGAAATCAACTCTGATAGTAGGAAAATGCTCATGGGGTGCCAAACAAAAGGATTTCCTTTTCCTATTTATATTCCACTCTACTAAACAATCGCCGTTAAATATAAGGACTTCATTATGGCAGGTGACATCAATTCCAATGTTCTTCTAGAATCGATTTTAATTGCCAATATGGCATCTCTTGGATTGAAACCCACATTGGCTGTCAACTCACCACATAACCAACAGCAAATGTCCTATTGTACGACCAATTACGCATTGTATTCATCCTGTGCTGAGAGCACTACGGGGTGAGGCCGTGCTGGCAGGTACCCACATTAATCTGCAGCATATCTGTACGACCAAGTGTCTGCTCTGTGTTTTTCTTAGCGTATAATTTTAGAATTCTCCTAACACAACATTTAATTTACTTTCGGGGCTACAAAAACCTTGATTTTAACGTTAATTTTTATCGTTAAGAAAATACTTTTTGAATAAAATGAAATCAGTTTTTTTTTTATTTAAAAAATTTATTAAAATTATATTATTTCATTACAAAGTTGTTAGTATTAGGGGGGGAAAAAAGTTTGAAAAAATTAAAAATTTCCAAGGTCAAGGAACTTAACGAACAATGTTAATATATTAATGGAAATGGCAGACTTCTACAATTATCTCCATGAACCCCAACCTTACCCAAAACGAATCACGTGTTCAACACCCAGTCCATGAGAACGAAATTTATTATCTGCACCTAGGCGACGTCGTCGCTGCACCATGGTACAAATCCATTGAAAGAATTCTTTTCTAGCATATGCCTTATTATTACCTCCACTAGTGTGTAAACGTAATAAAGACCACATCCAGGGATAAATATGAGCAAGACAACCGTAGTCAGGTGCATGACCATCCTCATATTTCTTCCAATGAGGTTTTATAGTAGTTGGTTTAGTAGAGGGACGCATAGTGGTTCTAAAAACGTTTACAGTCACATCTTCATCGTATTCACTGCTACCAGTTGGAATTTCATCGTATTCAGTACTACCAGTCGGATCTTCATCGTATTCAGTACTGCCAGTCGGATCTTCATCATATTCAATACTACCAGTTGGATTTTTATCATATTCAGTACTACCACCCGTATCTTCGTCGTATTCGATACTAACAGTTGGATATTTATCGTAATCAGTACTACCACCCGTATCTTTATCGTATACAGTGCTACCAGTTGGTATTTTATCGTAATCAGTACTACCAACCGTATCTTCATCGTATTCAATACTACCAGTTGGATATTTATCGTAATCATTATTACCACCCTTATCTTTATCGTATTCAGTGCTACCAGTTGGTACTTTATCGTATTCAGTACCACCAATCGTATCTTCATCGTATTCAATATCTTCATCGTATGCTCCAGCGTCGTAATTAATGCCATCTAGACCAATTGCATCCTCGCCACTTATTTCACTCAAGCCATAATCATCAAAGTCAGCCTTACAAACTGACCAAGCAATAAGGCTTAAAAAACAGCAATTAAGTAAAATGTTCATTATTGCTGAGGACTCGTACTATAGAACTCTAAATGTCAAGTAATTAATTTTCCCTTATATTGTTGGCTTTTTATATAAAAAAAGAAGGCGTAATATGCTTGTATTAACAACGCACGTTTCTCAAATATTTGCTTAAGTAGTTCTTTATATAATTTTTAATATTCCATCAAAATAACTAATTCAAAACATTTTAGGTAAATATTTAATCAATATAAGAAACTACAATAATAACTTGTTTTTAGAATTTGTTTGGTTAAAAGAACGGAAATTTGTTTTAAAATAATACATACTTACATAAATATATTAGATTATTTATTATGTTATGCATAAAGGAATTTCCAAGATATTTCCTAGAAACAAAACATGTGTTTGTACAGAGAGAGAGAGAAAAAGTTAGATTAATCCCTAAGCAATGTGGAATTTTTTCCTCACACAAATACTAAAAATACAAAGTTAAAAAAATATTAATAAAAACAATTCTTATATCACCAAAATCTACCACGCCTCGCTCCTTTCCTTGAAAGAAGGATAACGTTCTCTGATGCCAATTAAAGCATGATAAAAATATTCAACGCAAGGGCAAATTTAAAACCCAATCTGTTTAATGAATTATATCTGACATATCAAGCAATAATTTCTATACGTGTGTTAGTGAACACGTGTGCACGGTGGTGCGCATAGGACAAGTTCAGGCCCATGCACACAGTGTGAATATTACCAGAAATCATTGTTGTATATAATAATCTCATAACTTTGATTCCTTTAATCATAAAATAATTAAACTGAAAGCATTAGGGTTCTATACATAGGCAACGTCATTGGTGGATCTTGCAAGTTTTACCATAAAAGATTCTCGAGCTAGAAAGGTGTAGCTATTCACGGACTCATCAACATCATTATTATGGGGCACGTCCACTCTAGCTAGAGAGCTGAAATTTTGGTAGACAAGCAGGTCTTGGGGCATGAGTTTTAGAAGAATCTGAAAACGGGCACTTTGCATCTAGGGGAACTGGGGTGGCCCCTTGTTTTTATGGGGCATTTCCACTACAGGTCAAGAGCTGAAATTTTGTATGACCCAAACGTTTGTAAACTTTAAATTAAAAGAAGATATATACAAATATATATATTTTTCACAAACAAATTTAAGACAGATCCACACAAAAACATAAATGTAAAAATAAGCCCACATTCCTATCCACAAATTTCGACCGTTGAAAGTACGGAGATCAAAATGAGGACCAATTCCTGAATATGTGCAATACCAAATCATTTCTAGACAACCAGCTAGCTTGGTAATATTTTTTTTACTTTTTTTATATGGGAAAGAATTAAGAGAAAAGCTTTACCAAGCTAGGAGGTTTTCTGGAAATGAGATGGTATTCCACATATCCAGAACTTGGTTTAAATTTTGATCTCACTATTTTTAACGGCTGAAATATTTGGATAAGAACTTTTATTTTCATATTTATGTTTTTGGGCGGATTTTCTAATAACATCTGAAGAACTTGAATTAAGAGTCAAATTTGTGTGATCGGCGGCCATTTTATTTTCATAGATCCGTCTAACAGTTTAAAGTTGTAAATTCTGGCTGAAAATTAGGAGTTGGTTTTTTTAATTTTCCTACAGATTCTTTTTTTATTTATTAAAAAAAGAGTTTTTAGGGTTTAAAAGGTCTTATCACGTGTTGAACGAAAAAAGGAAAAAAAGTTAAGTTCAGTTAAGCTATTAATCAACTTAACTCGTTTTTCTAGTACGTGAACATTTTGAAGTTTTCATCTCCCATGTTTGGTTAGGTTTTTACCAATCCTTGCTGATAATTCATGAACTTTATCCAAAATAAGGCAAGTTCAGTTTAAAAGAAAAGAAAAAAAATAAAAACAAATTTTACTTAATTTTAACACTGTGTTTGTTTACAAAAAAGTTCACGAGTGCGTTAACATTATACGTAGCGATTAAAAAATACATAATTTCGTACTCTTAATACAGGGTGTCCGGAGGGAAGGTATACTACTCTGTTTACAATTTTTAATAAAATGAAAGAGAATGGATCGTATATTGATAAATGTTTTATTTAATGTCAGCAATTATGTATGGAATACAATATCAGATAAATGTCCGCCTCTGTTAGCTTCACAAATGCGAGCGGAGCAGTCAAATCAGGCGACCGTGGAGGCCAATCAATGTCACCATTCCTTGAAATAACTTGTTGTGGAAAGAGATCTCGCAGTAATTCCATTGTAACCCTGGCTGTATGCGATGTGGCACCGTCTTGTTGAAACCACATGTTAGTCAAGCCCAAAGCATGCAGTTGGGGCGTTAAAAAGATTTCAATCATATCACGATATCGCTCCCCATTGACAGTTACCGTTACGCCGTTTTCAGTTTCAAAGAAGCGAGATCCAATGAATCCTCCTGACCAAATTGCACACTAGACTGTCACTTTTAATGGATGCAAAGGTGACTGATTATTACTTAGAGGGTTTTCCATTGCCCAGAACCTACTATTCTGTTTATTCACATATCCATTCAAATGAAAATGCGCCTCGTCACTCACAATATTTTCATGAAAATCGGGGTTGTCATGGGCGAGCTGTAGCATCCTATTGGCATGTGTACGGCGGTGTAAATGGTCTTCTGGAAGTAGCTCTTGTGTCAACTGAATCTTAAATGGAAACAAATGCAAATCTTTGTGTAAAATTGTGGCCAAAGTTGTTCTTTGAAGACCAAGCTCCTGAGCACGCTGTCGAATTGAGGATTATGGATTGTTTTAGACACTTTCTTGAACAGCAGTAATGTTTTCAGCCGATCTTGCAGTACGTTGTGGTCCATGCTTGGGCCTATTAGCTACAGTCCCTCTTTTTTCACTACACGATAAATAGTGCGTCTTGTTGGCGCGTTGTTGCTCCCAAAAATTTCACGTTACTTTCTCATCATCACAGTAATCGATGATTGATTAAAACTCGTTGGTTTACGAATATTTTTCCATAATAAATTTGCCACGTCTCTACTTCTCGACTGTCAAATATGAACTGTCAAGACTAATGTTTAACAAAATGGCGGCAAAACAAAGTAGTATATCTTCCTGGCTGACACCCTGTATTTGTTATGGCCACCCTTTGCATCTACTACACTTTGAAAGCGATTTTTCTTTGAACAGTTACTCTTTTAGGCCATAATTGCTCGGTATCCGCCATTCTTTCAATATTTCCATTTTTAATGCTGTTATATATCGGCTGATTTTTAGCTGCATGAGAGCTTAAAATTATAATACAAGACGGAAATATTGTTGGAATAATATTTTTTTTTTATTATAATTTGGTAGATAATTTCATGGCATTTATTTTTTAGTAATGATTTCCGGCATTTGTCCGTCGCGGCTACTTCATTACTTTTTCCAAGAAATCTGGCTTCAAGAGTTGATGGTTTGTCAGCATAAACCAATGACTTAACATAGCCCCATAAAAAGTAATCCAGAGGCGTTAAATCGCACAAACGAGGGGGCAGTGAAATAAAGAACTTAGTATTTAGTGAAACGTTAAAGTGCGAACAACGTGATAAAGAAGTAACCATTGCGTTTTGTTGAAGTGTTTAATAAAGTAACAGTGTGTAAAATAAAAGGAAGCTTAATAACTATTACAGCTTGGAAGGAATTACAGACGTTTAAGACAGTTAAACGTAACCAAAATTTATTTTCGATAGAAGATACCTAAATAAATTTCCAAAATATTTTCAGTCTTTACGTTAAGAATTTTACTTTGAAAACACTTTAATATTTTCACTTCCTTCCACTTCGATAATATAACAATGTTATATTTCATACTAAATGAGGTTTTATTTTCGATAAAACTTATTTAAATTTTCGAAGAATTTTGTTTGTTCGATTCAATTTATTTTTTTAACTTAGAATAAAAAAATTTCGAATAATTTTGATCAGAAATCTAACATTCATTACAAACAAATTCCATAGACAAAAAAAAAAATTAAATAAAACACAGCCCAAACTGAAGCAGTAAACAAAGCTCATCCATCATGCCTGATCATGTTCACCTCTTTATTATAAGAAAATCGTAACCAATGAAAGTAAATTTTCAATTGCGCCCTAACGTATGCTTATCGAATCACACTCAAGCCTAAAGAAATCATGCACAGTCAATAAAAATGCAATTAATCCTACAATAGCAGCCAATCCCAAAGTTATCCCATAGACTAGTATAAGAGGGAAAAATCCAAATAAGTAAATTTCCTTCCTGAAAAATGGACGAAGCGCAAGCTTCATAATTGATAGTTTAAGATCCACAAAACTTAACGCTTAGAACACACACCTTCGCTTTGGTTGTGAGATCCAAATTCCAATTAATTTTATTGATTGGAGAAAATCCGATGCACGTAATTCCAATTAAGTTTCAATGAAGATAAAATAAGGCGTGGTTTAATGGCCTAAATTGTCTAATTTTAGAAATCGAGAATTAAATCTCCAAGCACGCTTTTGAAACTCTATTGTTGTACCGGAAGTTTGCCATTGAAAACCCGCTCATGCTATCGGTGGTCGTCCAATGGTTTACCATTTGTCAAAAATTTGGTTACACGAGTACTTAATCGGGCCGGAAATCAGTGTGTCCAGGGAGGTGAATTATTTAGGCGTTAATCTAGATAAGGAGCTTATCTGAAATAAAAACATTGTAGGCAACAAGGATCTTGCCACCAATGTGTCTCCGGATTTATTAAATTTACACAATGATGGTGCGACCCTTAATAACTTATGCATCCGGGGATCAGTGGCCAAAGCTCAATCAAGATACCATTAAGCGTAAGTTGGGTGGGGTTTAAACGACTGCCTGTACGAATGTGCACGACAGATGCCGAGGGAACGCTAGAGTATGATAAAAGTAGTCGAAAGGTTGCATCGGACACTCATTGCTGAAGCCATTATACACAATGAGTATATGAAGAACGACATCAGTATTTTTACTGATGGTTCTCTTATGGACTGCAGGTCAGGAGCATGTGTATACTCAGCTGGGCGAGTACGTGCCCGTTACCCAGGCAGAATTGCTTGGGTTGTTGCATTTGTTGGATCACCTGCTGGAAAGTCGGTTGCTTGGCAGAAAGGTTCTCATTTGACAATCAGTTGGTTATAAAATGCTTGTGACGGTGATGTGGGTTAAAGGATATATAGGCACAGCCGGGAATATAGCAGCAGACGATCTAGCAAAAAGTGTACCCGAACTCAGAGTTGCTCTGAGTAATGGACCAGTGCGAGCAAAGGTCCTGCAATGGGTAGACTCAATAACACGAAAGATGGAGGGAGGTTGCCAGTCAAAAATTACACGTCGGTTGCCTGAAATCAATTCCAGGAACGAAGGGGGTCTGCCTGTTTCTGCTGCTATCAAACGTCCTTTGACACATAAGTCTATTATTTGCATCGTGCAGCTCAAATTATGTTTCTGAAAATAATTTTAATCGATTATGAAATCGGGGTCTTAAAGTTGCCGAGGGGATATCAGTGAACAATATATGGCAAGAAGAACTAAAGGCTCTCCTCATAAGTGTGTCTAAAAAGTAATCTAATTGTGTGGTTAGACGGAGCAAATATTTGATGATATATGCGTAACCACAATTTTGTTCAAATGTGTTTTCAATATCACAAGCCATATGGACGATAAAATGAGATTAAATAATAATATAACGAGGGTAGGTAGAGAGTGTACATTATGTTTTTTTTAGTGAAATATATGCTCGTCATGCAAGCTGCATGCCAAAGTTTTAAAAAGTAAAACTCAGAAATTCGTTTACCCCTTTCAAAGTCGCTATTTTAAAAATTAATTTTTACACATTTTATTAATACGAATCCTATTTCATTTGACCTTGACTTTTTTTTTATAATCAGCGGTCTTAATTTTTTAAAAGGGCCATGGTAAGCTAGCGACCATGATAATAAGGCCTTTTACCATACACGGATTCAAAACCATGTTTGACATGTTTGTCGCGTTGTTTATTGCTGGGACGTTTAGTGCTATTGGCTACCGCTAGCACATGTGCTTTGGATCCAGCTATACGTTCTTCCTTTTCGGCACTCTCAATTGCTTCATCGCCTACTAAGATAATAATCATACCATTCTTGCCATTTTCATCAGCCTCAAACGTTATTTTTGTAGTCTCATCCATATCGTCTTCGTTTATTGCCTCCTCAAAATCATAATCAACTAGTTCAATAATTGTCATGCCACCTTCTACATGAACGGACGTGTTCTGGCAGGCCAACAAAACAAAACTCAGACTTAAGAGACAGAAGAAAAAATGCATTCGCATTTTCATTTTAGAACTCGCTATACAGAACTTAAAACGTAAATTAATACATTTTTTAATAATTTTCGAGTTTTTATATGCCTTTGTTTAGTTCGCATGTTTTTTTTTATTAAATACTGAAAATAATTAAGCAACAAACAATAAGAACATTTTAGACAAATATTTATAATAGCAATATTATTAATTGCAAGATGCTTTAGTGTGTTTGCTTGATAGAACTCAAATCTACCTTAATGCAAATCTTTGAAAGCCAACATTCATATATTTAAAACAATTTTTTAATCAATATTTAATGCATTTATACAAGATAGTGTACGATTTGCGTGCCCATAAAAGACGTAGAGGAGAAGCGATACAATCAAGAGTGGTAGCCCTCTATCCCCTATAGAAGAAGAAGGTTCCCATTTATCTGAAGGGCGTACTTTTGAAGATACATACTTATGTAAAACGGGTGGCAGTTTCGCCCTCTAGAAATTTCTAAAACATTCGAGAGTATTCGAAAACGTCCCGGAACTCTGGAATATTGTAGTAAATTCTGGTACATTGTAGACATTCTCATATCAACTTCCTGGGCGAAGACAAGGTACCCCAGCTATTTGAATATAATGCGAAACTTTCGATATGAATATCAAGAAGAGACCGATTTTTGTACTATTGAAAAGGCTAATAGAAAGAAAATATATACCACTAGAGCTGGCAAACAATCGATAATACTGTCGATAGTTCTGTTACTCTTGAACTGTCGATGGATTTTATTCGGTAGCGATACTATCGTTAAACACTTTTTTTTTAGCCAAATACCAATAAACTTGATAAAATGTATAAATTCAAATTTGAGTTTGTATGCGGCTGCTAGAGAAATGATTTTACTTTTCTGTTCACAAAACATTCTGTAAGCATAAAGTAAACAAAATTGAAAAATATTTCTAAATAATTTTATTTTTATTTTAAATCCGGCGAATATTTTTATAGGAGGACTCGACCGTTAAGCGAATAATATGCTTTTCTTAAATTTGAACATATTAAAAGCTCGTAATAAAAATTCGATGCTATCGGTAGTTTTCCAACAAACTAACGAAAATATCGAATGTGTTGACTATCGATAGCTTGCCAACTCTATTTATTAATAACCTTGTAAATAGAGAACTATAAAGAGGGGTTTTCCAAATGGGACGAGTCTCTGTTGAAATGGAATATAACAATTTATGCCTACGATTTTAACAGAATTCTTTGTTTTTATTTGAAAGTCCAAAGTATGCGGAGTATGCTGCGCACGTTAGCTCGAATTCGAGCTCAGGCTAAATTTGAACCATAGCCTAGGTTATGACGATTTTGAGGACATCGGACGATTGTCGTTTAATGGCCAGGGACTTTAGAAAACCCCAATAGAAAAAGTCTAGCGGATCAAAATGCACAATCTTGGTGACCAATTCATGTTCACCTCCCCAAATCGTTCATGCAGAATGTCCATATACTAAACTGTCCATCCCTGTCTAGTTTAAGCAAAACATTTTCTCTCGACTATTTTTCATATTTTGTCGAATATAGAGGTATCCCCCCCCTCAGTAAGAAAAAATTTTCTTTCTTAGAGAAAAATTTTATAAAAAAAAAACTTTTTTCTTCTGTGGAGAAAAATTTCCATAAAAATTGTATCTTTTATACAGGGTGATTGTATTGTTATCTACGAATACAAAATTGGTGTTATAAATAGTAACGATTTTTTATTGCAATTTTTTTCTCTTCGACAAAGGCAATGTGGTCTTATCTAGAATAAGCCTCGACGAGGTAAAGCTTTACCTGGAAAACCAAAACAAGTGTTTACAAATCTTAAAAATTTGTTTTTAATCTTATAATTACGTCGAGGGGTGTATGGATATATAGACAGCTGCTTTAAAAATTGAACATTTGGAACCACAGACAGGTAGCAGCTCAATACACTTAAAATCAAACGATAGTTATATAATTAAAAGCCAGTAACTTAATAGGTACACGTAGTTATGCCAAAAGCGAACACATGTATGCAGCTAACAAAAAAAAATAATAATATTAAAAAAATTTAAAAAAACAAACGCACACTCCAGGTTTAATTCTTCACATTGTAAACAATTATAGTGCGTCGAACTGCTAAACTATTGATGTTTACGGTGGATGTATTTCAAATATCAGATTTTGTATTTCTGTAAAAAGTAAAAGACAGTCAAATTCTGAAGGTTACAATTTATATAACTAATGCTAATCTTATGGCCCACATCCAACGCATCGTAATCGCGGGTCAAGCGGAAATAAGCTTTCTTTTGACCATCTGGTCTAATTAAAATGTTGAACCTTTGCCACTTTATTATTTTAATTCATTTGGAAACTATGATTTACTGAGTTCTCTTTATGTCTTCTCTAACGTTCAATCGTTTAAAAAATTATAAATAATTTTTCTTGCAACACTACGGTTACTGTAAACATTTCTTTTGGTAAAATACATTTCAAATAAACCCGGTAGGAAAATATATTCGTACTGTCATCGTTTAGAGTTATTTTTCAAGGACTATCTATCTCACATGATTCTTAATTTTTTCATTTGATTTTCCGGCAGGCTATATTGCCGTCATCCGTTGACAAGTTTGGTTTGGAGACACATTTGAATGCTAATACTTTAGCACTTTAGTAATGAGAGTATATAAAGAAAGCCAATGTTTAAGACTTCAAGGAAAAATTTTTGTAGGAAAAAAAGCGCAAAGAACAACTCTATAAGCGATAATGTATCTATCCTCTAAGCACTTTACGATGATTTTAAAAATAATCTGTACAAAATTGTCTTTCTATTTCATAAAACTATGGAGACTCTTATACGAAAAAATGTTATACTGAATTTAAGTTTTATACAAAAACTAAACTCTTAGAATGAAAAATTAAACTCTTAGAAATTAATGAAATTTTTCATGAAATTAGTGGCATGAAAATGTCGCTGGCTTGTCTACTCACTCCTCTTGCCTACAAACAAAAATTGCCAGCTACTAATTTCATGAAAAAATTTCATAAATGTAAATCTGTCTTATACAGAAATTAAAAGCTTCGGCATAAAATTAAACCCAAATCAAAGTAAAATCATTTTCTTTTACTAAATTAAACATTTGCTTTAGAGAATGAAACTCTTATACAGCAATTAAGCTCTTATAGACGGGCATGTTCTGACACTCGCAAGACTGTCAAATCGCATGCGAGTAGCAAATCGCCAAACTTATTTCTTACTTGCGATTTGCTTTTGAAAAGTTCTAAAAACAAACTGTATTTTTTATTATTTCTAATAGCTGAACCTAGAATATTGCAAAAAAATACCGGGGCATTTCATTTGAATTAATTACAGCACTAGCTGCGTATATTTTTCGAAGATGACTCGTATTAGCTGTTTATTGAAATCGCCAGTGGAAAAGAAGAAATACAGAGGCAAAAGTTGCAGAAGCAAAGAACATCCTTTAAATTCCATGTTTTTAGAAAACATTTGTTACAAAATGTCATTAGTTTTGACTAAAATAAAAAGTAAACACTATTAATTTAATTTATTCCTAATTTTGTAGTTTCTTTAAAAACTAGTTTAGTTTAAATACAGCAGTTCACTTCAGTATAATCTTGCGACTTGAACTCGCCAAAACTTTTGCGAATGCGTGTTAACAGAACACCTCACATGCGACTTGAAATCACAATCGCAAATTTTGTGCTAGATGCGAGTGTCGAAACATGGCCGATAAAATAAAAAGTTTTCTTGGAAATGAAACTTATAAAAAAGAAAAAACAACTTTATTGATCAAATAAATATGCAGAAGAGGTGCGAAATAATCTGTAAATAATTAATTAAGCATAAATAAAAATAAACACTTTCTTGTAGGGAAAGACAGATGCTTAAAGATAAATTTTCTAAAAAATATTTATTGCTTACAGAAAAGAAAGCAATAGAAAATGCATCTTTTTTTTTATAACTAAAGAAATAGAAAACTTAGTTCTTATAGTTAGGGAAACTCATTTTGTAAAGAAAATTAATGTATAATATGGGAAATTCAATAGCAAGCATAATAATTTTCTAAGAAAAAATATTCGTTTTATACAGCAGCGGTAGGAAATGTTCTAAAGGAAGACTTCATTTTATACACATTTTAATCAATTTTATTTATGAGTTTTGCATATTTGTGGTTACAGTGTTTATTAATTGATAATTATGTTTGTAAATTTATTGACATAAACAACTACGCTTAAAAATGTAAGTTGAGTTTTTTTTATTTTAAATTAATACTAAGTTATGCACCAGCAAAATTTGTGTGTGTGTGTGTGTGTATTAAAGGGTGTTTTATATAGCATTTTTAGATGTATATGTAAATCTAGATATCTTAATGTGAATTTAGATAAGTAGACAAATTTTGACTTTTTTTTTTTTGAGACCAAAGTATCTTTTTATTCTGCTCTAAAAGAATATTTTCCATTAAATATTTCGCATTTTCGAAAAAATGTAAACACATTTTAAAAGTTTAAAAAATAATTCTACAAAAAATTTTAATTTTCAAAAATTATAATTTGAAATTTAATTATTTTTCAAGAAACTCATATTAATTACAAGTAACTGCTAAATAAAGAATATTATGTGCAGTAATGAGAACTTCAAACATTTTCTGATTATTAATGTTCGAAATATAATTAGAACTGAAATAAAACTAAATTAACATATATTCTGTCACCCTTAGAAATAGGATATAATTTTATGAATATTTTAATACTAATTCGGATTTCAAAACTATTCTTTTGTCAATTCTGTTCTGTTTATTAGTAAATTTATTTCATAAATAATTATAATTATTTGGTTTTTTACTATTCGTTATTTTTGCTTTACTTCTATTCAATATTTTATTCTACAAAACGGGCTGATTTCATTATTATCTTCCATAAAAAATATATGTATAATTTTTTTCCGTTCTTAAAGTGTTGCATTACAAAAAAAAAATACAAATTTAAAAATGATTTTCAAATTTAAATAAAATTATTCGCCGACAGAAACCTGTTATTTGAAAGGTATTTCGTTTTTTATCATTAATTTGTTAACAAAAGATGAATAAATTGTGAATACCTTAAGTTCATTTCAAAACGTTTGCCTAGGGATAAGAAGATTAAAAAATTAATTTATGGTCCATATAAATATTTGCGTTTTTGATCTTCTATATAATCATGAGTGGACATTTGTATGGCGCGTTGCAGCATTTCCGATTCGGTTAACTGGCCAAATTCTGAATATATATAAAATAAAGAAATTAAAGATTAATAGCATAACAATTTTCCTTTATTTCGAAAAAGAAAATTTAAGCTTTCCTTAGGAACATTGCATAAAATGAAATGGCACAAAATAATAATTTTTATTAACTTTTTACTCACTCACCATTATTGGCATATGATGCCTCCAATAACTCTTGATAAAAACTAGAACATGGCTGCTTAGTAGCTGGGGAATTGTGTGGGTTTGTTTGTTTGATTGAAGTTGAAGACGAAGATGGCAACGCTGCAGAATCGGCAGCGTGTGTTTTATTATTTGTATCCGGCGAATGCGATTGCTTTGAGGTACAAGGTTGTTGCTGCTCAAAATCCGGAGTTGATGGACGTTTTTCTTTAGACACACTTAATATGGAGGGGTATTCCCCTTTGGGACTCTTGCGTAAAATAGCGGTGTCATCGCTAAAACTTTGAAAATTAATACAAACACTATAACTGGTTCGTTGAAATAAACACTTACTGTTGTGAAAGTTGCATATCTCTGCGACGCTTTTTATTTATTTTCTTTGTATTTGTAAGATTTCGTGTTGTGTTTTTTTTACTTCTGGTCGATGCTGAAGGAGAACTAGAGCCGTCACAAACTTTACTACCACTTATTGAACTAGTGCTACTCATATCGGTGTCATCGCTATCAAAAACTAAATCGTCTGCTTTCGTTAAATGTGACAATGGTGAATAATGTTTAGGTGACAAAGAAACATGTTGCGGCTGCTCCATGTTTTTTAAAGTTGTGCTATTATTACTATTATTGCCACTTGTTATTGTTGAAGAGGAACTTGTTAAACTTGTCACAGTACTGCTGCTGTTGCTGCTATTACTAGTGATCATACTCATATTCAAGGTATTAGAATTTAAACGTTGTATAGCATATTTTGATGGTGATGCCTCCGAATCAGAAGCAGCTTCGCCAGAAGTTACAGTGGCCGACGTTGAAGCGGCCGCTGAGGTAGCTGTGGCATTACGACTTTTATGTAAATTGTCCCTACACCACTGCAAATAGGATTCCCTAGCAATTTGTTCTTCGATTGCTTCATTTGTTGCTTCCCAGTCTGTAGTCTTTAGCTTATCCTCAAACATTGTTTGTTCTATTTCAAGTTCTTCACTCATGCGCACCGCTTCTTTAGTTTGTAGTTCTGGTTTATAACCAGCTAAACCGAGACCCACACCTACGGTGGCATTGTAGGGATCTATAATGGCATTATAATGTGAACCTCTTTGGTAGGACAAACGCAAAGGTGCATAGCTATTATTTGATTGCTCGGAATTGAATATATTTATAGGAGCTGTAAGAGTTAAAAGGCAAATAATTTGATATCAATGCGTTAAATTAAACAATTTTGTAACTTACTGGGCTTATAACAATAGACTTCAACAGGACGACTGTATATTTCACACATGGCTTGTATTTCAATATGATTGCCATGGGAGTCTTTACGGCGTTTCCGTTTAATGTAACTATTTATGTCTTCAGTTACAAAATGACTGAAATATTCCCGATTTTTGTACTGAGGGAACAACAAATATTTAAAACAAATTATTGACGTCGCTTTACAGCTTCATATAATTTTAAGAGATAATATTAAAAAAACAGATTTAGGAAAAAATAAATTTTATATTCTCTTGAGACAAATCATAATAAACAAAAAATCGTGATTAAATATTGAGTAATTTTGATTTTTTATAACCTTTACAAAAATGAAAAGGAAAGATATATTTTGTCATTCCGTTTGTAATTTCTACAATATAAATTTTTTCCGTCAACTTTCTGACGGAGTACCATGTGACGAGCGCGTTCGGCGATTTTCAGGAATATCGCTCCACATTTGCACATTTTTTTTCAAACGAATACTCGCAAGCCCATGCAATTTTAATATCCTAAATTCTATCAAATTTGTTGGACCGAATAAATATTTTTTAAAAATGTTCAAAATTTAAAACTCTACCACAGGAAACTAAATTCTTCAAAAAACCGAAATTTCACAACAAACAAAAATGCGAAAATTTTTGCCAAAAGTTTAAATTCACTACAAATTTCAATATTTACCATAAAATCAAAAAACTGGAATAAAATAAAAATTAATTGCCATAAAATCTATACATAAAAAATGCAAAAAACACTAAGAAACAAATTCAACAAAAATATTGAAATTTTATAAAAATTTTGCAATTTTACCAAAAAGCCGAGAAAACAAAAAGAAAAATATCAAAATTTTATGAAAAATGCCGAAAATTAAACAAAAACTATGTTACACAAATACAAAAAGAAGTCAAATTTCACTACAAGTTCTGAATTCAACCCGAAAAAAATTCACCAACAAAAATTTTGGAAACTCAGCAAAAAGTTTAAAAGTCATAAAAACCATAAATTTTACTAAAATCAAAATTAAATTGTAATATATAAATAAAATCGAAATTTCACCACAATTTCACAGTTTACTAAAATACGAAAATTCAGCACAAACAATTAAATTGCCTAAATAAAAAATATTCCAAAAATCTAAATATCAAAATATAAGGAATTTTAAAAAATATGCGAAAAATTCGAAATTTTGTTAAAATTTGTAATTCACCACAAATTTAAAAATTCACTATAAAATCGAAAAACTGTAGTAACTAAAATTTATTAAGCAAAAGTTCAATACTTAAAAACCGATACTTAAAAACACTACATTTTAAAATTTCAGCACAAAAATTTAAAGTTGACAAAATTTTATAATTTCACCAAAAAGACCAAAAAAAAAAAACACAAACAATCAAATTTTAAAAAATCGATATATTATGAAAACGTAAAATTTTAACAGAATTATATGAAAAATCGAATTGAACTACTTATCGAAAATTCAACAAAAACTAAAACCCAAAAATTTCAAGTTCCAAACCTAACTAAATTAAAAAAAATGCCAAAACTGCACCAAAAACTCTTCATTTGATCGAAAATTCGAAATTTTACTAATAATTCCGTTATTATCTACAATTCACCAAAAAATTGGGAATGTATCGAAGATGTTAATGTATCCGGAAAAACAAATTAAAAAAAAAATCTTTTTATTAATCGATCGAAATTATGTAACGTAAATAAAACGAAAGGGGTTTAAATGTAAAAAAAGAGGAGTAAAATCGGACCCCAAAAATAACGCACACAATATTTTGCACTGAGAAAACCTGCAGCCCAATATCAGTAGTACATACCTTTGTGGAGGGTATATAAGATTCGGTTGTTTTTATAAAAAATCGTTTCATTCATAGATTAGCAAATTTCCTACAAAAAATTATTACTTTCGTCCCTAAGGAATAACTTACTATATAATCCATAGTATGTTGCCTGATAACATCATGCATTTCCTCATCTCCATATATTTGCAATGAAATCGAACGAAACAAACAGGCACCATCCTCTTCTACCGATTTCAATATATAGCCACGGTCAGCCATACATTTTGCAAATTGTTCATCTTTCTTTTGCCATTCATCGGCCGTAGGTAAACCTTCTTTAGGTTGCAAATGTTCATCACCTGAGTTATAACCCGAAAATTTGTCCTCAATAGCTTTTAGTAATACACCTGCTGCCTGGCCGACAGAACCCGCCTGAGTTTGGGGCGACTGAGAGCTCTTAAGTAAATGATCGGGAGATTTGTTACCCATGACAGATGAATGTGCAACAGAACTACTAGAGGGGTTTGCTGCCGATACAACAGACGATGACGTAGAAGAATGGGGACTACTACATTTAATAGTTGAAACACCAATGCCAACATTGCTATGTTTGTCATTAAGTGTCGCTGCTACACGTTCTCGTTTGTGATGCAATTGGGAGGGATCATTATGAATATCACGACGTTTGTTCCGTGACGTCTTGTGGGGGCTACGGCGATGTCTTGCTAATTCGTCATACACATCAACACGACGTTGGGGACTCTAGATAGACAAGAAAAATAAAAACAGCAAATAAATATGTCTAAACGATATAAGAGCATACCTGACCATGAGAATCTATTATATTACGATGCTGATTAAGAACGTTAGAGCCAGCATCACCTACATTAGCCACCTGATGAGATTCCTTTTTGTCAGCCTCATTGGACGAGGTACCAGACCTCTTTTGGGAAGGTGTTATTACAGGCTTTATTGTCATTGTGCTTTGAATAACGATGCTAAAACAGAATTTCCTTAACTTATGACTCAAATCTTAAAATATTTCGTCGCGATTGTTTCGCTAGCTTTCTGCTCTATAATAGTATTTCGTGTTCAGTAATTTCTTTAGTTTTCCTATTATGACTACTATCAGTATTTTCTTTGCTTCTTTCACCTTTTCGTTGGTTACTTATATTTTATCTGCGTTTGCCTTTGTCTTCTTTTATTGGATTTTTTTCCCAATTGCTTTCATAGAAGAGGTAATTGGGGATTTTCCACTAGCTTCAGGTTTTTTAACAGCTTGTGATATATTAAACAAACATTTTTAAATTGACATGAAAAACTTGGCAGATATTAGAATTATTACTGTAGTTTGTATTTCGTAAAACTTGGAAGATTTCTATTAAGGAAATTTCACTTTTTCAAGAGCAATTCACACTTTTCGTGGCTTCCATCACAATTCTGCTTTTGTGATTCTACTTTTGTTCACAAGCACATCTGTTTTTGGGATGTTTTTGAGAGCAGAGTTGTATGCGAACGTAGTAAAAAAATGCAAACATCTGGAGAAAACATATCGATAGCAGCACTGTGACATGGTGTTATATTAAGTATTGTATGTGTGCGGATATAAAAGGAAAATATACTAAATACATGGCTGTTATAAAATTGAATTTGAATGCTATTAGGATGAAGTAGCAGTAGATGCATATGATAAATGAGAGTTTTAAATTGATTACAATTCGGGCAAATATGTAGCTGTTATTAAGATTATTGATTAGCTTCAGTATATTATTAGTATATATTTTAGTCATATATATTAATATTTTCCTTATTGGAATTAATATCTGTTTTTATTTTTATGGAAAATGTTGCTTTCGCTGACCATGTCTTTCTATAAATATTATTTTAAAACTTTTTGTATAAGTAACTAATAGGTAAATTTCCCACAAATCTCTTGAATTAGGTGTGCCGAATTCCTCGTGCTTATAATAATAAGATATCATTGACACTGTTTATCCAACTGTGTAAGAAAGAGTAGGAGAGGATATCTAATCTACTTATTAAGCAACCTTGGTAAGTCAATGTAACGGTATTTTAAAGAAAAATGGTGTGTGATTAAGTTTTGTGGCGTTAGTTGAAAAGAAATTATTTTCTCAAGAAAATATTTCAAAAAATATAAAAAAAGAAGTGTTTAAATTTATTTTATATAAAATTTAGGTAATAAAAAGTGTAGTGATACCTATAAGTGTGTGTTTTAGATTTAAAAGAATAAAGTGTAAAAAAGTGTGGTGCATCGAAAGAGAAATAAATATACTTATATTAAGATTTTGCGTAACTATCTAATTTTGCGAAATTCATGCTATACGTTATCAGGTGGAGGCTAATTAATATTTTTTTTGTTTTTGCTGTTGCGATTATGGTTTTCGGGGTAGTAGAAGCTGTTAAGCTTTTGCCTATTGAATGCTTGTTGTTGTTGGCTTGTCTTGTCTTGTCTTTACATGCTGCAGATACATGCATACATACATATGTATGTGCATGCATAGATATGTATGTGATCTGCGATATTTTCTGAAATGTAAAGTAGTAGTCCAGGTTCTGATTAGCACGTTACCTTTATTTTGTGCTGGGATTAGTGGAGTAAGTGGCGGTGCCTCTGTGGTCTAAAGTGAAAAATCCTGTTGATTAGTTTTTAAGATATCGGTGAGTACACCTGCTGGTTATAGATGTATGTACATAGCTTGTTACTAAAGCATTATGATTATGGTTTGAGCTGCCATTAGTATATAAGCAAAATGGTAGGAAATTTAGAAAATTTGTTGTTCTTAATAAAAATGTGAGGGAAAAGTAAAATGTGAGTAAGGAAGAAATAATCAGATTATTTGTTATGATTTTTGCTATTGAGAAAAAATTGTTCAAATCTAAGATTGCGGGAGAAAAAAAGGAATGTGCAATTACTTGTCTAAAACTAAAATAATATAGCCTCCACCTTAACAATATAATTAAGAATACTAAAAATCTAAAAATTTAAATATTTGCTGTCTTAAAACAAGAACGTGAAGTTAGGGTAAGTGAATTTTGTTCAAATTTCTGTTTTATAACTATTACTAAATCTTAGGCTTAATATATTTCATTATTATTTGTTTGCGTAAAATTTTCATACCTGTTTAGAAACACAACTAATACTTATCCCCATCTAAGGCATAGGCAAACACAATAAATTATTACAATCATTACCGATAGGTCGTATTATTCCGTTATAATCGATTGCCTTCTGTACGAATAATAAATCTCGCTCCCTTACCGAACACAATTCTTTAAAAATTGAAAACATTTTATTTGAATAAAAAATATATCATAATTTTTGGTTTGTTTTATTAATTGTATAATAAAATACTTAAAACTAATATTTTACATAATTTGTTAAAAAAATTTTATCTTATTTTTTGCTTTATACATACATATATTTGATATAAAAACATACATACAATTTAAATCTATTGGTTTAGTATGGTTGCATGTAATATCCTAAAATAAAAAAATAGATTCGTTTTGCATATTGGTTTTTAATCTATGACTTTTGTTACAACTGCACATACATATTGTTATATGTATTTATACATAATTGAGGCTATTTTAATTAATTAAAAATTAATATACATTAATATGTACATAAAGTATACAATCATTCATAGTTTTCTCAAATGTTTTTTTGTAATACTAATAGTAGAAAAAAATACAACTCGAACATGCTGTCTTGACTAGCCATAGATCTGTTTTGGCAACGTACATATTGCTGTTCGTACATTTGCATTTGGCTGGTGAAGACTGTCGATGTTGATGGTCTGTTCATGTTCTGCGAACAGTTGTTCGCACAACGCATACAACCATGATGAAGCAATGTTCCGGTATTTTAAGAAAAAGTGCGCATTCTTTAGAAGCATCACTTCAAAAAAATAGGTTTTGAAATTTAAATAAAAACTTAATAGTATAGTGGTGTAAGTATGCATGTGGTTTTAAAGAAAAGACAGTCTGGGAGCTTCTTTGTGTTCTGTGAGCAATAAATAAAATAATAATTGTTTGTATTAAATTGTTAATAATAAAATAGGGCAACAACAACAAAAATGTGTAACTAGCTAACTTTACAAAATTCTTGCTGTGCGCCACCAGGTGGGGGCTAATTAGACATTTGCATTTGTTGCTGTTGCTGCTGCTGTTGAGGATTTTGTTGTTGAGACTGTTGGGTGACCACAACATGATGTTGAAGCTGCTGGGTTTGTAATTGTTGTTGTACATGTTGCTGTTGAACTTGCGTTGTTTGCTGAGCTTGCTGCTGCTGTTGTTGAACTTGCTGCAGTGTAGCCTGTACTACCGCCAGAGCTCCAGCCACTGGCTGCAACATACTAGTACCATTTTCGCTTTCATTTTGCATGCTCAACTCAGCCTTGACTCTACGCGCTATATGCGATCTGGTATGTTTTCTCAAATGATCTTTGCGATAGAAACCTTTACCGCATTCCTGACAAATGTGTCTTTTCTCTCCAGAATGTATCACAAAATGCAGACTTAATTGTTCTTTTCTCTTAAAAGCCTTTAGACACACCGTACAAATGAAGGGTCTTTCGGGATTGTGAGACTGTTTGTGCCGCGTTAAATGATCTTTTCGTTTTAGGGTTGCTTGGCAAATATCGCAGATGTATCTTCTTTCAGAATTATGACCTATTAAATGAATTTCTAACAGCTCAGGTTCGGGATATGCTACTTGGCATTCGGGGCACATATAAAGCGGGCTGCCATCTAAAGCGGTGGTTAAACGTATTTCACCGGGTCGGGGTTTGGGTTTGCGTTCCTTAACGCGCTTTTTTCGTTTCTTACGCTTGGAAGTGGTGGTAGTTGTGGCGGTGCTAGTGCTGGCTTCAATTAAAACAGCCTGTTGATTTGCTTGTAATGTACCGGTCAATATACCAGCAGCTGACTGAGCTTGTAACACCGGTAATGTGGCTGTTGTAGCTTGTTGCTGTTGTTGATGTTCTTGTATTGTGGCTGTAACTTGTTGCAATTGTTGCTGAGGAATTGTGATCGTGGTTGAGCCGCCGATGGTGTTTAACCCCAATGGTGGTCCCGTTTGTACCTGTAAGACATGTTGTTCCAAAAAAGATCATAGATTTGCTTCTTTTGGAATGAATTAAACTAGGAGAAGTAGTAGGTTTGTTGTTATTAATAAAACTTATAGAAAAGTGGAAAAAATGAATTTCCGTACTTTCAGTGTAGCTTACAATTCACACAATTGTGAGGGAGTAATTAGGTTCTATGTCATGGTTTTCGCTATTTCTTATTAAGAAAGACATTTTTTAACACTACGCAGTCTGTTTTTAATAATTCATTGTATTTATCTATTTTTTTTAATTTTCTGATCGGTATTCTATAGTTATTAGTATTTTGTTTTAAGAATAGTTTCTCTCTACATATAAAGTTTTGTATGTTTGTTCATATATAATTGTTATACTTACTACGTTTTGGTTTTCTTTCTTAATATTTTCTGCTGAATATTTTAAAAAATGATGCAATGACAAGGGCAGAGTATTAGCCGGAAGATGAGATAGATAATCTGCAACCGTAGTACCTGGGGTCAAAGATTGCCATGAGGTATTTTGTAAAACTATAGTTGTAGAGGATAAGAAAAGAAGTTTTAGTATATAAAATACTAAAATGTTATTTATTAAAATTTAAAACAAAATAGCCTTCAGCTGGGTCTGTCTGCAAAACTATTTTAAAACGTTATTAAAAAAATTTGTATTTGCTGATTTAGAGAAAAATAAGGACGTGAGTTTCTTACCAGATTCAATATCTTTCATTATTATTTTTTTTTCAAATTAATTTAAAAAAAAATCATGTTGCATATTACGCTTATTTACATTTTTTTAAAGGTTAACTAATTGTTATATCTTCCTTAAACTTATACAAAATTACTAATGAAATTAAATTTTATTTGCGCAATCAACGATTAGCGCAACACCGCGGTTAGTGCAACGGCTATTTTTATTTTAAATTATTTATTTATTTTCTTTACTTCAAGACATTAGAAGCCTTCAAGTGGTTTAAAAATGTTTGCAGAGATATTAAACATTAAAATAAAACCAATTAAATAACATTATTTTATATGTAAGAAAAGAATACAAAAATAATCGGATAGCAGTAGGAGGGTAAGTTATACCACATATGCCAAACTCTGATCTTAAAAGAACGATCAAAAACGGAAAGAAATATCGGAAGAATATTAATCTGAATAGTTCGGATAGAGTTATTAAAAGGAAAAAAGGTTGTCCTAGTTTAATTATTTTATTAAAATATGAAACTAGGCGTAGGTGGAGGTACTCATGTAAATTACAACGCGAAAAATTCGGAATAAACTCAGTGATACGATCATGATCAAACACTCTGTTATCAAATATATAGCTAATAACTTTCCTAAAAAGACTCAAGAATACCAATACAACAGGATAAAGTTCCAAAAGTTAAGTGAAGATCATTGTAAAGTAAACGCAACTTTTTTTAATAATAAGTTTTGAATGATCGACTATTGCAACTTTTCGGTAAAAGTGATAACAGCGATTTTTTTTTTCGGTTGCGCATATCGAGTATGTTCTACTGTATGGTTTACTAAATTCGTTAAATTTTATGACTTCCGATTAAAATAATAGGAGGGTGGCCGTATAATATATAAAAAAAATATGTCAAATTTTTCGCGCTTTTGAATTTCAGATTTTGGTGAGTAAAATATGTAATTAATTTGTCCGTTCTCAGGTCTTTTAATCTCATGTTAATTAATGGTCCTTTATTAATTTTCTATCACGGTTGGTAAAATTATTCCTATTTCATATACAGAAACTTTAAATAAAAAAAATTTCTCATACTTGTATTAAAAAATAAAAGAAAAGGATTTATCAATTACTTTTTTTTAATTCTGCTCGAATATCAATTAAATACTGACCTATTTTGCTCTTTTCCTTTCAACCGATCAATTCTTTAAACTGTTTGTTTATAATGAGACCCACCCACTTAAGTTATTCTAACTCACCACGTTTTGAATCCACACCTTGTTGTTGCAATATGGCATTGCATAAATCCTGAGTTAACTCCTGGGGTGCTGCTAGCTGGTTCTGTAACTGCTGCGTCGATGTTGCCGGCTGTAATTGAGCTTGCTGTAAACCCAAGGCGGTAGCTGCAGCTACTGAGGTGGAAGCTGTTATGGTATTTTGAGGATAAGCTATAGCGGCTTGTACTAAACGTTTGTCTTCGGTTTGTTGATTATAGGCAGGTATAGTTGTATACTGTGTAGTTTGTTGTTGTTGTTGTTGTTGCTGTTGCTGCTGCTGAGTCTGTTGTTGATTTCCCACACCAGCGGCTGCTAATGTCACCATATGACCATTGTATTTATCACCTTGAGCGTCATCGTTGTTTGTACGAAACTTGGTAGGCAAGGCGGTAACAGCTGTTGCAGTGGCAACTTGTATCGAAGGTTGATTAAAATGCGTCATGCTTATGGTGGAGGTACTCGGTTGTTGCTGCTGCTGCTGTTGTTGCGGATAACGGTTAGCCGTTATATTTACAGCATCTTGTTGGTGCTGCTGTGTTTGCATAGCAGTACTGGACGTCACTGTGGCCACTGCCGAAGCCGAGCTCACCGTCGACACCAGCGGTGTGGCGGTGGTAGTAAACTGGGCTATACCCGGTATAGACCCAGGAAATGGATTGCCAAATGGTGTAAAATTCATTTTCACTCTTTAGGTATTTTCGTGTTGAAATTAATCAGCGTTCTTTCACGTCTTATTAAATTATTCTGTATAAGAGCTTTAGAAAAATATTTTGAATATGTCTGCAAAAATATAGCAAAAATAGCGATAAAAAATAATTATTTGATTATCAGTTGCAAATAAATATTTCATAGCTTTTTTAATAATAATATCAAATTTAAATATTTGGAAAAACCGGCATTTACAAACGTAAACAAAGTGTTTTTTGTTTGTTTTGGTTTTGTTGTTATCTTCCTAAATATTCTCTTAACTTTCCACATGAACGTGTACAACATCATCTCTGTGTGGTTTTATTCAACTCCCTCAAGGCAGACTCGTACAAACTTTATATATGCATGGTAAATAAAAAGTGAAATTTCATTTTTGATGAGAAGTCAGCTACCAAAAAGAGTAAAGGAAGACACAAAAGCAACAACAAATATATCAGCAATCACATAGCATAATTGATATGTACATACTACACAATTTTTACTCATAATTTACGACTATAGTCGTAATAGTAGGGAGAAAACATGAAGTTTTATTCGAAAACATAAAGAAGTAAATTGAGTGTAGTTGGGTTTCAAAATGAGAGTACAAATGTGGCCATATTTACGGTTTGAATGAAAATCGAAGATTTCGTATATATGTATATCTAGGTGCTAATTGAATAAATTTTTATTCAAGACGGGAATGAAACAGTGAACCTATTAATTTAAAAAAACGACTAAAGGCGACCAAATTGGGCCTGTCAACCTTCAAGATGTGCATTCAAAGAGCCAAACTGTATTTTTGCTAAAATAAAAGGTCTAAAAACATTATGGCTCACTTTCTAAATGTATGTTGGCAATGTATTAATGCAGTACTAATACGGTGTCACTCACTACATTGTGTAGTTACTTTTATAATATTGTGTACGCTTTGCAACAACATTGTTTAAGATGCATAGTTTGGTTTTATCCCACAATGATGCATTTAGGAAAAAATACATTTTCCAAGTTTAAATGGATGTATGTATTACTATAAAGCAACATGCGTTTAGGAAGGCAGCATATATTTATTCTTCAAAACCATCAGCGAATGGCTTGGGCACTCTGCAGGATGATGCTCATTCTACAGCACGGATATTAGAGTCTTTAGGTGTCTCACTTGAGGCTCCTGTTTGTAAAAAGTAATTTTGTTCAAAGTAAAAAAGCTTAAAAGAAAAGTTTTCGCTATGTATTTGCTATGCTCAAGCCTTTGCTTGTAAATCGGGCAAAATCCTAGAACTATAGACACTTTTACTAAATGGCCCATAGGTATATTACATAGTTTTCATTAACCTTTTATTACTTAACAACACTTCAGCAACACTCAATCCAGACTAAACCTTCGTAAATTCATATGCTATTATAGTAGTGTCGTTTTTTAATTTCCTTATAATTATTTGGCAACCTTTTATCAGCAATTGTGTGCCTAAACTTGAGCCTCCAAAGAGAGTAACAAACACAATGGCTCTACATATTTATAAAGAACAAAAGAAATGAGAAATGGAAAACGACAATAAAAACAAAAACAATAACAACAAAAGTGTAGTAGATGTAGTAACGAATTAGTATGAAAGAAAAAAGGATATAATGAGACAACTACCTACCCCAACTCCGGCGAAAATTAGCGGTAAAATACTAATAAATCACTAAAATAAAATACATATTATTTTCCTAATTTTCACTTTAAAAAAGTTTAATAATTTCTTTAAATAAAACAATTAATTTAGTTAAAAAAGAATTTCTAATATCTTTAAGAAACAATTAACTTTAAACCTTTAATTTTGTAGCAGCTGGTATAATTTTAATTTATTGATTTTAAGCCAAATAAAAGATTTGTGGCATAAACACACTTACCTTTATTAACTTTTTAATGTTACCCATCATGTTAAGTGATGAAATTTTATGCCTAATTTAATTAGGTTTGTATAAATTTAATATTTAATGATTTCCTTAGGCTATTTTATTCGAAGGGGCTTCTGTTTCTTTTGCGTAGCGTGGGTTTGTTTCGTTTGACCAATATTTTTCAAAATAATCTTCAGTTACAGTTTTTTTAACACACTTTCTGTGCCACAAAACGAATATCAATTCTTTTTTTTTTTTTTTGTATTTTTTAATGCAGGGACTACTACGTTTACTTTTACACAAGCCTTGTTTGCATTTCAGTGCACTTCTTTGAATCGAAAAAAGTTTTAAAAGGGAAACCAAATAATGAAAAAAAATATATACAAAAGCACCCAAATGTATGCAACATAAAACGTTTACTACACGTTACGCACTCATACTCGTACCACACAGAAGAATTTTTTTATGTTCAGTTGCATTGCAGGAGTTGCTGCTGCATTTAAGTCACTTGCCACTACTTCTACTACTATGCTTGCTGCAGCTACCACCCAAAATTTGTTCCTTTACAACAGTGCACTTCACTTGAATGTACTTCAATTCAAACCACAGTTTTTCGACTCGTTCTCGTATTACTTTTGCAATGTTAAAATCGAAAACGCCAAATGTCCAAAAAAAAAAAAGACACAAAGTAAAATAAAATTTCTGCCCACACAGCCCAAGATGGGTTTTACTCAGCCTTTTGATATTTTTTTTATTTGGTTTTGGTTTATTCCTGTTGAGAAGGCTCAATTTCTGCCTTAATATCCCTCCGACGACACTCCAGAAAAAAATGAGTTGTAAAACAAAAAGTGTAAGCGAAAAACCAGTAAATGTTTTGTAGTCGTCCTCAAAAGCACCGTTATACACCACCTAACGGTGTGTATCGTAAGTTTGATACTGGCACCGCCAGACTATTTACTCGTCTATCCTCGTCGCCAACAATTTGCAACAAACGATAATTTCCATGTGACCGATTGTGTGTGTTTGCTTTCTATGGAGTATTAAATGGGCTGGTCTTTTGGTTTGGCACATTCGTTATCTACATATTGTTTTGTCGTCTGGGTCGAGGGATGTAAATGCATAGTTTGTTTCGTTGGGTCCTAGTGAGAGTAAATTTTCTCGTTATCTCTCTCTCTCTCTCTTTTAATATATATATGTATTATGCTCCGGTTTTTCAATTTAGCCTTAGTTTTGTTTGTAGATTTGTTTTGGGAAAGAGTAAATATTTAGTGTAAGTCAGTAGTTAGTTGCTGTGAGTGAGATTATATGTGTGACTCCTTATTTTATGGAAAGCTTAAGGTATTAGATTGTTAGTAAAATAATAGGGTTATTTGTGAAAAACTATAAATACAATTTTATGCCGGGATTAAGAGTTACGAAAAGCTAATTTTATACATATGTCTTTTTTATTGACAATAATTGGCAAGCAATTAGGTTAAAGCTAACGGTCCACACCACGCGTTCTACGCTGTTTTGTATCCTATGCATCTGTCAAGAAGTAGATTCAATTTATGTTACAAGTTAACGGAGCACAAAAGCATAGATTTGCTTGACGTTTAAAAAGCGTCGCATGCTTAAAAGCGTCGCATGTAACTTGAAATGCAAAAAAGCGTAGAATGCGTAGAAGGTATGAAACACGTAGAATGCGCTGACGCGAAAGTGCGTCGTGCGCACATTTAGCTTAATAATCATAACGTTGCTTCGCTTAATCATAAAATAATGCAGCTTGCATCAAAAGAACATAAAAGCTACCCGAGATATGAAGGTGTAAAAAGCGCATAATTTAGTAGCTACTCACTGATCCACTCATCCTTATTGTGTGGCCCTTTCACTAATAGCGAGAGAGCTAATATTTGGTATACAGATAGTTCTTAGCGAACAAGTAATAAGACAAATTTCGAAAAGGAAACTTTTTATCTAGGGGCACTTGGGTGCGTCTTATTTGTATAAGACACTTCCACTGTAGGTAGAGAGCTCCCCGCGGGGGCATATATCATCTTGTTGATTCCGCCCACCTTGATAAATTGCCACTGGGGGAAAACAGGGGCACCAGTGCCTTGGGCTTGTCAGGAGCCTGAAACTGGAAGAAGGTATGACTTCTAAGTTCGACCAGTAACGAAAAAATAAACTGGTATCAGACTGGTTGTTGGTGAAGCTCCTTCGGGGTGCACGTGGTGGCTGTCGTTATACCCAAAGCGGGGAAGTTAACTGCAAGGCCGATGTAGCGTTGCATTGCAACGCAAGCTGTCAATGTCATTCGTGGACGGCAGGGGATTAGATAACTCCGAACCCCTCAGCAAGGGATGAGACCGGGGGCCTGGTAGCCTCTGTCCTAATTTGCTACCTGTGGGATGTGCATGAGTGCTATTCCGGTGGTGCTTATGCGCATTGCATAGAGGGCGCTGGTCTGGCCGCTTAATATTACACCCGTGGTTAGACCACCGTGAGATTGAGCCATCGCTGACGTGAATCTAAACATTAGGCATAACTCAACCGTCTGTAAATTTTAAGTGTAAGGAAGTTTTATACATACGTACAAGTATATACATTTATAAAAAAAATACTGAAAAAAAGAGTCTGATCCGCACAAAAACATAAATGAGAAAAAAGGCCAAGTTCTTATCCAAAAATTTCCGTAGATCAAAATGAAAACCAAGCTCTGGATATGTACAATACCATCTCATTTCTAGGAAACCTGCTAGCGTGGAAATATTTTATAAATTTTTAATATGGGAAAGAATGGAGACAAAAGAGTTTAACTAAAACATGGTTTTTTTGTTGACCCTATTTTGTTCGAAAAAGTACTGTGGAATTTTAATTAAGCTAACATAATTTCTTATTCACCTAACAGCATAATATTCTATATTAAATATGATATTTAGCCAGTACTCTTTATTCTTTAAACCTTTCTATGTACAAATTGGTCTTAATTATATTCAGTAAGAATTTTTTTGTATTTCATAAATAACCTATCTGTTTCAATAACAGATAAACAATAAACAAATATAATGTCCTAATTATGCATAATACACTCAACTAAACAATAATAATATATATTCTAATTATCTCTCATCTATCCTCTTAACGTAAACATTTATCCTTTACAATAACTCCTCTGAATGACCTCATTATAATATGCTCACCGAAAATTTACAATTTAATCAGGTCATTTACCCTAGCAAAGCAAGAATTTAGACCAGTAGTACTACCACAAGACACAACAAATACTTACACATGAAAATATTTACATATACTGCGATACATTATGGCTTTACATATTTAAACAAACACCCTTTTGGTGATGCATGCACAAGTATTATAAAGTGAAGTGCCATGTACTCCTCAGTCTTTCAGTCAGTACTTTCACTTGTACATATAATAATTTCCAAGTCAAACCAAACGCCAAAAGGAAAATCAGCAATAACCAAATGTACCACCTTCGCTGCTAAACGTGCACCCACAAACACATGCATACACACCACATTCTGGCTTGCTTAATATTTGTAGACTCACCGCTAGAGAAACGCATACGAATATATGCAGATACTTGGCCGGCACAACAAGTATATGCACAAATTTTTGGAGGTCACTAACGCCAGAAATTGGCGGCCACACAAACACAAACACACACACACTACCACAAACCATCAAACACTATATCGAAACAGCCAGCATATATACATCCATAAATATTTACAACCAGAATACGCCAAAATATTAACGACAACAACCTGTTTTTGTTTTGTTTTTTTGTTACTACTCGTACAAAAAGAGTTTGAGAAATCGTCATAGTAGTATCATCAAAGAGGTAAATTTTGCAACAAGGACAGGCAACATATTTAAAATAAAGCTACTGCGACTACAGTTAACGGAGAATTCCTGCACAGAAACTGTGAAGAATGGACGACTAGAAGGCAGGCTTGATGCATTTTTCTAACCCGACATACACACATTCGCATTTTCCACTGTGCATCTAAATTGTTTTTGTGTGGCTATAACTTCTATACACTTGCATTCACACATTTTAATTTATATATGTACATGTTTTGGATGTGGGTGTGTGCATGCATCTGTTCGTTCTTATACATACACAAAAAGTGAATGCACTTTTGCAACACCTTGCGTGTTTGCTAGCAGATGAGAGAGTTTGTGTGGCAATGGTTGTTTTTATGATAGGACGGTTAGGGGTTTTAGAACTTTACGTCGTGTGTGTGTGTTTGAGTTTGTAAAAATCTCTCTGGAAAAGGATGCAATGTATAGTATTTATGTGAATGACTGCCTATACATGAAAACCTTTCTTCTCAATTTCACCAACCAATGTCAACAAAAAGCCAGAAGAGCACAAAGCGTATCTTTTATTTTTATTCAGTAGGATAAAAATAATAATATCAATTTCTCATTTTGAATTCATTCTTGTATCGGGGAAGTTGCAATTGCGTAACAATTCTTACCAATGTAATAACTTATTTTTCGTATTCAAATCTTAATATACTATCGATGATTTAGTTGGGAGAGCCGTATCACCACTGGATAGTGGCAACTTTTAGATGTTTATGGATATTTGCATTTCTGAAATACCAAAGGGCGCAGACGATAAGTCGTAAAATCCTATACTGTTTTCTATGTAACTTCTAGATGTTTAATGTACAATCAGTGCCCCACAGATGAACGTCATATGTGCATATTGGTTTTATAAAAGGACTTTGTATTCCAAAGCCAGGGTTAAGTTAGGAACTAGTAATCAGTGTTGTTGATTTGTTCTAAGTTAATTTTGCCTCAATATGGCCGGACCAAGCTAGACGTCGATCTTGGTGGATACAGAAATATTTAACATGAGTTTCCGCTGGAACAGTAGTAATTGTTGCTAATGTTATTTGTGGACACTTTTGCTTTCGTAGGGTGAACGCTACATGCCCATATTTCGATGAATTTACCTTTATTCTCCACTTTGTTAGCCAGTTCTCTAGCTCATTGGTATGAGCAATCTTCGGATCTTGATGAACAATTAAAAATGTAATGACCTCTGCAAACATTGACGTGTTGGCATATCCGCTGTATAGATGATATATAATAGCGGCCCTAGTATACCGCATTGAGGGAAACCTATATTGAGAAAATTAGCTCTGAAGAAGCTTGTGGTAGTTTTCAGGTAGATCTCGAGCTATTTTTGTAAGTAGCCAATCATGCCAGACTTTATCAAACGTCTGGGAAATGTCAATAAATAAATCTAAACAGTATATGACATTTTTACAAATACCGATGTAGTTACGGTGACAATCCTATGGACTAGCCTTCCTCGAAAACCAAACTGATGGCCCAGAATAATGTTTTACTTAGGTGTAGTTTTAAATGCGAAAACGTGAGTTAAAAAATGTAAATATGAAATTATTATAATTAATTAAGAATCTCTAGGAAAATATTGTAACATTGGAACTATAACGATTTTTGTATATACCCGCTCTTCTTAAGTATAGCTAAAACTACTGTTAATATCGAAATATTAATTAAGGAAATTATAAAATTTGCCTTATATGTTGCTAACATTTTCATATGCCAATTTCACAGGAAATTTGAGATTCAATTTGATATTCATAAAAGAATAATGCAGTTTTTCCAACTTCAAACGGAAATTCAAACAATGTCATCATTGAATTCTTGTTTAGGACCCCTTTTTCAAAACTTTACCATTATTTTGACCACACCACAGCCACAATGTTGTGTCTAGCCATATTCTGGTATATGATAACATAAACAACCACACGTATGTAGTTGTGGGTATGCAGACATACATAAATATGTGTGCACTGGAACTTTCATTGCGATTCTGAATTGCATTCATGTGTGTCTACATTGCATTTGGCAGTGAAAATTTCATTTTTAGCCTTGACACGAGCAGCCAATTTCACATACATAATAAACATATGTACATATATTTTAACATAAATACGTATAAACATACGTACACATCAGTAAACTTGTATCTATGCATATTTGTGTGTGCATGGCCGACGTTGGTGGGTGGTTTTTTATTTTAAGTTTGCAGAGTCAAAGGACTAACAAGCCGGCCGGCATAATAATCCAACTACAACGACAACAATACGTAATGTCAGGACATACGTAAGGAGCCAATACGAAAAGTTTCTTTGCAGTGTAACTACCAACATATGAAGTAGGTATCTAATATGGAATTTGAGCATGATAACGTGTACCTTGATTGTAATGCATTCCATTCTGGGCAAACTGATTTCGCAGAAAGCCATTGCGCAATTGAATTGGAACAGAAAATAATTCGAATTTGTATGCCTAATGCCTTGTGTTTCGAAAATGTTCTTTTTCGATTCGAAATACAAGTAGACAAACTAAACTAATACATTTTAAACGAATTTTGAAGGTGCCCTCGTAACAATAAGAGTCTGGATGCAAATATGCAACAACAACAACTTCAGCATGTGACTGAGAAGAATACACACCACCATATTATTTGCATGCGCGTGTATGTGTTAATTGTGTTGCTGGTGTTAGTAGTGATTGTTATAGTTTAATATGTGTAGGCCACATCAATTCCTATTGCAACATACTGGCAGCATCCAATACTTTACTGCTTTTACGGCCATATATTCTACTTTTATGATGTTGCAACAAAAACATTTACCAAGTGGGTGGGTGTCATTGTATGTCTTTCTGTTATTTTGCCAAATTGTTTGTGTATAAGTAAGTATAAGTAGTGTTGCATGATGCGATTTCATGTTTATGCTGGTGAGGCGCAAGTACTTTTGCTGTTGCACGACGACAACAACGACGATGATGACGATGCTATGGTTTTTGTTGCTCTTGATGACGATGAGCATATCCATACATGCACAAATGTATTTGTATAAGTGTAGTTGGTAGGCAAACCATTTCACGGTTTTCTTTGGTTCCAAACTGAAGTTAAAGACCTTTTTGTGGGTGCTTGAGAGCAGTTGTACTATATATATGATATAAATTAAACAATTGCATATACATACATAAATATACCATACGTATAGATGAATGTACATGTATGCTGTATTATTTCCGGTTGTTTTTGCCATTTGTTGTTATTGCAGCTTTCTGTGTCGCGTTTAAACACATTCGCGTTGAAAGTGAATTTTGCGATGCTGTATCGTTGTTATCATCGTCGTGAGTTTTACATAGAGATTTAACGTGTTTATATGTCAAGTACAACAAGTAGGTCTTAAAGTAAGAACTTAAAAAAGGAATAAAAATTGCCATAAAATTTGGATAAAATAGAACACGAAAATTCATCAGTTTGTGTAAAAAAATATAACAAAAGATTTGGTATTTCTTTTTTTGAAGCGTGAATAAGAGGTGTCATTAAAATAAGATTTCCGAATGAAAGTTAAATTCAATTATATTTTATGCAACGGTATTTTTAGCATCGTTTTCTCGAAAAGTTGAAAATTATACACACTATGCAATTTAAATGTTTTTTGCAAATAGGAAGTCTTGATTTAAACACTTAACTATCCGCTGGTGAAATTAGTTATGTTTTAATTAACAATTGGTAAACATGAGTAAAATTAAAATTCTACGTGAAACGGAAAGATCTATAATCGATGTGTATTTGTCGTCGTTTTATTCCGATCGTGCTGACTGATGCAAAATTGGATGAAACCACAAAACTGTGCGCAGATATATGAAGGGCAAACAAATGCATGGAAAAAACTACAAAGTAAGAGTTGTAACTCCGCCGAAACGAGAAAAGTTTGCTTTATTGCGTCGAACTCAATCCTTTTGGTATCAAAACTTTGGAAGGAAGCTGTCATACAAGCAATACTTGCAGTACGTAGAGGCATCATAAGCTGTGAATGCTAGGGGTTGCGAAAATTTAAGGAAAACCCCTATTGAATGAGACACGCAAACGAAATCGATTGCAATTTGGCAAGGTATTCATGACGTGAAGGGTACAAGAAATGAGTGACTTTAATGTTCGAAAAGTTCTGTTTTTCACCGATGAGAATTTCAATCTGGACGGACTAGAGAGATATAATTACTATTTGCATGATTTGAGAAAAGAAGAGTTGTTTCTGAACCACCACCATAGCAGAGAGGGCAGTATGATTATGTTGTGGGTGTTGTAACGTACTATGGAACAATAGACTTACAATTTCTTAGCTGTAGGATGACTGGAATCATACAAAACTGTCCTTAAGTCAGCTTTTATAGGACTAATCGGCATATTTCCGGTGCACAACGCCAGAGCTTCAAAATAATTTATTTCACGCCAAACCATTCTCCTTCTTTGTTGGCCGCCCCATTCTCTTGATCTAAGCCTAATTGAAACTGTTTGCGGTTGGCTTACACCGAAGATATATGGACGAGGAAACAACGCAGTAAGAGGCAGGCACTTATTCAAGTCATTAAAGAACCTTGGAAAGAAATATCGTTGGAAATTGAACAGGAGTGTATATTAAGAGATAAAATAAGGTTCTGATTAACTTTCGTCTTCCGAAGATTTCCATACTAAATGTCTTAAATAAAAATTGTTATTGTAAAAGCGAAAAGAGCTCTCTATCGGTGCACCGGGAACGAAACTAAAAGTCGGGGTTAGCTGTCGTCGATTCCTTTCTTTTTTGTTATTTTGATGGAATTATTGTTGTAGTTTTTGCCTTAAGTGACCGAATCAGACGGATTTAGTACAATCCCCGCCAGCGAATAATTTTGCGAGAAATTTTTTTATTAGCCGGTGCTGATTTTGATTATAATCGGTTTTCTGCTCTGAGAACACTTTCCCATTTTGAATCTGTTCTGTCCTGTCGGGATAATACGTTCTTTACAGTAAAGCAAAGAATTTTTTAATATGTCCAAGCCCATTTATATCGAAATTTCGATTAGAACAATGACCGCAAAAACTCGATTGTGGCAACATATCCCAGGATAATGCAAGGTTTTACGGAAATATCAAAGCCTCATAAGTTTTTATGCTTTTTAAACATATGAAAATAAATTTATTTACTCGTTAAAATAAATCCAAACGTCCAAGATGCTGCAATATTTCTAACAATAAACATATCGGGACTTTGGAGGCTTGTTAAAATAAATTAAGCTGTTTTATTTCTCTACTTGGCCGCCTGTCTTCTCTGCTCTATGCCTTTCTGACGAACTCTTACCTGAGTGTTACTTATTTTTATCTTTATATATATATATTTTTTTTTATTTGTGAAAAGTTTCTTAACCTTTAATTGTGTTGAATTTTTGCAATGAGGTTTCATTTGCTGAAATTGGAGGAAATTATGCATGATAAATCCTTAATATAAAAATAATATATTTTTGTTTTTTAATTACAACAGTTCTCCTCTATTACGTTGAGTTGCGACAAAATTTAAATATAAATATCATTTCATTTCATAACTAGATTTGTAACAATTTAAGAAATCCTTTTTGGCAATTTAAATATTCATACTTACATGTTATCACCTTAAACTGGCCTGTTTCAGTATCCTTCTGTTACTATAAAGATGTCTCCTAACTGGTGTATACTTCTTTTTATATGCTGCTATAAAAAGTGTCATAGGAACCTTGAACTCTTAACAACACAAGCCCCTTTCTTTGTTTTTATTCTTATTGTGGCTACGTTTAATATGTAAAAATGGGTACAACTACTTAAACACTCATACGCACTAAGGGGTACGTAAGTATCTACACGTACTCAAGCACTCAAAATATTGTCTCTGCAATGGCGCCAAAAACTTAACAGAGAAAGAATTCAAATAAAACACACGTTAATATTGCAAAGAAACACTTTACACACTCACTTTGACTCAATACATGGACTGGTTGGCACATAAACAATATTTATTCATACAAATAGGTGCATATGGAGGGTACCTTCTACTTTACGTTTTGTTTATTTTTTTTTTATTTTGGGGCCATTTTCAGAACAACAAAATTGTTACTTCCCGTTTTGTAAAACACATAACTTTACGACAGCTTTTTGAAAATAAGGAACAAATTTCTTTTAAAAATACTACAACAAACCAGTGAACAAACGGGTGATGATGCGAGTTTAAATGTCGACAAAAACTTTGCCTAGCGTCAAGTTTGACGACTACACAACAACTATACTGAGTTAGACAACGATAACAAATTTTAAATGCATAATGTCTGTGTGTGTATGTGTTAGCATGTGTTTAAGATGGGGTTATATGTAGTATGTGTGCTAAACATCCCTACACACATGCTCTTGTGTGAGTAAAATTCCATTTTGCACTATTGAGCATGAGATCGTTTCAATTCTGGATTCAGGGTGATGATGCTAGTATTTTTTAATTTAAAGGAAGGAGTTCTTTGTTTTGGGTGTCTTTTTGGGTTGTCTATGCTGTGATAATTATTCTTAAATGTGTGTTTGCATGCTGGTGTGTATGTGTGTGTGTGTGTATTGTTGTTTCTTTTTTGTTACAAAAACTGCTGCATATTTTTCATTCCCTTAACTGAAAATTTTAGCTCCCATACTTGTACAAACTTTTATATTTGCAATTCGTATGCATAAATACTCTCAATTTTGTTTAATATAAACATTAAGGGGAAGCACCTACAACAAAGTTTTCCTTTTATAGTAAAATTGTACATTTTATCGCAAGTCAAGGTTCTTCGTATAGCGAAGAAATTACTTGTTTAATTTTATCAAGTTAAATTTTGTCTCTATCATTGCTTATTTATATGAAATTCGATTATTTTGGTCCATGACTCGTAGTTGGTAACTTGAAGGATAATTTGTAGCCCAGGTTGGTCATTAAATTCCAAAAAGCTCATACCATTGGCACCAGTATTGGATAAAGGTTTTTGAAGATAATTTTATTTAAAGTGCCACATTAATACATCTGCTCCACTTTTTTGCATCATACGCGTCTGTCAAGAAGTGAAATCAGTGTAGTTGTACGTTACGAGTAGAATGCAAAAAATAGGTCTACTTTCTACTCTTCTAAGCTTTATATGCGGCGTGCGAATAGGTCAGCTAGTTTTTATGCTCAGGGATGCTATGTAATTTAAAATGCAGAAAAGCGCAGACAGTGGAGAGTGCGTAGAATGTGCTAATGTGAAAACGCCTCGTGTGGACTTTGAGTTTAAATTTTTCATGCCTGAGATACTTAACTATACATACGAGTATTCTATTGAAATAAAGAAAGAACTTTGGTGCAAAATTTCGTAATATTAATATTAATTTCCACATGTTGCTCTGGTATAAATTTTTACACAATAAAGTGACAACTCTTACTCAGCATGTTTGACCTTTGGCCACAAGAAATGATTCAAGCATTTAATGTTTAAAAATCAAACCAAAAAATCATTTGTAAATTATCCTTAATAGCGGCAAACTTAAGCTTTTTTTGAGGCTCTGTATGCAACCGATCTATTGAATATAAAAGATGCCCTGTTTATAATTACAAATCTCTTTTGGACATCCTTCCCTTAGAATGTAGTTTATGTGCGATTATGTTTTCTATACCGGAGCAATAGTACAAGCATAGATTTACATTCAGCACCAAACATGTTAACTGTCTGAGTGATTGTATGTATGTATGTTATTGTGTATGTACAAATATTGGTTTGTATATGTTTCTATGCTTTGTATTTTTGTTTTATATTTTTTTTTTATTAAATAACATTTTACATTTTTGTGTCTATATGACTCTCCAACAGTGCTGCCAACTCTTGAAGGAATAAAATTACTCTAAGCACTTCTTAAACGGTTAAAAAGGACGAAGGGATAAAAAAGCCATCAAACAATTGTTTTGAAAATGTTTAAGTTACAAAACAAATTTTTTTCCAGTTGAAAATCAGAGGGCTTGAAATGACAAAACGAGTTTTAAAATAATCTCGACTCTTAGTTGTTTTTGTTTAAGCTGACCGAAAACACACACAGAAAAATGATTAAATATATCTGTGTGAAGGTAGCTCCATCAGTTGGCTTCAATTTTACCAGCCCTGTGGTAGCTTACATATTTAGCTCTCTCTAAGCTAACAGAATTAAACTGTTTTTAAGCAAAAATAACCAAAAGTAATTCTTGATTTGATATAAATCTTTCGAAAAAATTTCCGTCATCCCTTATCAAGTTTGGTTTGGGGACTAACCGGTTTCAGCGTAATTTCTCGTTCCAACGAAAATGGAAATTCGTTCCGAATGACCGAAACTCGTTGCAAAAACCTATCGTAAATAGTAAAGTAGGTTGAATTCATATTGAATATATTGTATTAATATTTTATATATTAGAAAATGTATGTTACTCAAAACCTCTACAATACAGTTCTGAAATCTACGATGCCCCGGCTTTCGACCCTAATAGACCATATTACCCCATCGTTTCGGTATTGACCCATTGTATGACTTCAAAAAATGTGTATTTCAAGTTTGTTTTTATTATTGCTTAAAACCTGCACAAATTCCGAATATACTCTATATAGTTCTAAAATCTACGATGTTACGATACTTAATTTGAAATCAACCTACTTATTATTGCTGGGCGAGAGATATGTAAGTTAGCGCAAAGTTGGTAAAAACGAAGCAAACTGATGGAGCTATCATCACACTTATGTTAAAATTGATCATTTCTAAGGGCGAATTTAAAAACTACGTTGATGTACTAAAAACACTGAAAAAAATTGCTAAAAAGCGCCCCGAAAAGCACCGAATTGGCAACACTGCTCCCCAAATACTTGTAGCTTGATTGTGCTCACTTTGTTATTGCTGTTGTTTTAACTCATAGTTTCGTCTGTGTTAAGTCTCGTCGTATGTTAGTCACTGTAATCATATTCATTATAGATATGTACATACCCTGCAAGCATATGTAAGTTAAATCATCGGGACATTACTAAAAAATAACATTTTAGTCACTTCTTAAAGCAAATATATTTGTTTCGAATTTTCATTTACATTTGACAATATTTAATGGTGTTTTCTTTTCTAGAAAAAAATGTAACATTTTTCCCCCGTTTGTTATATTCGTAATATGTTTACGCACACAAAAGGCGAAAGGCATTGGCTTTGAGGATTTTTAAATAATAAGGGTGTTTTGAGCATGCTTCCTTTAGCAGGACAACATTCTATTTAACAAACCAAAACGCCCTAAGTAACGCTCAGTTCAGAAAGAAATTTCTCAAAGGTGGATTTTAAGTTACTTGAAACATTAAGTAAAGCGACAAATTAGTGTAACGCCATACGTCGAATTTCGGCCTTCTGTATTTACTTAAATCATATAAAAATTGGTTTAGTGGTTAAATTTGGATAGTAAAAAGTATAAGAGACGATTGTATCGAAAGTGGCGCTAAATTGATTTTGGTCAGTCCGTTTTCGATAAATTATTTTCTTCGTATATTTCTATTTGTTGCCAGAATTCTGTTTCAGTCGTTATTAAATTAAAAAAAAAAAAAACAACGAACTTTTAACCATTTTTTCAAATCATTTGTCATCAAATGTAGGAACTATTAATGCACCCAAAAATGATTATCTGGTATATATTAAATATGTATTGCGATATCCGTCGAATAATATGAATAAGTTGTTAAAAAAAGCGACTTCATTGCGTTACGTTTTTGTTGATATTACGGAACATTCAAACAGCACTTTTAAACAATCTCAATTCGTCACCCATTAAGGGCATGATTTATGCACATCAGTAAAGCTCTAAAACGATCCGATCAATATGTGTTAACTTAGTGTCTCTTTTTCATATCTATCATGTGCGATGACTTTTAACATAACGTAACGTTTTGGTGACAATTTGGATGGATAATGTTTGCTGGGTATGTAGCGTACGAATGTTTGTTTGTATTTTACGACAGGCATTCACAACAGAAAGCAGCATCGTCAACATCATAATGAAGATAGAAACTGATAATAATGATTACCATGATTAACAATATACACTTGTCCTTATAACTAAAATGCTTTTATTTCATTAACATCAAAAACATTACTCTACGTATGGTATGTGTATGTGCGTGTGTGTGTGTGTGTGTATGCGTGGTTGGGTGGGTGTACATGTATATGAAGTCTACATACATACATAGATACATAGGTAATATTTGTTAAAATCAAAAGTTGATTTATTTTTTAGTGCATATTTCCATGCGTTACCAGTTATATGAGTTTGTTTGATTTCTTTCTGTTATCTTGTTTTTCAGTTTGCAAAATATATGTACGTATTTACATATGTATATGGATAAATGTAAACGTGTGTGTATCCATACATATGTATATGATAACTGAAATAGGTACGTGCGTGCCTTGTTGTTGTTGCTGTTGGTAGTTTTGTTGTTTCTGCAAATTTGGATTTATGATGTAAAATAGTATACCTAGTTGTTGACGAAACGCAAAAAAAAAAACTATAGCATACAAACACATGCACATGTACATAGGTAAGTTCAATTTTGCAGAGAGTATGCGTTTGAGTGTATGAAAGTTTAAAAATAACAACAAACTGACAGTGGGAATAAAAGTTGGAATTTTAATACTCACTTTTAGCCGCAAATAGATTATTACAGACCAGTTTCAGGCCATATACAATTTTGGTGTTTGACAAACCATCAGAACTAAATTCTAATTGTTTTAACTGATTGGTTTGCGCTAATATTGTCCAATATTTAAAGCTTTCGTTAATCCAAATTCCTCTTTTTTGCTTGCGTTGCTTTTATCGTTTGCAAGGAATAGCGCTCAAAATTGCCGCTGCATAATCGCTGTCAACATTTAGTATGTAATACTGTATTTGATCAACACCGTGTTTGGCTCGGATACGAGTAAACAACAAACATTTTCTTGCCAAACCGTTAGAGTAGTTTATTTAGGACTTTAGTTGCAGCTAAGATTTCTTTAAAAAAAATCGAGCATTGAGAACTGGAATACTTATTTCACAGAATGTCATTTCACCTACTTGTCTCACAAAAAGTATCACTTTCCGAAAATTAACTACGTCTAACTATCGTAAGAAGGCGTTCTAAAATTCAACAGAAATTAAAAAAAAAATAGCAGATGAAATTGAAATTAGTATAATTCATAAAATTCTTAACGAAAAGATATTCTAAATAATTAACTTATAATAAATGTAATTAATTTCTTTAAAGCCAAATTCTATTTTTCCAAATTCATATACGAGTACATATCTCTTTAAGAACAAAATGAACACATTTTGAGCCGTCTAATGCTAAATTGCATATGTGTCCAAAGTCTATAAGTCAAATCAAAATTTAATTGCCTGTCTGAATATCACATTTTTAACTTAACCGTTTCACTGTTACATATGTATGTATGATGCAATTCGAAACAAAACAAATCAACTTAAAAGAGAGCAAATGTTATATGTATTATAAAGTTTTTGTTTTTCCTCTACTTGCTGTTGTTGTTGCTGCTGTTTTGTATTTTGGTTTTAATGTGCTCCTACATGTAAAAATGATTTTCATTTACGTTTCATGCTACACAACAGAGCTACATACATACGTATGTACGTAATCATACATTTGGCTTGGCTGTATAAAAATATTTGAAAATCTCTACGATTGTATGCAAAAGTAGTAGAAGTAGTTTTAATTGTCTATTTGTTTATAAATATCTATAGTGGTAGCTTGTTTTATAATGCGTGAGAGTATTGTATACGTTTGTCAGTCTTTTTTTTTTTGTAGTAACGTACATACGTACATATGTACGTATTACAAGAATGTTAATACGAGACTGTTTGGCCATCATATTAATTTGAGGCGCATGCACCAATAGTAAAATAAAGCCTGAAAAGTAATTCTAATACTTTTTCATGTGTCCTGGCAAACAAACAAAAATGCCAATATTTATAAATAATCCATAGACACATCTTCTTGTAAAGTTTTCTTCGTTTCCTTTCTATTTGTAATAAGAAAATGAGAGGTAATGAAAATTATTATCCTTATATGTGTGTTTTAGTTTAAAATGTTTGTAAAATTCCTTTAAAAAAAGCCTAAACAATTTTAAGATTTTTCATTTATATGTTTAAGTATTTTTCTTTAGGACTTACATGCATATTTAACTTGTTCTGTGTGTTTCATTTATCTTTGCAAATATTGAGGGTTAAGACCCAGCAAGCACTTACCTACCTCAAGTTGAAGATTATTAAGGATTTTCTTTTAAAGGGAGGAAAACTTACATATAAGGAGGAAAGTTTTGGAAAAAATCTACGAACAATTAAAAGTAATACTTGTATGAGATAAGCTATAAATTTAAAGATTAAATGATGTCTTTATTGCCGTTTAGGATTATTTACTTGAAAGTTGTTTGCATCACAATACTTTTAAATTTGAAGCTAAATATTTTTAATTAGAAAATGTTTTAAATGAAGAAAACTAAAGGACTTGTATTATGAAACGTAACATAACGCCAGAATTCATAGGGAAAACGAATTTCAAAAATTTCAAAAATGTGGTTTTGTTTTACATAGAATTTTTGCCATGAAACATGAAGCCGTTAACTTCCTTTTGAAAACCCTAAAAAATTTTATGAAAAACAGGAAATATTTTTCAAAATGCTTGCAATTTGCTCGGGTCTAAATTTTCTTTATTTTTATTGTTTTATATAAAACAATAATTTATAAAATATCAATCATTAATTACTGATGTCCCAAATTTGCTGGGACATGTAAAAGTTTCGACATGGTTTTGAGTAAAAAAAAAAAACATTTATTATTTTAATATCAGTAAAATATTGTCCCAAAATTGTTGTGACAGCTTTAAAATACATTTTATTTATAAGAAACTGTGGTGCCGAATTTTCATGGTAGAACTATAATAGTGTCATGCATACAAATTTCAAAATTAGAATGTCCCAAAATATTTGTGACAATAAAAATTTAATTTTATAGCTTAATATTTTCAAACTACATATGTATATACATATAGCATATTTGTTGTCAAAGTTTTATATCTCACAACTTTTTGACAATGAACTTTGTCCCAAAATATTTTCGGACATTTTAAAGTATTTTAATTTTTCTGATTTAATTCTTTTATTCCTTTAAGGTATTAAAGAATCAAATTTGTTGATTTTTTTATTCCATTTAAAATATTTAATTTCATCAATATTTTGAAGTTTTCAATTTCTTTTTCACCTTCAAAACTTTCTCTAAACACACTTGAATTTCACATACCTACTTACATGATGAAATGAACAAAACTTCAAATGTGTGCCACTAGTTTATAAAACAGTGATGAAATTTATCCACTAAAAATTCCTCTTATTTTCCAACAAACATACAAACGCAATCCCCAGCCAAAATTTTCCAACAAATACAACAGCATTAGAACTTACAACAAATATGGTTGGTAAAACTACATTTACTTTAAAGCAATAAATTCTAAAACTACGAATCTACTGTAGACACACGCATACACACACAAATGCGCAACTTTGCCATCCTACAAACTTTTCAATAAAAAATCTAAAAACTTCAACTATTTCCACATGCAACTAAACTATAAAATCAGCGGGGGAAAAACAAAATCATACAAACGAAAAGAATTTTGTTGATTTTTGGTTTAGTTTTCAACGGACAAGGTCAACTATTTTCCAAAAAAAAAAAAAACAATAACAGACTGTAAGATAAGCAAACACATAGACAAACAGTCGGACAGACAGTTAGACAAATCGACCTACAACCAAAATAAATTTCTAAACCAAAAACTTAATAAAAGTTGCAAATGCGTTCCATTAAAAATAAGCAGCATCGCCATTTTTCACCCAACTCATGCTGCGGCTTAACAAAATGACACTTCACTCGTTGGTGTTTAGATTCATCTACTACGGCCCCTCAACGGGTAACAAAAATTTGCAAATAGACATAAAAAACCTAAACAAAATATATGTAAATACTGGAGTCACTGAAAATTTCATTCATAAAATTCTAAAATACGCTAAAAATCTAAAATTCTAAACACATTGTACGTACGTACCATCTCCTTACTCACACACTCTCACATATCGTAGATACCTACTAGAGGGAAAATGGAGTTATTGAACCCTTTATATTTTTGACAGGGGTACGTATAACCAACTTGTTATGCCTCTTTTGCCAGAGAAGGCCGATATGTCGCAATAACACACACACAAAGTATTATACAGCATTTAACTGTATGTGTGTGCATGTAGTTGCATGCTTATATTGCATGCAACTTTTTAAGCCAGAGTGCATTTTTGCCAACGGTATGAGTTTGTATTCGTACATATCTTTTTTTCTGCATGCAAGTTTCAATACGAGCAATACATGGTGATGTTTAACGGCAAACTGGGTGTTCTAATCCCTGGCTGTAGTTGCAGGAATTTTGTGATGAGTTGTAGACTTTTATTCTCGCATAAAAATTTCATTTGTTTTCTGTTTTCGTACAAATAGTTTTATGCATATTTATATGCAGCTTCTAACAAACAGTCATTTTAGTATTGAAACTCAGGGCATACGGGTAAGAGGTACCAGAGTAATAATTTTTTTACTTTATTATGTGGCGTATTTTATTGCAGTTTTTTAGTATAATTTTTCAGAGCAGTTTTAAATTTTTGAAAACTCCTTTTGCAGGTCATAAAAAATATAAAAAAACTTAGAACATTTTTAACTAAAATTTGCAATAGTAGAAGATTCTTTGATTCTTTTCTAATTTTATAAATTCTATCATTTTAATAATTGTTTCCAAATATTTAGGACAATTAAATATAATAAAAACAAGTAATTAGTTTTTTATATGTACGAGTACGTATAATTTATTTGTTTAATTCCACTTTTTGTCAAAAATTCTAACCATTATATGTCCCAAAATTTTTTGGGACAAAACAACTACGTTTTTAAACCCACAAATTTGTACAAAGCAGAAAATAATAACGGGTTTTAAGAGTTATTAATACTGTTCCTTTCACTTAGTTGTATTTTTGTCCAAATATTTGTCCCAAAATTTTTGGGTAATAGGTAAAAATATAACAAAAAATAATTTAATATTAGCGTTAGATTCATTTAATGTTGAAAGCAACATTTCACCCAAAAAATTTGTAACTTAAGTCAAGACGGTAACAATTAACTGGTTTTAAGAATTCCCAATATTGCTTTTTATATTTTTATATTATTCCAATTTTTTGGAAATATTTAACAAAAAGACTTTTTCAATGTTCAAAAACTCCACGAAACCAATAAGGTATAACCAATAAATCCATCATTTCTTTACTTTACTTTAAAATGCGACTAAATGAAAATATTGTTATTTTGAATTAAATGTTGTAAAAAGAGTGTAATTTTATATGTTATCATTGTGAAGTGCATATGCATTTCAGCGCGACAGGTTTCTCTCATTTACATAAATATCACTCATACGCCTTGCTGAAACTTACCACCCTACACAAACCTTGTATTATTTTATGCTACAATTCGTTATGCATATACTGTAGGGGCAAATATGGAAGTTCAAAATAACCAAGATCGAAAAGAAGTGAAAGCAGACTTTGGTTGAAACTTTAGTAAAATATGCTTACAAGGATACTTCTATTGGTTGTATACGTGCGGCAGTATCGGTCATATTATTAATTAAACAAGTGTAATATATCAGCGGCATCGACTGAATATTTACGAGAGTCACTACGTTGTAAGCCACTTGTTACGTGGCAGGTGATGTTTCTTTATAAAATTCCACATACATTTCGTAAAGATCTTGTCATAGTTGTGCGCAGTTGAAAATGTAGAAAAACGAATGGTATAAATATAATTGCGGACGATCTTTGTTGTAGCATGAATTCCAATAGAGTCTTCCAAAATCTGTTTGTCACATGACACGAACAAATTTGATTAGCAAATGAAAATCAGTAGTAGTAAACTTTTATCAGTAGTATTAGACTACTGGCAATCAACTGTTGATCGACTAGGCCTCTAACGTATCAATTGGTTGTATATCTTCATCAACCTGTACAACCAGACACAACGTGTAAGGTCCTCTTGAGTGGACTATTTACAATAATAAATGACAATAGTTCAAGTGTTCCACACAGAGGACACATTACGGAAAAGTAATCAAATAGTATTAGTATTTTTTTTTTATTTTATTTAGAGTTTTTCTATTTTACAATAATTTAATTGTTTGTTATAGGAGCTCATATTAAGTTATTTTTTTTAAATTCTTGATTTGATATTCCGACAGGGTGTTTTGATGTAGATTTTTGGATTGAATTTCCGTCATCCCTTGTCAAGTTTGGCTTGGAGACAAACCGATTTCGGCTATGTGGCATCTTCAGTGTAATTTTCTCGTTGAAGTTCACATAAATAACGAAGAACTTCTGATTATTTTATTAATAAGCTACAATAAAAATTTCTTTAATTTTGTTTGCTTTTGTATCACACATTTCCGTATTTATTAATATTTACTCCGCAATATTTGGGAACACCAAAGAGCCAAACATTGTTTAAACATTAAATAATATTTTATTCGTATAGTATTTCATTAGCTTCTGTAACAGTGTAACGTATTTGTTTGTCGATGTTTAAATTGATTATTTAAATAAAATTTCTATCTGAATAAATTTTAACTAAAAGTTTTATATTAAAGTTTCTTTGTAAACACTTTGAATCTTTAATTAAATTTCTATTAAATTAAATTTATTTTATCACATCCAAGAGCGTAAGTGTGCGTTTATTTTATATACATCTATGTATGTACATATATATGTATGCATGCATGTACATATCTATATTTTGTGTTTTTTGCAATTTAAAAATAAAAAAAAATTGTTTTATTTTATATGTCTGAGATTGGTTGTCAAGTGCTAAAGCATTAAATTCAAAATTCAAAAAATGTAGCAGTGACCCCTTCCTATTGAAAATTAATTGCTTACAACACACATCGGCTCCTATACGCTCTACAATTAAATGAATATGAAAATTTAGTATACAATTTTGAAGGGCTCTAGACATTTAACATGCATTTATTTGGGCTCTGAGGTCTCTGTCGAAATTTCTTTTACCCACTCTTGTTGTACAAAATGTACAATGCTTGGCAACTAAAAAACAGCTTACTACTATAGTTGCTGTAGTTTTTGTTGTTGTTGAGTTGATTGCACTTAAAGTCAGGCAGGCATGTATGTACATGCACATGCACAGTGTGTGTATGTGGGAGTGTGCGTGTGTAACAGAAGTGGTTGTTGTAGTTAAAATGCATTTAAAACTGCATCAATACACAAACATTTTCGTATACGAAACAAACAAAAAACTAATAAAATTTGTTGTATTACTGCTGTGGCTGCTGCTGTTGTTGTTGTTGTTGTTGTTGCATTAGTGTTGTATGCAAAATACTAAAAACCTCATCGAATGTTCAAAAAGTTTTGTACCTTTATATTCAAATGAGTTTGCAAAAGTGTGTGCGATTGTGATGATGATGATGACCAGCCTAAAAGTCTGCATAACAAAATGCAATTTTATTTTATAGAAAATACATACAAATATGGTCATACACAATGAAGTGCACATTTGTACATACGAGTAGGTACATATGTATATTTATTTGTATTAAAAAGTATGAGTACGAGTATGTTTGCATATTTTTCGACTAGAGTTAACAACTACAACCATTTTATGAACTTTTTTTCCTAGGCTTTTAAATGCAATGTGCTTTTGCCTGTGTGTTTTTTTTGGATGTGCATCTGGATGCATAGAGAAGAATATGCAATTTTTGTCTGAATTTTATACAGAATTATTTATATGTGTGCATGTGTTTAGTTATTACATACATATTTATATGTACACAAAAAATTGTAAAAGTTGGTAACAGGAATAGTGCACACGTTTTTTGGGGCCTCCTTTTAAAGAATTCCTTAGTAAAAAGATAAAATACTCAGATATTCGTTAAAAAAAATAAGTTTTTAAACGCGTCTTTTTAAAAAGTAAAATTTTATAAAAAGCTTATTTTGAAACGTACCTTTTTATGAAAATCATCTTCCACAAAATTACACCTTTTTTAAAGGTTCATTTTTAAAGCATCAGCTTTTGGAAAATGTTTACAAAAACTACATTAAAAAAAGGCCTTTAAGTAATAAACCATTTTTAATTATAAATTTAAAAAAGTACTTTTTTGGAGAAAGTAGCTTTAAAAAGTACCTTTCCTATAAACTTTTTGGAAAGACTTTCAAAAAACTACTTTTTAGCAAAATTATAGTTAAAGACACACTTAAAAAAAACAGAAAAACTACATTCAAAACAGTTTCTTCTAAAAGGCACTTTTTAAAAACGCTCATTAAAAACACACACAAAAGTACCTCTACAAAATGTACATTTAAAAAATGCTTTTGGAAAATAAACTTTGCAATGTACGAGACGAACATGCATATCTTGGAAGGGTTCCTTTAAAAAGCTTCTAAAGTGAATTTTAAAAAGTACTTTCAAAAGCCTAACTGTTTGCTCAAAGTAGAATAATTTATATTCATTCACCTTTGAAGTAATATAACACCCTAGAAAAGTATTTTTTGATTTAAAAATAATGTTTTTACAAAAGTCCCATCTAGTAAAGTACCTTCTAAATAACATACCTTTTGAAAATCATGCTTAAATGAATAATACAAAAATACCTTGGTTTTAAGGTATCTCTAAATAAGGACAGCTAAAACACAGTAAAAACATCAAAAGCAGGTACATCTAAAAAATGTACATTTTTCGAAAGACTTTTGTTAAGTACATTCAGGGATTCTTAACAAGTTTGTAAAAATAGTCCAATTGAAAAAGGTATTTTTTCCCTTTTTTAACAATCTATAAATAAGGCCCTTTCCGTCAAGCTATTTAAAACATTCCTGTAACTAATGGTCAAGCTCCTAAATTTGTTGTGTTCGTGTATGTATGGATGTGAATATGTTTGTCAGTATATACATATGTATGTGTTTTGAACCTTTTTTATAATGCAAATAGATAGATGCTTTGCAACACTAAAAGTTGAGTCTTCTTTTTGCCATACTGTTCTTGTTACACAAATGCATGCGTATTAGTGTGCATGTGTGCGTGTGTATGCCTCTATACGCACGTGTGTGTGTTTGTATATTTGTGTAAATCTACCTACTCAATAAAAATAGGCTTTAAAATTTGTAAAATGAAATTTATTTCAAAAACATACAGGCACACAAGAGTATTTTTGGTAAAAGTGAATAAAATAAATAATTGTATATAAAATTATATACGTAGGTACAGGCGCACAGATAATAGTACGTACACTCTATAAAAATGTTGTTTAGGAAAATTTATACATTTCAAATTATGATCAGACGTAAATTCATTGAATTCAATTGCAATTGACTTTAATTACTGATGTGCCTGCCAACTCAACAGTGCAGACAGTCTTGAAAAAATTTCAAAGTCAAAAATCTCAAGCCAGCAAACCTAAAACAGCTCGTCCACCCTAAATTACTCAAAGAGTTTACTGGTACATTAGGTGTTGTTGGTAAAAATCCTCAAACGACAGCCGTGGGAATTATAGAATGACAACACTATTAACATGCATGCAGAAACTGTTCAAAGGGTTTTGAGAAAAAGCGGATTCTGTAGCCGCGAAGTAAACATAAAAAAGCGGCTGGACTTCGCTAAACAGTATGCAGGCAAATCAACAGATTTCTGGACAAATGTGTTGTTTAGCAATGGAAAAGTGCTATTTGTGGAAAGCAGCACACGGTCCATGTTAGTTTTTACAAATTGCAGTTTTTCTATATTTCGATTTTTTTTGTTTTAGAATTTTTGAGGGGTACGTACTATTATCTGTGGGACTGTATATATGTGCAATGTAAATATGGATGTATGTAGATACATAAATAAAAAATGTGTAGAGATGCATAGGCACATGTGCATATGTATGAGCTTGCGACTATATATGTGATTATGTAAATATGTTTCCATATGTATGTACTTATATTTGTGCGTTTGTATTTATTACTATATACATACATATGTTTGTATGTGTTTGGTAAGTTTTTATTTCTATGTAGATTTATACATATGTATATTTATATTATTTATAAAAAATACCTTTTTTTCATATAAATTTTAACCCTTGTGCTTAAAAGTGTGTACATTATTTATATTTGATTTGAAATTGATGATTAAATACAAACCAAAAAAAAAAAATAATAATAAAATATAATAAATACATTTTATATGTCAATGTGTGTACATGCATACATATATAGATATGCCCAAGTGTGTGTTTATAGTATATGCATTTACACATGTGAAAAAACATGCATCTAAAACTTAATAAAAGTCCATCTGTATATAAACAAACAAAAAAAAACTGAAAATAAAATAAAATAAATAATATCTAAAATACATATATACAAAAAAAAAATAATTTGCGTACAGTCTAGACAAAACATGTGTTACTCTTAACAATTAGAAACCAGAAATCATTAGTATTTTTTTGTTTAATCTGTTAAAATTTTGCAAGCTTTATAACCAGCTAATAAAATAATTTTTAAGTGGTTGTCGGTATTAAAACTGGAAAATATTAAATATTATATTTGGGAATACGTTTACAGCAATATTAAATAACACCAGGGGTCAGCTTAGTGCTTGTATAATTTTTCCCCTAATAAGTAGCCTAATTGAATAAAAGTCGTGGCAAGGAATAGGAACATGACTTCGAAGCTAAGAAAGCACAACTTAAAATTCTTGAGACTTAAAAATAATATTCTACTGAAATATTTAAAGCACGACGTACGTTCTGATCACAGAATACCCAACAATGACGTATGAAAAAGCGTGTAATCAGGTGTTATACGTTTTTACGTACAAAATTTAAAATTAATCCGATTATATGAAAGAGATAGCTAAATTACAAACGATAAGGTTTTTTATCTCTTTTATAAAATCGAGGTAATGTTTTTATAAGTTGTCGCGTCTAGTTAGTGGTCTATGGTTCTGATGCTTTCTTTTTATTTTCCCTCTAAAGTAAAAATAGGATTATTTTTAATTTCATATGACAACTCTTTTTTAACTCTCCACTTTACGAAGAATTACGGGCTATCGTCTGTGTCCCTTGATATGAAAGAAACGAAAATATCCATAAAGATCTAAAAGTTCCCACTATCCAGAAAGAAATAAAAAAAAAAATACTCGTGCAAGTATGTAAACAAACTAATATATCATATAACTAATGATCCATCCATCCCAACACACTTGTACGCGATTTATTGCAATTTAATTGGCAATAAATACATTGAGCCTGGCGAGACGGAAAAGTATCTGGTATTTGTACCCTATGTTTAGCATTTCGTCTCTGGGTAATACGTGATTTTAAAGATTTGAGTAAATCAAGCGAAAGAGGACTTTGAATATTTAGAAATTTTGAACAGAATAAAAAACTACCTTCTTTTATAGAGGCTTTTAACGGCTGCAAAGTACTGTGTCGAATAGCCAAAGTTTGTATAACTTTACTAAATGGAATAAATCCCTGCTCTTACATCGTAAACTAGTTTAAGCTCAATTCTTTCCTGCTCTTTAACATATATTTGAAGTTTATTTTCCCAGGCGGAATATTTTATAAGAAATATTTTCACGTTAAAATTTTGCTTATTAAATTCTAATTCGTCCTTACTTGAACTTCTTCGAACCCAAAGCTGTATATTTCAAGTAATTGTTTTCCATTCGTCCACCACAATTCAAATCTTTCTTCCATGACTAATTGATTCCTCATTTTTTGAGTTCTTGTTTTATTAAATAAAACTGAGATATTCTAGAGCACCTTTCGACTTTCTCAGAGTCTTCTTGGCAACTCAGCAAAATATTTTACTAAACTTTTATTTGCAGTCGCATTGGAACTACTTTGAACGGAATCAAGTTCTTTGTTCTGTACATTTATGTCAGTCTTATAGACATATTTAAGATGATTAATAATCTGTGACGTTGAAAAACTTTTGCAAGATATTTTCAACGAATTTCCGCCATCCCTTGGTCAAGTTTGTTGTGCAAACAAACCGGTTTCCGCTATGCGCCATCTTCAGAGTCATTTTTCGTTCAGAACGAATTAGGAAATGGAGAAGGAAACTGAAAACATCTCCACCACGGCCTAGATTTCAGGAAACAAGGCGATTTTTCCGGGAAGGCAATTTTTTTTTACATTCTTGAAGGTTATGAACTTCAAATTTGTTTGCTTGTGCTGAAGACGTTTAAAGATCGATGTTAAATAATCATTAAAATAAGCAAGCTAGCTTTTCATTTCAATAATTTTAGTGGAACTGATTACTTTTTTCAGTTATTAAATCGTATCTCCTTTGAACGAACTTTTCAAACCTGTGAACATACATGTTTAAACATTTTCAAAAATTCTTATATTCAATTCTATTCGCTGAAGGTCAAAGACAATGACATATTAATTCCGAATTCTTCTAGAGCAAATAATTCTTAATTTCTATTTTTCATGATGCCCATTTTATTGCAAAAATATTGTAAATAATTCTTCAACACACAGTTCTGTTTCAACAATCTTCCTGAACTCGAAAGTCAGTCAATAAATAATTATTAAATCTCAAGTCACCCAAATTGAAAACAAATGTGTAACACAAACACAATATCTCATTAACAATCAACTAAATCCCGCCTTCATTAATGGTTTGACATGTGGCAAAGCAGATAAAACATTAACGCCATGCAAAAACAACATTAACGAAAGGAATGTTACCCAAAGTGTGGATGCAACAAGATGGTCTATAAATGATGCAAAGAGGAATCACGTGTGTGTGAATGCCTATGTGCATTTAAAAACGACGACAGCAAAAACAACATTGTAACGGTGGCTAAAAATTAAATACGTCCTCGACCTAGTTCGATGTCAATGTTATTGTGCCAAACACTCAGACAAGCACACCGAAGAACATCCAGCAAAAATAAGGCAAAGTCACTAAAGCTAAAGGCAACAGACATCATCATCACCAACACCATCTCCCTGATCAGTAGCTGGAATATAAAGCAGCATTACCTACCAGCACATTTAGCGCCAACGTCACACAAGCACACATTAAGGCAACTTTAGTATCAAACATCAGGCACGAATTTCCCACGTCTATTAGTAGAATGATTTATACCTCTCAAAGCAACCACCAAAACGCCATTGATTCAACCGCATGCAACAAAAACAGCAGTACACTTGTCGTACATTTCACTCCCTCCATCCACAATCCAGAAAACAGTAGCAAAAATCTCTGGCTATAAGGTGCTCACTGACGACTCCTTGTGGCACAATAACCACGACAAAACAAAATGCGAATAATAATGATGATGCCAACAACGGCGACAGAGCAATTGCTGCTGGTGAGAGTAGAAGTGAAAAGGTGTTTGTGTTGCATTCGTTGGTTACTGGTGGCTGTTGTAAAGTGCATGTACGAGTATTAACGTCCTTGCACTTGTAAGCCACAATACAACGCTACTGGCCTTAGCCAACCCAGTCACTCGCATAACAACCATAAACCCTTTATTGTGCCATTTACTTAAACAGAAGATGTGCTTAACAGGCTGCTATAACACCAACCTCCTGCCTTTACTAATATTTTCATATAAATCTCAAACTCTCTCAACGCCTTATAAATGTATTACGAAAATTCCTGTGCACGATGCATTGATTAGAATGCAGGCCAATGTACCTTGTTTACCAAACGCAACCCTTCTACAAAACCAAAGACAATTCCCACCCAACTTTGCTTTTTTCCTGCCTTTCCATCAGAGTTCATTACTCCTTCATTACTCATACTCTACTACTGCTCTTTTACATGTTGTTATTTCTGCTCTCTTATACAAGTGTTTTTATCACGCTCTCTCCCACTTAATTTCACTTCTTCACTTTAGTTTAACTTCCTTTACTTCCTAGTTTACAGCTTAGAATTTAGAAAGAGAACTCACTCATTTTAAAACTCACACTTTTCACTTTCTGAAAATCTTTCCCCAGTTTTACGCTCTGTTACTCATACTATTCGACTTTTGCCAAACACTCGTTGCTTTCTCGTATTCCGTTATGCTCATTATTTCGTGTTGAACGTTTGGTTCTATAATTTATTCTTCACTCCCTCATGTTTAGAGGAAGCAATTGTTGCTTGGTTTCTTCTCTTTATACGAGTTATTTTGAATATTCGTGTGTCTCTTCCTTTTGAAGTCATCAGGAATGTTCTAGAGAGAGGAAATAACCCAGTATTTAATTGAAAATAAATACATTCAAACGGCAAGAAGTATCAAAATTCCGTTATTGGACATTTTTAAACGCCAAAGCAAACCAAATTCGAAAAAATTCTGTAATCCGAATAAATCAATTCAATCGCCAAATAATTGTAAAGATGAAACGCAGTAACAAAAAAGCTTTCAAAATCAGAAAAAATCGTGTAAGTCGAAAAATTCTCTTCAGCCAAAAAGTCAGAAAAAATCTTTGCTCACAAAATAGGTTTAAATAATCAATATTGACTTTAGTGGGAAAAATTGTTTGAATCATAATACAGCTCCCAATTAAATCAGCTTGCATGGAGAAAAAATCGTAAAATCCCATAAACACTTTCAATTCGAGAGTAGACTATAACTGCAAAAAGAGCCAAGTGAAGAATTCGAAAGCGGTCGTAAAATCAAACCAGTGGCTTAAAATGAAAAAAAAAAAAATACTAAAAGTATAGTTAACGCAAACTAGAGAAAAATCACCAAATCGATGAAGTATCAGGAAACAAAAAAAAAACAAATTAAAAGAACGGAAAGAAACGAAAATAGCTCAGTAACCACAATATTAGAAAACCGAGCCAAACTTCGAAATTATAATATCGAAAAGGAAACATTTTCTTAAGTACCTGTTTCTGTATTACCCAGTATTAAATGTTGAACTATTTTTGCGTTTCTATTTGGCAACTGAAATTGCCAGTTGGGGCATCCGTAATATGTACGTGTATTTTCGCGCAACTGGCAACGTAACTGAAGTGTGGTTACTATCCTTAATCGACGTGTAAATAAGATTTAAATGTCGACTTTATTGCTCCGACCGCCTGCAAGGGCCCACAATAGATCTAGCATTTATATTAGGAGCATTATCTGAGATGTCCATGTTAATTGTCACATCGACATTAAATTCCAAGGCCAATTTTCAGTCGAATATGGTCAGACACTGATTTTTTTTAAGAAGTTAGAAAAGAAGACTGCCAAATTGGTCCAGCCTTGCTCGAGTTTTGCGACTAGCAACAGATTTAGTGATCGATCCAAACATTTTTTGCCTTCCAGGATAATATAGTATGGGTTTGCAGTAGTATTGTTCTTAGTTCGTCGCCATTTCCTCGCTTCTTTAAAAGAAGATTTGAGAATTTTCTTTCGAAGCGGTAGGGTTTGAAATATTTTATGGTATTTAAATTATAAACAAACTCATTGAAACTAAACATTCTGCAGTTTTCTGCGAATTTTGCAATTTGCTGGGAAAATTTTAAAATTTTTATTTCTATAAGAATATTCTTCGGACTTTAAGGATTTAGATAAATCTAGATAGGTCTAGCCGTTCTGGGGTTTAGCGCTTAGCAACACATTTTAGCCATTTCTTTTTATTTATAGAGATTAAAAAAAAATTGTTTATGAAAACGCATGTTATCGCTAACATTAAAAAGCCCGAGTCCTTTAGAAGTTTTTGTGTAAAATAAAAGAAAACCTTTCGAATTGTAATAGAAAATTGCCATTTTAATTTAAATAAAGTTTTAATTGAAGAGAACTTGAATTAGATTTCATTCCACCAACATTTTTATTTTAAATAATACGAAAGAAATTATATACAAGTAGAGTACAGAATAGTTAAAACATTTGGAAATGTCCACTTTTGAATAAAATATTGCCCATTCGAAATACAGAACACACGAGATATATAAATTTGTTCATTTATAACAAAAATTTTAGACTAGTTTTTATTGAAAATTCTCAGAATTTAAGCAAGAGACAAATTTAAATTTAACATAACTACACCATTCATTTACATAAGGAAACGTAGTGTTCATTTTAGCATTGTGGATAAAAACAAATAAATCCAGATGACACAAAAGTAAATTTAAAATTTAGATTTAAGTGCGATTTACAAGAGGATGTGTGTAAGTTCATCTTCACTATCACTTTGATGATGCTGCACAGCAATTTTATGAGCATTACTATAGAGATCATTAATATCGTCAGTTCCGTCTTCTGTTGAAAAAAAAAATTAAAAATATTTTTCAAATAATTTCTATATTTTTTGCTTATTTATATAAATTTGTTACCTTTATACTTATGTTTTCGATTTAAACGTGATTTGGTAGAAAGCACGGCCTCATCGAGCATATCATACTCATTCGATTTACTTTCTTGTGAATATCTTACGGGTGGTGCCAAAAACCAATAATTATTCATTATTGTTTTAAGACCAGGCAATTGTCTAAGCTCATCTAATGCCTTGGGCTGTTTGACCAAAGCCCTAAAAGCTCTTAACTGTAAACAGTTCAATTGTGAGGTCGCATTCATAAGACGTATGCAAGATTTGGCGGCTGTAGAACAAATCATGGGATAAATTTTAACATTTGAATCATTAGGAATGTTGGTATAGGCCACACCCAGAGAGCGGCGATTTAGGAAAAATTCTAATTGACCGTGCACACGATCGAGTAATACACCCACTATACAGCCTTGTGAGAATTTCTGTCCATATTTTAAATGCACGCCATTGTGGTGAACTTTACCATCGTACGAAAAGCCCCATGATTGCGAGTTGGTACCCAAGGCAGAGATAAAGTGAAATTTAAATTGTGTGAGATCGACTTTATCGGTGCCTATGCCAAACATCTGAAAAAAAAAATTAAATAAAAAGATTTTGTTAAATTTTTTAACAAAGTTTGCTAAAAAAGGATTTTTCTCAATGGGATATACTTTAAAAAATTCTTTTAAAGATTTTAAATTTTGTCGGTTTTAAAACTCTTCCCAATCTTTAACATATTTCCACCATATAACCAATGTGCATTTGCTGTCAGTTCACCTTACATATCAATCAACCCTCGCTTTTTACAAATAAAAATAGTATCTACTATGATTTTTATAAATTAAAACTATTTCTCACAATTAATTTCAATTGTTATTGCAATCACATCTCCTCTACATCATGTGTATGTGCATTTTTGTTCAACCAAGAACGATAACGTATGCAAATAAAAATTAACATTTAATTTAAGCTAAGTGAATTTTATTAGAAATAAAAAACTTGCAATGCAAACCCCCCGTTGAGCTCCTACCGCAAGTATTTTTTAAAACGTTTTTACACAATTGTTACATCCAGAATTTGATTTAAAAAAAATGGTTTACTGCAAACATAATTTTGAGAAAATATTAAACTAAAAAGATGTTACTTTATTATATTTGAAATGGCCCCTTTTGGAATTTTATGGCAATCTTTCTTTAGAATTTTTAAATACCCTTTTTTTAAATTAAAATACTGGGACTTTTTTTATTTTTAGTAAAACTGTTTCAGTACTTAACTTCTCCCTTTCAGCTACTGTTTTAATTGTTTATTATATTGGCAAAAATTACTAAAGCTGACATACAAAAATAATATCCTTGAAACTCACATTTAAAATAGTTCATTTGGTACTTTATAATAAAAAAAAACTTTTTTTGAACTCAAAATAACAACTTGGTGCTTTTATTAAGTTTGGCGGTTAAAAAAGAAACAAATATTATAAATAAAAGATATGTATTAAATTTTTAGTACTCATCTCCGTTTTGCAAGAATTAAAAAAAAAATAAAAAAAAAAAAACTACTTTAGGGTCAAAAATGGGTTGGGTACTTTTCTAGATTTGGAACTTTTGTTTAAAATTATATGATTAAAAAAAATATTCGTATATGTAATTTTATAAAGCAAAAGGGAACTGTTTCAAGTATAAAATAAGATGTAGTTTTTTGGAACGAATTTCCGTCATCCCTTTCTTTTTTTAAATTTGGTACTTTTCTCATTTGGATCCACATGTGTAAATATACTGAAGTTCATGTGATTTAAATAAAATATTTTGAATATAATCGAGCAGTATAGAATTTTTTTGGATTAACAAAATAACATGATGGTACTTATTTTTTTTAAATCAAATTTGAGTCCTATACTATATTTTTTTTAACAAAAAATGTGTGATATTTTTCTGTTCCGTAAATCACATGGTTTTTTTTTATTTCAAATCACAAGAAAACAGCTGATTTCTTTAAATGCAAACGGAAAATCACAAGAAAACCCAACTCAACAATTTCACAATTTAAGTGTGTTGAAAAATTACTTATTTTTAAGTGAGTGAAATAACTTATTTTCCCACAAAAATCGATAAAAAAAAACTAAAAACTACTAAACTAGTTATTATAAAATAGAATAATTTGAACGCGACAGTGTGTTAGGTGACCGCTTGAAAATCACATTTTTTGAGCATGTGATTTGAACCAAATAGTACCTTCCGAAAATAAATCAAAAAAGGCACAAGTTTTTTTTTTTTACAGAAGACTAATTTATGACAAAAGAGCCGCTTTTTAGAAAAGTACCTTAGGTTTTATATTTGATAAACAATTTTTACAAACAAAAACTACGATTGCATTTAATTAAAAATACCAACAGATATAAAAACTAGCAAAATAATATCAGCAATATTTTGAACAAACAAAATAATAAAAAGAACAACAAAATTTATTAATGTCTCCATAAGAGTGCTGGAAGAAATGAAAAAAAAAATTAAATTCATAAGAACGTGAATACGGAATGATAAAAAAAAACTATGAGACTTTAGTTTTGTTACATCTTATCAAAAACCCTGGTAGATTATCGTTATTATTTTTTCACATGCATAAAAAAGTTGTTTTGCTTGGTATCGAAACAACACGTATGGTCCCCTTGTGCAAATTTAAACGAACGATAAATGAGAAAAAAAATACTAATTTAAATGTTATGCTAAATTATTTCCGAAAGCGGCACGCTTTTTGTTTAAAATTGTGATGTCATTTTTTCTCAGTATGCACTACTTTTTGTTGCTTTTTTTTCTGCGGTATGTCTTTTGGCAATTGAACAGCAATAATTTGCTTAATTAGACGCCAATGAAGCTGATTTTTTTAAACGATTTTGTTAAACAATTATAAGTGTCATGTAGGTTGCAAACAACTTTGCGAAATCAGTTTTGAAAAGAATTTAAATCATGGATCGGATCTGAGCCCCAAGCACCAACTAATCTCTACACATCAGTTAACTAAAGTTGTTGAAGATTTTATAATTTTCTATACAAACTTTTTTTAAAACTTGTTAAAATTTATGCAGCATTCCAAAGTTTTTTCGTTAGTTCAGATGAATTGATCACAATTATTTTTAGATCTTAAACGCTACAAGAAAACAATATTTTTAGAATTCATTGATGTTAGACAAAAAATAAAAAAAGTAATATCTTCATCTCGGCCTCTCTGGCTGTCTTTCGGTCCTACAGAAAGTAAATTATTTATTTAACGAAATTAATTGAGAATTATTTATTTTGGATAAAAAAAAAACAAAAATTATGAAAAACATTTCCATAGTTGGAAAGAAGCAATACAAATGATGACTAATGTCCCTGTTCTGGATTCCAAATAGAATGAAAACGTGTGTAATTGTAAAAACAGTCGTAATTGCATAATTCCAAAACTAGCTGTTTTGTATTCCACATGGTTTTTTTTTTTAATAATTAGAAAATGTGTATGAAAACACATGCCTATTAACGCTTACGTTAGTAGGCAAGAGTCACCACAACAAGTCTGTTCAGACGTCCCAAATACATTTGAAAATTTATTGTGGAAAATAAATGAACATTGAAAGAAAAGATATCTGGAACGAATTTGCATCATGGTATACAAAGAATTGTGGTACACTTGTACTTTTTATACATTTTCAACCTTGTTGATACCGCAGTACTACCGCGGCTTACTTGTTACAACTTTAAATTCTCATTTTTTACTATTGCCATTAATTTCGTTGGGCTCTGTTCACATTAAGAGAGTTCTTTCTGAAGTTTTCTTCAACTCTTTTTAAACTTTCATTCGTGAAATTTTTTAAATTTAATTATATTTTTTTAGTGGTTTACTTTAAAATTCTTTTTCTTTTTTGACATTTCTAAAACAAAATTTAAACCGTGTTAACCGTTTATTAAAAAATATAACAAAATTGTACCGTTTGGTCTAAAAAGTACATTTTGTATTAAGAGATGGTACTAACCTCAACAGTAGGTACTAACCGAACAGTATTTGACGTTGGATTGCAACGAGTAAATTCATCACCTGCGCTTATGAGACCACCTTATAATTTATTCGCCTTGTTAAAACCCTTAAAGATTTTTATAAAAATTAATGATTTTGCTACAAAAATGTACTAAAACTTATTTTATTGGTAAAATATACATATTTGTATGTAGCATTCACACATTTGAATAATTTTCTTCATACTAAAAATAAGTGTCTACATATTTAATAGAGCAAGGCTAACAATAATATTGCGTCAATAACATTTTTGTGTTGCAGTATTAAATAGTTTATATTTATTGTAGATGGGCCCGTCAAACAAATTTTGTTTTTAGGCTTAACATTACATTCTATTGACTTGTTTGAAGTTCATCGCCATAACGTTGTAAATCGAACTACAATTACGTCTTTCAAGATCATGCCGCTCCAGTACCACTTTGATCGATCCGAACCTAAGATGAAAATTTAAGTTGGATATCTTAGCGATTCTATATATGATCTTTAGTACACACAATTTTTCTGAGTGGCTTTTTTTTATTATCGATTTCTTTTTACATAATCAGTTTGTTTAACTTTAACAAATCTTATCTTATGCATTTAACAATTTATAAAAAATAAAATAATATTACTTTTTTGTTACTTGTTTAAGAAAACAATTAAAAAATGTGGTCGTGCACAACACATACATACATGTTTAAAACATTCGATAGGATTTATTAGTCCAATTATTTTTCTTAATAATAATTTTTAAAACTTTTTTTTAACTATAATTGTTAATAATGAAAATGTTTTCTTGAGAAAAGCAAGCCAAAAAAGAAATTATGGGGGAATTAATAACTAAGAAAATTCAATTATATGTATTGAGAGGAAAACAATTACAAAATTAAATTTTTAATAATTGCATCATGCATTATTTACCAGACAAAAAAAATAAGGTCTATTTTTTTTGACAAAAAAAAAAAAAAAATATTTCTTGTTATCCTTCGCATATGTAATTTTCTAGGAAATTCCTAAGAATTATTCGTAACTTATTTAACATTTAAACGCCAGAAAACTTTACATTTTGTGTAAAAACCAAGGCAAATTAATAACAGGTATTTAAAATATTTCCGCCTTATTTGCGGATGTCAAAATCCAGACGTAAAAAATTTACCGAAAATGGTGAAACATATTTTTGACATCCAATCAGTTTGAAAAAAAATGTACTCAACTGCGCTGTTTAGTCTGTTTAGTCTACCTTAATTGTTCAGGTTTTCAACCTAAATTTTTATTTGCCAATAAAGGCATGATCAGACGGCGCAAATATGTGACGAGATAAGTGTAACCACTATGTTTCCCAAATGTTTATTCAATCTTATGTGTCACATATAGGCAACACATTAGAAATTATATTTTGTCAACCATTTGTTTCGTCTGAACACACCATAAGAAGTTATTAAATGACAGACGCCACTAAGTAAATAATAAAAAAAAAATATAATTAACTGTATCAAGTTTTTCTTTGTAGTAGCTCGAGGTCTAAATCATATTTCTATGTCAATAAAAATAAATGCAAATACATATTTCTTTATCTCTGATTAATACTGTGTGCATATTTGTTAAATAAATACTTTTAAGATTCTATATTATTTGTTGCAAAGCGAGTTATTCATCTTAAATACATATGTTTCATAGAAACAGCAGCTTAATCAAAAACAAAACAAAAAACATCAGTACATACGATACGTTAAATGTGTTTTGATTAAATAAAATTTACCACGAAACCGGGTTTAAGAAATTTTCGTTAATGTTTTATTTAATTGTAATTATATTCTTAAAATTTTATAGCCTGCCGTAGTCGAGTAGACGCCATAACAAAATTCAAAAAATAATTCATTTCACATTTATATGGTTGTCGTGAAAAACTGCATATGTGCATTTTTGTCGAGTTGGAATTATTCCTGAAAAGTTTTATGTATTTATTTATCCTTAGGCCAATTAAACTATATTACAACGAAACGCCAGCCTGATTTACGAAGAAATTAATTATGCAAGTAATAAAATAGAATAAACTTATAATGAAAAAATGTTAAGAATTTAAATTCCCAGCCAAGTGAAAAAATAGCGAAACCAAACAGCAAAATAACTGACAGAAATTGATGTATTTTGAATGTTCTTTACTTTACCGGGGTCTAACAATGTGGGGAAAAACGCACTAATTCTATTTCAGCATTAACGAAGTACATTTGTATGTATCTCGCAAAGCATTTGATTGCTGCGGAATTACTGTCGTATAAAAGACAGGGACCGAAACTTTTATAAGCTTTATTAAAAAAAAAAAAATACTTTTTAATGATTATTCAAGTTTTGTTTTTCGCTTGACAAATAATAGTTATTTTTGCTTCGAATATGTTCGAACATTTGACATAATACTGATCTTAAATCAGTTAACATTAGTTTTAGGGCAGAAAGCGATCTTTCTATATTGACTTTTTAACTGACAAAAATTAAATTAAAAACACACAGAAGTATTTTTATTATCCAAAATAAAACAGAAAATATTATTTATAAATCGTATTTTTTTTTAGCATAAAAGTTAAAAATAACTTATTTTCTAAGCGAAACATTAAGCTTGAAAAATTATTAAAGATATCTGTTCTTTTTTAATTGTTTTGCACTTCTTAATCTTGTTGCATTTTCCTTTCATTATGATTTTTTTGCTTGAAATTGGACAAATAATGTTTATTTGCGATTCGTGATATAAACATTAATTTTCGATTTTTTTTTTCAGTTGAAAAGATTTTATAATTATTTCCTTTGAATTTTCTGTGCCTTGTAAGGGTGCATTAGCATTAAAATATATTGACATGAGTTGTTTTATATATAGCCCTAACACTTTGTGAGTTCTTTGTTCTTCGTCAGGTTCACATTCTTACAAGATTTTTGTTCGAAAAAATGTTAAACAAGATATACAATTTTCTATACCGAACCCGTCTTTACAAGTAAAACATTTTTTGCTTCTTCTAAAAAATTAATATCAGAGGTTTCTTGTTATATAGTTCAAATTTGTCTAGACGTAACACAGTGTGCTCCGAAACTGTTTCTTAAATTTTATCAGTAAAAACGAAAAAAAAACATGTATTAACAACATCTGGAGTCTTGAACTCCTCGTCATGTCGACAAATAATTTAATTGGTTTTAAATTTTTATTTTAAACAGATTCTTATCTGTTTTTTTTTCTCTGTTTAAACGAATAGGTTTTTAATGTTTGAAACTATACACGAAAATATTCTAGAGGCGGGAAATTTTGCAGATGTGTAGATACATTTTATTTGGCAAACCTTGCGAGATAAACTCTTTTCAAATTCACTTAATTTTATAAGAATTATTAAAAGCATATGTTTTTTTAGTCCCTTTAGAATTCTATATATCTTTAAAAAAAACACCCTTTCTTTATAGACATTAGGTTAAAGTCAACCAATGTTAAAATGCAAATTATAGAAATTGATGGGTAAAGGTGCCTTATTTTTTATTTACTTTTTTTTTTTATTTCAGTGATAAGAGAATTTCGTTAAATGTTTAAAACACAAAGAAATTTTTTACAGAAAAAAAATAAATTATGATTTCCAAATTGGGTCATCATAAAATGAAACTTATATAAAAATTGATTAAAAATCTTGTGACAATACAAATACGAGTTATTTTAAAACTTTTTACATAGTCTTTATTAAGAGGAAAATATATAAATGTGTGTATTAATTAATATCAAGAGTATTGCTAGCAGTTTTTAAATCTGAAGTTTTTTAACTGAAGTTGTCAACTGTGGTGTTGAAAACACTAAAAGCCTTTTGATCATATTCTGCCATCGCATTTCATATAGGATTTGTGATGCGACTTGAAAATCGCATGCTAGGTGTCTGTGGTTCACATTTTCAAGAATTGTAGCGATTTCAACTAGCAAGAGTATACTAGAGCTTTAGTGATAATAAAATGATGCACAAATTAAATATGTTATATTTTATATAATAAACTAGTAATATTTTGAAACAATCCAAAAATACAAAAATTAAAAACTTACGGTTTGAATTTATTAATCAAACAGCTGATCTGCATGATCTTTGAAAATGCAACGCAACGTGAAAACTACAGAATATACAAAATTAAAATTTGTTATTTTTAAATCGCATGTTTTACTTAAAGACTTTAAATTATAAAAGGCATTAAAATTTAATATCAAATGTTTAGTTCACACTTTAAAAAAAGTTTAGAAATCATAAGGTCCCATGAACTTGGTTAAAGATTTCAAGATCACAAAAGAATACTGATTTCGTTATTCTTGATCAATGAATCGATCTTCAGATTGAAATGCCGGGAATTAAGCGTTTGATTGGATCAACTACCCTAAACAACATATATACGGGTTAGAATATACAAATCAAGGATCGTAACGGTTAAAAGGTTATTAAAAAAAAATACTTTTTTAATAATTATTTTTCAAGTTTTATTTTATACTTTTTTTACAATTATTTGTAGAAACAAGTTGTTGTTCCTATTAAAAACCTACTGAAAATAGTTTTGGCACAAGTTAAGAATATCATGAATTTTATTTAAAAAATAGACATGTATGCAATTGATTTTGTAGATTATGATTGATTAAATAACCAGCATAACATTTTCAAAAGTAGTCACTTTAAGCGACAAAGTAAATATAATAAAATTATGAACTTACCACATCTGTACCCCACAACGTGGTCAGTATACGCATTTCCCAAAAATGCATCAGATCCGTGGCCAGTGGTTTGTCACCTCTTACAATCGCTGTTCCCTGCGAAAAAGTTGGATGGAATGTTACATCACGACCATTTATTACTGTATCCGAATCGGAACAATCATGCCAATTCCAGTGCACTGTATGGGTAGCAGGATCATCTTCACCACAACGACATTTAATCAAATCAGCTATATGACCTTGATAACAAGTCACAAACTGCGTCGAAGGGAAACTGCAATCACAATAGGCCGGGCATATGTATGGCAAACGTGTGTTACCATTTCCTCTATAGCAAGGATGAGTAATTAAAATCTCATCGTCATTAAAATTATTATGAGGCATAATTTCTAAATTGTGTAGTTGTTGATATTTTAATAATTTCAAAAGCCAATTTGCTGATTGCTGTAGACTAGACAATGAAGGTATGTTCCAGTTATTTAATGGCCTTGTACGATAAGTGTAGAGTATTAATTCTAATGGGGTGGCTAGTAAACTTAGTAGTTGACCCGTTTTGAAAGTTTTTTTTTATATTTTATGGAAAAAAAATTTATATCTTTTATTATATTTTTTTATCGTCAAGAAAATAATAGAACACGAACCGCTAATGATGTTTTGCTTCGTTACGAAAAAATACATGCGCTACGTTAGCTGTCCAAGACTTGAGTGCTACAGTAGTCTGTGCCTGTGTACTCTCATATACTCTTTAATCGCTTTGTCTTGTCTAGTCGGTGCGTTTGTTTCATTATTGTAGCTGGTGGGTGGGTGGCTGTGTTAGTCAATGCTGGTTTACTCTCTATGTGTGTACTGAGCATGAATCAATGAATGCTTAACAAATGTATACAATGTTTTTGTTTATATATTCAGGGACAACTACACTAAGTGAGGATGCAGTGCAGGCTTTATATAAGAAAAGTTTGTTACAAGAAAAGCATTTTAATATGATATTACAATTATTTGTATGGCGTGTCGAATAAGACTTCGTTTCTTATCACAATTCAACTGCTAAAAACTTGATTCTCCATCAGAAATTATTTCTGGCAATTTACTTAAAAATTTTCGGCCTAGCCTACTTTGAAATTGCACAGAGGTCATACCATTGTAGTGGCCAACTGCCAGCTGTAACAAGTATATCTTCCATTATTTCAGACACGCTACAGATTTTGTTTTCATTTGCATTAGGAGATATTAGAGAAAGAAAAAACTATTGTACAACCTGCGGCTGCTCCGAAATAATTCGGAAAAAATCTTAAGCCTCCCACAGCCAGAGTTATATATACGCTATAACAAATTACATATCTACACACGGACCAATTTTCCCTAAAATCGGTCATTTCTATTTTTCTCAGCATTTTCTTAGAAGTAGGGGATTACTATATTCATTATAATGGAACATATTTACAATACCTCTCTTAACACGTGCATTTGCAATTAGCTCTTTATCGCACTTTTATTTAGTTTCCTAAATTAATCTTAATACGAACAAATAATTTTGTTTATAAAAAACCACATTTGCAATATTTTAATTTAATTTATCATTTAACTTTTTTAAAATTCTTGCAAGATATAAAAATCACGACGCACAATATGGTAGGAAAAGTAGCAAAAAAAAAAATAATGTAAACATTAACAGCGTCGTACACATTGGTACACGACAGGGTTGTATTATTACATGGCGACTTAACTAGCCCTGAATCTGTTCAGCCATTGGACATTTTGCTGTTCGCTCAGAAAATTGGCTAGTCAAGACCGTTGATGTGCATGGTCGCTTCTTGTTCAAACAGAGTTGTCCCAACAATTGTTCGTACAACTCTGTTATTCTATTATACAAACAAAATATACACGCAAAATAAAAAAGTATGTATGGATGTGTGCGTTCGTATGTAAACACCCGTCATAAGCTATGCTAAAAGAATCTATACAATCTCGATGAGAGCCAAAAATTTATGCAGAAACTGAACGTGAACATCTTACGGTTTCTTTAAACAGAAGACCACAAACACATTTTCTGTTGTTATTTTAGAGAGGCTCTCTCAATGTGCGAACAAATTTTAGGCTAGTTAAGACGTAGTGTTATACACATGTATGGTCGGTCGTAACAGTAAAGGTCTATAATAATAAGAACACTGCTTAATATTATATACAACTATTGCGGTGATAACAAATAATACTCGTAATATACAATATTTTCATTAGTGTTCCGTGAAATTACCTTGATAAAGATGAATTTCCTTGTTCATAGAAAATATGTTTTGTTTCAAAAATGTTCCTCATACAAATTTCCATTCAAAATTTGTTTTTTAAACCTATTGTAAGTTAAAAATATATTTTATGAAGTAGGACGAAATTGTTTTATATTATTCAAAATTTTACGCAAAGTTTTCTTATTAAAATTACCCAAAATTTAAATAATATCGAAATGTATACTATACAAAACCCACTAACGCCTTTACTATTGCGATCGGTAAAGGTAAAATAATGATTTTGTAAATATAATATTTAATTTATAACTAACATACTTTTAAAAATCGTGTTTAATAATATTTTCTCTATTTTATTACAGGCTACCATCACAATGTCCTATTTCAATTTCATCACGAGATCAAAAGGTAATATTATAACATGTATTTTCCATTTATTATTTGACGCATTTATTAAAAAAACATTTCGAATATGAAACCTTTTGCTAGTAAATTATCGACCAACAGGAAAAATTGAACAGTGGTAATATTTGGCCGGCCACAGCGAAAAAACCACCACTGTTTTATATTAATACATTATTTTACTCAAACATGTAGGCTACTTTCAGGAGCATGATATAAATAATGGTTATGTATTACAAAGAAAAAAAAAAAACGGTCGTTATAATACGCTTCACAAAAATGAAGAGTGTATATGTATATCGGTTTGTCATACCGTTTGTAATTTCTACAGTATTCGTTGCCGTCTCAACAAATATATATATTCCGGATCCTTATAGCTAGGGAAGTTTTATTTAACGATGTCCGTTTGTCCGTGTGTCCGATGTTGAAATTAACTTTCTGACGTCACTAGACAACCTACGTTTGAGCATTTGATCAGCACCTTCGGCGAAATTTCGATATTTGAAATTAGCCATATCGATCTACAAGTTCCCGACATATGGGCAAAAAACAATTGTTCTTTTTTTGTATTTTCACTGTTATAGGGAAACGGTTATTATTAATGTATAGGGGGATATCGAAGCAGACCACTTACTTTCTGGGTCCCTTTTCGACCCCCATTTCGCTCCTCAAATCGATTTCAGGGAACCGATCCGTAATCACAACCACCTTACTTTCAATTGAGTCTCGTGCTAGCCCTAGCCTTTACTCTTGACTGTCGACTGGTAACTGTCGACACTCTTCCTCATCACGGAGTCTTTTGTAATTGCTAGCATTTGTCTAAGGCTTAGTTCCCCCATGGCATTCACATCTAACAAGTGTCTGCCCGTGGTCTTAAGCCTTATGCTAGCCACTGCTGGACATTCACACACAATGTGCGCTACCGTCTCAGCCTCTTCCAGGCATAGTCTGCAAGTATCATCTTCTACGACTTTCATCTTAGCCAGATGGTACTTGAAGTTTCCATGTCCTGTCACTAACGCAGTGATCCAGCATAAAGTAGCCCTATTATACCCGAGTACCTTGCTGGCCTTCCTGCCGAGGGGCTCTTTGAGCACCATTCTAGCCTGTCTACATGTGGTATTCTCCCTCCACCTATTCAGGTGTAATGAGTTTACCCAGGGCAACCCTGGGTTCTGGTCCACAGAAATCCACATCAGATCCCCTTTTTGCTAGTTCGTCTGCTGCTTCATTCCCAGCTGTGCCTATGTGTCCCTTAACCCACATCAACGTTACCTCATTCAACGAGGCACATCTGTTCAGTTTCAGAACACATTCCAGTACCAGTTTGGAATATACGTTCACTTGCCTCATGCGTTTTATAACTGACTGATTGTCAAGTGCAATGAGAACCCTTTTCCCATGCACTCGGCTTTCAAGCAAGTGATCCAACGCATGCAGCATCCCAAACAGTTGTGCCTGGTAAACTGATACGTACCTCCCCAGACACAGACTACAGGACAAGTTCAGCTCAACTGAGAATACACCTGCTCCTGCTCCTGTCCTGCCACTCATAAGAGAACCATCATAAAAATTTAGTTCTAAGGTCAAATGGTTTTTAGGAACTGTGTCATCCAATTATGCAGTTCTTAAAATCCCTAAGTCCACTTAGTGATTTTTTGCTACGACAAGCCGTTAACGGTGCATAAATCTCAAAATTCACCAAAAATAAATTTATTTGACTAAGTTGTTAATTTAACGTCAACAGGAAACCCGTCTTTTTACAAGGTATTTTTTATATACAAAAAATAATATAATTTTTAGTTCGAAAATAACTTGGTCCACAAATATATTAACTAATATATTTTTATACTTTCGTAACCCAATTTCAGTTGTGAAATTTATTCAATTTTTAATTCTTTAATTTTAAAAACCTCCCATTTAAATCAGTTTCTAAAACTAAATTGTTTTCACGGCTTTCAAATCTATTGAACCTAAAATTTATTTCTCAAAGAAAAACACTCCCTCTCTGTAAAGATCGCTGTAATTAAATTTTCCCAAAACGTCGTCATCTTTAAAATTAGCTAAAGGATTAAAGCTGAAAAAAAAGAAATAGAAATGGGGAAATATTATGGGAATCACTTTCTTAATAAATCTTTCTTTGAATTTAAATAGTTCGCGCTAATAGTAATGCTCTACCAAACTCCTCAACACATTCCTTTAGTCTGGGGCAACATGCATATTTAATTTATTTCAAGACACTTAGCTCAAGTGCTATTTTTTATTAATTTTAAATAAATCTTCAATTTCAAATCCTACATATAAATGTTACATATTTGTAGTTTGTTACTACTTTCAACCCTCAAAAGTGTTTTCTAACATTTGAATTCTTTCCCACGATTTGAAAGTGCAGTTGTGAAAAGGGGGGGCAAAGCTAACTGCACCTGTCTTTGTAAAGAATATTGAAAGAAGTGATTTCCCCTTCGTATTGGTAATTAAATATTTATTTCTCTTTCGTGTTGAGTCCTACAAAGGAATTTTAATTGCAATTAGGGCAGCAATTACTGTATGGAATTACTAGAAAACATTAAAGAAAATGCAAAGAAAAATTCATGGTAAACTATAGCCGTACTATAAACCAAAAAGAGGGGGTATATTCGCAAATAAGTTTGTGGGGGATATTTAGTGAAAATAATTGTTCGTATTTGCAGAATTTCACCTCTTGGTGAATATCTCCTTTTTGGTGGTAAAATTTAGTTTCATTTCACTTGGCGAAATTGTATGTTGTTTTGGCTAAAAAAATATAAAAATTTTTGTTGAAATATAAATCTTTTTGATGAAGCTTAATTTTTTGGTGAAATATTTGGTGAATTCTCACTTTTTATATGAATTAATTTCTTTTTATTTCGTTTTTTTTTTGTTTTGGTGAAAATTCGATTCGGTTTTTAATCCGAGGCTTCGTTCAGCTTCTTTTTGTATTTCGATTTACGGCTGTTTTTCGATTATTGATTGACTTAATCGACACTTGGGCTAAACACTCATGTTTTAGCTGAAGAATTTTTTTGGTTCTTTGGTTTTATAATAAAAATTGAATTTTTGGTTTGGCTGAAATTTTCACTCTTTTCGTTTGTTTTTGGTGAATTGAAATGTTTTCAAAACCTTTTATTTTAAGTTAAACACATTTCTAGTTATTCGGAAAATTTGGATTAATATTTTCTAATGAGCTGGCTTAAGCAAATTGTTATTTTTTATAAAACGAATTGTGATAATTATTTCGCAAGATAAAAATTTTGGTGAATTGATTTTTGCAAATTCTCTATTTTATTTTTTGTTTTTTTGCAAAATGAAAATTTTTTATTTTTTTGGCGAATTTTCGGACCATTTTTGAATGTCGAGGTTTTCAAGAATTTTTGTACAAGAATTTTGAAAAGGATTTTTAAAAAAATGTTACATTTTCTGAACGAATTTCCATCATCCCTTGTCAAGTTTGGTTTGAAGACTATGGAGGCTTTGTGGCATCTTCAGTGTACTTTTTCGTTCCAAAAATCTACATCAAATCACTCTGTCGGAATATCAAATCCAGAATCAATTAAAAAAAATTATTTTCGTTTTTATTTAATTTCAATTTTTACAGCAAAATGTTATTTTTTTTAGCTGAAGTTTTTTGTTTTCAAAAGTTTTATAATCTGAACTTTTATTTAAAACTTTATTAATCATTGGTTGTCTTAAACTGGACGATCATGAGTTGCTTAGTGAAGTCTTCCACCTTTAATAATTTCTTCCTAAATTAGCAACAAATTATCCGCCATTTTCCACATGGCAAAGACAAAGTGGTCATTCTAGCTCTTTTTATTTCCCTCCTAAATTCCACTATAAGTGTGTTTAACATGTGCATCATTTACAAAAAATCAGGTTCGTAAGCCGAAAAATCTCTAAAACATTCCCACGGTTGCTTGCAGTGAGTGCATCTTTCTGTTCAATAGTTCCAATTAAACAACCCCTCGAACACTTGTGAGACGTACAATAAAATCCAAGCACCCTTATTTTCTTACAACAACCCAACTAATGCACACTTTACGCATGCGCAATGTAAACTTTCAACAACACTTGATCAGTTTTCCTACCACCACCTTTTCCAGTTCACTGATGTCTTTAAGAAACTAAAACAAACACAAAAACTAAATAAAAAAAATGGGGAAAACTCATTAAAAATAATTATATTTTTATTGAATACTCAAAAAGCAAATCTTTAGTTATTTTAATGTTCCTAACGGAAACATTTCCCACGATTCTTACAACGATTCACTTTCGTCTAGTTGTTCTAACAACGGCAGCAGGTGTTACTCCCTTCCAACAAATATCAGAATAAAACTATAATCTACACACAACAACAGTCCTATGAAGCCACTGCAATAAACAATTAATGTTGTACACATTCATTTGAATCCTGCTTAATCATCATATGACATGCTGCCTGCCTGCGATATTCATTTGTACTGCTACAGAGTGTCAAGCAATTTTCAAGATCCTGGAAATATATTTTCTCACGGCTTTGAAATGCTGTTTGGACAAGAACAAGCAATAATCTTTGAATGTTATAAAAATTTTATATCATAAGACAATGAGAGGAGACTCTAAGAAACAGCAAAAACAACAAATATTCTGATATTGATAAAGAATTATGGCAGGCTTGTAGTGATGTTTTTTTTTATGTAGACACACATACTCGTACACACTCTGAGCATGCGTAACTCACGAGTTCAAAACGAGCCAGTTTAAGCAGGGGACATAATGATATTTAACACTACAAAGAGCAAGAGAGTAAATGAAAGGAGCCACAATTGCAACCTCAAGAGACGACCGTTAGTTGGGAGGCACAAAGGTATGGTTCCCTCCTCGTGCTGGCAACCGGTAACAGGTTCTTGTCTCTGCTAGGGTTCTGACTAAAGAAGTTGAGCGGACAGGAGCTAACACTCTCTTATAAAAATGTCTAATTCACAGTGAAACAGCGTACGCCAAGAGGGTGGTTGGTTTCTAGTATGCAAACTTTAGATACTAGTCCATCTCCAGTTTACCCGTGCATATGGAGCTCTCTGTGGGTGGGCATCTCTTTTTCCATTAATCGTAGGAAATGTATGAATTCTCTGAAGGAACTTTATTCTACTTGGTTGGCCAAGGGATGAATCCGGAAGAGATGGACGAGAATGCCTACCGAGGGGTGGATAGGTCAATATCTGAAGGTACTAATAAGGCGCTAGAACGTGAGATGCAGATTGGGATGGACAATTCAGCCTGGCAAGAGGTGGATAGGTTAACTTCTATAGGAACTCCGATGTTTATTGGCCAATGGAGGTATTCTGAAGACATGGATAAGAAAACCTCGTAAGGGGTCGACGGGTCAGTCTCCAAAGATACTTTTGAGGAAGCGCACATTGTGTGTGAATGCCCAGCACTGGCTATAATAAGGCTTAGACCATGGGCCGATACTTGTTAAAGTGAATGCCATGGGGGACCTTGTTCTTTGACAAATGCTAGCAATTACAGGCGACGCGGCGCAACAGGAAGAATGCCGGCAGTCTGAAATCAATATGGTCAAGGGTGAAGGCTAGTGTTAGCAATAGACTCAATGAAATTACAAATAAATAAATTACACATCGGTTGCCTGAAATTAATTCGAGAAAAGAGGACGGACCATAAAGTAAGCGCTTTGCTTTCATATTCCCCTTACATTATAAAAAAATGAAACCTCGAAAGACATGGAACGAAATGGAGCATCAAAGTAGTCATGATTCAAAATGGCTTTCCAATAATTCCAATAATTTGTGGGTGCTTTGGCTTAAGAAGTTAGCGCGTTGACTATTAAGCATTCGATAGCTTCATTAGCTTCGTGTATTAGTAAAATAACAAACATAATGGTTATACTCGCTTTAGCTTCTACGCCGACACCAGAGGCCGCGCTGCAACACTGTTGTATAACGCGTAATTGCAGAGTTTTTAAACACTGCCTGTCTTCTCTACTCCATCCATTTCCAAAGAAAGTGTGACAGTTATTCATGAAATAATTAGTATTGCGATAATCTCTAGTGGTCATGTTGTTTTGGCGACGTCTTTGATATTTTTTGTTTATTATTCAGGCGCTGATGCCAAACCATTAGGGCAAATGACACGATTTAGCAGCAAATTCCAAGAAAAGTTTGGAAGATGACCCCAATTGTGGCCGAAAATTGTACAAGGGCGATTTTTATATGAACATCTCGACTTCACCTTCTTCAAATCAAGGGCCTTAATGGTGGCGAGACTGTACACAAAAATGTCGCCACCCATATAGATCGAAGTACTTTGTCTTGGGTTACGGAATCCTTCTTCCAGTCACGGCTGTATTCGGTATTTTAACAACAAAAGATTTTTCGATGTCCGTAACAGGGGTCTACTATTATCAGTCTGCTCCCCGAAGATATTTATACCTAGCTTACGCCAAATGGTGCCATCTCCAACACGACTATGCCTTGATTCGCTCGACGCCCTCAGTCTTAGGATCGACCTGGCAGATATGTGTTTTCCCCAACTTGGCCTGAGAAGTTGCCCTCATTGCACCAGTGACTACGAGACACGATAACCTTTGCATTTTGTTTAGACGAGAGAGGTGTACTTTTGTGTCTACTACTTTCTACCAGACAAGTGCTCCATAGGTGCACAAGAAGAGTAAGACTTAAAACATCCAGGATTGAAAACAGAAATTCAGTTCTTAGGCAACGAAAATTAAATTTTCTCAAGCCATTTGAGGGTTAAAACAGGACTTGCTAAAGAAATCTTCAAAACACTTACAACCAGGACAAACGTATTGCAAGGAAATACCTGTAAACAGGAATTGTTGTAACAGCAAATGCAAATACCAAAAACAATTTTATTCACTCTATTTTTTGCTGGTTAAACACAAAACCGTGGGAACACAAATGCCAAGAAGTTGCAAGTTCAACTCCTGGCAAGATGCTGACAAAGATCATAATACAAATGCGAGCAAAAACAACAACAACAGTAATAATAGCAATCAGACAGCAAAAGGACTAAAAATCTACAGGCATTTTATTTTGTTTTTAAATTGGGTGAATTTTATTTATTGGCTTGTTGTTGTTCTGCTGGATTTTATTTTTAAATAACAAAAATAGGGAGGGTTGTAATGTGATATTTTTTTCTTTCTTTCTTTCTTTAAAGCATTTAATAATTTATGTTTTTTTTTTTGGCACAAAACACGTTTCAATTTAATATTTTTCATACAACCTAAGGAATTTTTAACTGCGCATGCGTAAAGTGAGCGCCAAAAATATATTTTAAACTCGTAGGTTCGTTTGTTTAGCTTGCGTGCATGTGCATGCACGTTTTGGTATTGTATGTTTAAAAAGGATTTTTTTCTTTTGCTTTAAATTTTAACTTTTCAAAGATGTCAAACAGGTGCGTTTGGTTTTCCGATCGTGGGAAAGTAAAATTTTTATGCAAACAAGTCGTTCACTGGCTGGTTGTGCTGGATTTAGGGGTCGTGTCTACTACGACCAACTGTAAAGAGGGTTTTTAGTTTCTTATAGTTGAAAATACTGCATATGACGCTAGCAGTTTTAGTATTTCGTTTCAGCATTGTTTTTAAATTTATTTTTTGGTTTGTGTTCAGTACGAGTTTTATTTTTACATGCTGTTTCTTTTGGCATGTCTTAGACGTGTGTTCTAAAACAGCTAGAATATGTGATTAATTGCTAGCGCACAGTAAAACAATAAAAAGTTAAGGGATAAAGCTGAGATTTTTTTCTCTTTTTGTGAGATATTTATGATAACATTTTAAATTCAGACAAAGTTTTGATAAACAAAATCGCGAAAGAAGTCAAACTTAAAAGAAAATGCCACAGAAACATTAAAATTTTACAAAAAATAACAAAATGAAAGAGAATGGATCGTATATTGATAAATGTTTTATTTAATGTCGACAATTATGTTTGGAATACAATATCAGATAAATGTCCGCCTCTGTTAGCCTCGCAAATGCGAGTCCTTTTGAACACATTTTTCATTACATTCTCACATATTTCACGCGGTATTTCATTAATGTCATCACGAATATTTTGTTTGAGTTGCTCCAGCGTTTCTGGTTTGTTTGCATAAACCTTGCTTTTCAGATATCCCCACAAAAAGAAGTCCGCAGCAGTCAAATCAAGCGACCGTGGAGGCCAATAAACATCACCATTGCTTGAAATAACTTGTTGTGGAAAGAGGTCTCGCAGTAATTCCATTGTAATCCTGGCTGTATGCGAGTGTGGCACCGTCTTGTTGAAACCACATGTTAGTCAAGCCCAAAGCATGCAGTTGTGGCGTTAAAAAGTTTTCAATCATATCACGATATCGCTTCCCATTGACAGTTACCGTTGCGCCGTTTTCAGTTCCAAAGAAGTAAGATCCAATGATTCCTCCTGACCAACTTGCACACCAGACTGTCACTTTTAATGGATGCAAAGGTGACTGATGAACAATTTGAGGCTTTTCCATTGCCCAGAACCGACTATTCTGTTTATTCACATATCCATTCAAATAAAAATGTGCCTCCCCACTCGTTAAGATTTTTTCATGAAAATCGGGGTTGTCATGGGCGAGCTGTAGCATCCTATTCGCATATGTACGGCGGCGTAAATAGTCTTCTGGAAGAAGCTCTTATGTCAACTAAATCTTAAATGGAAACAAATGCAAATCTTTGTGCAGAATTGTGGCTAAATTTGTTCTTTGAAGACCAAGCTCCTGAGCACGGTGTCGAATTGAAGTTGATGGATTGTTTTGAACACTTTCTTGAACAGCAGTAATGTTTTCAGCCGATCTTGCAGTACGTTGTAGTCCATGCTTGGGCCTATCAGCTACAGTCCATCTTTCTTCGAAATCATTCACTACACGATAAATAGTGCGTATTGTTGGCACGTTGTTTCTCCCAAAAATTTCAAGTAACTTTCTTATCGTCACAGTAATCAATGATTGATTTTGATAAAATGTTTTAACGATCAAAACACGTTGGTTTACCGAATATTTTTCCATAATTAATTTGCCACGTCTCTACTTCACGACTGCCAAATATGAACTGTCAAAACTAATGTTCACCAAAATGGCGGCAAAACAAAGTAGTATATCTTCCCGGCGGACACTCTGTACAATAAGGCTCAAATAAAGAAATATTCGATTTGGGTTGTGAATTGTGTGAAGTGTAAAAAGACTAGCAACCGTAAAGAAACATCATCAGAACGAAATATGATACGAAAGATGGCACATAGCCGAAACCGGTTTATAACTTGATAAGTGATGACCAAAATTCGTACCAAAAATCGACAAACATCATATTGTCGTCCGAAGTGTCCAAATAAACCTGGCCTTTGCCTTGGAAAATGCTTTGAAGAATACCATTCATTTTACGATTCACTGCACACACGGATCTTGAAAAAGGAAGGGGTTTAATACATGGGTCTACATTTTAAAAATGTGTTCCTACCGAAAAGCAACTGGTGAAAACGGTGTGTATAAGATTCGCCACAACCGAATGTAGGATTCAGGCTTGTGCTTACAAAACACTCGTTGTTCTGTTCGAAGTTTAATGAAATTTGATTTTGTACCAGCATTTTCAAGTGTTTTTATTGCCAGCAAAATTACTGTCTTTCTAAGAGGAACTGGGTTTCTCGCACACGTGTAAACCAATTAAAGAATGTGAGGGTGATGTGTCTCCAAACTAAACTTCACATGCGGATGGCGGAAATTTGTTCCAAATATCTACATACATATGCATATCGATAAATGAACATTATAAAAAGAATCTCTCAGATCAATTTTATTACTCACACCATTTAATTAATTCCAAATAAAATTTGACAAAATTAACTGTCACAGTGTAATGCTGGGAACATGAACAGAAGAATATTCTTTTATTTTAACCATCAACAAAAAAAGTAACCATAAAAAATATCACCCTCCCAAAAACGAAATTAATAAATTTCTAAATTATTTCTTGTTTTTTTGTTATCGAACACAAATTACTATTATGCGGGGGGTTCTTTTATGCACCAAGCAAACTGAGATTTTTTTTTTTTTTACAAAAAATAAACATTTCTAGAAAACCAGCACTAATTAATCCGCTTTCAAAGGTTATTCCCCTTTCAGTTTAAAAGAAAATTTCGAACTGCATTTAGAAATTTATACAGAGAAATTTATTTAAATTTAAAAAAAATAAGACATTCCTCAACCAGTTTTCATCGTCAAGGAAGGTTTTTGATTGGGCGGGAGTTTTTTTTTTTTTGTTAGTTCGCCTAACCCATCATTAAATTTTGAAAACTTTATTTTATGTTCGTTAAAATGAAAAGGGTCACTGTAACGAATCTAAAATATACAATTAATCTTGCTCCTTCTTCATATTAATTTAAGAATTTTTTTTTTCTTTTTTTATTTTTCCTTTTTCCTTAAGGCAGTTGATGAGGACCCTAAAAATAAGAATCATTTTGTGTTTTTAAAGACTTTGCTGTTATGTTACGAACTGTCTTGAGCTGCACTTCATGTCAATCATTTTTTTAGTTTAAAAATATTTTTATCGCTTAAATACTGTACGTTTGTATGTGCGAAGCAGTTGAAACTGGATCAAAATCGAATATCAACTTCAGAAACTTAAAAGATTTTCATTTTAAAATTATCTTTCTAATTTCATCCCAGCTCTTTTTATCATAAAATTACAATCTATTCGTTGGGGGGATAAGCTATTCTTTATTCGCATTTCACGGTTTACTTAAGCCAGCTCACCAGGAAACTTTATACCCAATTTTTTTTAAGAAAACCGAAAAATATTTTAATTTTATTCCTCCCACTTTCAATATGCCAGTGTTAGTTTTAACACAATGCTTTGCTTGGCTATGTCGTCAGCTGACAGGTAGTTGGCTTGGCATAACTGAGTGCACTATCAGAAGTTCTGTCTTATACCTCCTCGTGACGGCGGCCGACAACAGGTTCATGCCTCTGCTAGGAGTTTGGTGAAATAAGTCGAGCGGAGAGAAGTTAACACGCAGCATACGTCGGGGATGCGTGACCATGAGAATGCTTGGTCTCTAGTATGTGAACTCTAGATACCAATCCAGTTTTAATACAGACTTGCTCGTGCATATGGAGCTCTGTATGGATGGACGTGTCCTTTTCCATTACTCGTGAGAATTAAACCTGTGAAGCAAACTCAGTTTTAATTGGCCAAGGGAGGAATTCGGAAGAGATTGACAAGAATGCCATACGAATGGTGGACGGATCTATCTATAAGGCTACTCCTAAGCCGTTGGAACGTGAGATTTCGATAGGGATAGACAGTGAAGCCTAGCAAGAGGTGGAGAGGTGGTTAATCTCTGTACGAACCCCGGAGGATTTCAGAAGAGATGAACAAGGAAATCTTGCAATGAGTGGACGGTTCAGTTTTTAAAGATACTCCTGAGAAATAGGCTGAGACCTATTGACACTTGTTAAATGTAAATGACATGGGCGACCTAAACCTTAGACAAATGCTAGCTTTGATGCGAAAAGAACGCCGACAGTTACCAGTCGACAGGCTGAAATCACTACAGTCAATGAATGTAAGGTAGTCGTAATTTACAAATCGGTTGACTAAAATCAATTCGAGAAAATAAGGGAACTAAAAAGGGACTCTTAAAGTATGCGGTCTGCTTCGAGATATGAGTAGGGATCATTCTCATTTTGCTGGTCGAAAAAATATCGGGTGTTATGTAGCGATATCAACTAACGGGTGCTGCTTTACCAAACTTATTTTTCGACGACTAACAAAGCCGTCAAGGGGAAAATAAATTTTATCGTGTCAAGAAAATTTTTACTTTTCAGCATTAATGTTAAATGATCCAGTCAAATAACTCTACGCTGCAATGATTTGATCAATTAAATAGACCTTCTTGAAATTCGCCATTTACGTTATTGCTGAACATTCTCCAACATTTAAACACACTGCTGCGATATTATAACTGTACGGCCAGTATGGTTAGCTGGCCCAATATCTAGATCCCGCTTCTCTGAATTGTTTTATTACTCCATTCACAGTTGACATACATGTACATTTTTCGACACTATTTTGAATAAAAATTTTACAACTGTGGCAGCCTAACTTTCACTATTTTTCAAATATGGTTTAACAGTGCGACAGTGCTACACTTTTACTAACCCCAAACTGTCAGCTGTCAAACTTTCTTTTGATTGCAGGCAAATTAATTTTTTTTTTTTTTGGTAATTTCGGAATACTCTTTACAATAATGTTGAACTATTTAAACAAATAATGTTAAAAAAAAGTAATAATACTACACCATATTTTATTTTGCTTAAAGTGGCATATTTTAGCATATGTGTACATATGCATTAGATTATGTGAAATATTTTGCTATCGTAAAAATTTTAGAATTTTTAATTTTTCTTATTGTTTATGCGCATAAAACCTTCAAAAGCCTTCATTTTATAAATTCTAAATACTGGCATATATTAGCATATAATGCTTGTTTTTGAATAAATGCTTTATCTAAAATATTCTATGATTAATAATCATCAAATATTCGAAAGAGTTTATTTAGCGCCTTTTTAATGATGGCATATTTGAGCTTATAATGCTTATTTGCTTGATTCTGTAGTAAGCGGAATGTAAAATATTCCATGTTTTAGCATATACACTGGCGAGCAAAACCGAATACATAATCAGCATTTTTAGGTTAAATGTGCTATAAATTAATAACTAAAAGGACGATTTTTTTGTAATTTAAAATAATTATTTTTTATTCCTTGTAGGATAAAAATATTTATATAGAATAGTAATAACACAACAAAATCAAAAAAATTCAATATAAAAACATAAGGCCACTCCAAGTACTCAGTTTTGCACGTTTTCGATATGAATAATAAAAGTGGGGAATCACATACTGAAAATAGTAAATAATTCGCAATACGCATGCGTTGGTGGTCTATTTTTGTTAGTTCCTATCATTGTTAATTTTTATCAGTAATAGCGGCTTTATAGAGCAAAATAAAACCAAAATGAAGAAAATCAATATTGACGTCGAAAATACTATAGTATCTTTGACTGAAAGTGGATATTCATATAGAGTAATTGCAATAAATGTTAATTTGAGTCAACGTTCAGTGATTAAAGTTCAAAAAAAGCGACTTCCAGCTCCTAAAACGAATGTTGCAGGTCGCCCTCGGTTACTAAAGGATTCAGACGCGCGCCTAATGGGCCGAGAAATGAAAAAAAAATTCCATAAAAACACCCAAACAGGCTGCTATTGCCATAAATAAAGACGTAAGTGAGTGGACAGCTCGTAGAGCACTTCACTGAATCGGTTTAGTAGCAAGTGTTAAAAAGAAAACGCCAGCTCTTTCAGATAAAAACAAAAGCACGTTTGGAATTCTGCAAAAAACATGAGCATTGGACCGTTGATGATTGGAAGCGCGTTATTTGGTCTGACGAGACAAAAATGAATCGATTCCAATCTGATGGTAAAGAATATTTTTGGAGCAGACCTCATGAGTCCATTCAAAAGCATCATGTAAAACAAACTGTTAAACACGGCGGAGGTAGCTTGATGATTTGGGGCTGTTTCACATGTTGGCACTTAGGTCCAATAGTAAGGATTAATGGTGTAATGAAGAAAGAAGACTACCTCCAAATTCTGAAAACCCATTTACCCGATTTCGTTGACCGCAGCGCCTATCTGGAGGACGAAGTCATTTTTCAGCAGGACGGAGACCCTAAACACACGGCCAAAATTGTCCAAAAATGGTTCTCTGAGCAAAAATTTCAGGTAATTAAATGGCTAGCGCAGAGCCCGGATCTTAACCCGATAGAAAATTTGTGGTCCATATTAAAAAGACGATTGGGAAAACATAATAGAGCGCCTACCAATATTGAGAAACTTTGGAACCGTGTGCAGTTAGAATGGGGAAATATTCCTAGTGAATTTAAAGAGAACTTGGTTGAAAGTATGCCGAGGCGCATTAAAAATGTTATTAAAAACAAAGGATTTTGGATACCATACTAAAATTGCAACTTTATAATTGCACTAAAGAATCGTGTAAAACTGAGTACTTGGAGTGGCCTTATGTTTTTGTATTGAATTTTTTTGATTTTGTTGTGTTATTACTATTCTATATAAATATTTTTATCCTACAAGCAATAAAAAATAATTATTTTAAATTACAAAAAAATCGTCCTTTTAGTTATTAATTTATAGCACATTTAACCTAAAAATGCTGATTTTGTACTCGGTTTTGCTCGCCAGTGTAAATGCTTATTTGAAACATACAGAACACACGCTGGTTTCAATTATGTTTAAATACCGACTAACATTGGTTTTTTATTATTATTACGCAGCAAACATTTTATATACTTTCCTCTTGTTGATACTTTCCTCTTGTGAATATGTCTGCTGGCCACCTTGTTTTATTAATTTATTTTATTTATTATTTTATTTTTGTTTTACATTTCTGTTGCATATTTTAACACATAAATAATAAACTTCCTCAGAGATTTTATTCCTTTACAGTACTTTTTTTTTGGTAAAATTTATTTTGTTTAGCATTGCTCTTCCTACACAGACATTTTACGATCATTCTTTTATATTTTGCCCTCAGCGTAATCCGGGTGCCAGTATGTGTTCTACGTTGTTATTGTTAATGTAAAAATTTATATGGTGTTTTTGTGCATAACAATTTTCTTTATCTTTATTGTGGTTGTAAAAAAAATCTGCACTCCTTGGACTGATAAAAATAGGAATAAATAATCACACATATGTATGTATGATGATAATAAGCCAAACAAAAGATCTGTAGAATTTTTAAAGAATTTTAGGTTGACAGATAAGTTAGGGTATCTTTTCTAAAAGATAAATTGAATTTTATTTATACTTATGATATCATATTTTTAGATAAATTTTTGGGATGTTAAGAGCAATTTTTCAAAAAAAAAAACACAGAAGTATTTAAAAAAACATGATTTATATGGCTTTTAATATATTTTCTAGTGAATTATGATGATAACATTTGTTGTTTTTAATTATAGACCGCTTGCTTAATTTGCGCTTCATTTTTGGCTTGTTAAGAGAGTGACAAAGTTTGTTGTTGGCTTTATAAACAACAAATAATTTTTTAAAAACTTGTGATAATAAAGAAATATATCGAAAAACCTAATAATTACAAAAGCTTTTATATAAGCATTTTTAAGCAAAAATAAGCTGTTGTTTAGAAAAAAGAAAAGAGGATATAATTAATATTTCCTGGAGAGCTGTAATAAAATTTTGTGAACTTAAACTATAGAGTTGCCTTTCCCGCTTATTTTGAAGCCAAATGTCCTATTTTAGGAAATCGCATTTTTTGACTCTGGATTGTTTTTAGATGATGAGGTTTTTAGGCTTCGAAAACAATAATAAAATAATAATTGATTAATAACTCTCAAAAACAAAGAAATGAGTCGAAGAAATTATTTTTTTTGGCAAAATATTAATAATATGCATTTATAAGCTAAAATATGCAACCACTTAAGGCGAAGGAAATGTGATATTCTTAATAGTTAATGGCGGATAATCATAAATTTTGTAGATTTAAAGTTTAGAATTGCTTTTCTTACGATTAAATCCCATTGTCGAAACAAGACTACCTGTTAAAAAAACAAATTTTTACTTCTGAATTCTTATGAATGATGAGGTCTTGGGATTTGCAAACAAAATATTCTTGGCAAAGTAATTTCAAAACCAAAGAAATGTGTCAGAAAATTAGATTTGTTTACAATATGAAAAGGAATGCTAAAATATGCTGCCTTCTTAGCGGACATAAAAATAATCATAAACTTATTTTGTTAACCTTAAGCTAAAGAAATTAGATCGTAAGCTTCACATTTACTTAATTTTATTCAGAGTTTCTTAAGTTCTAGAACAAATTAGAAATGTTGTTATATCACGAGATTCAATGAAGTGGATTTTATTGATAGGTTTACTTTATACCTCTCTCCCATTTACATTTCAATACCAATATCTAATGATCGACCTCTCAACTACTTGGCAGCCTACATTTCAGTCATATTACGTTTTTCATTCTTATTTTTTAATTCCAAAAAAAAAAACGAAGAAAAGATATAATAAAGTTCAAAACACCTGAATAAATCTAAACTCCCAACAGAAAGACCAAGTTCTGTATAAAAAATCGACTCAATTAAATAACATGTTATAATGAAGAAAACGATTGAAAACTTTATTCGACTGTGCCGAATCTTATATACCCTTCACAAACTACTACAAATGTACTACAGATTTCACCCGATGCAAAAAGTTGTTTGAGGGGTTTCAAGATCTTGTCTAGTGCTGTCAGAAAATTGATTTCAACATTGGACAGGCGGGCATCGTTAATTGAACTTCCCTACCTATAAGGATCTAGAATATACGAGTATATACTTTGCTAGGTCCGAAATGAATATTATAAAAATTACAAACGGAATGACAAACCTAAATACATATACGCTTTTAATTTTTGTGAAGGGTTCAAAAAGGAAGACGAGAAAGAAAAAATTAATAAAAAAAAACTCATTTAAAATAAATATTAAATCTATTTTTAAAATGAATATGTAAAGATCACGTTTCTCTTTTTATGAAAACGATATTTGTTTGTAATATTTGTTTAACTCAATAAAAATAATGCTAACTGACAGTTAAGCAAGCCAACAGACATACGGACGGTCACAAACGTAAAGGGATTATAGACGATATAGCAAGAAATATTAGGGTGAAACCAATTAAAAAATTAAGCAACCTAAATTTGTTCAATGAAAAAATTATAAAATATATTCAAGATATAAGCAATTATATGCTAAAATATGCGGATTGAAAAAAAACAAACAAAAAATTGGAGCGAAAACAGCTCTGCACTAAAGAAAAAATTAATTTAAAAAAATGCTATTTTAAAGAATTTCGATTCTAAGCAAATTTCTATGCTGAAATATGCTGGTATATAAATCAGTAAAAATGTCAACAATCATAAACATTTAATTCAATGCAGTGTTCTATAGTTTATTTGTTGTTAAAGATGATAAAAAAAAATATACAAATTAATCGAATATTTCCATATAATGGAAATAAGCATTTTTAGGCAAAAATATGCTGGCTTAAAAAACTACAAACAATATAAAATCAAGAGAGGTTTATGCTAAATAAACATAAACTATAACCAATAGCATGTTTTAAAGTGAAAATATCGACCATAGATTTTATGAAAGATTTGCATCCTTATTAAGGACACGCAGTTACGTCAAATATAAAATGCTTATTTTAAACTGTTTGTAAGCGATTTTTCGTCCCATTAAAGGACATTTGTTAGAGAACTTTCCTTATAGCACATTATAGAGAAATAAGCAAAAATATGCCAAAATATAGCAGCATAGAATAAAGGGCTAAATTGGCATGGCGAGAGTTCATTCTAACTAAAATTATTAAGGGAAGTAATAAGAGACGGAAACTGTTAAAACCATGAAAATTGTCTTCAAAAAGTTTGCATTTTAAAGCTTAACCTTGCTGTCAAATGCCTGCTTGAAAAATAAATGAAGTGTTTAATCAAACTCATTTTTAACAATTTTAAATTCTCAAACTTATTTAAACGAACATTATAACATGTATGGAAGAAACTTTTTTGACACAAACATATGCCTAACTAACACATCACACAATATCAGCACTAGCCTATTAAATATGTTATTAACTACGAAATGAGAAAAGAAAACAAGCAAAAGAATTTCATCAGCCAATGAATCAACCATACGTGTGCTGTGCTTGAGGTCGTCGTACGTGTTCCAACGCATAACGTAGCAACAACTACGTATAACATGAAAAAAAAGCGGTCAATATACAATTTTCCACTGCACTGACAATGCTGCATGCCCCAACAAACTCTAAAAGATGGTTGCCATAAAAATCAAGCAAACAAACAACAATGACGTTGGGTACCCGAAGAATACGATACTGACTGGCATGACAATGAAAGAGTTTGTAAAAAAAAATGAATAAAAATTAAACAAGCATCGTACTAAAAAAAAAAGGAAGGGTATGGCAAACACGTGAGGCACGCAAGCAAAGGCCAAGCAACAAAATCTTTTATACAACATGATCTTTATAACGAGATTTAAGAAAAAAGCATAAACCAACGATGCTGCTGCATTGTTAGCGGGAGGGGGACTTTTTAGATTCAACCACACAGCTCCACCGAAAAGGGCTTTATTTTGATGCTTCATTTTGTTTACTTGTATTGCGCCTGTGCCCAGTTTTTTTTCCTCTTTACAATTTCAAATCTTTTAACTCGTACCGGGAGGAGGGTTCTTTTCTTTTAGTTGTTTTCTAGTTTTGATTAAGTACAGATTCGTCAAGTTTGTGTTAATGTGAGAGGGGAGCAAAGATAAGGAATATTTCTAAAAGCGAGATTTTTTTTTTATGTGACAACCTTTTACTTTACACACAAGTTTGAACTGGTATTTCTGCTTTTTGTGGTCTTTTTGATAGTTGGGGAAAATGAATTGCTAGTTTAATAGTGTTTTTTTGAAATGAAATGAAATAATTTGAAATGTAAAAAGTACAGTAGTGTTGAAAGTGTGTACAGAAAAATGCACGGTCAAAGAACCCTTTGAGTTTAGATTAATTTGGCCCGGTTTTCTTTAGCATGTTGAATTTGAGAAAACAGTTCTGCAGTCCGGCTTGTGGGTCTCGAACCCTTCTGTACTGATCAGGATGGGCTGTTGTGTCCTGATACTCATATGGTGATCTCAGTTTCGATGTTTTCGTCAGTCACAAATGAGGATTACCAGTTAGTGTTGTCCACATTTGAATTATCTCTGAATGAAACCACCCCACAAAAGACTAAAGATGTTTCAACAGCATTGATAAGTGAATTGCTGAAAGCTTTATTTCATACATAACCTCATGCCACAAGATTTGGCAAAAACATTTGGTACAATTATTTTATAATGTCGCTCTGAAATATTGACCATAGACAACGCCGTTTAGGGTAGCCCCATTTCAATCGAAAAATCATCTTAAGCCACAATGATCCTTTTGGTGTGGCTACATTAACAGGCCAATTGGCTCTATATGGGACGACCACAACCGGCTTAATGCCCACCAGATGGCACTGCAACCACAATAAGTTACTGTTTGGTTTTGATGGTGTTGACGGCGATATGGATATGGGTGGCATGTTGAGGGTATGGTTATCTCTCGCGAAGTCGAAGTGAATTAGCTGGCAAGATCATGCCTGTCCGCCCTATCAGAAATTTTTTTGTGATATTGTCTTAGGCAGGCATGGTGCATCGAGGATAAGTTTCTGGGGAAGTAAGTATTAACGAAAACAACCCTTCTTATTTTTCTAAACTTTTTGTATGGGAAAATTTAAATTTTTAATGGTTTTGGGGGAGGAAGTTTCCCTTTTACACTCCCCTAGATACGCGTCTGATCTTAAGGCACAGGCTTATGAAATGGGCAGAAGTGTAATGAGGAAATCTTCTAGATTAAGCTAAATCTATGGGGCAGAATCCTTGCGAATTGAATAGCTCGGATACGTGCCGCTGTGCAAAAACAATTCAAATTCGATTACATTTTTAGGTGAAATTTATAATGAAAAATAAATTGAACTTTAGAAAAATTATTCATTTCTGCAAAAGTACATTTAAAGTACTTGTTTGTTATACTTATTCTTACAACTTATAAATTAAAATCTACTTAAAATCACATTACAGTAAATAAATTAAAAACCCATTAAACAGTTGAAATTTAGTTACAAAACATTACAACCAGGAGACTCTCACTAACGGGCCTGACTGTCTCTACTAATATATTTTCTTAAAACACAAACAAAAAAATGCAAATAGTCAACTAAAATAAATGTTGTATATTATCAGAAGAAAGACCACTGTATTTAGTACGTTTGTAATCACAAAGGCGGCGCCGGTTGAGGCCGCCATAAAACTAAACGCTGCTGGAGAGAGGGAGAGTACGAATGTGACAACGTAGCAGTGGAAAGCGTGTACGTAGAAAAAAAAACCTTATCTGTGTGTATGAATAAATCTCGCTTTGTGGTAGAAGGCTGCGGGTAATGTGTAATAAATGTGATAATAATGTCTGTATGGCTGACGGTCTGCCTGTCTTTATTGTATTTGTCGCTAGTGAACGTTGTAAGTGTAAGATACGATTTATCGTAACGGCAGCATTTTCTACAGCAGATATGAATTGTTTTCATAAAGAATACAAACTTTTGTTGCTTTTGCTTTCGGTCGTTGTTTACTGAAAGTGATAAGCTACACGAGCGAAGCAAAAAAAAAGCGCATAAAATAACGCGAGCGCTTAAGGTAACAAGTCAGTTCTAAAACAGATCACAACAGGCAAACAACTGACACTCTGTGAAAATTTTAATAAACACAAAAAGAATGAAAACTAATAAAATTAGTTTTCGCTTTTTAAAACCAAATTTTAATCAAAAATTTTACAACTCCAGCAATAACAACACGTGATCTTAAGTGTAAAACAAAAATAAACTTAAAATTGAACAGCAAAATGTGAAAATAAAGCTTTAATTAAGTGTTAAAAGTTTCTTAAGAAAACTGCCAACGACACTCTAAACGTAAAAACTTAAACAAAAGCTATAAAGTCTTAATTGTAGAAACACAAAAGCTTTAAAGCTCCCAGAGTTCTCAAATGTTTGAGTGTAGAAGAACTACCAGTTTAAAACTGGTAACTTTCTTTTCATCAAGCAATTGGTTGATAGGAAAAGAGCTTTATAATAAGGTTTAAGTGCCTAAATAAGGAAAGCTCCTAAAGATTGAGCCAAAAAGCTTTAAGCGTTTGAAAACGCTACAACACCAGGACCGGGCGTTATTTCTAAAGTGCAATTTGAAGCCAGCAGAAAGCCATTTAAAGACCCAAAATGTTTTTTGGAAAAGGATTTTTGCGGAGGGGAGAGTTAGCGATCATGGATCACATCACTGTGCAATAGTAAAGCTGACAAGCTTTTAAACTGTGTGTGGACGTTAAGAAATGTGCAATAGTGGCGTAACAGTTGCTAAACTGTTGCATGGAATGCAATTCCTTGGAAATTTGGTAAAACTTAAGTTAAGCTAAATTTTGTTGTTATTTTTATATTGTTGTTGTTAAGTTTTTGTTTTGTTAAGTTTTTGTTTTGTTGAATTTTCCTTTTTTGTCTTTCATTGTTTTCTGTTTTTAAAAAGCTTTAATTAGTTTCAAGTGTTATTGTTTAAAATTTAAAAAAAAAAAATTAAACAAATTCATTAAGCTTTTTTTATAACTTGAAGCTTTGATTTCTAAACTTTTTCTAAAATAATTGCCTTAAAAAGTATCTTGTACTCGCAATTTAAAGTTTAGTTAAAGCTTAATCATTTTGTTTTATTATTTTTTCAAAATTTTGCTGGCTTAAAGCTCCCTAAATAGTTTTCTCAAAATAATTATGTTGTTGTTAATGCTTTAATATTGTTGAGTTTTTCGTTTTAATTTCCCGTGCAATATAAAGGCTTTCTTGAACTTTCATTTTAAAGCTCTAGGTCTTTAATAAACTTCTCTTTTTAAAATAATTTTATTTCTGCTGATGTTATAAATAAAAAAATTATTTTATAAAAAGAATTTTATTAAAGACCTAGAGCTGAAAAATTAATTAAAATTAGAACAATTATTAAAAGAGTTTTGAAAATATTTTTATTATGATTTGCATATTGTGATTAATTATATATTTTGTTAAAGTCTTGTTCACCTCTTGATTTTTAAGCTTTAGGCTCTCAAGACATCAAGTAAGTGGAAAAATAAGATTTAAAAAACAGTTAAGCATCTAAGAGCTTAAAGCTTGATATATGTAAAAGCTGTGTTTTCATTTAACTTTTTAATTAATTGTTGATTTTTTCTTTTAAACTTTATATAGCTAAAATAATTTCACTTAATTTTTTATTTGACTTAAATAAAAAGAAAAAAAAAATAATAATAATTTTATGACGAGCTAAAAAACACGATTTTGTTTAAATATTATAAAAAATTTAATATTTTATTAGATTCATTTTAAAAATTAATGTTTCTAATTATACATTTTATAAACATTTAAAAATTACTTTGGAAATAAGCAATTTAATTTGTAATATTTTATATACATTATTAAATTTGTTTTATTATACTTTATTTTATTTCACTACTATTTTTTATACGTATTTTTTAGTATTTAAAAAACAATTTTTTTGGTTTTTTTATTTTTTAATTTTTTATATTAATTTTATATCTTTTAATTAAATAATTCGTAAATTTTTCTATTATAATTTTTAATTTTTGAAATTAAGTTTGTTTTAATATCTTTTTAATGCTGCATTAAATTCAACAAAATCTTCGAAAGTCTTCCATTATTTTTGTGGCATTTTTTATATTAATTTTTATGACATAATTATTTTTTATCGTTTAAATAAAATTATATATACAAAATATTAAGTTTAAATCTTCCATATTTTAATTTTTAAACTAATTTTCTTTTCATTTTTACATTTTTAAAATTTTCTTAAATTTATTTAATTTTTTTTTTTTAATTTAATTATTTAATTTGAAAAATTTCAAGTTTTTTTATTATTCATGTAAACAGCAGTTTGAAAAAAATATAAATATCTTGATTTATTTTTCCTTGTAATCATATCAGACATTTACTTTTAAACAAAAAAGTAGCATTAGTTCGTAAGCATTTTATATCTGACATTTTAAGACACATTTATAATTTTGTAATAAATATTAAAATAAAAATATTAAATTAATAAAATAGCTGTTTTATTTTTACTAATTTTTATGTTTTTAATTTAATATTTTTGTTTAAGAAGATATTGATTAAAAATCATAAATTCACAAAAAAAAATTACCGCAAAAGCTATAAATTCACGAAAAAATCGAAAATGGCTCGCAAGTACCAACAGAGAAAAAAATCTTAAACAACGAAAAATAAAAAAAATATATATATAAATTTGGTAGTATAAAAATATTTTTAATTTGTAATTTATTCGACTTGTAAACCTCTCGAAGGCGGTAGTGGTTCCATTAATTCATATTTGCATAATTTCATATTTTTTTGAAACGAATTTCTGCAGAACGAAAAATGACACTCAAGATGGCATAAAGCCGAAACCGGTTTCTCTCCAAACCGAACTTGACAAGGGATGATGGAAATTAATTCCAAAAATCTTCATTAAAACACCCTGTCGGAATACCAAATCATGAATCATATTTTTATTTTGATAGTAATTTACAACTGCCTTACTATCATTGAGTCTTGTGCGATCACTAACTAGCCTTTACTCTTGGCTAATGATTTCGGACTGTGTCGACCTTCTTCTTCAACACGGAGTTTTCTTGTCAATCCCTTCCGGTTTCCTTCCCTTTACCAATTAAACCCGAATTTCCTTCAGAGAATTCATATAATATCCACGAGTAATTGATAGAAACATGTCCACCCACACAAAGACCAAGCACCTTCTTGGTCACGTATGCTGTCCTAGATTAGTGATTTTTATAAGAAGAGTTTGGTAACTTCCCTCCGTTTGATTTATTTAGCCATATTTCTAGCAGAGACATGAAACTGTTAGCGGCCGTCAACACGTAAGGGTAGAAGTCAGAACTTCTGACTGTGCACTCAAGTACGGGAAGCCATACATTTGTACCGGTCAGCTGACGGCCCTCCGGCTGTGTAGCCCATAAAACAATTGGAGGCATGTTAGAAGTTGTCCTTCAACGGTTCTTTGTTTAGTTCATAAGGCCTTATAAATCATTCCCCGAAAATATAATCGAATGGTAAATGCTGGCTGCGTAACTCTCAATGAGTAATGACTCCCCTTTTTTGTGTTGTTTTCAATGTTAAAAGCATGAGCCGTGCAAATAGGATCACCAGGATTAAGAATTTTACAACCACTCTCTGAGCTTTAACTGCACTTTTTTACGAGATAAAAGAAAAAAAGGTTTTAACCTTTAGCAAATGCTGCCTTATTTAACCTCAATACAGCAAACATCTAGGATTTTGTAGGAGCTCTTCAGCTGTTATAAAATAAATATTATTGGCAAATGTCTAAACACTGTGAAACGAACGAATTTGTACTTCCAACATATCAATGTTTTATTCATTATTTGATTTAATTGATGCAATTATTTTTTTCTTTGATTTGCATCTTTTTAATTGATTTGAACAAAAATTTTAGCCGCCAAACCTTTCTTGGCTTATCATAAAAAAAGGAAGTCAATTCCTTTTTTCTTAATAAAGGCGCGTCATCTTAATCAATACAGGAAAAGGAGGACTCAACTTAGGGAAAGTAACAAAATCCTAACCAAAAGAAAAAAAGGTTATCAGATTGCATCACTAGGCCATTGGTATATACCCGTATAACAATGAACACGAGCTTCCTACAAATACCATAAGTCCCGAGACTTTTATCTGGCCAGGCCATTAAAAATGTATTTGCATTTTTTTCCTGTCACAGCAGGAGTTACGGCAGCCCGGTTATCTGCTCATACATGTGTTTGTGTTGTGTATAAGAGCGTATGAGAGTATGGTTAGAAACTCGAGATATAGCCTAAGAAAAATAACCTGACCCAGGCTAGACGTTGTTAAATGCCATGACTCACTATGAGATTTAGTCGTTAGACCTGTCAACGATTTTCATGTGTGCTGAAAAAGTTTTAAAATAAAATATGCGTGACAGATTTTTTTTACTGGTCTGTTCAATTTGCTTTATGTTTATGAAACATGTAGCAAACTGATAATTTTCGTGCGATGCATCAGGGATGCACTTTGAGGTGCAATTAACAAGAATAACAACAATGTAGGACTCAAGTGAAGCTACATTTTCAAAAATTTTCACCTTTATTTAATTTATTTTTAATTTAACACAAAATATTTAATGGAAAAATTTAGTGTTTGTATTATGCATTACAAAAAACATATGTTTTGAGAATTTTTGTGTGACAGTGTGGCGCTGCCAAAAACATTTAGCTGCAATTTTTACAGGGTGTCCCCGGGAAGGTATACTACTTTGTTTGTTTATAATTTTTGATTAAATGAAAGAGAATGGATCGTATATTGATAAATGTTTTATTTAATGTCGGCAATTATGTATGGAATACAATATCAGATATATCTCCGCCTCTGTTAGCCTCACAAATGCGAGCCCTTTTGAACACATTTTTCATTACATTCTCACACATTTCACGCTGTATTTCATTAAAATCATCACGAATATTTTGTTTGAGTTGCTCCAGCGTTTCTGGTTTGTTTGCATAAACCTTGATTTTCAGATATCCCCTCAAAAAGAAGTCCGGAGTAGCCAAATAAGGCGACCGTGGAGGCCAATCAACATCAGCATTCCTTGAAATAACTTGTTGTGGAAAGAGGTCTCACAGTGATTTCATTGTATGCCTGGCTGTATGCGATGTGGCACCGTCTTGTTGAAATCACATGTTAGTCAAGCCCAAAGCATGCAGTTGTGGCGTTAAAAAGTTTTCAATCATATCACGATATCGCTTCCCATTGACAGTTACCGTTGCGCCGTTTTCAGTTCCAAAGAAGTAAGATCCAATGATTCCTCCTGACCAACTTGCACACCAGACTGTCACTTTTAATGGATGCAAAGGTGACTGATGAACAATTTGAGGGTTTTCCATTGCCCAGAACCGACTATTCTATTTATTCACATATCCATTGAAATGAAAATGTGCCTCATCATCCTATTGGCATATGTACGGCGGCGTAAATGGTCTTCGGGAAGAAGCTATTGTGTCAACTGAATCTTAAATGGAAACAAATGCAAATCTTTGTGCAATATTGTGGCCAAAGTAGTTCTTTGAAGACCAAGCTCCTGAGCACGGTTGATTGATTGTTTTGAACACTTTCTTGAACAGCAGTAATGTTTTCAGCCGATCTTGCAGTACGTTGTGGTCCATGCTTGGGCCTATCAGCTACAGTCCATCTTTCTTAGAAATCATTCACTACACGATAAATAGTTCATCTTGTTGGCACGTTGTTTCTCTCAAAAATTTCACGTAACTTTCTCATCGTCACAGTAATCGATGCCAAATATGAACTGTCAAGACTAATGTTTACGAAAATGGCGGCAAAACCAAGTATTATACCTGCCCGGCGGACACCCTGTATTTAGTCAGATTTTTCGTAAATGTGTGTACGATTGTGCGGGACAGTATGTCATGGTCTTAAGCTATGCCCACACCACACAACATTGTTGAATATGTAGCTTCCTGATTTTAATAGAATAAAGTTAATATATTTCATCCATTTTGTTGGTCTCTATATGCTGATGCTACAGCTTAGTATATTATAGTAGTCAAAGCAATCTTTTTCAAAGAATTTCACAAGCTTTGAACAAATTTTATCATTGATTTGGATTTTTTTCGGAATGATAAAATGTGTCCCATATTTTCACAAGCATACGAATTTTATATTTGAGATAATAATAGACTCAAATAGAAATTTATGAATAATTTTTTAGATTACAATAATGCAATAAACACTGGTTAATGGATACAGAAAGAAAATGGTCGAGTTTGGTCTTCTCTCCGTAAGTTATTTTATGTGCAATTTTACTACCACCTCATTGACTAAAGGTAATTTATTTGCCTAATTTGACTTTCGTCTTACTCGTGTAGCCTGTCTGAGTTTGAATAATAGACATTAGATACCTTAAAAACTATATGATCGCTCAAGATCGACCCTTTGAAACTAACATACCGCCTTTTTTTAAGGAAAGTGAACCGATTTAAACAGGTCAATGTAATATTTAATGCAAACTTTGTTGAGTACAGAATTTCACATTTTGCACTGGTAAATTGATCTTGAAGAAGAGCGATTTAAAACACCTAGATCAGTTTCTATGGAGGGAATGTGAAATCGCTAGTCTGCATTGAGAGGCCAGCAAGGGTTAACAAATGATACAGAGAACTGGCAAAGATTGGGCCCCCCTATTGGATTCCAGCGGAGCATTTCGCTGGTCTGATACCTGATACTTTTTCAATAAGTTGTACACTTTGTTTATAAATGTTTTTTTAACAGACGATATAATTTGTTCATTACGAACCTTTTTGAATATTTTTCAAATCTTAAAAAAAAAAAATTGAGTCCTCCCATTTCATAGTTAAAACAAAACTAATGATCAATAGCTTGTTTTATGAGTTGTGTAGCACCCCTGACTACTTAAAGAGGGAGGAGCTGTTTACTCAGGCATGTCAAAGCACTACCAGCGCACTGTACGAAGCAATAGAACTAATTCTGTGATAAACAATCGTGTTTGCTAGCAGTGTTACCTACCTAAATGACTAACTCAATAGAAAATAGTTTGCTTACCTGCTGAAATGATTACCTTTTTAGTCTCCCTTAAAGATAAATATGCAACAAGTCTTATAATACATATGTTCCTGTTTTCAATTAGGGGTTGCTAGAGAGTCAGCCTGCAGTCCTATAAATAGCTAAACATTTGTTGTTACAAATCAGTTGCAAAAAATCGTTCATAAAGAAAACATTTTAAAGAAGTTGGAAGCAATTTAAAAAATAAAGAATCCATAAGAGCTGTATTGAAAAAATAACACATATAACGCTGTTATCAAAAAGCTTTCACCATTAATATAAAAAAGCCTTTTAACAATGTTTCACCAAAAAAAGCTTTTAAGTTTGAAGTCATTGTTTGTTTTTCAACAAAAACAGAACAGCTTTATTATGATATATCATCAAAATTGTGATTTTTAGCTGTGGTGGCAACAAGGAAAGTCTTCAGCAAAAAAAAAGAAGTCTCTGTGAATATGTCCAATCAAGTCTCGACAGCTGTGATAAACAACCTGTGATGAAACCTCTAACACGCTACATTTGATGTGATGAACTAAATGTGATGTTCTGATAAAGCAGATTGATGATCGTAGGACGGAAATGTTCATTTTCAATGGTGCAGCAGTAGTGATAACATTTCAATAAGCTGTGATACTTTTTAAACTGCCATGCAGTTAAAAGTAATTTTTTATTTGTTTCCAATAAAGCTGTGCAAAGCTTTTGAAGTATCCGCAGCTGCCTTTCTCATGACAGAATATTTTATATAAAGAAGCGTTGTCATAATGACTCTTGCAATGGACTGGAAGCTTTAATATTTCTGCCAATTCGTTTCAACAAAAAGCATTAATTTTGTTTAAGATCTTTCTTACTGTAAGTAGTAATTAAAAGTTTTTATATCTAAATAATACACTATGAATCGCTTTTTCTAATTATAAGCTTACTTTATCACATAAATATCTTTGAGTTCTTTAAAGCTTTAGTATATTTAAAGTTTTCATTGAACGTAGCTGCAAATTTGTTGTAATATTTAAATGAAATCTTTAATTATTTGTCATAAATGCAAATGTTTATTAAAAGATTTCACATCAAATGTCCTAAATTGCTTAATATTATAGCTTTCAATCAAAACTTCTAAAAATATAAAAAGCTTTTTGTAACAAAAATCCATGTTAACTGTAACTAAAAGCTACAGTTTTTAATAATTGCTAGTGATAAAGAGCTTTAATTTTTTGTAATTAAACTTGGATTTCTTGTGAACATTTGAAAGCTTTGTTGCATATTGTGATGATTGTTTTTTTTTAAATTTAAATAGAATAAATAATGTTCAAGGCTAAAAGCTGTTATTAAAACTAATTAAAATAATTTTAAAAGCTTTTATATTGAAAGCCATTTACAATTGCATAAAAACTTAATTTCTATTAGCTTTTTCTAATAGCTTTTGTGATATTTTTTGCCACATTTGTTAAAGCTTTAAATTCGACACGTTCTGTGATATAAGACGCTTGGAGTTTTTTAATAACCCACAAAGCTTTAGTTTTATTTACCTTAAAAGCTTATTTTATCAGCCTTTTTATATTTTTTATTTAGTTAGGACTTTTTTAGGACTGTTAACTTCTGTGATATTTAAAAATGTTGAATGCTTTAACTTGAATTATTTAGTTAAATTTTTTTTGTTTTTAGCAATTTAGGTGATATTTTCAGTTTAATTTTAAAAAACGATACAAATATTTTTTTACTTATTACTTTTGCAATATTTATATTTTGTTTATAAAAGCTTTGTTTTTTGTTATGGGACTATTGTGCAATATTTAAAATTTTATTATAATTTTTCTTTTACATCTTTCTTTTGCAATATTTATATTTTGTTTATAAAAGCTTTGTTTTTTGTTATGGGACTATTGTGCAATATTTAAAATTTTATTATAATTTTTCTTTTACATCTTTCTTTTGCAATATTTATTTTTTGTTTTTAAAAGCTTTAATTTATTGTATGGGACCTTTGTGCAATATTTAAAATTTTTTTTAATATTTCTTTTTTATAAAAGCTTTAATTTTTGTATAGGCCTATTGTGCAATATATAAAATTTAATTTACTATTGTGATATATTTTTTAATTTTATTTTTCCTTAAAAAACTTACTTTGCAATAATTTTTTAATTTTATAAAAAGCTTCTCTTGTGATTTTAATGCATTAAAAAAATTGGGTTTTCTCTCGTATTTTTCTTATATACAATTAAAGGTGCAATTAAAGCTTGCCCTGCTTATAATATACTACGAAAGATCTTAAAGCTTTAATAATAGTGCAACATGCTCATTTTCTTTTGTTACTTTTAAAGTTTATAAATATTGGTGAAATGAATGTGTAAAGTTTCGCAGCTTTTAATGTAAATACTGCTAATCTTAGCTTGTAACTATAATTTTGATGTTTTGGTTCAAAGTTTTAATTTAGCTTTTAAACACAAGTGGCTTCCTCCATTAGTGCCTTTATAATACAGTTAGTTTTAATTTTCTAACAAATGTTTTATTATTATTATATTTTTTTAATTGCTGCCTTTACATAAACACTGTATTTAAATTAAGTCTAGTTAAATAAGTGTATTATACACAAACATTATCATTATCCTTGTGCTTCCCTTTCAATATAAATGTAAGCTTTTTCGATATTGGTAATATGTAATTTTGATTTTAAGATTTCTATTATCAACCTAAATATATCTATATTTAGAAAATTAATTTTAAGTTCGAAGTATTTCAATAAAATTTTTACGACAAAAAATTAATGTTTATTTTATTGGCTCGTTTTTATTATTTTGAAACATCCCCAAGCAATTAGATAGCTAAATTTTTATGCCGGCATTTTTGTAGTATTGCGGTATGGTGGTAACCAATATTTGTAATGCCACCGTCTACAGACTATTGGGAAGTTGTCTCTCTCTCTCTCTAATTTAGAATTATTTTCTCTGGATTATTTTCATCACAGTTTTTTTTTTCTTTAATTTTACTTCCCATCATTTAGATTGGAAGTTCTATGGGCATTTATTTTTTCTCTTTTTATCTTAGTGAATTTTATTAATTTCTTTCACAAAAAAAATAATCGCCTTTAAGTTTCGTTTAACTAGTTCCTTCTCTTTAATTATTTAAAACGACAATATTTATTAGCCAAGACGCACTTGCCTAGAACATTTTTTATTCCATTTCCAAATTTGAATAAAAAAATCATTCTTGATTTGATATTCCGACAGGGTGTTGTTGTAGATTGGCCTCCAAACCAAAAGGGATGACGGAAATTCGTTCCAAAAACCTACAATAAAAAATTCTTTATCAATTTACAAATAATTTTTGTAACTGGTTAAAACTATGATATCAGCAACTTTTTTTGATGCCAACACAGCATAAAACCCTCTGGCATCAAAAAGTTATTTCCGTCGAAATGTTATCGTCTTTGTTATTTTAAGCATTTTTTTTTTTTTTTGCAATTTGAGAATTCCTGGATACACGGAGACTGTTTTTGTATAGAAAAGCCTTTAAAGACTACTTAATATGGTTCCAATATTTTAATTTATAATTTATTGAGAAACTTCAGTCCAAAATACGAAAAATCGAACACGATATCGAAATTTTGTTTTAGGTGCTTAATTTATATTTGAATTTTCTTAGATCATAAAAACTACTTACAGATAAGAATTTCTTCAATTACCTTATCTTAAATGTCCCTATTTTTCTCGCTGTCTTTTAAAAAATTTTTTGTTTTTCATAAATTACAAACAAGTACAGGGTGTCCGCCGGCAAGGTATACTACTTTGTTTTGCCGCCATTTTGGTAAACATTAGTATTGACAGTTCATATTTGGTAGTCGTGAAGTAGAGACGTGGCAAATTTATTATGGAAAAATATTCGGTAAACCAACGTATTTTAATCGTTAAAACATTTTATCAAAATCAATCATCGATTACTGTGACGATGAGAAAGTTACGTGAAATTTTTGGGAGAAACAACGTGCCAACAAGACGCACTATTTATCGTGTAGTGAATGATTTCGAAGAAAGACGGACTGTAGTTGTTAGGCCCAAGCATTGACCACAACGTACTGCAAGATCGGCTGAAAACATTACTGCTGTTCAAGAAAGTGTTTAAAGGAGCTTGGTCTTCAAAGAACAACTTTGCCCACAATTTTGCACAAAGATTTACATTTGTTTCCATTTAAGATTCAGTTGACACAAAAGCTTCTTCCAGAAGACCATTTACGCCGGCGTACATATGCCAATAGGATGACGAGGCACATTTTCATTTGAATGGATATGTGAATAAACAGAATAGTCGGTTCTGGGCAATGGAAAACCCTCAAATTATTCATCAGTCACCTTTGCATCCATTAAAAGTGACAGTCTGGTGTGCAGTTTGGCCAGGAGAAATCATTGGACCTTACTTCTTTGAAACTTAAAACAAGTTATTCCAAAGAGTGATGATGTTGATTGGCCTCCACGGTCGCCTGATTTGACTGCTCCGGACTTTTTTGTGGGCATATCTGAAAAGCAAGCTTTATGTAAATAAACCAGAAACGCTGGAGCAACTCAAACAAAATATTCGTGATGACATTAATGAAATACCGCGTGAAATGTGTTAGAATGTAATGAAAAATGCGTTCAAAAGGGCTCGCATTTGTGAGGCTAACAGAGGCGGACATTTATCTGATATTGTATTCCAAACATAATTGCCGACATTAAATAAAACATTTATCAATATACGATCCACTCTCTTTCATTTAATCAAAAATTATAAACAAACAAAGTAGTATACCTTCCCGCCGGACACCCTGTATCAACGATTTACAATGAAATACATGAAATTCCAAATTTTTTGTAATGTTCGAAAATTCTAACTTAATTTTGAATTTGTGTTTTGAATTTCAAAAGTGGTTTTTAATACTTTTCATTAAATTTGGATGCCTAAATATATATTACTTGTTTGTTTTAAGTTTAATTTATTTTTCTGGGTCGTAATCTTTTCCACAAATTGTAATATTAACGAATAGTAGGGACTTTTCATTTCGTATCTTCGAAATTTTAAAGCATAAAATTTTAATATAAAAAATAGTTCTATATTAATGGAAAATACTGAAATATTCAAAACTTTTACTTTTAGGCAATGTTCGAAATTTCGAACTTTATTTCGAATTTAAAGTTGTTTTACAAAAGAAGTTGAATTATTCTTAAACTAAGATTTTTAAGTTAATATTAGTTTTAATATTAAGAAAAGTCGACAAAATTAGTTCAATGGTTAAACCAATTTTTCGTAGATGAAGAGTTGCGTTAATTTCACATTGAAGATGTGAAGTGAACTGAATTTTCCCTCTAAGCAGCATGTATTAGAAACTTCCTATAGGTTCTTAAGATTTGGTGGTAGTTTCAGTAGGAGTGGTTTAGGTTAGAAATTGTTGTCTTAAAAATCAACCCTTGTAGTCAACACTTCTTTGTGAGAATGACTGAAAAGATATGAACATTATTTGTCTTTGTCTTTGTCTTATAGATGGGGTGTTAAATTTATTAATTGCATTTTTATTTAAAGATTGAAAGATTAAAGCTTGTTTACTTTTTTATTTGTTGTTTGTTTAGTTTTTTGTAAAAAAGGATTTTTCCTTTAAAAAAAAATATTTATCCTTGATGTCTATGTGTCTATTTTTGTTCACGTGTAAGTCACACTTTGTGTTTTAACCGCTTTTTTTATTTGACACTTTACTCTTATTAAGACAAGTGTTTTTGGGTACGAGTTTTCCTTAAACAATCCATTTTCTTTTATTTTGCTTAAAATTAACACAAGTATGTTAAAGTTGGTGTTGTTGATCGGCCTGTTTTATGATTTTAAGGTGTAAATAAAATCACAGGAGAGATTCAAAAAATTCATTTTATGGAATTTTGTTTTTGTAAGAGTGTTATATTTCAATGTTTTTTATTACCTAAAAATGGCATAGGTTTTAAAAGGCTTTAATATTTAAACAGTGAGCCACTATGCAAACGGAAAATTTTATACTTAAAATTAAATTTCGAAATTATGTTTAAATTTTCGAACATTCCTAAAAACTCGAACATCGGCTAATTGCAATGAAATTTACTTAAAATAACTTTAAGTCATAATTTTATATACAAAATTATTTATATTGAAAAACGTATGATTTTAAATACGAAAATAATGTGTGAAGTGATTTCACGAAAAACCGAACAAATATTACAAATCCGCAAGCTTAATGCAATTAGAGTACCCTGAATATGATCTTAAACTCTAATAGGAACTTTAAAAAAATTTTCGAAATTAATTTCGAATTTTCGAACATGGCTAGAAATAGAAAAAATATTTATAATTTTTTCTTTATTATCTTTTCGCACTCGAAATCTGTTCAATGCGAAAGAAGAAATGTTCGGATTTATTTTCGAATTACGAAACAACCATTCCAGCATTAAGAAATCGCTTACTGGAAAAATAATCAACCATATTTTTGCCTTAATTTGATTCAAAAGTAATGCCTAAATATTGCCTAGTCTTTAATTGTATTTGCGAATATTTTCGAAGTCTCTGTATTTTGATGGTTAGTGTCAGGATTTTTTTTTTTTGTTTTCGAACATCGAATACTATTCTAAAACTGCAATTTTCAAGTGCTACCTCAGCTCTGCAGGCAAAACTGTTCCGTCTCGTAAATAGTAGGAAAATAAATTGTTCGGTTCACAAAGGGTTAAAGTGGTTGAGAAGTTCTTCACTATTTTAAAATAAGAACTTTTTACATATTTCAATTACTTTAGATATCGTTATCTAATATGTAACTCATTTCAGTCTATTTTTAACATCTCCATAAAAATCATTAACACATGATGTATCTCATATAAACAAAACCTTTAACTCTGATATATTTGACACTATAAAAAAAATGTAAGAATAACAAAACACAAATATAATTGACTCAATGTGCTAGAAAAGGAAATATGTATCTGTAGGGCGTCTTTTCTAACACACACGCACACAAATCTAACAACCCTAAATGGTAACGTAGCAATTACACGATATGGGGTATAAATACATGGAGTAGGACCTTTGAAAAGTCAGTCTAACTCATACCATCAAGCAGCGAACACAAGTATTCTTTCCATTCCCATAGGAATGGTTAGAAATGCTAAAAAAAACGTGTTAACCGTTGTACTAAAAACAAAGCAAGAGAGGCTTTCCTGAAATATTGGAAAATTTAAACCGAATCAAAGACTTTTGCTGTCTCCAGAAGTCCAACAAGCAAGCAGTGCTTAAATTACATCTTAAGCAGCCATTATTCGTTCGTAGCGGCATTTCCAGCGGGACAACAGGTGAAAAATCCTTGGCTTTGACGTTGCTGCAGAAAGGTGGCTAGACTGTTTGTTCGTTTCCCATGGTTTAAGAGCTTTAATCAACCTCTTTTGCTGGTTTTAAGGTTCCAAGAAAACCAGCAGCAATTCTGTTTTAAACAGAACTTTGAAAACAACGCTTTATTCAATAGCTTTAATATTTTTCTGATTTTAAATCGATTTTTTTCAATGTGATTTTTTGAAATTTCATATTTTTTTATTTAAATTAATTTTTTAAATCATTGTCTTCCATTTTAGTGTTTAAGTTTTTAAATTTAATTTTAATCAAAGTCTTCCACCACTTGTAGTTTTAAGTTATGTAGTTTATTATAGTTTTTGCGGTTTGTTTGTTTTGCTTTAGTTTCATATTCGCTATGAAATGTAATTAATTATTTAAGTTTAGTTTTAATCAAATAAATTTTCTTTAGAAAATATTTCTAAAGAAATACCCAAAATATTTCCGTATTTTTATTACTCAAGGTAAACAGTGCAACAATTTAAATTTGGAAGAATTTTAACTAGAAGTGAGAGAAAAATATTCAGAAAATTTTAATAAGAAATTTAAAATTATTTGCCAATATTTGTTAAAACAATGAACAAGTCATTTTCTAACAAAATTCCTCTTTTGTAATTTAAAAAATTTGTCAAAATTGAGAAGAAAGTGTGAGAAAAACGTTTCTGAGTTTCATAATGCAACGACTTGCATTTCGAATCTGGAAGTTACAGCGAAACGAAGTGCAAAATGATTATTATATTAAAGGTAAAAGCTAGAGTTGATATTAAAGTGGAAATTCTATATTTTAAGCATAGTTCGAATTTTCGAAATTAAGTTCGAATTTTCGAACTTACCTGAAAAGTTTATTTGTGACTTGTTAATAAAATAACTCCTAAGAACAACCACAATTTTATTCTTTTCCTATGAAATTTGGCCTTTCGAACTGATAAACTAGTAATTTTCTAACAAAATCCGTCATTTGAAAGTTAAAAAACTTGTTGAAGAAAGTATATAAAAAGAATTTTTGAGTTTTTTCTTGCACCCACTTGCATTACGAAATTTGAAAATACAGCGAGACGAAGTGAAAACGTAAACATAAAAGCTAGGATTGAAACTTGCATGAAGAGTTTATTTTGAAGCTAAAGTTATTTCCTATGAAATCAATCCCTTCGAAATATTAAAACATTTTTAGAAAGCAAATTTCGAACGATAATGAAATAATAAATAAATGATACAAATAATAAAAAGGTATTTATTCCTTTCATAAAAACAATAGAGTCTAAAAACTTGAGTGGAATTAAGTTTTATAAGCGTAGATTTACCTATTCAGTGACTAATTCGCAAACGGTTGTTTAAAGCAGATTAAAGGCAATTTTTTATAGCGATAAAGCTATGTGGCTAATCATGAATTTTTAATTCTTCTATGAACAAGATTAAAAAATGCGAGTTTTTGCGGGTGCGCCTGTTGCTTACAGAATATTTTGTTAAAAATATTCCATAACTTTTATTTAATTTTTTTTTAACTTAAGAAATTAATTACATAAAAGTAAAACAAACACACCGAATTATATTAAACTTAAATTTAACTTAAATATACAAAAGAAATAAATTTATTATTATCTAAATTAATTTGGAAAATGGCGATTATAAAAAATTACATATTAAATGTAAATTGCAAGCTTTAACAGAATAGTTTATAAAATGTAAAATATAAAATAAAAAATATTAAATACAATTTATAAGATAAGAAATAATAATGAAAATAAAGTAAAATCTAAATTTAAAATAAAATGGCAAGTACAATAAATCAAAAAAAAAAAAAAAAAATAATAATAATAAGAAAGAAAAAAATTAATAAAAGTTACAAAATTGAAATAAAAATGTACATGAAATTAACTTGAAAATTAAATAAGTTCTAAAATAATAAAAATTCTATTAAAAAAAAAAAGTTTAAAATTAAAGTTCAAGTATTTTAAGCTGACAGTTTTAAAACACGAAATGAAAATTAAACTAATTTGGAACACAATGGTATAAAATTGAACCAGAGTAATTTTTCTACAACGATTTTGTACGGCAGTTTTGTTTAAAAATTTTCAATTTTTTATAACAATTTTTTTGTACATGATGTTTTTTTTTAAATTTTTTGTTTTATTTTTTTTTTTTGTAATTTTACGATATTTGTATTTTAATATTTTTCAAAAAATTCCTAAAAGATTTCTTTATTTCTAAATAATTTTCTATAAAATTTTGCTAAAACAATTTTTTTTTTTTAATTTTCAACCACAATTTTCTCTAACGTTTTCTGTAAAATTTCCTAAATAATTTTTCTAGACCAATTTTTTTTTTAATTTTTTACGACATTTTTCTATTTAAAATTTCTCTAAAAATTTTTCCTAAAACAAAAAAAAAAAAAACTAAAACTTAACAATTGTCTATAAAATTTTGCTATAAAAATTTTCTCTAAAGTTTTCTAAACAAATTTTCTATAAGAATTTTATATTGCGTTTTCTTTAGAAGTTTTCTCTAATAATTTCTCTAAAATTTCCTAATAAAAATTTGGTTAACTAATTTTCAGTAATAATTTCCTGGCATTTTTATTTTACTTGAATTTTTTCCTACAAAATTTTGCTATAACAAATTTATCTAACAATTTCTCTAACTATTATCTATATAATTTTTCTAATTTTTTTTTTGAATTTTTAAAATTTTTTTTTAATTTTTGAAATTTTTTTTTTAAATAATTTTCTATACAGTCTGATAAAGTCGGTATAATTAATGATTCTGAGTAGAGCACTTTTAAAAGGTTAAAATCAGTATCGCTACTAGTTTTCTTCAAACCTTGAAACAACCAAAAGAGGCAGACTGCTGGAAGCTTCCAAACCTGATAAAACAAACAGCGAAGGCTCCATTCTGCAGCAACGTCAAAACCAAGAGATATTTTATTTCTTGAACTGCTGGAAATGCCGCTAGTAATGGCTGCTGAGTATGTACTGAACTTACTGTTTGCTGGCGGGTCCTCTGGGAACAGCAATCGGTCCTTATGATAAATATTGCAAATGTCACCGGGCCCATAGTGGTTTTTAAAAGCTGCTGGCAATTGTTGATGAGGAAAACTTTTAGCTTATTTTAACTTTTTTTTTTTGATTTTCCGGCCATTATTTTGTTGTCCGGCAAGAATATTTGTGCTTACTCTTCAACGTTAGGAGTTTGACTGATTTTGTGAAAATGCTACAGCATCTATTTATACCTACAGTCTTGGTATGTAAGTTGTTGTTGTAGGTGTATTTTCAATATTCCACTGCTAATTGATATTTTAGGGGTGGAAAATTTTAAATCCAGGATAATTTTTGTTACTACGTTGCCTTTTCATTTATATTGATAACACGTTGTCATGGTTTATTAAAGGGAAATTTGCTACCTTTGTTGATTTGTGTTAAACCCAAGGTTATTTTCTTTTGAACTAACTACAATGTGTTTTAAATATGTTCACAACAACCTTGAATGTTTGAAATAAATTGAAGAAAAATTTGCCTGCATTTAAAATTTTCCTAATCACAATCCGTTCTAAGAACCTCTGGTTTCAGGTAGTTGTAAACAGTTTTAGCGATTAAGCCTCCAAGGTTATGCTGAGCTAAATAATTCCCTTGAAATCTTAAGTATTCCTAGAATTTTAAAAATAAAAAACCTTGAAATGAGAATTAGTTCTAGAACTTTCTTTCCAGAAATCATTACCAAAATTCGAGTTTCGTTTGTAGAAACAAACTGGTCATTTCAATATTATTCGGATAACTTTTTCCTTCATTGAGGCAGCCTATGAATCTTGTGACTGATTTATCAGAAAATTATTTAATTTTTTAAATGGCACGAATAAATAAATGGTCACGTAGGCTTTTTGACCGACACAAGTGGCAACGAAAGAAGACAATATCTAGAAAAAACCTATTTTGTTTCAACGTCTTCAGAAATACCTCTCTGACCACTTTGGAGGAGTATTTACAGAATAATGATGATAATTAAAAAATAAATCCAATCCAGGAATATTTTAAAAATTTTTTTATAAAACGCGCTTTCAACCAAAGGTAAAAGACAATTTATTATAAAATGCTCTATTTCGTAAGAATATTTTTTTTATAAAGTACTCTTTGTGAAAAGTACTTTTTTATAAGAGCTACTTACTACTTTACTTCTGGAAAAGTTATTAAAAAATAAAACTCTGGTTTTTTATACTTCGATATCCCCCCATACATTAATAGTAATAATAAGAAAAAAAACTCATCATATCCGATCGAAAATATTTATATTAAAACGTTTAAATGTAAAATAAAACGACTAAAACCGGAGACCGAAATTTAAGATCGTAAACAATCCTTTGCACCGGGAAAAATCGCTGATATATTTTTATTAATTCATACCTTTGTGAAGGGTATATAAGATTTTAAACAGCCAAATATAGCTGTCTTACTTGTTTAAAAAACTTTTATTTCCGAATAAAACGGATAAAGTTGCAGGGGGTAGACTACGCACTCGTATTAAATGTTCAACATTAGTTGGATCAAATAATCGATGTTTACAATAGACACTAAATTAGTAGAAAGACACAGTTAATGCTGATCACTTGCATAGCGGCACAGAAAATACGCATTGAATTATTTTTCAATACTTTAACAATTTATCGAATTATTAATAAGAAAACTTTTTCTTTCTTAATTGAAAGAATAGAAACGAAACTAAAAATTAAATTTAAAAAAACTTATTTTGTTTCTTTTTTTAGTACAATTATTTATTATGTATTTTACAAAACTTTTATTATTTATTAAAACTTAAATCTAAATAATTTTTTATGAAAAAAAAAATATTTTTGTTTTTGAAATATTTTTTTTTTAAAGCAAAACAAACAAACCGGAAGACAATGATTTTGAGTTGATAACTTAAATTTAACTTAAAATCTACTACATTTCATACATACATGATTATTACACTTAATTACAAATTAGTAATGACGGCGATTGTATTAAAAACTAAATTAAATTATGTTGTATCACAGTTGATTGCCACAAAGAATTGCACTTGTTGTCCTTTAATTATGTGGGTTGTATTAAAGCTTTATACCATAGACTGTCTAGAAAAGAATCCTTAGGTAGGATCTGCTCCAGAGAAGCCATTTAAATTTAAGAATAAGGCACATTGAGGTGATGGAAGCCAAACCTTAATGCTAAAGATGATGTGAAAAAAATTTAAGAAGAGGTTTCACAAAACGCTACATGATGAGTTTATTATTTTTCCACAGCCTGAGCAACTCTAAAGTTTCATATTTATGAATGATGAATACTTTTTCGAGCTACTTTGAGCCAATGTGCTGGTGTTCATGCCCCTTTTTTGTTTTGTAATAAAAAGGGGAGAGTAACGTTTGTGCTTGTATTTTAAAGAATTGTTCCTCCTCTGAGTTGTAGACACTTTGGAGTTGTGTTTTAAACTGATTTCATAACGAAATATCGCCAGTATTTATACTCAAAAGAATATAAAAAAATATATATACTGGCTATAGGAATTTATTTCTCATTGCTGCTAACAAAGCAATTCAAATGTTTTTAATATTTGAAAGAAATTGGGGTTGTTTTTTTTATTGGATAAATTTAATGTTTGTTTTAAGAAAGATATAGAATTTTTAAAGAGCGAAAGAGAAAAGCAATGGATTATTCAAGCAGGTAGTTTTAACCAATTTTTTTATAGCATTTTATTTTCATAAAAGAGAATTTTATACAATTGGTTGTTTTGTCAAAGGTCAGTATTATTTTTTTGTATGGCTGCTTTATAGTTTATATTTTATTTGGAATAGCTTTAAATTGGTCTTAATGAATATGTTTTTTTTTTCAAAGATTTTCTTTTAATGTTCGAAATGTTTTGCTTAATCAGGTTTTGTATAATAAATTTGTGTGGGTTTGCTTATCTTTAATTTTTTTGTTATAAAAAGATGCTTGAAACTCGTGCTCAACATACTTTGGTATTGTTTTTCATTTGATTGTATTTTTGTTTTGTAGCTCCTTCTCGAAAAAGATTATCTTATATGGTGTCAATGTTCTTAAGCTCAAACTCTTATCTTCTTAACACTGTTGTAAATTTAAATTTTTGAAACATAAAAATATAAAAAAGACTATATGGGTAACTTATATATTTCCACATAGTTTTAAATAAAGTGATTAGGGCATCAGGGCATAAACAATAAATTCAATCAAAGAAGCCTTTACTCTCTAACCAGGCGAATCGTTTCTCACAAATTTAATGACTAGAGAACTTTTTAGGAACATAAATATGAATATATTAAATGCCGAAATAAACCTTCAAAGGAATTGTGAAAGTGATCGTGATAGTCCACCTATATGTGACCGGGAATAAAGAGAGCTTTTGATCGTTCTAAGGTGTAAAATTATGCCTAATTTAATTTGAAAAAATTCTATGTAACCCCCTGCAATTGTAGAAACTGTTGCTTATATTATGTATTTGTTTTTGAATTTTAAAAGAAGTACCTCTTTAATTGTTAATAAGAAGCACTAAAAATGAACTTTTTAAGTAAAAGCACAGGAAAAGTAACGAAAGATGACACTGAAGGTGGCACATAACCGAAACCGGCTCGTCTCCAACCCAAACTTGACAAGATATGATGGAAAATTAGTTTCAAAGATCTGCATGAATAGTACTTTCTAAAGAAAGTCGTTTTAAAGAAAGTTAAATGTATAAAATTATCTTAAAAAAAAAAGTAGCTTAAAAAGGAAGCGCTTAGAAAATTAACTTTTCAAAAAGTACCCTTTTAAAAAAGTACCTTTTAAAAATAGTACCTTTTTAAAATAATACTTTTTAAAATAATATCTTTCATTAATAGTATGTTTTTAAAACAATAGCTTTAAGAAAAGGTACTTATAAAAAGTACCTTCAAAAAAGAAGCTTCTAATGAAAATTCTTTAAAAAGTAATTTCTAAAAACACCCTTTTCAAAAAAGAACCTTACGAAAAAAAAATACTTTTATAAAAAGAGTATATATATAAAAACACATTAAATCTTTTAAGAAAAAGTACTTTAACTATATGTGTGTACTATTTTGAAATAAAAAGAACCTTTTAAAACAAGTACTTAGGAAACTGTACTGTGTTTACAAAAAATATCGTCTAAAAAGCCAAGTATTTAAAAAAAAACTAACTTAAACGTATTTATTCGTTGAAAATTGCATTCTAAAAAAGTACTTTTAAAAAAGTACCTCAATAAAAGCACCTTCGAAAACAAATAACTTGAAATAGGTTTTCAATATAAAAAACCATTTTCAATACTCCTTTTTTGAAATTATTGTTTTATAAAACTCTTTATGAAAAAGTACCTTAACAGAAACCGGCTTTTAAAAACCACTTTTCGATATTGACCTCTCAAAGATTACATTTGCAAGCATGTCTAACTTGAAAAACTTACCTTTACTTGCAGTACTTTTCCAGTAAAATACTTTGCAAAAAAAAAGTACGCATCAAAAAAGTAGATTTTCTATTCTTAAAGAATATTCCCAAACATTCCCACACTTTAGACACAATGTTGAAGGCTCTTCTGGCTTTTCAACCTTTTAAAAATCGTTGGAAACAAATTTTTTAGTAAAATTGTAACAGAAATTTTCGAATATTTTCCCATGAATCTACAGTTCCATTTGTTTTTTATGTGTTTTATAGGATACAAAAGAAAACACACGACTCATTGTTGAGCCAATGGCTCAATAAAAGCAAACTATGTACATGCACACATATGTATGTAGTTGAGACTCGTTGTATATATGAACAGGGTTAGTTAGACACGCTTATTTGTGCTGCCAGCACGACACACTTTTCCATGAAGGACACCAAGCCATACGAAAATTTTCAACACTTTTTAACAGAAAAAGTCAACAAATGTGGTTCTGTGTCTTTTTTTTGGGGGGTATCAGATGCCCTTGTAGTAAGTCAGTTGCAATTTATTTACCTCGAACGTTTTAAACGTCAAAAAGCAACGCCCTTTAAACTCATTCACAATTAAAACATGTTAACGTCCTTGATAACTAACCCCATTGCTCAATTTTCCACAATTTCCCACAATTTGTAGGGTAAAGCAGCAGGTCACACGCTTTTGAAGGCTCAACAAAAGATATATTGAGCCTCTTGTCTCACAGTTTCTTTGACAACAACACTACATGTTGAAAGATTCATCTGCTGGTGTAAGAACTTCCTGACACCATATTTCCCTCTATCACCATTCCCACAGCTCCCTTTCATTTGTTGAGTAACGAAATAAAACAATACTTTTTTTTTTGGTGTCTAATTTTCCCATAATAAATTTCTTTTTATTACCTCAAAGTGCTGTAAGGAGGACGTGTGTCTGTTTTTTCACTCATGACGTACTTTAACAAATTAAAATCTTTTTTCAATAATTTATGAAAAAACAAAACAAAAGAGAGCAATTATAATGTCCTTTAGCTACTGACACAATACACAGCAACCTGATTGTTTGATTCCTTTGGCTCAATATTGAGCCCTACAACCAAAAACACCATGAGAAAATGTTCAAACATTTCTGTTACATTTCTTAACAAATGAAAAGGATCCGAGCTGTGGGAACTGTTGGAAGCAAAGATTTGTGGCAAAAACTATTTACACAAACAGCTGGAATTATAAACAGTTTAAACATCTCGCTCATCCTGGTTATTTTTGGGAAAAATGATAAAGAACCCATGAGCCAAATTGTCTCAACATTGTGTTTTGTTTTTTAGGCTAAAAAAAATGTTCTTTTCATATCAAGTCTTTAGACGTGTGTCCTTTAACGATTTGATATCATGGAAATGCTTGAGAATATCTTAAGGTGTTGTTTGAAATTAAATTTGGGATCCCTTTCTTATAATCCTTTGCTGATTTCAAAAAGCGGTTCCCACACTTTTCTTAAGAAATTCTTTCAAACAATCAATACTCAACTATCAACAAGTCATTTAATGTAAAACAGCTTAAAGAAAACTAAAGAAATTTCTGCTTGTAAATTTGAATACTTATACTCTCCCTTAATGATCTAGAAGTTAATTTTGGTTATTTTCCTAAGATTTAAAAAAATTTAATTGAGGCGTGGTGTTCATTAAACACTTACTTACACGGCATTTGTTTGCCTTAATCTAACCCCCCTTAAATAAACATGCTGATACCCCCTCAAAGTAACACACACGAGGGATTTGTGAACAAAAATGAAAAGTTGTTTAGAAAACGGAGAAAATGCTACAAACTCCAGGCACTTGTTAAAGATTTTACTCGAGCAAAGTGTGGGAATGTGATTTAAGACGTATAAAAGGCTTAACAAAAGGGGCAGCTAAAAGAGAAGAAAGTAAACGCGTGGGAATCGCCACAAAAATGAATTTTTATTCCAAACATCTTAATTATAGAACAAATGTTAATTAGAAAAAAAATTACGTGACAACAAAATTTCGAAACAACAAAACCTTCAGCAACCAAAATGGTGTTTTTTAAAAGCCCCCCGCAAACTTGGTTTGTGTTATGATTAGTTTTAAATGAAGAGATCGGTCAATAGGTTTAATGAAAAGAATCCTGGAAAATTGGGAGTTCGGTGTGGTACCCCATAAAAAAAATCTATGGAAGTTAGATCGGGCGACCTCGGTGGCCATGGGATGTCCCCAAATCGACTGAACAGCTTTTGGGGTAATTTTCCCGAAGCAAATTCATCGAAGATCTGGCGGTGGGTGCAGTAGCCTCATCCAGTTGAAACCACGTGTTTAAAGAGTACGATGGATGAGCTCGCATGTTTGGCGAAAAGAATACCGTAATAATGCGTCGATAATTTTCACTGTTGCCATTCGTCGCTCGGCCTCGAGAATTTTCGAAAAAAAAATGGTCCAATTATCTCATGCGTGGATAAGGCACACCAAAAAGTTACCCTGGGGCAATGCAATGGGTTTTGATGTTTTAGTCGAGGGTTGCGGGTTCTTGGAGACCAGTAACGGCAGTTTTGCTTGTTGACATGGCCGTTTAAGTGAAAATGAGCCTCGTCGCTCCAATAAATGGGATTTACAGTGCGAAAACGCTCCAACATCGTTTCACAAAAATTTTTTGCGTAAATCAAAGTCACTTTCTTTCAGTTCTTGAACGATTTGAATTTTAAAAGGATGGAACTTCAGATCTTTTTTAAAATTTCATGACTGATCGCTCTTGGAAGTCCTAGTGGGACTGCTCTTTTCCGTATTGAAAGTCGCGGATTTTCACGTAAACTGCTTTCAACCAGTTCAATATTTTCGGGAGTCCTAGAAGATCGACTGGACCCTGGTCGTGGGATATTCATAGTCGAAGCAGTTGCGCGGAATCTCTGCAGCCACGAACGTATTAAATTTAAACTCGGTCCATCACGTATTCGCCGAATACCGAACTTTGAACAAGATTGTCGACGAACAATTACGTAAGAATCATTTCTCTTAAAAAATGTCTCCACAATGGATAATTCCAACGGCATCACCCTCCCTCCGCACCGTTTAATACTTTTTGAAATAATCGTATTTAAAAATATAAATTTACCACCAGACACCCTGTACAGGGGAGTAATAGTAACATACAAATTTAAACAGGTATTTATGCATATTTCAACACTTGGACCCACCCGTATAGACGTTGTCATGTCCCATATAGAGTGCTATATTAGATATCTAAGCAGATCTCAACTAGAAGAGCGGACGTGGAAGTGCAAACGTTTACTGAAAAGTTTTAGAATATTCTATGGCACAGCCTGACTGCTGAGTTAATGAGAGCTCATGTCCTGCTAGAATGTAGAAATTTTTTATTATTTTTCAAAATCTCAACACAAACATTTAAAAAAAATTTTTGAATCCCTTGAAGTATTCGCCGCCACTATCTTTACAAGTTGATAAACAAAAATCTCAACAAAGATGTGAAAATTCGAAAAAAATTTATGTTTATGTTTAAAGCAAATTTTACAAATAAATAAAAGATTTAAACACAAACATCATAAAAATATCAAAAAGGACACGTCTTAAGAAAAAAAAATTACTTGTGAAGATCATCCTAAAAATCACAACAAGTGACGGTTTTTAGAAAAAAGAATTCCTTTAGTTCGCTACGTTTTTGATTTCTCACAGCCAAATAAACAGCAGGAACTGCAACAAGTGTAACCCCTGAGAGCGATGGCATTGAATTTGGCGGGAAATTTTTCAAGGAAAAGAAGTCAAACAGAGCATTATTGTTTATTTTCTATTCTAAGAAGTTTCAGATACTTTGAACACGTGTGCTATTCAAAGATATTATTTTTCCAGAGATTTAAATTGAAGAAGAAACAAGTGTAAATTTATTGTCTTGGGATCAGAACACGTTGATGTTTTCACATATCCAGGTAGTAACCGTGATTTGTAAAGAGTTGTTGTTATGGACATTAAAACCTTTTTACATTATATTTTTCTTTTTTGTGAAATAATAGATTCTATAAATTACTCATGGTTTCATTTAAAATTGTTTCTTAGAATTTTATGAAAAAAAATATATTTTTGTAGCATTTTTTTATTTAATGATGGTGAAGGGACATTTATTTGTTTTAAAAGTTATATTTCCCACAGGAAAGTCGTATGGATTGCTTCTCACAATGTCTGGCAATTTCACTAGTGCGTTTGTCCATAGATTTCACCAAGTGATTATTTCACCTAAAATGCTTTTGTTGAAAACTTCTTTTAAAAAAATATTTAAAAAAAAATAGCAAACATTTTATTCTCGCAATTTTCTTTCGTTTTAATATTTCTTTCGAAAAAACTTGCATAAATTTTTTTCAACAACTTTTTCATGATTTACAAAAATAACTAACGTTTTTCAAATTTATAACTTTGGTCTTAGTTCTAAGAAAGTACTTCTGTTTGACACACATAACTGTATCAATATTTCACTAAAGGGGCCATTTGATACAATAAGTACTTTTTATCACGAACAGCGATCTTTTCACTAAAGCTACTTGTTTAAAATAAACGTATCTTATTTTAGAAAGAAAATGTTTATATTTAAAAAATTTATCATCATTTCACAAAGTGAAATGTTTTTTTACAGAAAGTCAGTCAACTTTTTAAACAAAAAGTAATTTTTTGAACAAAAATTAATGCTTCTCAAAAAATTTTTTTTTTAAATTAAGTCTCCAAAAAATTATTCTAAACCAAAAACTATGTTTTTTTCCAGTAAGAGGTTAGTTAAATTATTAAAGTACACTTCTTGAGAAAATGAAAAATTTCACAAAAACTACGTTTTTCACCCCAAAAAAATAGAAAAATTATTTTAAAATAGTACTAAAATACCCAAACACTTTTTTTATGCCTGGCTTATATTTTATAAGAAGTTACTTTTTTACAAAGAGTTGAGTTTTATAAAAGTACTATTTTTACAACAGTACTTTTTTTAACACAAAGTACTTATTTTATTAAAGATGTGCCCTTTCTGCTTAATTTCTTGCAAACAGTTCTTATATCACAAAAGTACTAATTTTACAAAAAGTACCAGATTGCCTTTTTTACGAAAACGACTTTTCTTTCATAAAGGTTTCTTACAAAAAGTTACCATTTTACAAAAAGTACATGTTGTTTAAAAAGTACCACTTTTACAGAAGTACTTTTTTAACATGTACAAATTGATTTAAAAAAATAATCCCTTATGCCAAGAATTACTTAATTGACAAAAAGTTTTTATATCACAAAAGTACTAATTTTACAAAAAGGGCCTTTTTTACAAAAAATAGAATGTTCACCAATATTTGATTTTTTACATTAAGCAACCAACATTGATCCAGAAACTACAATTTTTACAAATTTATGTTTTTAATAAAATATCTATCAAAACAAAATATGCCCTTTTTAACAACTAAGTACCCTTTTACAAAAACTACGTTTTTCACAAAATGTCACTCCAAAAGCATATTTTTGCTCTAAAATCTCATTTCTTTTAGAATGAGCCTTTTTTTTCAAACAAAAAGCAAACACCACATGTTCTATTTCGAGGATATTTTTTTTTTTCAAAAAGTAAGTTTTTCATAAAGTTACACGGACAAGTTGCTTTTTTACAAAGGCTTCCATTTTTAATTTAAAAAAGTACCATTTCGGAAAAGGAAATTTATTTTCTTCTATAACTAAAAAAACAGTTTTCAAAATAGTTTTGTATTTTTACAAGTGACTTGTGCAAGTTCCTGCTCCCTCTTATGTGCAGTTGGGCATTCGAACAGCATTCTGCTGATTTAGCAGCAGCCATTAAAATAGCTTTAAGCTAAATAATTCAAAAGATTGCAATAAAACAGCAAGCCATTACAGCCTTGACATACTTTATCAAAGAAGAGCCTGCTCTCTTGTGCGCATCAATAACTGCTGCCAGAGACAGCAGTATAGGGACAACAGCTTATCAGTGCTAGTATTTGGTGTCAATTCTGTAAGCAAAAATTAAAACATCATAGCATGCATATTTACCCTCTTTGTTCTGCTCTCCAGGATTCTCTTAATATTTATCGTATTCTACTTTTCGTATCAACAGAGGCCAAAATGTCCTGTGTTTCGTTAAGTATCTAAATCACAATAAAAAAAATTAAATTATTACATACTTGAAAATTCTAGCTGATAGGAAACCTTACGTTCAAGTTTATCAAGGATAATAACAAACAACATATGGCTAAGGATATCAATTTACATAAACAAGGATTTTTTTGTTCCTAAAATAACTACCACGAAAGTAAACAATTTACGAAATTTAAAAATAGTTTACATATCATTCCCACGCTTTCATAGCAATTTCGTGTACAAACGATGATGATGAGTTTAAATTTTCGTTGTTGTTGCCAGGATAATAAGAAAACCTGAACAAAAACAATTGTGTATTTGCAGATAAAATGTTTAAAATCCCTTAAGGATCTTTAAAGACATGTTTCCAATAATTATGAAAACAAACCATGGCAAAAGATTCTCACGCTCTGACTACAGGTCTTAACTACACACACACACATACACACACACACACACATCCACTTACCTGCTGTTACTCTTTCTGATTGTTGATGTTGGCAAAAAATCGTTTCTTATTCTTACCTGCAGAGGCAGCATAAGATTTGTTAAGCTAAAAAGAAAAATAAGAATCTTGTGAACGTGAGAAATTTTAATACCCAACACCTGCCCTTAAAACTCATTGCGGATTGGCTGAGATGCTGTTAGTAAGTAAGAAAAACAAAAGAGCATAACTTGCTGTTCTCACAAGGAGAGAGTATAAATACAACAAGATTCAAGGAACACAGCATCATATGCTCACAAGCATCCAAATAAGAAAGAACGTATTATTTCACGCACAATTTTTGTTTTTGGTTTTTACAATTTTCTATCAATATGAACAACAACATCTCTAGCATGTACTACAATTCTTACAAGAATCCAACTTACACTATCTGCAAGTCTAAGGTATCACCTTCCCGCCGCCTTAAGAACATGCTGAAGCCGGTATTGGGCCACATTTTCAAGTCAAAAACTGACAAGCCCAAACGCAGTTCCTACATTGCCTCGGAGGAGAAAGAAAGTGATTTCGATTGGCTTAATAATGAAATGGATAACATGGCTAATGAACATTTGGAGCACCGGCTTATAGACGAATTGAAGTACAGTGATCCTGACGAAGCAATTGTCGTTATCAATGCAGATGGTAGCACACAATTGGAATATGTTGATAAGACTGATCTTTATGTTCCGGTTCATTTCGCTCGTACCAATGCTGGCACTTTCTTTTGGACTTCAGTGCAGAAGGAAACCATACAACCCTATCAAATCGAATGGAATTTCTTAGATAGATGGGCTCAAGCTTAAGTTCAGTAACATTCGACATGAATCCAAAGGGCTCTCAACGGGGGGTTTCATCATAAAATAAGCAGCTACTTGGGTTTTTTCTTTGGTTTGGCAGTAAATTAACTTCAGCATAGTTTGGCTACTTCGACTTTGTCTTTGGTTACCAGAAAAAGGATTTGCCGCAAACAGAAAAAGCTTCAATTGTTAGCAGCTGTTACTACAGGGGTTACAGGGAAAGCTTTTATATAAAGCTCAGCTTTAAGTTTTAAGAAAGTTGTTAGTTTTTTTATATAAAAGTTTTGTTGAACATTTTTGAATATTTTAACTTTTTTTAAATTAAAAAAAATGCTTTCAGGATTTTGTGAAAAAAGTTGTTAAAAGAAAATTAAATAAATAAAAATCATTAAAAAAATGTAATAATAACAATGTCTTTTATTTAAAATCGAAAGTAACCAAATAAAAATTTAACCTTGAAATCAGCTTACGATGGTGGAAATACCTGAGCTGATGTCACTTTGATGACAGTTCTGAAAAGAGGCTGCTACACTTAAGTTCCAAGGCTGAAAGTGAAGCGAATACAGACTCAATTATCTGTCCACACAGCCACTTCTTACTCTGTTATGCGTTTCTCGATTTGAGAAGTAAAGTTAAATAAAACACATGCATATAAAGCTATGATTTCGATTAAACTTTTATTTCATTACAATGCTTGGAACTTGCCAGAAAGTAGGAAATACAATATCATTTAAATGACCGCCTCTAAATTGATTGTAGCTGTCGATCCTTTTGAGTTAGTTTTCGACCATTTCTTCGCACATTTCTGGCGGTATTTCAGCGATGACGAATATTGGTGTTCAAATGTTCCAACGTTAGTTGATTATCCGCATAGCCACGGTTCTTCCAGCGTAATTTTTAAAAAACTACGGCCCAGTGGCACCTCTAGTCTATAATCCGCACTAAACAGTGGACTATACGAGCCCCATATGCGACAATTTGGCTTGTTGACGTAATTACCGAGTCAAAAATGAGCTTCATGGATGAAGAAAAATTTTGCCCGAAAAATCAACATCGAAAGCCTGTTGCTCAATCTGGTCAGCCGACTTTAATTATTGCATGATTTGGACTTTATTTGGATGGAAGTGCAAATCCAAATGCGAAATATGCCATAATGATCCGTAAGTTAGGCCTAATTGCTGAGAACGCCGTGAAATCGACAAATTCCGATTATCCATCAGATTTTCACTAACAGAAGCGATAAAGTCTCTAGTCTTCTCAATTTTCTTAATCATCTTTCCAATTCCTTCCACAGTAGGTCGAGTATAAAGACCATAATGACTTCGTAAATCTCGAAAAGTGGCCACGTTTGCATGCTTGTTGACAAATTCTAAAACTCGAACACCGGTATCGAATTCTATGAATTTAAATCCAAATATAGAACATTAAACTTTTTCAAGATCTTTAATATGATTGTCAGTGAACGCTCAGCTTGGGAAAGTAATAAGATAATAATAGAACTTGACAAACAGTGCTGGGGCACGAATCGTAGAGCCACATTTCCGAAAAGTAGTTTAAATAAACCAGCTTCCATCTTTCAGACGAAAGTGTACACCTTCCAGCTCTGTATTGGGGAATGTTACCGTAGGGTCACTCGCGGTACCAAAATATGTGCTGTTTCGTTAGCAAACTACTCATTCCAATCAAGATTGGTGTGGAAGTGCTTTGAACTTTTAGATGCCCTTACAGCGAAAAATTCAGTTGCTTTAATCTGGGTACTAGGATATGCGGGGCATGTAGGCAATGAACTGGCTCACTATCTGGCCAAAACGGGAGCAGACATTCGTTTCATAGGTCCAGAACCCTTATGTGGGATAAGCAATAACTTTACAAATAATCTAATACGGGAAGTCTGAAACGATGCCTACTCGATTAGTGCAGAGCCTAAACAGGCATGCGGCAGTTAGGGTTTTAATTGACTCGATTATTTATTTAATTAAAGTCAGGGTTTAATTTTTCAGCAGATTTTTTAATTGTTTTAATTATTTATTTAATCAAAGTGTTATTAAAAAATTTTTAAATAAATAAATACGTAATTGAATCAATTAAAAACTTAATTAAACTACAAACTGAAGCTAATTTTCAACATGAAATACTCGTCTTTTTATTTTAAGATAAAGAAAAAGTCTCCTGTTTGTTTAACAAATCATTGCAACTTTAAATAGAAATAATGGTGTTCATTGTGTCTGACATTTTCAAGTCTATTTTAATTGCCTAATTGACGCGTCAGTAGATTTTTATAGGTATTTTAGCTCAATTATATGTAAAATGTTAAACTAATTTCTATACATTTGCCCAGACATTTAACAACAAGTGTGGCTTAAAAATGTGTTATCCTGTCGTCAGGAGTTTGCTGTCATCATTAATAAATATTATTATCAATGGAGCATGCAACAAGTCTGCGTAGTCATTGAAAAGAATTGTGTGGTTTTTATCTAAAAACTCATTAAGGGCGCCTGTATATGAGACAAGCAAAACAATTTGCTTGGTTTAGAGGACTGGCCTGGCCTGGCCACCCGCATACATTTCGAAACACTTGAACATTTTCTGGCTGCATTAAAAAAAAGGATTTTTGTCCTGGAATTACTACCGTTGAAAAAAGGTCGTTTTTAGTTTCTGATCTGGAAGTTTCAAATTGTTTCAAGCATTTTTTTTTGTAAAATATGATTTATTTCCACTGATAACAAGTGCATTTGTTTTGGCTAAAAAATATTGCATTTGTAGTCTTGTTGAAAAGGAATTTCTCTTTATGTGAGATTGAGGATTAAATTTTGCTGGTCAGTAAAGATTTTCTTGATTACAAATGATTGAATGGCCAAGGATTTAAGGTTCGATTTTTTTAAAGCAATCAACTAAAATTGGCGCCAGGAAACATTATTTTGTTACCAGAAAAAACCAATTAACTCACTTGAATTCGAACAAAAACGATTGTTAGTTATTAACGCAAACGTTTGCGTAGAGATTAGACTTAGAAGTTCGTTCAGGCCTGTTGATTGGGGACATAGCAGGGTAACAATGAAAAAAATTTAATTTTTGAAATATATTCTCATTTCATTTCCATGTTCGTTTCCACATCGATATTTAATAGCTTCTTTACCTTCCCGTTAAGGTAAGTTCTTCACCAGGAACCCCTCCGAACAATCACAAATTCGCTAAAAAAAACCCAAAGGTCGAAATTTTATCAAATTCAAAAGAAAACGTACATCCTGCCCCATGATGTGAAACGGTAACGTTTTCTTGAATTATAAAAATGCTGATTTGAGTCTCTTTGTTTCATTATCAGTTTTTTTCTTCAAGGATTCAAGCGAACATTAACGTTCGACATCGTAGAACAGGCTGGTAATTTTACCGAATCATCGTAATGAAAAAGTACGTAACAGAAATACTACAACAACTTTATTACCCTTCTTTCCAATAAAATAGCATCAAGGCGCATTTTGAAATATTGGCTACGATATAGCCTGCCTTTAAGTCTACTGCTTTAGCTTTTCCTTCGTCTCAGGTGTCAAGTGCTCGACATCCCTGATTACGAATTGATATTAAAACTGTGAAACATCTTCAAACTCGCTATTGTGCGGCAGTAGGCAGGCGGAGCACAATCTTATTGTGAATGACTTTTTTAAGCTTAAGTTTTCAGTTACAGCGTCTAATAATTTCTATATACATATGTAGAGGTGGAGAACTTAATATTAAGTTTTACCAGGCTGGTCATAACTTCCAGGTTATTTCTTTTTTGGTGCTCACCATCACCGTATTGTACTGGTATTCGCGGCATATGGGTTCGCTAGTCCCCCTAACTTGTCTAGAAACTAAAACTGAAAGAGTTTCGTACAGTAACTGAACAGACTGATTTCACTGTAACCAACTAACTACGGGACACATGTGCCGTTGTAATCATCGTCATAATAAAACGCGAATTGAAGCGCCTTCAATACTATTCGATCGAGTAAAACAACTTGTCAAAAATTCAAGTAAAATGAGAAAGTGTTATAGGGTGAAAGCAATTTTTTACCAGACTGGCAAAAAGATGGTTGGAAATTTTACAGTCATAGGGCTCTCATTATTTTCAGAAAGAGTTCTAAACGCTGCGGTTTTTCATTTTATCAGGCTTGCTTTTTTACAGAACCAAATGAAGAAAGCACCAGAAGCAGATATTGAAATAATATACAAGTCGACTAGTTCGCCGTCGACAGTGCGCTGTCGCAGATTTTTTTTCCAGCTTGCACCGGCTCAAAAACGGCCACTAATCGGTGGTCAATGTAGTTTGTTCACTCTAGTGCTTAACATTGTTATACTTTTTTACCACTTCATTTTGCTAGCTTTTGTGCAAAAGCAAATCTATCAGAAACTCGAGCCACCCACTACCCATTCGAAATTGCTCATCCGAAAGTAACGTTTCGGATTCTTTTCCTGCTACGTGTTGCAAGTAAACAATCAAGTCGTTTTCATTTTTATTCAAGTGTAAGCACACGATGTAAAGAGATGATTTTACTTTAGATTTTTTGGATAATCAGAACGATTTTCATTAGGTTTCTCTCTTCAAAAAGCCAATGAAAATTTCAACTCTTTTAGAATAGTGTGAACGGGGCTTTAGTGCCAAAGAAATATCATGATTTATTAATCAACTCTAAAGAACGTTGATTGTCGACAAATTCCAATTCTGTTTATTATGAAATCATTTTTTTCCCCTAGAAAAAAGTAACGTATTTTTCCCATATTTCCTTAACACTTGTTCGGTCATCCGAGGACAGATCTCTATACCTGCAGTCATTGGTTAATTACGAAAAAAAATTTTATTTATATAAAACATAAAAAAGAAACATAACAAGAACATAAAAACACAATCAGAGATTTTTTTCAAAAGTCGACCGCAAACAAAAACCATTGGAAAGGGATGATTATGACACCAGGTACAAAAACAACTTCTGTCTTAAATAAATTACAAAAAAAAAAAAAAAACATTCACAACTTGTTTAACACGATGGTGATCAGAAAAAATAAAAAAAAATTGACAACGTTTATAACCTCAAGTTAAATGAAATTATAATAAAAAAGGGAATAAAGAAGAGCTTCGAATAAAGGATTTTTTCTGGCGAAAAGAACCCTTAACACAATTGCAGTAAATTTTCGTAAAAAGTCAAAAGACTAAACACGGAGAAGCAAACAACTTTGAATTATTTTGTTGTATTAAAAACCCCAAAAAAGTGTTTAATGTTGAAAAGATTAAGTTTTTAATTATTCAAAGAAATACATGGTGTCCGCCCAGAAGATATACTACTTTGTTTGTTTATAATTTTTGATTAAATGAAAGAGAATGGATCGTATATTGATAAATGTTTTATTTAATGTCGGCAATTATGTTTGGAATACAATATCAGATAAATGTCCGCTTCTGTTAGCCTCACAAATGCGAGCCCTTTTGAACACATTTTTCATTACATTCTCACACATTTCACGAGTTGGTCAAGCGTTTCTGGTTTGTTTGCATAAACCTTGCTTTTCAGATATCCCCGCAAAAAGAAGTCCGGTGCAGTCAAATCAGGTGACCGTGGAGGCCAATCAACATCACCATTCCTTGAATAAACTTGTTGTGGAAAGAGGTCTCGCAGTAATTCCATTGTAATCCTGGCTGTATGCGATGTGGCACCGTCTTGTTGAAATCACATGTTAGTCAAGCCCAAAGCATGCAGTTGTGGCGTTAAAAAGATTTCAATCATATCACGATATCGCTTCCCATTGACAGTTACCGTTACGCCGTTTTCAGTTCCAAAGAAGTAAGATCCAATGATTCCTCCTGACCAAATTGCACACCAGACTGTCACTTTTAATGGATGCAAAGGTAACTGATTTAATGAGTATCTGAGGGTTTTCCATTGCAAATGCAAATCTTTGTGCACAATTGTGGCCAAAGTTGTTCTTTGAAGACCAAGCTCCTGAGCACGCTGTCGAATTGAGGATTATGGATTGTTTCAGACACTTTCTTTAACAGCAGTAATGTTTTCAGCCGATCTTGCAGTACGTTGTGGTCCATGCTTGGGCCTATCAGCTACAGTCCCTCTTTTTTCACTACACGATAAATAGTGCGTCTTGTTGGCACGTTGTTTCTCCCAAAAATTTCACGTAACTTTCTTATCGTCACAGTAATCGATGATTGATTTTGATAAAATATTTTAACGATTAAAAAACGTTGGTTTACCGAATATTTTTCCATAATAAATTTGCTACGTTTCTTTTTCACGACTGCCAAATATGAACTGTCAAGACTAATGTTTACCAAAATGGGTGTCCCAGCGGTCACCCTGTTCTTAAAGGATTACTCATTTGACATTTCCGCTGGAAATCTTTAATATATGTATATGATGTTAATTGAATTTAAAAATAGATTTTTTCTGTATTCTAGCTTTATATCGATTCTTTGAAAATAATTCGTTCACGAACATTTTCTGATTCGTATAAAATACTCACCTGTAAAAGTTTTAAAACGAAAATAGTACAACTTTAAGTACGGAAATTTAACAAAAATGTTATAAATATATTCTTATCGAAATGTTGAAGCACTATTATTTGACAATCTGTCTTTATGAAAATGAAAATCTAACATAGTAGATATGTTTTTAATCTGTTGCTGTAGTATTTTTTTTTAATTCGGTTTAAAAATATAAACCAACTATTAATCATTTTGCAAAAATAAAAATCTTTGAGTAGGAATTTTATATTCTTTAGCATTAATCTTTCCTGCGTGCACAGCCTTTATTTACTTCTTTTAATTTTAAGGCAATCTTTAAAAAAATCGAAATAAATGATTAAAAAAAACTCATTTTAAAAATGAAATTTAATCTCAAGTTTAGTTAATAATGATAAAAAAGAGGAATAATCAACAAGGCTCTTGTTACTCAAAAAACTCTCTAAAAACATTTTAAAACACAGAAACTGGTTTTTCTACTTCTTTTAATTTTATGCTACAGAAAAAAGGGTTTTACGTTTAATGTTCTTTTTGATTGTCTTTTTTTTAATGCCAGTCATGTTGATTGATTAACCTGATTTTTTCTGATGATTCTCTTTTAAGGTTTTTTCTTGTTAAGAGTTTTTCTGAGTCAAAGAATTTTTTCCTGCCACAAGTGTTAAACCGGTTTCTTAATTTTTCATTAAACTGTTTTTGTTTCTATTTTTCAATTTTTTTGAAGTTTTACCTTTTAGATTTTTATTTCATTGGTTTATAATTCAGTTATAATTTATTAGGATTCAAAAAGGCTTTAGAATGTTTATTGAGGTCCTATAAAATTTCCGTTGATTTGCCTTTATAATGAAGAACATTTTGTTTAATTACTAAAATTGGTGTTTGAATTTAGTTTATAAGGGCTTCTGTACTGATTGCTTGAACAATAGAAATTTTATACTTTAGTTTGTTAATTTGCAGGCTAAAAATAAACTTGATACCTAGAGTTCTTTAATGTGGTTTAAAAACCTTTAAAACTAATAATTTAATCGTTTACCAATCAATGCTCCAGTAAGAAGCAAGACACATATTTTACCGTTTTCCGCTGAAGCACTTCAACGCTACCAACGCCCTCTAGTAGGTTACAGTTATATTAAAATCCTATTAACAACCCTAATTGGACTTGGAATTTTTCTTATTTGAAAATTCCCAATTTCAGCCTTTGTTATCTTGATTACGTAGCAAATGTTCTGTTACTAACAATTTTTTATTGCACAAGATTTATTCAGGAGTGTTTTTTTTTTATTTTAATAATTATTATTTTTTTTCTGAAAATACACATTTGTTAACACTTTAATTAATATTCTCTCTGGCTACAATCCAATAAGAAAACTAGTGGGGGAAGTCTATTTGTTTTTGTTATTATTATTTTTTTTTTTTGAAAAGATTTTATTAGGAATATAACTCTACGTGACTTGACTTAGTAACAGTAGTTTAACGGTTTTAATTAACAACTTCTTGTGATATTTTTATTTTTTAAATAAGAAAAATATTTTGGGAAGAAAAGTGAGAAATAAATCATGTTGGTTTTGTAAAATCAGAAAAGCAAAGCCAGACAATGTAACGAGAAACCCAAGCCGTTCCAGAAATAGCCTTTTTTACACTTGCACACATCTTTGAGGAATGCATGGAAGATGTTGGAAATGTGAAACACTCGTTTATATTTTCATAACATTTGCTTTCTCTGTAGAATCAGTACAGAACATCTTGTGACTTCTTGTGAATATAATAAATATAAGTCTGAAATTTTTTAACAGCATTTTGAAAAGCATTCATGTAGAAGAGACTTTATAAATGAAAATTTAAAATAAACCAGAATGATCCGCGTTCGCAACAAAACGATAGCAGTATATCTGCTGATTGTTCCATGCTTTTATAGTTTTTATTTGTTAACCCACTGTGCACAGTTTGTTTTCATTTCAATACTAAACAAAAAGAAATAAAAAAATAAATTTACAACGGAAACAACTACCTTCTTGCAGCTTAGTTGCTACTTCCTGAAAAGTTATGAATATTCTTCGCTCTCAAATTCCTCGATATTTTTCGCCAAAGTTCCGGCAGCATGTTTTGTTCAGCAAAGCATTGCAATACGTAAAACATATTTTACTTTAAAATGATTTACAGTCAAATTTATTTACATTGCTTTGTCGCAATGACACCAAAATTATCGCAAGATGCGGAACAACATGGAATAGGAACATCTTACAAAGATGTTGAACACTCAACTTTGTACCAAATCTAATGGGAAGATGTTGACATCTTGGCGAGTTGATGAAAGGTTAAAGATGTGAGCAAGTGTAAAATGACTATAAGTGAAATGTTTTAATAATTTTCGTAGTTCAGCGCGAGTTTTTTTAGTTTATTTGAAATAGAGTTTGCAATAAGAGTATGCGACGTCGCAATAATGCAAAGGAGTTTCAGTGGCACTGATTCAACAGAGATTTAAAAAGGATTCAAGAACAAAATCATTCGAATTTCCATGATAAATGCAACCAGTTACGTTTTTTTTAACGAAATACATAGAACACCCCCCGCAGTTGCTGTCAGCAGAACTTCCAGCAATTATAGTTGCTGTGCTTCAACGGGATCGTAAATAGTTATTTGATAGGCGGCAGGTCAGAATTTTTATCATAACTGGAAACAGTGTTTGGGTTTCTTACATTTTTTTAATTTTTGTTTTCTTGGATCCATTAAAGTTGATCCTGAAGAATTTTAAATATTTAAACCAGCAAGATTATTAATAATAAAAATTAATTATTTGAATGATATTACAGAAGAAATACAGGGGCTGAAAAATTCCGCAGACAAAGACTGTATGTTCCAGCGGTAGCTTAAGCAAATCAAAAACTACGGCTGCAACCAAGCGGCGGCTCAACTCTGGTAGGCTTTGACCTCTGCTGAAGTATAAGAAATAATCAATCGGTATAAATAAAAATTCATAGCCAAATGTGTTGCTAAGGACACAACTACAAAAGCAATTTTTTCCCTGAAGTCCAAGGAAGATACTTATCGAAAGAAAAATTTCAAAACTTGCAAAATTCACGAAAAACTAAAAGAATGTTTTTTTTTCGATAGGTTATGTTTAGAGGTTAAAGACCAAAAAACATTTTAAGTCCTAATGGTAGGTTTGGAGAGAAAGTCTCCTATAGGTAACATTGGGGTTCAGTTGTTTTGAAAAAACCAATTTTAAGTGCAAATATACACCGGGAAAGGGCGATGAACTTTGAACAATACTGCAAATCAATATTGTATTTGCCAGGGAGGCAAAAGAAAAACGTTTGGTGCACCCAGCTAGTATTGAATAACAATTGTTTGCTCTTTTTGAGGCAGCTGGAGGTGTCAAAATAATGCAATGAGAATATTGCGATTTTGGTGTTTAGAAATTTGAAGTTCTAAACACATGTGTCTAACCCAAACCATCTAAAAAAAATTATAGCTCTTCATTTTTACAACGAAATACTTGATTACTCAAGTAATACAGAAATATAAGAGCTGCTGCGAGGTACCGCTCGTAGCCATGGAACTGGTTCAAGCATTTTGTAACTAAGTTTTTTAATTGTTCTTATAACAAGTCACAAACAATTGTTAATATTTTTTCTTATTTTGTTGTAAACACTTTTGTTTCTTAAATCTTTTGTTTATCTGTGAGGCACAAGAAATTTTCGTACTAATCCTCCAGTTACAAAACGAGAGTAACAAAAGGAAGTTAAATGAAAAAGAAAATATGAAGTGTGATTTTTTTATGTTGTTTGACTAAAAGGACCCATCCGCCATAATTAAAAATTTGTTATTTAAAAAAAATTATATTTCTTATATTTTTTTCGAATAATTTTATTATTTCTCAAATTTATTATAATTGTGATTAAAGCTATTGTTACAAAGTGATTTTTTTGTTCTAATTAAAATACGGGTATCATCTTAAACCCAAAGTCTAGTTTATATAGCCCTTTCTTCTCAGCTACTATTCACAGTTTTATATGAATTAAAGCTTTGGCTTAACTTTTAAAGACTTCGAAAGCCATTGGTCCCTTATGACTTAAGGTGCCAAAACACTAAAGCTGCTATCTCACCCTGAACAGGCGTTATCTCAAATCATTGTTTTTTTTCAGTACGTAGGTTGAGGTAAAGTTTCTTTCAATTCATTCTCTTGATTTTCCAATTCCTCTTCACTCAAATAATCATCGGCAGCATCACGAGCACTTTCCTTAAAGAATTGTTGATGTTTGTTGGAGTTTTGGAAGAGTTTGCTCATCGATTTTAAAGCCTTTTTAAAGATTTTGGCTGGTTTATATTGAGGTTTGTTGACTGGCCTGGTAAAGGTAGAGTTGACTAAAATTTCGTACGCCATGCTGCAATTTTAATGTGGATTAAAGCACTGCTGGAATGAGTGTGATAGAGTTTTCTTTATGTGCAGGGATTTTTATACTATTTTCTGTAAACAACCCTTAAATCTACAACCAATCACAGCACATTTCTTAGGCAGGTGCTTTAAGAATGTTGGGCAGAGATTTTGTGTGGCGCACACAAGTAAACAATAAAATACTCGTGCTTTGCACGATTTTGTCTAAACATTCATTGCAAGTAAATTTTGAGAAATTTCCTTATTTCATAATGAAACCCCTGCACGTGTGCAGGGAATTTCATAATCCATAATATTGTAAGGTCTTTTGTATTCTACCTGTGCCCAGGAATTAATACCCTAGACATTAAATTTTACTTTAAAACCGTGGGAACATTGATGTAAAACGATTTTATTATTTAAAAAAGGTTCCTCATACAAACAATTACTGGCTTGTGTGTGTGTGTGTTTTAACCATTCGAAATAATCCCTTTGCTATTTGTTTTTGTTTTTTCTTTATATATTGTGCTATTTGAAATCTATGATTAAAAACTAAAAGTGTTTGACCCTTGTTAACCATATGTTGTCTTTTTTTTCTTCTTTTCTAGCTCGAACGTCAATGCTCAACACTAATTCGATTTGGAGGCATAATTTAATTTTGTCTGGTAAGTTTACTCTTTAATTTAAGTCTATAAAAAATCTATATCTTTTATGATTTGTTTAAATTCAAAAGAACATTCGTGTTGCTGGGGGGTTTTATTAAAAGAAATTATTTCAGTAATAATAGGGTTAATGTTTGTAAATGCTTGAGAGAAGAAAATAAACCAGCAACTTTCCTAATTTTCTTTGGGCGAAACATCATTTAATATATTAAAGAACCATGGTGGAGTTTTTCTTCTCCCCTAAATTTATCTTTATTTGAGGAACGGTTTTAGGTTCTATAGTAAAGTTTTGTAAATGAAGTTTACATATCAATCTTATCGCAATTTAAGCAGCACAAGCTATTGTTCAATCACAGACTTTTATTATTTTCAGTTTTACCCTCAGTTGTACAAGTGTGTGTACTCTCAACGGTAGAGCTTAATGTTTTGCCTTGCTTTTTTCACAAGTGGGGACCTTCAAATGTACAAAATATCCTAAATAGTTTGATTTTTTCCTTGACATAACTCCACTTTGTAGGTTCTTATAAATGTTTGAAACTTTCTCTCCGTGGTAGTCCACAATTATCCACATGTCTTTTGATGGAACTTTTACCTAAACATAGACTCTCAGGACAGCGGCTCCAGTGATTGTAAACTATTTCACTTATGTCCACCTAGCCATCCTGTTATGTTACCTGGTGGTGATGTATAAGATGTATTGTGCATCCCCACACGGCTTAACAATTCCAAGGCTCAAATAAAAATGCACTTTTCGAGCGATTACATTCGGCCCAAAGGAACCTTGTTAACAATCATGGGCCCGTTAAAAATTGACAGTGAATTTTCATCTTGTTCATTTGTGGGATTTCTTATCCATGTTTTCCGCAATCCTACTGATTCAAATAAATTTTGTATGGTGTAACGTTATTTTATTTCTGTTTGTGAGTCGTTATACATCCTGAATTCTTCTTCATTCTTATTCTTTAAATGAGTCAACAGTGACCTTAACTCTTGTAAAACTACAAATTTTTTTTCTCAACTGCCGATCTTTTGATATGGTTATCATTATGTCCCGAATGTAGGTGTTAATATAGCCCATCATTTTTCTTAATCGTGGAGAGAGTTGTCTATGAGGGCGGATCAATAATTCCATGACTTTTCGAACTTCCCTCGTAGTTATATGAAATGCAACACTGTTTCCATCAAGTAGCGCCTATTAATAGACTACTTTCAAATTTTGAGCAAGTGTCGTCATTTACTTTACGATTAACAGCTGTTCAAAACATACAACCTCGTGTATTTGTCTAAAAATGGAAAAAAGTGACTTTCGTGTCAATCAAACCAAGGAAAAGCTCGTTAAATACTACGGGGACTCTGCACCATCGAATTCAATGGTAAAAAAGTGGTTTACTGACTTTCGTTGTGGTCGCACAAGTAAAAATAACGCTGAACGTTCTGTACGGCCAATTGAGGTCAGTACACCCGAAAATGTCGGAAAAATCGAAGAGTAAAAGTGCGTGAGATTGTTGATGCCATAGGCAGTGTGGTTTCGATTTTAAATGATCAGCTGCGTTTGCTCTCATATTGACCATAAACGTAAACTTGTGACAACTTCAAAGGATTGTTTAGAATTGTTTAACCGCAATCCGAATGAGTTTTGGTGGCGTTTGGAGAAACGTTGGACTAAGTGTATTGAGTTAAAAGGAGATTATGTTGAAAATAAATTTTTGTTTTGCAAAAAAAAAAAAAACTGCGTTTCATTCAAAAAGTCACGGACTTATTGATCCGCCCTCGTAGTAAATGTTCTGCTCAATAGTAGCGTTATCGATTATTCAGTTTTCTTTTTCAATTATAGACCTTTACTTCATACTGCTACTACTACATTCTTACTCAGTCATAGAGAGAGCGTTCTCTAGGGTATGACCTTAATGGCAAACCAACGTAATTCTAAAGCTTAGGTCTTCATGTAGTTCAAGTTTTCCTCATAAGAACATCTTTGTATTGTTAACTTTTACATTCAGTTCGAAGCTCAACTCCACTCTAAGATGCAACTTTTTATAAATCCTGATTAAGCTCCCTTGCTGCAGTTTACTACAAAAACACAATTGTCGGAAATGCTAGAATTTCCTCGTTAATATGACGTTAATGCTCTAAGTGCCAACTTATCATATGATATGGTATTTTCTCTTTAACACTTACGTGTGTAACTCACTATAATCAGTGCTCAAAAAAATTAAAAAGAAATGCCGAAAATTTCTTAAAAATTTCAAACGAATTCTTGCAAGACTTTTAAAACAATGAGTCCCTTATTACAACATCAAACAATTTTAAACAAAAAACTGCGGCATTTTTCTAACAATAATTATTTTCTTGACAAATGAGGGCGCTACACAGAATCTTGGTGTGAGGAAAACAAACCTTCAATATTCGGAAAGAAAACAAACTATGAAAAGGAATTATAAGGAAAAATTCGCAAGAAAAAAGGTTCTGTGATAAAAAAGCAGCAATTGAAAGTAAAGAAAATATTATTTTGTTAAACATGAATTTTCTAAATTTTAAAAACAAATCCTTTTATCTAAACAGTTTCCAATTGAATAAATACATGTATGTTAAACATGTGATTTCTTTTTTTTATTTAATTATAAAACAAATCCAAATTCATTGCTATAACAATTTTAAAAAGTACTTCAACACATACTACAACCCCTGATGTTGTGTCCCATGTATGGCCAACACATGTGCCAGGTTTTAATTATAGTTTTTTATAACTTAACTCATGTTCGTTATGTAAACAATATGCCCTGAGAAAACATACGCCAATATCCATTTAACAATTGGAAAAGTGTTCAGATAACTCAGCAGGTCTGCTGGGTCTTAAAGTACTGGGAAAACGAACTTTTCCATATTCGTTTTATGATTTCAAGCGCCAGGCCATCAAAGGCGGCTCTTGTACTCAACATAAACAAATCTCAGTCTTTACCCAATATGTTTTGCATGTGTTGCCAGAATTGGGTTACAATAAACAATTGCAATTTGAAATTGATTAGAAAAATTTGTTGTTATAGTAAATTGGAAAATTTGTCTATTGGCTTTAGGAATTTCTAGAAAATACATACGACTAGAATTCTTATTATTGCCAACACAGCACGTTTAGGACATAAGGATTTCTTGTCCGTGCTAACATGACAAAAACGTGAGTCTGTAGGGCAAATTTGGATGTAAGCAATTAGCATTAGACTTACATAAAGACATTCCTGCTGACAAATGTTGAATTAAGTACGATTATGAAGACCTCTTGGTTGAAACTACACCCAGGTTTTCTTAAAAATGTATTTAATTGCGAAGCGTTAATTGTGGCAGCCAGAATATCATCAGCCACAATTCCAAATATTCGTCCATAATGCGAATTCCGTATCGTGCGTGCAAGTCAGCTCCATGTAAGAAGCTCTTCATCATTTCGTAGCCGTTTATGACAGAGGAAATGCTTAAAATTAACCTTCCTTACAGCTTCTGCTTATGGTTCAATGAAGAATATCTACTCATAACAGACACACTTTCAGGCTATTACTCGTATATAAAACGATGTCTTAATTTTCAAAGCGTAATTTGTCAGAAAAAGTACTGTTTTTACCAAAAGTACTATTTTACAAATGTGTTCTCAATAATAATAGTTCCATAATATAAAATTACTCGTTTCTACACTAAATGAAAAATGTAAAGAAGGAAGGTAAAAACTTTCCAACTAGAATTTTTCAACAAAAATATTTTTTTTACAAAAAGCGCTGTTTTTACCAAAAGTACTATATTTCACAAAAGGTACTCAAGTGACAAAAAAGTCCTACTTTTTGCGAAAAAGTACTATTTTTATGAACAAGTCCCATTTTTCGCAATTCGATTGTAAAAGGTTACATTCTTAAAAAAATTTATTTTTTCACAAAAAGATCTGTTCTTAAAAATAGTTAAAAGCTCTAAAGTCCATTTTTTACATAAAATATAATTTTGTTAAAAAATGTTGAATGAACTTAAATTTACAAACTCTAATTTACTGAAAAGAGAGGTTTCTTTTCGCAAAAAGTACCGTATGATGCAAGAAGTACTATTTTTCAAAAGTCGCACTTATTTTACAAACAAATCCAATTTTGGCAAAAAGTACTCTTTTGCTTAAGAAGTTATTTTTTTTTTCGCAAAAAGTGCTGTCTTCATAAAAAACCTCTTTTCCCAAGCAACCACTTTTAGTATTTTATTTAATAAAAGTACCATTTATCACTTAATGTCCTCTATTGTATTCTCTAAATTTGTTTTTCTTTCTTTGCCTCTAAATTTACCAAAATAAGTAATGATACAAAATAATTGTTTGGTTTTTTATTCTTCAGTCAAAATTCATAAGCTGACTTTTATTACATCAAAACTGTACTGTTATGGTACGTGCTCTTTAACTACCAGTATTTAATTCTTGTGTTGTCTTCCCTATTTGTTCATTGTAATAAAATGTGTTTCGGTTCATTGGATTCATTTATTTAGTTCTTTCTTTTTATTGAAGAACAAAAAACATACATATTGTTGTCGTTTTGTACTTAGAAAACGATTGAAAAATATCACACGTGCACCATTAAGTACCAAATTCTGTGAGTTAGTACTTTTATTACTTCTTTTCACTTTTATAAAAAAAATCAATTTAAAAACAATGTTGACATAATTTTTTGTTACACGGAGTCTTAAAAAACAAAAAGATGATAACAGAATCTTATAACAGTGTGGGACGCTTAATGTTTAGCACTACGAACCCTTGGTTTATGTACAACTTAGGGGGAGTATTTAAAATTATAAATTTTAATTGTTATGAATTATTTATCACTGTTATAGATATATATATATTCTTAGAGATAATTTGTCATTATGATATGTTTTTTTTTGGAACACTAATTATTACTGTAATACCTTAAAAAAATAAATAATTACTGTGATATATATGTTGCTATCGAAAGTGATTTATTTTTCAGTGAAAACTTTGCCGCTGTGACATTTTTTCAGTGGGAATGTTGTCCTTGTAATACACTTTCCAAAAAAAATTTATCAATAATGTACGTATAATAGTATTACTATGATGGAAAATTTATCATTGCGATACGCGTTTCAGTGACCAATTCGTCACTCTGATATATGCTTCTATGAACCAGTTGTCATAGTAATATATTTTTTTATGGAAAATTTACCACTGTGATAATATTTCTATGGACAATTTGTCACTTATAATATTACTATAAAAATTTATCACTGTAATAAATTCTTTCTACGGACTATTTATTATTGTGATAATTTTTCTACATAAAATGAATCACTCTGATTCATGTAACTATGGAAAATTTATCACTCTGATATATGTTTTAAAGAAAAATTTTTCGCTGTGATAATTTTTAAATAAAAAATTTTGCATCGTGATAATTTTTCAGTGGAAAATTTGCCACTGATGTATGTTACTATGGAAAATCGATCACTGTGATATATGTTTCAGTGGACAATTTAACACTGTGATAGCATTTATCTCTATAGTATGTGTTTTTTTTTTGAAAATTGATCAGTGTGACAATTTTTCTAAAGAAAATTAACGAACGGGATAATTTTTATGGAACATTTATCGTTCTGTTATACATACGTATCCATGGAAACGAAAACACTGCAATAATTTTTCTATAAAAAATTTACAACTGTGATCCTTCGTGTATGCGGATAAAAATTTTCAATATTTTAGCTTTTCTATAGAAAATTGATCGATCTGGCAGTTTTTCAACACACAATATATCATCAACATAGTGACTATCCTTTCGTCAAATTGTAAACGAGATTATATTTCAACGGGCAATTTTTTAATATAATAATAATTTTAATATTGCAAATTTATGAAAGACCAAGTTTACCTCTACGATAATTTTCTATGCCAATTTTATCACTGTGACACCGTTTCTTATCACCGTATAACTGTGACATATGTTCCGTGTAAAATAGTTACCAATTAATTTTCTGTGGAAACTTTTCTTCATCAGTGGAATATTTATCGCTGTGATATTTTAATTTATCACGAAAAATTTATTAGCATTATAATTTTTCCTCAAATTGAATCGCTGTAAAAAAAGTTCCACATCAAATTTTCCCGAATAATATTTTGCTGTTGGAAAAAGTATCACATGTTTATTTTGTACTCGAAAATAGTAATTGTTTTTTGTATGAAATTAAAGTTGCGGTTGTTTTGATTTAGAAATTAGCAAAACTTTTCTCTACAAAATTGTGACGGTGTTAATTTTTCATTACAAAATCATCACTGATTGTTTTTATTTACTAAAGTTACTGTGATAGTTATCACGAAACTTTTCCCTATATAGTCCTCCCGGTGATCATTATATTTATATCATTATCACTGCGATCACTTTTATTTACACAATTATCACTGTGATAAATATTCTTTTCTTTTCCTTTCACTGCTATAATTTTTCTCTACACACTCATCACTTTGATATATTTTTTTCTGAATAATTTTCACTGTAATATTTTCTTTTCACATAATTCTCGCTGTGTTAATTTTTCTCTACATAGTTATCACTGTGGTAAAATTGTCGTCTTGTAATTATTAACCCACGATTTATTTTATTTTAAATATGTAGGTCTTTATAGCAATTTTTCTTTCAAAATGTGGCCTCGTAAAAAATGTTTTTTTTCCAAGAAAATCTTAAGATTCTAAACGGATTTAATTCGTTTTACCATTCGTTGTACAGAACCCAAAGAGTTAAATGCAACATAAACAAGTAAAGTATAGTTTTGTAAGGACTTTGTCTAATGTAGAGAACATCACAGCGAGCTTGCTTTAACTTAAATGTATGCAAATATTTATATTCAGTTATTTGATATTAGGCTGATTTCTTAAACGTATGTTGCTTTGTAGTTATACAATTAATTAATTACTTTAGTTGCCAGTTTGAAAAATTCTCGAATGAAAATGAATACCTGAAAATTTTTAATTTAGAAATGTCTAAAATTATTTAAAATATTTCATTACAATGTTTCGAAAGTAAAATAAAACCAATTTCTTTTTTTCAATTTCAATAGAATTTTATTTAAAATTTGTTTATAATTCTTTTTGTACATTGTTAAGCTGTTTTGTTAGCTTAAAATAATATTTTCCCTTTTTTTATAAGCTACAGTCTTATGAGTTTAGCACGCTCGATGACCAACTTTCTGTAGCTGACGATCCGGTTTACCAAGATCCCCTTATTTAAGTGTGTTGCACAAGAAACCCTTTTTTCTGCTTGATGATTCACCCCTTAAAGCTCTTAATTGTCTTTTTATTTTAAGAAATCACGTTCACACTCGTTCAATTTAGAATTGTATAGCGGCTGCTTCAGTTTGTTCATTTAACCAATTTTGATGTTCTTCTTTCGACATGTGTGTTGCCATGCCTAAAGGAGCCGAAATCATTTGTTTCGTAATCATATTGGATTTCTTAGTGTGACTGCTGTTGTTAAAGATTTTGCGTACAGTTTTGAAGAGTTTTAAAACGCTCAGGGCAGGAGATAAAGAACATTTTTCAATGCTTTTGTTGAAGTAGCTAGAGTTGTTGTACATGATGTTGGAACTGTTGTAGACACAAGACATTTTTAATTGTATATATCTGACTGAGAGAGAGAGAGAAAGGACGGCAGAGAGAAACAGTTGATGTTGCTTTGCTTAAGGAAGACAAATGAATAATAATTTTTGAGTTTTAGCGACTGGTATTTATACTCCTCCTGCAAGTAGCTGATCCTGTGTAGGGGGTCTTTTTTTATTTTTTGATATTCATTGTAAAACTACCTGAATTTTATTTTGGTTTTTAGGGGCTTACTTTTTTTGTATTAATTTGGATCATTTTTTGTAGGTTTAAAAAAAATATCTTTTTATTGTTTGCTTTAGAGTTTAAGTTCATTTCTACCTGCTTTTGTTAAGTATTGTATGTGCTGCTTTTTTTGCTTGGATCTTCTTTATTTATTTGGGGTTAAAATTATGTTTTTTTTGAGTTGTGATTTTTTGTTGTAAAATCTTTTTCAATGACACTTTAATTTCCTTGCTGCAGAGTTTAATGATTCTTTGTGCAAATTTTTCTAGATATATTTTTTTAAAGGAATGAATAAAGGAATTTAATTGTTTTGTGTTTATAGTGGAACGTTTTTTTTTTTGGCACAATGTGCTGGCAAAATCACTGAAAAATATGTTATTTTTAACTCTTTAATTTTGATTATTTTCAAGATTCTTTCTACCGTCTTTTGTAGGCCATCAGCGTCTTGAGATTTTGATGTGTTTTGGCTTTTATGTTTTCCTACTTTGTTTGGATAACAAGTGTTAAATTATGTAATGGGTTTAACTAATGTTTTATTGATTGTTGAAGTTGATTTTTTAAAGGGATTGTTGAGTTTGTTAAACAAACAGGGTTCATTTAGTGGGATTTGTGTAAAAGGATTGAAAATAGAGGGTTAAATGAATAGAAATTAAGATGTTATATTGAGTGTTATTTTTCCGAAGTGAAAAGTCATGAAAGTACGTCATAGACATCACACAATTTTAACTACAGTCAATAAAAAGATAATAAATTATCTTTTGAGACTTTTTTCTTAAAAACTTTTACATTGAAAATTTAAATAAGATTTTAAAGTACTTTTTTAGGTACTTTGTTGGAAGTAGTGATTAGTTTCGAGCTAGTAATGCTACTCAAAAAAGGAAAAATAGCAAGAAGGTTGCTGATGAAAAAATGAATTCTGAATGAATAACTTGCAAACTTCACTACTCAAACTGCCAACACCATATCCCAACTTTTGAGATGCCCACTGTCTGTTTTTATATGTTTTATTTTTTATATGGATTTTCTTCTTTAAAATCATAAAAACAACAAATACGCCTTAATGATAATGAGCAAATAACGCCTAAAATAAAGGTAAAAATAAAAAAATTTATAAAAATTAATTTAATATTCTGTTAAAGTGTTTTTAAAACTCATAATTTGAATAAATTATCACACCTAAACTAAACACACTTAGGCAGCGACAAGATTTTTATACGAAACAATGTTTTTAATTAAAATCATATTGAAAATCCTGCTGCTAGCAGCGCTTAAAACTTGTTAAATTGATAAATATTCGTTTCTTCTTATCATAAAAGTGATTTTAAATTCAAACAAAAGTATGATAATGCGTTGTTTAAATATTTACTTAATTTTTTTTATGTATATCGTGAGGGTAACAGGCTGATATACTTTACATTCCAAATGTGTGAAAATACTCGTATGAAAAAGATAGATATTAGTTAACTATTCGAAAGCTTAAGAGTACAATTCCAAATATAATAATTAAATCTTCAGTTTTCATTTGTATAATTCACGAGCTGTACTTCGTTAGCTGCTAATACATTTGAATTAAAGTTACCACGCCTGCTGTTGCGATTCTGCTTGTACTTTTGACACATGAAAGTTGAAAGGTTTTAGATTTTAAAGTTCTCTAGCTAAAAACAATATATATTTGGTATAGATAGTGCCACGCCTACGTGAAATATGATAAAAAAACAACACAAATGTGTAATTTGAAAATTCTACAGATTCCTCTGAATCGCTATTTTTCTTCTAGAAAAAATATGTCTGTAGTATAAGAGTTTTCTCTAGAAAAGATTAGATATAAGAATTTCTTCAGGAAGGACAATTTATAGAAATGTTTCTAATAAGAAAATTTCGTTACAAACAAATGTATAAGAGTTTTTTTTAGACACAGTTTCGACAAAAGTATGTTTTCTTTATTAAGAAATTCCGACTACAACTTCTTTCAGTTGAAACACTTATTATATATGAAGGGGAATTTAATTATTTTTAGCGTTAAAAAATCATTAGAGGCCTTTTATTGTAATCTTTATTGTTAAGTTATGTTAAGAAATAGAAAACTATTAATACTATGTTTCTAATGATACTTTTTACAATTGCTTAAGAAAGACTGTTGTGTTATCTTGTGTAGAAAGACTCATTAAAACTTTTAATACAGGGAGTTCTATAATAGAATACAGTGACAGATTTATGGATTTTTATTAAATTGTAAAAAAATTTTTTGATAAAACAAACTATAAAATTTTTATGTTTAAAGCGTGTTCGTTTTTCTCTTGTGGTTGTTGTTTTTTTTTTTAATTTTTGTGCTATTAAATTAAAGTGACAGTACAGTTTTTTAAGAGTCTTTTTAACTATCAGAAATTTCATTTAAACAGACTTAGTATAATAACAATAAATTATTATCTAATAGAATTAAAAATCATTTTTTTAAATTTTTTTATTGAACAAGTTTTAATAAATTTTAATTTACATGAAATTAATATGTATAAGAGTTTTTCTGTAGAAGAAACTTAGGCTTGTCTCAGGTTCGTTATAATAATTTGCAACAAATGTTATGTAAGATTATTTCGTTATAAGGGGGTACTTGTGTAGAAAATTAAAATGTTTAGAAGCACTTATATTTGATAAGTTTAAAAGAAAAACTTTCTTTTTGTTATACCAGTTATTTGCATTAATCTTTGGTATATATAATAAAAACATAATATAAAACGAATTTGTCTATACTTTACTTACTAATACGTTTGTCGAAAGAAGAACGTTGTGCAGACAATTTTTTTGTATGGGATTTTTGTATAAGAGTTTTTGTATGAGTTTGTAGTATAAGATTTTTTTCTTTACGCATTTTTTTGTATAAGAGTTTTATATGGGAGTTTATATTATCATCAAAACTTTTTGTATAACAAAGTTTTGGTAGTAGTATTTTGATATAGAAAAAAATACAGATACATTGATTCTTGATTTGATATTCCGACAGGGTGTTTTGATGTAGAATTTTGGAACGAATTTCCTTCATCCCTTGTCATGTTTGGTTTGGAGACAAGCCGGTTTCGGCTATGTGCCATCTTCAGTGTCATTTTTCGTTCTATATACAGATACAGTATTTACATAGAGGAGAAGCAAAGAGTTTAACTACGGATGTAAATTTGTCTCCCTTTTCGAGTTTTGAGGTCTTTTATAGAACAATAGCATTCGATTTATTTGATAAGAAGTATACGTGTTTCCTCTAGCAAAAATAAAAGTTCTTCTCAAATTAATTTGAGTATAAGAGTTTCGGTATATAAAAAAAAATTGGTGAAAGAATGAATGTAGAATAAATTTGGATATTACAGTTTTATTTGGATCTAATTCTGCTAGGTAGTATTTTAAGCGTCAGTCTTTATTTCATTTTTGTATAAAAGACGGTTTCTAAATAATAAAAAATTAATGTTGGGGCGGGGGTTGGTTTAGGGAATTTCGTATAATATTTCTATTTGTAAAATATAGAAGTGAAATAGATCCATTTTGCACACCACTTGTATTCCCATTAAAATATAAAGGTTCCGCTAGAGAAGGCATTGCAGTTTAAATTTTTTTAAAGTTCTTTTTGAAACAGTACTTTTTTTGGGTTCTTTTATAACATAAAATAAAACAAATTTTGCCAAAATAACTGCTGGGAACAAACGTGTGTATAAAAGTTTTTGGATCAAACACAATTCAGTAAAATATATTGTCTATGCAAAAATATTTGGTATGTGAAGTTTTATGTAACCAAAATTTTGCCGTTAAAGATTTTCTGTAAACAAAATATTAGTATAAGAGTTTCGATGTAGAAAGGTGTTTGGATCAAGCACATTTCAGTAGAATATATTGTCTATGCAAAAATATTTGGTATGTGAATTTTTCTGTTACCAAAATTTTGTCTTATAAGATTTTCAGTAAACAAAATATTAGTATAAGAGTTTCGATGTAGAACAGTATAGTTTTTTGTATAATAAAGATATTCTGTAATTTTTATACGTTCAGAATAAATTTGAATGTAACAGTTTCTTGAAAAAATCGTTTGTTTATAAGAAATTTTCGTTCAATCAGTTCTTTGATAAGAGTAAACCTTATTAGAAGAGCTCTCTAATAAAAAAAAATCGTAGAAGAATATTTCTATGCAAAAAGATGGTGATAGTCTTGATTTAAAAAAGAATTTTTTTCGATATGAGTTCTTCAATAACTCGAATAAATTTTTTTAAGAAATAAAAAGTCTTGTTAACATTTTCTTTTTCCTTAAATTGTTATTATTTATTTAAACAGTTTCTTGTTTTTATTTTCTTATGCTAATAAAACCCCTTTAACTTAATTATTTTTACATGGAAGACAATCGATTATAACTAAAAGTATTAAAAATAATGTTAAAACTAAAGGAAGACAATGATCGTTACAAAGTAAAATGCATTCACAATTAATTATACATACAAAAATATGTTATTTTCTACTACACAATTGAATATCAATTATTTTAAGGTTCTTGTAAAATATATAATTGTTTTTAATTAAAGTAATATTTTTCTTAAAACGAAAAATTAAACTCATAAAAAGCTAATATCACTGATTTTCTTACACTTTACAAAATAACTAGAAACAAAATTTTCTCTTTTTTTGGTGAAGGAATAGAAAAGAAAAATTTGTTTAATTAAAGCTGCTACCCATAGGAAATATGTTCTGCTGACGATGATTCCAACTTATGCTTGAGCCCATCTATCCAATTGATTTCTCATATGCAATTCTTGCTGATTGGTCATATCCATGGAGGTCCAAAAGAAGGTACCACTGCTGGTGCGGGCGAAGTGAACGGGTATGTAGCTTTGTTGTTGATGTACCGGCATTACATGTTGTCCCTCATTCTGGTGTACAATGACGGCAGCATTAGAGGGACATTGTCTAATTTCATTGTAGAGTCTTTGCTCCAAGGCTTCATTGGCTAGGTTGTCTTCAGCAGCATTTAGAGAAACGGGATCTTTGCGCATGTCTTCTAAGCTGGAGTTGTAGGTGTTTTGTTGCACTTCAGCCCGAGTTTTCTTTAACGATTGTTTCTTTTTTACAAAACGCATTAAAGGTTTGACCAGCTTCTTAAAACTGCGCATGGCCATTGTGTGTTGATCTTTTTTTTGCATTGTAATAGAGTTTTCGAATTTATATTCACGAGACATAAAAGCCATTGTAATAAAATTTGTTTTCAGTACTTTTGTTTAAATTAAATTCAAAGACTTGTTGCTTGTTCAGAAATTGTTTGCAAACTGTGCTCTTTTCCATAACTATACCGACTTTTATACCCTCTGCTCTCTTCAACGAGTTACTAAATTTTTCTCTCACAGTACATTTTAATTTCTCTGCTGTAAAATCACCACCAATCGTAAGAGGTTTTTAGGCAGGTGTTTATTTTTTAATCTCAAATTTATTCTCTGGTCTTTTTGCTCTTGTACTCAAAAATCCTCTTTTTTAAGGTTTCAATTACTCTTGTTAGTTAAAGCAAAAATTCTACCTGCTTCAAGTATTTTTCTAAACTAAATTTTAATTTAAATCTCTGCAGGGGAGATTTTTTAGTGATCATTTGCAGGAAATTTGATCTCTAAGTAGAGATTTAATGTTTTTTTTCCTCTTTTTTTCTTGTGTTAACTGATAAAATTCCATTAGGAATTATGAAAAAATAAACACAAAATTAGGGGTTTAAATGCAAAATAGCTTAATGCCTCAAAGCGAACAGATTATTTTTCTGAAAATACTCATGAACTGTTATATTTCTATAGAAAAATACTGATAACCGAAAATTGTTTCTATACAATTATTAATAAAATAAATAAACTACTTTTTAAAGTTATCGATAACTAAAAATTATTTCTACAGCACATAATCGATAAACGAAATTGGATTTTTTCGGAAATGAAAAAAAAAACTATCGATAATCGAAAAATTTGTTTGTAGAATATTTTCGATATTCTTAGCTTTTTTCCAAAAAATATTCTTATAGAAAATTTTCGACAACTGATAATTTTTTTTTAATAATTTCGATAATTCAATTTTTATATGAATAACGATAATCGAAAATTGGGTTTGTAACAAATTATCGATAACTGCATATCTTTTGTAAAGCACGTTATCGATAAATACATATTTTCTGAAATTATTTTCTGTTGAAAATTATCGATAACCGCAATTTATTTCTATACAAAACAATCGATGCCCAATGTTATAAAAAATTTTAAACAAAATTCATTTATAGAATTTATCAGTATTTGAAAATGTCATCTATACCAAATGATCGATAACTCGAAAATGTTCCTATAGAAAATAATCGTTATCCGAAATGTTTTCTATCGCAAATTAACAATATTGGATTTTTTTCTCTGTTGTGATGAATTTCCTTAATTTTTTTAAGTTTTGGCAAGTTCCTTCCTTTTCCAAAAAACCCAAGATATAATATATTTGTGACCTGCCCCCTACCTTTCTCACTATAATAAATCTGTCACACAATACACTGGCAGGTACAGTTGAGAGCCACTAAATATTTCATAAAGTTTTCCCAAAAACAGACTGACAAGTAAAAATTACTGCTCTGTACGTGATAAAGTATTACTTTAACTAAACTCTGCATGTGCCAAAGAAAATCCTAGGTAACAGGTTCGTTGTTAAACGTTTTCTACACACCATTAATATAATATTTACTCTAACATTTAGGAAAATCTACCTGTAAGATCAATGATTTTACAATTCATTCTTGCTTGAAATGCAAAACTAATACAAATTAAGTAACCTTCACTAGATAAACAAAACAACACCAGAAAAAATCGTTACAAAAATTGTACAACGACGCAAGTAATAAATCCTTGCTTGTTGTGTTTTTGGTCTTGTACCTTTTTCGAGTTGCTTGCACAAGTGTTTTACAAAAAGGAATTTTTCAAAATACAAAAAAATTAAGTGAAACGATTCTGATCCCTTTAGTTTGTTTTGTGTCCTTAGTCCTTTGTGTGCTTCTTGATCTTTTCGTATTTTGTGTGCACGTGTGACGAATTGTTTTTAGTTTGGGTTGTATTTTTGCTGCAAGAAGAGTTTTGTCTGTGCATGTCGAGACATGATGCAATTTTTGTAAAAAAAAGTGTATTTAATATTGCTCAGTTTTGGGTATTGTTAGATTTTGTATTGCATTATGAGGCTTTAAGCAAAATTGTGTTATATGATAGAGAATGTTGTCGCTTTGAGTTATTGTTCTATAAGAGTTTGCACTGTATTTTTGGCTAAAGGAGTACAGTTCTCATTTAATAAAATTGGCACAACACAATGCAAATTGTAAAAGGTAGCTTAGCGTTTTATATTGTGAAATGCAAAAGTACAGTGTGTAGGAAAAGATCAATAAAAATCTAAACGAACTGGTTTTGACAATTCCAAAATAAAATTTAAATTCTCTCTGAAAAAAATAACCTTGTTTAAAAAAAAATTGTAGCGAAACTTTCTGTTATTATTTGTTGAAATTTTCCGTTGCTGAGAGAAAATTTTATCTTTTCAAAAATTTTCTACAGAGAAAAAATTTACATTTCCTAAATTCTGCTTTTAACAACATTTTTTGTTATCGAAAATTTTCCATAGAAAAATTGTTTGTTATCGAGAATCGCGTATACATAAGTATTTTTGCATAATATATTTTCTTATCGAAATTTTGTTTATTATCGAAAACTACTTTTTGCTCTTTCTCTGCAAAAATTGATTTGTTTTTCTGTAGAATTTTTTTATTATCGCAATTTTTCCCTATAAAATTTTTGGTTATCGAAAATTCTCTGCGGAAAATATTGAAAACTTTAAGTAGAGAAAATTGTTTGTTATCGAAAATTTTCTATACAGAAATATTTTCTTATCGTAAAAGTCTAAAAATATCATGTAGGTTTTATAGAGATCATTTTCGATCGCTTTCGTATTATAATGTTCGCAAAAAACTCTGTGTCTTAAGTCTTTCATGTAAATATTAGAAACCAACCTGTAAAGTTTTCGTCTTAAGTTTTTTGTTAGCCGGAGATTTATTCATATATTTTTGAGTTTTAAACCGGCATTAATTTTTATGTTTAAAGTTGAATTTTTTATATTTTGAATCTTTTTAAAATAATCTAAAATTTTAGTATTATTCTGAGATGAAATTTAACTTGAACAAGAAAAATTTAACTTCAGTTTTATTTAAGTTGTAAACAACTGAAACCGGTTACCGGCTTAAAGAAATAGTTACCAATAAAAGAATCTTTCTAAATATTTGCTTCTTCAAATCTAGTTTCGCTGTGGTTACCAAGTAGTGGTTAAACCACTTTTTTGTTTGAAAATTTTTTTAGTGTTAATAAAAAGTGTTTGTTAAAAGTTTATGTTCATGCTACATGTTCTTGCTACATGTAAAGCCGGTTAAAATTTCTTATGCATTTTTTTCTTTTATTTTTTGCTTAAAGTATAAAAAAACCTTAGGACCCTTTTTGTGTTGTTATTCTGCTTCTTACCCATTTTAAATCTCAAAGTTGTGCCTTTTAATTTTTTTACTGACGCCTTTAAGTTGTTGTTAAATTTTTCGTTTTATTTCAAATATATGTATATATGTGTGCATGTGTTTGTTAGCTTTTATGGAGTTTTTGTGTTTATTTTATTTTAAAGTCATACTGGGTTGACTTAAAGCCAGACTTTTTTTCTTTTGCCTTTTACGCTTGCCTTTATGCCTGTGTGTGTCTGTTATTCTTATACGAGTATATAGAGAAATATACAGGTTTAAATGACAGAGCACGCTTCATTGGAATTTGTTTACAATGGAGTTGAAGCAACAAACGATAATAAAAAAAGTTCTTGCCAGAGTTTTATAACATGACTGGCACAAGTTTGAAAACATAACAAATGATCAAACCAACGACAACAACAGAAAAACTTAAAATCTTACATAGTGGGCAAACAATAGAACTTTTTATTGGCAGTACACTTCATTTAAGGTAAAGGTAGACACGACTGCTTGATGCTTTTGTGTCCATATGAAATTGGAAATTCAGTGGCAAGTAAGGCAAATAACTTTTAAATTCTCTGTTAGTTAGGCGGTTATGAAATTTTTGGCTATACAAAATACTTTTCACTATTTGTCAACAGGATGTCTCCACTAGTGATAAATTTTTTTCTCATAGAAAAGTTTTGACATCTGTCAACTGTATACAGCACACAGTTTGTTCATTCATTGAAATGGGAAAATTTTAGCCTTCGAAGCCTCTCGCAGTGATTGGTTGCGATGCTTCCACAAAGGTGATTATGATGTTAAAGGCAAGGAACCTTCCCGAAGGCTACACAAGTTTGTATTATGAGCTGCTGAAACTCGGTTAGAATATCAGAGGCAAGTTGTGTTTGAAAAACAGCGGATGGAAAGTCTTGCCTCTCTCGTATGATAGCCTTGCCCCGTAGGGCTACTGCAGCATGTGAATATTTAAGTCGTTCTGTCATTAGAAGTAAAAAAACAGTTGGATTAGTTGGGCTATTTCAATTCTTTACTGCAGTAATCATTCTAGTCCTTCACCGATATGTGACATCACAAGAGCACATTGGTAGATTGGCCACCCTCAGCAGTTTCTGCAATGCTAAAGAAATAACTTGCACGAGGAGTCTAACGTCATGGTTATTAGAGAAGCCTTTGAATTGCACATCCTGACCTTAAACTTAAACTGGCTGGTGGTCAAGAATTCTACAAAGCGCTATATAGGAAGCCACAGCACAGGAAAAGGTTTCAGGACTGGGAAGAAGTAACTGACTAAAATGGGTAAACAAATAGACTTACGAGCGGTCATATTCTTTAAACGGGATTTGAAAGAAATTCATATATGGAAATCGCTTCTACCCGGACTTCTCCTACATGCGCATGATCCGTAAGATGGCTTGATCATTTTGTTTAAAGATAATATTGAGTAAAGGACTCCCATAGGACCACGAATTCTGATAGTCCTTTGAGTGTCAAAATCAAGTACAGTGGTTTATAAACTTTTGTTCCGATCCGTTACTTTAGTTAATAAAAAGAAATTATCGCATTTTTATTTATTATTTCACAAACTTAAGTAGCCTCCTTGCAAAGCCTTTTTGGCTGATCTCTTTAGTTTCTCATATTGCTGTTCTCCTTAAAACGTTTGCCAAAGAAAAACAGACAAACTGGCTTGAGGAAAGACTTTAAAATAACTATAAAATAAAGAAATTTTTTTCGTGTTTTCATGGTGAAATAAAACTTGAAAATAAACCAGACATTCAAGAGACTTGAAATAAATGTTCTTCTAAGGAAAATATAGGTGCGGTAAACTGGTTAAAATTATAAAATAAAATATGTTACCCAAGAAAGTAAAGAAGAAAAAAATAGACATAAAATTGACTCCATTTTATCTCCTTCTTAATAAAACACAAGTGTTTTTTCTTAAACAAAATTATCATAATTTTCCTAGTTTTTTTTATGGCTTTAATTTTCTATACCTCAACGTACTTTTTCTTTAAAATTTTTTTTAAATAAATATTTAATTTTCCAAACACACAACCCAAGTAAACAGGTACTATACTGTGTCCCGGTTATTCTGCGTACCTTTTGAGCAAGAAATAAATGTTTATTTATTTTGTTTTTAACAAATATTGTGTTTTTTGTTTCTTTCACTTAAAAACGCAAACACTTTTCCGTACAGAATTTTTTATACAAACTGCGTTTAAATACCCCCACGCTATCTTTTATACACGTTTAACTCTTAAAAAATCCTGTTTGTTAAAACATACAAGGTAAATAATGTTTATTTGCTGTTGTCGTTTTTCTTGATTTATCTTCAAACGTGTTTAGGATTTCGAAATAATGTTTAAAGAAAAATAAAAGAAAAATTAATTAAGTGCTAGAAAAAGCACAAAATTTTCTAGAAATTTTCAACACTCAAGGCTTGAGAATTGTTTTAAAACCTTATCTTTCTGACAAAATTTCGCTGCGCTAGAAGAAGGACAAAGGCAATTGCTGTTGGGACTTTTTTAAAAGGGTTGCCGTTCTTCAAAAAAAAAAAAAAAAACACCACATGATTCAGCACCGAGGTAAATTTAAGTCAATTTTAATCATGCCATTCCTACAGCCAGATTTGCAACATGATTTAATCCCTTTCAGATCCTAATACCGATTTTAGTGCAACTCTTATACGTATAAGAGTTTTTGCGGTATCAGTTAGTTGTGTTATAAAATAGCCTGCTCGCTTCATGATTTACTGTTCAAGATATTTGTTATAATGAAATAAAATATTCTTATCATTGGCTTTTGGAAACACGTTTATTTATTCAATAAAATTTGATATTTTTAAAATTTCTTAGGGATAAGTAGCTAATTTACCCCTTTTTGAAGTTTTTTTTTTCAAAAGAAATTTTGTTTCTTAAACTTTTTGTGTTTCAACCATTATTAATAAAGCTTGAATACTTTATACGTTATACTTTCTTTAAATCAGACATGCCTAAACATGCTTGCAAAATAAGCAACAGCTGCAAATTTGCAATTGCAATCTTATGAAATAATTTGTTGTATTTCTTTTCTGACTTCTTTGCATTGTTGTACTGAAACAGTTTCAAGCATTAAATATTGTATTTGTAGAGTTGTTGTGTTGTTGTTTTTAACATCTACAGAAGCTCTGCCGTTTATATGGTTGTTCAAGGGGTGTTGAAGTGCCTTAAGATGCTGTTGCATGAAATGTATGTATTTGATTTTTATAAAGAGATTTTGAATGCACCTGTTGTGTAAAGTTGCAAAAACAAAAAAAAAAATGCCAGTCAAGTCATGAGCAAAACTTGTGGCAAACAAACATTGCAATAATGCTAATGGAAATGAAGAAAAGTGGTTGTTAATGAAAGAAGCTAAATAAATCTTATGCCTCAAGTTTATAATAGAAGTTCAAGGCTGTTCTCCATCAAAAGAAATACCTGGTGATTTAACTATTTTTTTTTATTGAAATTATAATTTACTTCAGTACTTAAGTACCATAAAAAGTACCATTAAAATCGTCCAAAGACAAAAAGTACTAAAAAATTAGACACGTCCATTTTTAATTCAGATTTTCTTTCGCTTGATTTTGTGTTTAACACTGTGTTTAAACTGGTTTGATAGTTTAAATTTGGCACTACAGAATTGCACAAGTTTAAGTGAAACAACAAAATAAGCCACGCCAACACAGCAGCAGCAAATAAACTTTTGTGTGCAATTTGAATGGACCACGCCAAGATTTAATGATGTGTAATTGCTTGTACACCAAAATGAAAGACATAACAACTGAAACGAGTTTAAACTGTAACACTAAACGAGGAGTCAGACAGTGGCAATTTATGCTTGGGGTTTAAATGTGAAAATACAAATTTTCAATATTTGTTAAATTTACATCTTTTCTCTTTTGGTAAAAAATTTTATTTTTCATCAAATTTGCTAAAAAAATTTTGGATACTTTACAACTGAAGCTAATGGTAGACTATTTACTACAATGCTGCTAATTCATCAACGAATTAGACTTCAATAACTTAAACAAAATGCTTAGAAATAGCAATGCATCAGGTACAAAGTGTTATGTTTAATTTTTAAGTAAGTGCAACCTTTATTTTGCATTTTTATGCCTTTGAATATTTTTTCTATGATAATGTCGAGTATGTACGTTTAAGAGTGACTTTAGAGCACATTGCTTTACTTCTCTTAAATGCACGAAAACTCAATCTCTCTGCTAACAATTTTAATACAGCTTTATTGCTCTTCTACTCTTACAAAGAAAAATTTACAATGATTTGGAGTCTTTATTAAAAAAAAACCTCACGAATATAAGTTGAAATAAATATGTAAATATTTTTGAAATAAAACATCAGACTTTTATAATAAGACTGTAGTCTTTATATAAGAATGGTGGCTGAGCATACGACGGGGGTGTTAGTATGAGACTAGTGTCTTAGTATAAGACGGTTATCTTAGTATAAGGCTAATGCCTGAATATAAAGCGGTAAACTTAGTATAATACTGGTGTCAGATTTTGAGATGGCAGTATAAAGCTTGTGTGAGAGTATAACAACGTCGTTTTGCTAAATATATCTTTACTATAAGACTAGTGCCTAAGTATAAGATGGTCATCATAGTATAAGATTGGTGTAAATATAAAAGGTGGTAGTCGTAGTACAAAACTAATGTCTGAATATCAGACCAGTGTCTGAGTATAAGACTTATTCTTTATTTGTTATTCTTACACTGTGATTTGTTGTAGATTTTTGTAACGAATTTCCGTGATGTCTACATATAAGACTTATGTCTGATTGTAAGACGGTAGTCTTAGTATACGACTTTTGTTTGAGTATAAGGCTTGTGTCTAAGTAGAATACAGTGGCCTTATTATAAGGCTAATGTGTGGGTATAAGTATGAGTATAAGACTTTAATTTAATGTAATTCCAGTGTCTGAGCATAGGACTAGTATGAGGTATAAGTTGATAATTTTTTCAGTAGACGATAGTTTTGGTACAAAAGCTGGACTCTACTCTCAAATTTTTTCACTAACATTTAAGTCTTAATCCAAAACAGTCGGTCGTCTTGTACTAACATCTCAATGGTTTCCTTTTTAAGACTACAGCTTACCATAATGTGTACGTGTGGTCCCTTATTTAACATTTCATGCTTCAATTATTAACTGCTTCAATTATTAACTGATCATTGATAAAATTGTCTTTAAAAGCAATATTTTCCTAAATGATCTTTCCATTATCTGTAATTTCCAAAAGAGAAAAGTGATTAGATAATTTTTGTCGGCTCTGCTCACTCAATTGCACTTGACTAAGGCACGTAACGCTAATTATTATGCGGATACTTTAAGAAAAATTACGTTTATTTAGAGCGTTTATCTTATCAGAAAGCGGCAGGATGTCAAGAAAGAAATAGCTACGAAACCGTAATTTCTCTAAGCTGAGAATTCCATTGATATAAATTAAGATAAAAGCAATCTAGAAAGGTTATGAGAAAAATATTTTGGTATGAGTGGAAATGTTGTGAACTGAAATTTTAGGCATTTAAAACTTAAGACTAAATTAATGTTTTATCTTGTGGAATAAAAATTAAATTAAATTTTTAAGCAAAGTTTCATTTAATTTGAATTCTTTTGCTGATTCACTGGTAGATCAAAATTAAAAACAATAGCCAGGAAATATGGATACATGCCTTTAGCTAGTTTTCTTTAAATTCTTAATAGTAAATTTAAAATACTTGCACGTGCATTCAGGAGTTAGAATTGCTTTAGTCACGTCTAACAACTTGTTTATAAATTCGTTGGTATTTCCTTTGTTTATGCAATGCCCACCAACAGCAAGTCATTTAAACAAATCAATAACATGTTGATCACCAAAGGTCTATTGTTATTAGGATTTGTTAAGTATAAAGACTAACCTTCAATTTTGACAAAAATATCACGTACAATTTAGGAAAACTATGGCAGTATACTAATGCTAGCTGCATATCTTTTTGGGGAAATATGGTAGGCACGTTCAGACATTTTTCCCTTTAATAAACTATTGAATAATGAAAATCCCAAACATGTGTGGTACAGCCAAGAATTTCCCACACACAGGTTTAAAATACAATTTATTATTTAAAAATTTACATGAGTTGAAATTACCAAGCAACATGTTTCAACATGTTTCTTATAACATTTTGGTGTCATTGTCATTTTCATAGTTAATATACAAAATAGTCCGGGAAAAAAGTTGCAACGTGTGAAGGACAATATAAAGCTGCTAGATTTTGTAAATAGTTGATATTGTGTACATTATTACAGCCAAAGGACAATAGTAACATTAAATAAAACGATTCTTGCCATAATTTAGATCAATTGGCAAATTTAAAAAGGATTTCCTTGCAAGATCTTAGATAAATGCGTAGGAAAGGAATGTGAAAAAGTTATTGTTCCATTTGTTCCAGATGATGTCATTTGAATCCCTGGTTTTAGGATTACATTAGCTACTGTCTTGTCTGATGTGTTGTTTGAGTTTTCTATATCCTTTTTGCTATTATTCTTAAACGTCTTTTGATGCTAATTTTTATTAAAATAATATTTTCTTTACAAAACGTGAGATATTTACTTCAAACACATTTGGAAATTACAAAACTTTAAAATAAAGTTAAACAATGCGCACGTTGTATTCATCTCAGTGTTTACAATATTCGTTTTCTCCCGTTTACAATGGTCGCCGACTAGTTAAGTAAACTCCTATACCCGCTGTGCATGAGAATTGTTGCAGTTTTCGATGCCCGGCCAGAACAGCTCGAACATTTGTAGGACTTGGGCCTAAACCCGTACAAAGCCCAACGGTTCCAGGAGCTAAAACATCATAGCCAACGCTGTGTGCTCCTTAGATAGATTTCTCGAGTGAATTCTCCAGGACAAAGCCTAGTTTTGAATAATGGTTACTAACAAAATGATCAGATTTGACACAATATCAGTCGACAAGAGGTCCACCAAGTAGCACAATGCTTCTGTGGATTCTAAATCGGTGTCTTTACCGGTCCGTATTTTTTTTACAGTCAATACAGATCTTGAATTTGTTTGTTGGAAATATGAAGATATGGATGTGAGCGGTATTGTGGTTCCAAGAGGACAGTGCATTATGTGCCACACATCATGCAAAAATTTACTTTCTGTCTGGATTTAGGATACGATTTTTTTTATTTTAATGTAGGGGGATATCGAAACAAACCACTTACTTTCTGGGTTCCTTTTCGATCCCCCTTCTTTCCACGAATTTATTTTAGACTTCTAATTTATGACTACCATTAAGTCTCATGCTAACAGTTTACTCTTGATTGTAGTGATTTAAGACTGTCAAATGATAACTGCCGGCATTCTTCTTAATCACGGAGTCTCTTGAAACTTGCTAGCATTTAACAGTTGCCTGCCCGTGATCTTGTGCTGTGCATTCAAACACAATGTGCGCTACTGTCGCAGCCTCTTCATCAGGAGTTGCTGTGGAGACTTACATTTCGGAATTTTTCAATTGGCCAATAAACCCCGGAGTTCATACAGAGATTAACCTCTCCACCTCTTATGAGGCTTCATTGTCCATCTCTTTCGTATTCTCATGATCCAACGCCTTGGGAGGCATTCTTGCTCATCTCCTATCTCCTACCTTTGCCAATTGAAACCGAAGTTCCTTTAGAGAATTCAAATAATTCTCACGGGTAATGGAGAAAAAAATGTCCACCCACACTCAGCTGCCTATACATGGGAAAGTCTGTATTAAAGCTGGAGATCGACTGGTATCCATAGTTTGCATACAAGAGACCAAGCATCCTCTTCTCCATGTATTGCTGGCTTATGTGTGTTCTATCGAGGATTAGAAATTTTTATAAGAGAGTCAGACTACTAGCAAATACAGCAACCTGTTACCGGCCGCAAGCATTAGGAGGTATAAGTCAGAACTTCTGAGAATTTCTGACAGTGCACTCAGTTACGGCAAGCTTTCCAACTGATGGTCGAGGATTCAATTTCCTCACGTGCAAATAACGAAAGCTCAATACTGAGATCGATGAGAGGGACTACGGTTAGATTTTTTTATGTGTTTTTAAATTCGAAGGCCTATTGGAATAAGTCTCAACTCACTTTAGATACAACTTAATTTGTATCTGCTCTATGCGCCAAGTTATCAAATCTGCCACCTCTCAGATTGTCTGTTATTCCAACCCTATGACGAATTTGTAGCAGGTTATTCTTTAGGTACAACTACATTTGTGGTGTTAATTTGTACTTGAAAAGATACTATTTTGGTAATGAATAGCATCGGTAACAGACAGGCCTCATAAAATAAATACTAAACAAGATGAATAAAAGAATAATGACATTTAAAAACACATTTAAATGTATATTTAGAGTTCAAATAATTAGTTGTTTGCAGAAGGTTTCTACGCTAATTCATATTCATAAAATTCATATTCCTAATGATTATGATAATTTAACCTTTATTTCCCACATAATTAACTCTTCTAACCCTTCATATTCACATCAGTTTATCACACCCTTCAGCCAATTCACTAAATAAACTTTTTTCGTTTTAAACCCCTTTAGTTCCCCTTAACATTGCTACCATGTTTTGTAGTGCCGAATTACCTTTTAATATTAAATTTCATATCCTTAACTAATTTCATGCCTTTAATCTTTATTTCCCTCCACGAACTAAACTTTATATTTGAGTTTATTTATGATTATTTTATTAGTTGGCTGTGTGGCATTAAAGACGTGTTGCTCTGCACACTTTCTTTGCTTCCTTTTACCCAACAACTCCAATCTTTGTTTTTACTTCCTTTTTGAGGGGTTGTTTTGTTTGTCTTCAGGAATTTTGAAAGAAATATTGTTTGCCGCTGAATAATATTGTAAATGGTGTTTTCATCCTTGATACTCATGTAGTTTGAAGTGTTTTAGGAATGAAACAGATTTGAGATAATGAAGACTTCATCGCAATTAACTTTACTAATGAAAACCATTTGCAATGAACCTTGACTGAAACTACAAATTAACTGTATAAAAAACTAGGATTACTTTTCAAATATTTTATCATAAAGATTCATTGCTGAAACTATAAACGTTTTGTGACAAAAGTTGGAAAAAAACTAGGTCTACTCAAGTACTAGAGATTCGAAAAGTAGTAATGATATTAAACTGTGCACTGGACTGTTAACAAGACGCTGCAGGCTAAAATATCACACAAATAAAAAATATATATAGTAGTAAGTGAATTCTGCAGGCTCTGTCAAGGGTATGGTACTAGTTCCGAATAAATTAAAGCCCAGAACGATTACGAGATTCATAAAAAAGCTAGAATTGTTCTAGTTGGGCACGAGGTGGCACAATAGGTCCATCAGTTCGCGGTGCTATTCTAGCCTATGATTAATAGTAGTAATAATAATAAAGAAGTCATCATTTTAATTCCCTGTACTTCTTCTTAAGCTCCAATTCTTTCAAGTGTGTGTCAGGGGCATGGCATTATTAAACACAATTTTGACATGCCTTTCAACATCTCAATTTGTTTTATTTTAATACAACACAAACCCTGGTTGTCATTAAAGCCACATAAACAGAAAAACCCCTAAAAAGGAAGTAAAGGAAGTGCAGTACAACCACTTGTTGCATTAAACAAACCCTAAAAAAAAGGAAGTTGATATTTAAGAAAACTAAGTGGCCATTGAATTAACAGAAATCATGATGAGCATGCGCTTAACACGCTTAGTTTGAGAGGTTTGGACAAATATTTATAAGGGTAGCAGAGGACAAAGTTGAAAACGAGAAACCCCTAAAATGGAAGTAAGAATTTAGAGGAGAATTATTTAAAGAATGATAAATTGTTGAATTGTAAACCCCTCTCACGCTTCGAAATTATTTTATATAATAATTGTGCAATAATTTGAAAAAATTTCTACAATATTTTTCTCTTTACAAATTTCTTTTAATGAGTCTGCTCTCGGTTGAATCTTTAAATCTTTTGTATATGTTTTTGTTCTTTTTTTTTTTTTTCTTTCAAAAAAACACATTTCCAAGCCTTGGAATAAAAGTAATATCATATTTCTTTTTATCTATTTGTATATTTCGAAACATGTTCAGACACGTTTTGAATTTGGAAAGTACGCAAAAATTGCACATGTTAAATTTGCTGTTCAACCTGCGCAGCGCACTGAAGGTGTGGGAAAATTTTGTCAAGTTTGTTCTCTTTGCACGTCGTATGTATTTTAGGTGTCTCTTAAGCACATGTGTTGCTTTGGAATGTGTAAGGGAAAATCCCTAAAAGGTGTCAAACGTGTGAAGTGAATGAACTGTGTATATAATAGAAATGTGCGGCTAATGACTGTGTTAAAAAGTTGAAGGCTTTGCGAAGGTAATTTCTTGTGAAAACGTGACCCCTTGCGAAGGTAATAATTAGGAAAAACTTTTTGTAGTTTCTCAACTGACAATTGGCTAATAACTTGTTTGATGTTGTCCTCAAAAGTAAGATAAATTAGTCGGCGAACTTGTAGCTCAACAGGTATGTTTATTCACATGTTATGTAGCATACATTGGTAGCTAACAGTTTCAACTCTCAGTTGGCAGCTGCTAGGGCGACTTCTTAGGAGGCGGTATTAACATTGCACGTATATGTAGGTAAAAATTATACTATCAAATCTGCCTGATCCAAGGACATAACCGTTGCTATAGAGTTTGTGACTAACTAAACGCCTGCCATACTAGCGGCTTAACTTGCTCTGTACCGCCATGGCTCCACTGCACAAAGCATTCTTTCTATTATGCAAGATTAGATTCTTTGGCTGATTGTTCTTTCGAGACGAGCAATATGAAACAGCAGGGTCCCCAGCATAGCTGGCAGTTAAGACACCAATGCAATTGTAAAGGATAAATGGATTGATGTCCAACAAAGTAAAATTGGTGAAAAATGCTCTAGACGATTCTGGCATCCTGTTTAAATAGCGGTCATCAACGAAAATCTGTAAATGCCTTATTTAATATCTGTTTAGTGCTCTCTTAGAGACATTTTCTTTACTTTTAACCGAGATTGCTCTTTGTGCTACAGTCATCCTTAAAATAAACACTTACAAAACATTATCGCTTCCTTTCTTAGCGTAGGCAGTGTTTGTTTAAAAGTCGTAATATCACACCTGTTTTACAATGCTAAACAAATGTATTTCCATATTTATAATAAAAAATTAATCCATAATCGTTTCATATGTAATACTTCCTAATGTTTTTGCTAAGATTCTGAAAAAAAGTATTCCCTCAGCAGGAAGTTTTAATTTCTACCAAAACAAACATGCCTTTACGGTACGAGGTGATATTTTGAGCTAAAGGAAGGATTAAACTACAAATGACACTCTCGTATTGAAGGAGTAGGTGGAAACTAAATGTAAAAATTTCTTTAAAATCCTTAGAACTGTAAAGCAGTTTAAAGGAAATGAAAATTTATTGAAAGGTGTTAAATAGAGTTAAACCATAAATCTGATAAAAAGGAATTTAACGCATTTAGGTATTTACGAAAGTAAGGGGTTAGCGCTTGGTTACACGATGCGAGTTGCTGACCTGACAGCCGAAAGCTACTATGCCTTCCCTTCTTAAAAAACGACAACCATAAAATCAATATTTTTGTTGTGGGGGCTTTTTGTTACAACTTTAATGTTTTTGTTTTGGTTTTCTTGGATTTCGCATTTGAACTAAGAACGTTCAGGCATAATACGTTTAACTTTTTCTAAAAATTTTGGGTAAAGGTTTCCTGATGAGCTGGCCTAAACAATCAGTGAAACGCGCATAGAGACTAGCTTATCCACCCGCAACAATAATTTACATTATTTTATAATTAAAAAAATAATAAATAATTTTATTAAAAAAAAATCATTCATATTAAAAGCCTCGTTTTGGGAAATCTTCATATGACTTGTAAAAAATTGTAGGAGTAAATACTTTTAGAGGTGGAAGAACAGGCTGTGTGAAGCTCGTAAGCATGAATGGTCTTTGCAAAGATTAACAAACCAATGTTACGGCTAAGGTGGAAGAAAATCAGCTCCTTGACTGTAGCAACGATTTAAATGTGAAACACGTCTTGACAAGCCAGTGCGTTAATGGAGTTGGACACTCTATTCCCACCTTTAAACTCCAATGATGTTACACCATTTTAAAGCAACGGCTAAGATGTATCAATTATGTGTGTTGAATTTTGAATCAAATTAATATTTATGCATTTAGGCGCACTGGCGTTAAGTCGTTTAAAGAGTTGAAATTTTTGGAAAACGTGTAGGTAACCCTTTAGAATTTCAATTACCTAAGCGCATTTCGAACGGTTGACTGCGACATTTAAAAATTTTCATTATTCCAATTTAAACATAATTTTTTTTTAATTTCTTCCTCTATTCTTTGTATTGCACACACATAAAGCCATAATATTTATGTCGAGAAATGTGTAGAATACAAAAATGCTTTTTTTTCATAAAAAAAATAGCTGTTTTCTATTGAGGAAATTGTTTTTAGAGAAATATTAAGAATTTCTTAACCACAATAATAATTTGCCAATTTTGTGGTCAGCGATTCGTGTGTATTGTCCCATATCCCCACTATGATTAGACAATGCCAATTCGAATATATTCCTGCAAGTTTTTTCAATCAAGCAACCCCTAAAATAAAGTAAATATTTGTCAAGAACTCATAAGTGGAAACGAAAATATATTTTACGTTCTCATTATTGTTTTTAAAAGGTTCCTTTTTAGGGAGCTGCGTGCTGCTGCTCGCAATCTGAGGGATAATGTTTCCACACGGAAGTGCATTTTATTTAAGGTCATGTTTAAGCGTGTTGTTCACACTTTCTTAACACACTTAATGCCTGCTTTACTTCCACTTTAGGGATCATCACTTCCATGTGTTGAGTGTTGTTTGTGGCTTATGATTTATGTAGTTAAATCAGATTTGAAATATTTGTTGACAAAACAAGTGTGTTTGTGAATATCAATAAAATACAAAAAACTCAAACAGAAAAATCTGTGTTAGGCACAGTAATATAGTTCGCAAAGGAAAATCCATACTGGTGCCTTTTCAGTCAGCGATTTTGCCTGGTATTTGTCGAATTCCTCATCAATTATTTCCGGTCAGTAATTTGATGTAAGAGTATTTGGTTGTTTCCGATGTCCCTTCTTATGACACAGTCCGAATTAACTCTAGTCCACTGCATCCAAAATAGTTGTGTCTCCATTTGGTGCCGGTCCTTCACATAAAATGCGCATTGCCATTTTGTCTTGTCTATACACATAATTTATATTGATTCATCTAGGTGATATTTGATATTAACCTGTTCTCTGCCACCAGCACAGTAATCCAGCTTCTCGCAGTTCGACTACACCTAAGTACGTCTCCGCAATCTTGCCTTAAGGCTAATGAGGCCTATTTCTCTTCTACCACAACATTACTCAGCCCAAAATCTTTCACTTTCTATGCTTTCGTTACTCATCGAATTATAGTTTGGGTTCTTTTGCAGGAACTTAGAATCACCCACCTAGCTTACATTCGTCAAATTTTCCTCTGAAGTTACCTCTCAACCTAGCGGTCGAGTGATATCTAGCATAATAAGCTCTACATGGCCTGTAGTGTTGTGTGTGGTCCACTGGCCACTTCTCCACGACCGGATCATACCATAATGAAGAATGTGTTAGACGTACAAATGGCCGCGTATCACATTCGAACACGTTCCCTAATTTCATTGGAGGGCATTCCGTTGCAGTGACGATAGGACAATGGCACATAACCCACATTGTGTCAACGTCCGAGGGAATTTTCGACATCTCTTGTACATGGTCACACCTGACAGTATCTACCCCTATTAAGTACCTGCCCACGAATACTCAGTCTTAGTAGAATATGTTTCACTAAGAAAAAGTTTATTTTCTTTTAGTTCTTTAGAGGTTTTTATAACTAAATACGCTTTTTTGGCTAAGAAGGAAGTCCCTCCTACTTCTTAGGATGTTTCTTCCTACTCCTTTTTTCTTCATGGAACCCTTAGGCAGCTTAAGACCTACTGCATAGTTACTCCTTTGACTTTTGATATCTCTGTTTAAGTAGGCCGGCCGGCCACCATAGGAGTTTAACCCATGTTAACTCCTAGCAAAACGCACTTGTAAAACATAAACTGCAACCGAAAGTTAAACAACCTGTGGAGTTCTTCCAGCACACTACACATGAACGTATTAATAAAAATTTGACAACAATAGGAATTTATCGTGTCTGTAGGGGATGGTAAATATCAAAGTGATTATTTAAGGCTACACCTTCTTTTAGCTTTTATAGCTGAAAAGAAAGTAACAGTTTGCCACACACAAACATGCCTGAGTAACGTCCTACAAAAAAAAATTTAAAATTCTGCAATTACAGTCATGCAGAAGTATTTACCGCATGCTTGATATTGTATTTATTAACCATAAAAATACCTGTTCAATTTGAAAGCAATAGCTAACATAAAATTTCTAGCGTTTTGTAGAAGGAAAGTTTAACCAAATTTTAGAAATTTTATACATTCCTATCATTGCTTAGATCTTGTTGAGTTCTATTGTCTTGTTTACATCGATTATTTTTGGGTAAAAAATTAACAAAATTTATAGGGTAACGCCCCTTATTGGCAATGGGATATGCAATAAATTTTTAAGGAAATAGAAAATTAAATATAAAAACTTTTAATGGGTGATGACCGTTACTGATAACAATAAAATATTTATTGTTTTAGAACAGTATTTCTTTTTATACATTACCTAAGGTTTGTGAAGTATAAAGCGAAACTGTAGCATTTTCACTACGAAATCCGAAATTGTCTTAAGCGCTCGTTTGAAAAAAATGAAACTCACCGCTGGCCAGCAGATGTTGTCCAAGCGAGAGATAGTTGCAGCATTTGGTTGCATACATAGCTTTGTTGGCTCACACCCACTAACAATAGAAATATCACATTCTCCTATTGCAAATTTGCAGTCATCTTACTTTTCTTTTAATAAGTTTATTTAAATCAGTCTCCTACTGTCTCAATGAATCCTTAAGATTTATTTAGTTAAAGCAACAATAAGCTTTCTGACTGAATAAAAGTTTCTTTCGGTTCCAATCTTGGGGACCAAATGCCTAAAATTGTATACGTTCAAAAGGTTTTAGTTAATAATAAGTATCTTCAAGCCCCTTTCACACTATTATCCAATTATTTAACATTTTGTTCGAGTTTTGCAGAGAGAAATATAATAATAACCATTCTGATCGTTAAACAAAATCAAAAGTAAATTATTCTTATTATATTGTTTGTCTACACTATCACACACTATCACTAGAAAATAAAATGAAAAATCTGCGTTTTAAGAAAATTTTGGAAAAAATAGTGACTGTCAAATTTCCATCGACATTTTTATCAGATTCAAAACATATTGTTGGCACACTATCAGTCTTTTTCCTCTTTTTATAAATGTTTGATACGTCACTTTGCTCAATGTAATAGTGTGAAAGGGAACTTAGCAGCTCTACGCACATTGATCCCTGAAGTTTGCTTCTTAAGTCTTTTGTTGTATTTTGCTGTGTCGTATAGGGGGCGATACAAAAAACTTTATGAATTCCAAATGCTTTTAAAAGAATTTTATTTTATGTTTTTTATTAAAAACTAATTTTACTTCTTATCAATAAAACATTTATTTTTATTTGTCCCCCTTTATTTCAGTTGATTTACTTTCAAATAATTTGCATCCATTAATATCCCTTTTAATTCACTATCAGTTTCCATAAGCCTGCACAATAAATTTTAATACATTTCTGTAATTTTCCTTTCACCAAAAGACTCACATCAAAATAAATTGGAGGAGAAAATAACGGCCAATAGTTTTAAAAACTGTAGGGTTATCATTTAAAAAAATGTATACACAATCCATAAAGAAGGCAACAACTACTAAACGAGACCCTTTTTAGTTTAAAATGAAATAAAAAATGATTATTGTTATTTTATATTCTCAACGAAGTTCTGATTGCCTTTGGCTTGACACAGCAATTTGAACACGTGCAAGGGTCAGTTTGGTTGGTATTGTTTGTCACAAACAGGTAGAGAGAAAATTACTTTCCAAAAAAAGATGAGGAGAAAGATAAAAACCAAATAAATAAATAAAAAAAAAGTCTTAAAGTATAGCCAGAGCAACAATAATAACACACAACAACTAAATAAAAATGTAATGGACCGTAACGAGCTCTGTGTTTGTAAGAGGTAGTGTTATATGATGCTTCTAGAACGATGGAGGATTGGAAAGCACAGTGATTTGACTGGCTGTTCATTTTAGTATAAACACATGGTCGAGAATTTTGGTTTGGCGAACATTTTTAAACCGGCTGCCAACCACCGAAAGCGATTCAAAACCCAAATGCTTTCTTAGGTTACTTTGGCATTACATACTCGTACAGGCCTGATAGTAAATACTGAGTATAATTTACGCGTGTTAAAGAGCTGAAGGAACAATTTTCACCTCAAGCGACTAGAAGTGTGATAAAAATATATCTTGACCTCTTCACCAAGGCACCAAACTAGCTCGCACATGTGACACACGCTTACATTTAGACCCTGCATGGGGTCGACCATGGAGTTTTAGGTTTCTTAAAAACGAAATCGTTTTAAGCGTTACAAGACACTAGTACAAAATGGATCGTCACATTCGCTATTATTTATCACTGCTTAAATACTTTTCTCCAAAAAAATCAGTTAATTTTATTTGCTCCACTAAAAGTTTCTTTGTAACACGTGATTTTTTTTAAACTCCCAATTATCGATTAATAAAAAAATTATCTTCAGTCTTTTGAAACTCGGGTTAGGCACGGCATACTAACGACCTTCAACTTCAATATAGTGCTTAAACAAGCGTTTAGTAAGCAAGTTTTCATAACTGTTTTATATGAAGCTCGTGCGGGTTCGATTAGTGCTGATATAATTGTTGTACCTTTCGCCACAGCTGTCCCGAACTCTTTAGTTACCATTGAGGCGATAAAAAACACAAAGAACGAGCTGAAGACTCTGTTAAAAAAAGCCAAAATTTTTCTATAAATTGGAAAAAGTCTAATTTTTCTTCTAAAGTGATATGAAATGATTTTCTTTTTTATTTAAAGCGAAACCACTGTGCCATTACACTAAATGAAAAAATGTATAAAGTATTATATTTCCTAAATAAACACACACACAAATGCTAACTAACACATCTTAACCCCCTGTAGAGTACAAATGATCTGCACAAATTTGTTTGAACTAAACGAAAAATCACCAGACAAATAATAAAGAAAAATACGTTACTATTTTAAGATTTAAAGAATCCCTTTTAGAAGATCCCTTAACAAACATTAAAGGAAAAATACACGTTAGTGGTTTCCTTATTTGAATCCCTTTCATGACCAAAATCAAAAAGTACTTGTTAAGCGTAACAGATTATTCTTAACAAAAGGATCGTATTTACTAAATGAAAACTCTCCTGTCGTTAAATTACACTTGATTTTATGTGTCCTTGTATGTTTTAGAAAGATATTTTAAGTCATGAGGAGAAATACGTTACTTTTCTGTACCAAAATCTTAGACGTTAGAAAAAAATAATAGTTGTCAAAAAACAGAGGGATATCAGATTAAAAAGAAGGATATCTTTAAAAATTATGTGTGGGTTCATTTGAAGCAAAAAAATTCTGACCGTTACAAGTGGTAAGAAACTAATTTTGTAACGTATTTTTAAAGGAAGCCATTTTTCTCTAAAGCCACTGTAATTTCAAAGGAAATAGAATGTTTGATCTGGGTAGCCATTACAAAGGTATTTTATGTTGTCTTCTCCATGAATTCTTGAGCTCTCAAAATTTTGTGGCAAGTAGTATTGCTGAAACCAAGTGATGGTTAGAGATCTAGGGCCCTTCATTTTCCTTCAGTTCGTTATCATGTCGTAATAACTGGCGCTTTTCCATAAACCACATTAAACCCTGGCTTTGGCTGGATGCAATAAAAACTGGAAAATTTTGCTTATTGTCGAGCCTTTAAGCCAGGCAACAAATAGAAAGAGGGAGGTAGAATCGGTACTAGGCAGTTAAGCTAGTGAGTGCTGATAAAACAGCTTATGTCAATTTAGGTAATTTCCGTTGAACAAAAACGTTTCTAATGCAAATCATAATGAACAAGTTGTTTTAAACTCAAAAATATTGTGTTCAAAAATGAACTGTCCGCGAATAGCAACGTCAAAATCGACATACGCTGTTATGCATTAAAACCTCAGAGTAATGAGGGTTAATTTTTATCCTTTCAGCATTCATCTGGTGTTTAATTTGAAAACTCCTTTCTTTGTGATTTTAGTACGACGATTATCTTTTTATTTCTTTTAAATTATGAAGAAATGTAGTCGTATTCAACTCTCAACATTGATTCATAATATTGTTGAATTTCATTATGATTTCCTTGGAATCTTTTCCTAATACGTTTTCTCTTGTTTTACTACGAAAAAGATTATGATTTTCTAATGTTCACTAAATGTGACATGGAAAAAAGTGGGTGTAATATTATCAACTCTCAGTAAACAATGAGTAACAGCTACAATAGAAAAAGGTGTCCGGAAAAGACTTGTAACAAAAGTGTTAAAGAAAAAGTGTCAAATATAAAATTTTTCTTAATATTTAATGACTTCACTTGAAGTTGAAGAATGCAAACAATGAAAACAAGCCTAAGAAGAGTCGTCCGTTTGAAAAAGAAACTAACTTGCTATAGCTTGAGTTTTTGCTGTTTGGATTATCAGTGTAGGATTTTTAATGCAGGGGATTTATCGGGAATCTCATGTTTTTCTATTGGGTAATACACAGCAAGTAGTGGGGCATGCTGATTGGGACCCTCCTATTGTAAAGAGATGAGTTGGTAGTTTTAGATTCACTCAAGACGTAGGAACCTAAGCAGTGCAATTTCATTATAAGACGGTTTTACACTAACCTTGAGTCCATGACCCAAACTCAACTAGAATATCGACAGCACTTCAATGTTTTTGTGCATTCCTGAAGTCGTATACCCAGTCCATTCAAGGAACGTCTGGAAATATGTGTTCAAGGGCGCGTAGAATACACTGTAGAAGGAAATGTTTTTTGGTTCGAAATTTAAACATTTTTGATCTTTTGAAAACCATTCTATTCACGATAAACACCCTGTAATTCGTCAACGCTTAAAGTAATTGAATTATATTTTTCAATATATTTTAAGCACTAAACAACGTCCATTGCACTCTATTGGATTTTGGTCTATTTTAGTCTGGCTTAGAGTGCGTCCAGCCGTAATTGCAGTTCGTGATCGCGAAGATCAAAACCTTCGAGTGCTACTAATTACAGCCACGTAACCTACTGTCATTTGATCCTTGGTGGGCGGGATTCCGCAAAACACCGAAGATATGAAATGGGGTCTTACTTCAGAGAGTTAAAAATTTTTTAAAATTCTCAGAAAAGAAAATATAGGACAAGGTGGTGGCTGGTTTGTGTGCCGGCTTGTTCATTTAGCAAAGTTGCGTAGACATTTTTCATTCAATAATTATTATTAATGCCAAGTTTAAAAACGAAAGTACCCTAAAAACATCAAGAGTATTTAATGGTAATCTGATCCTTTTGCATTAATTCAAACTTAAGAAACCCATATAAATCAAACAACAGCTCTTTTGAAATACCTGAAAACAAATCAACCAAATTTTACACACTGGGGTCATATTTTGCATGATGTTAGCAAAGACATCTTCTATAATCCTTGAAAATATAACCAAAAAATAATTGTTACAAAAGAAACAAAAACTATCTAGACTGGCGACAGGCATGACGTGGCTAAAAACAAATTGAATGTAGTTGCCATAAAAAAGGTATTAAAAATATAAACACAAATAAACACAAGAAATAAAATAAACTACTCCAGGCTACCGGCAGTACAGCACGTATCCTTCACCACTATACCTGCTACATTATTAATCCTCATGACTAACAATATTGGTATCCCAAAAATAAACTCTAGGGGTGATTAGAAAAAAAAAGTAAAAGGGAAATATTAAAGCAGTAACGAATGGCTTAGAAAAGGATTTTTAAATATGAATGTATTTTTGAGCATAAAGAGAGGTTATCAGTAAGTCTTGATCTACAATTATTTTTTTTTTTTTGTATTATTGTATACCCTCTCACAAGGTTTATGTTTGTCAGACATGCAATCAAGCGTAATTCATCAAATTTTGTTAAAAATTATTTCTTTTTGTGATTCGAACAAAAGGCAATTCTTTTAATTGACATTTCTGTAGGGAAAAAGGGATTTATTTTTTTTTCTTTTTTATCTTTTATTTCTATAGATTTTATGGGTTATAATTTCGCTTAAAGACATAAGAAAGAAACTATCGAAATATGATTTTGAAAAGAAGTTGTAACAATGTAATAAAAAATTTAAACTCTTCACTGTTTGCCTGGCTTCTCGGGTTATCAATCAATATTTGGATTTCTTTATTGAAATTTTGATAATTTTGTTGAAATTTTAAAGTAATTGCAAGTAATTTGAGTCAAGTTTAAAAGGATTGTGTTGTGTATTCAAAGATTTTCGATCAAGAAATGAACAGAACGGAATGAAGGAAAATATCTATCGTCAAATTTAACAAGAAACAAAAGACTTAAGCAGGAAGCACACACAATACAAACTTGTCTTTTTTATTTAAATAAGTGTCCCTGGTACACAGAATTTGCTCTTAAGGCAAAAATTAAGAGAAATGAATGACAGAGATGAAGAAAACTTTAACAGAGCAAAGATATATCTTCCAAGTAAACCTTGCCTCGAACAGCACTCTTAACCGTAAGAAGTTTCTAGTAACATGCAAAATACATTATAGTAGAGTGCTTAACTGTTTCAAAATTCGGCACAAAAGATGAAGATAGAGCTCGATTTATGCCATTAATAAAATACATAAATAGATGATGGTATTTATTTGTGACACACATCATGACGAAAAAGACTTAATAAAGATTTGAGCCTGACTTTATTTAGCAGCTTTATATTAAATAAAATAATTTTTCCCGAGGAAAATACGATTATATGCGAAGAATATAAGACAATTTTGGGAGACATTATATTCGTCAAACAATCAAACTGCGATTAATACAAGTTAATTTCCGGAGAACTGGTATTTGGCAAAATATGATTCAATCGAAGAATATAAAATAATTTCGGGATATCCTCTACTAAACGACAAATCTACGGCAAATACAATATCAATTCAGGAAACCTTTTCTCCGTCAAAATGCGAAGATATAAAATAATATCGGGAAACTTTGTATTCGGAAAATCTACTCTCTACTGTTCTACTACGGACGGAACAAGAATCGGTAAAAGCTCTCGGACTACATTACCGGTAGCGGTAATTGCTCCCTTCCCATGGCCCAACTTCCACACTATATCCAAAATTTATTATAAACTAAATGAGAATTATAACGTATAAATAACGTGTATTTTGTATTGCTTAATACGTTGGCTATCTATTACTAATAATGTGTGTGTAGTTTATAATACGTTAGTTAGATATTAACAACGTTTGTGTGTTGGTTTGAATATCGGGCGTGATCATGTTTGTAGATATGGATCGGCAGGTTACTCAATAAGAAAAGATCGCTGATAAGAAAAGATCGCTGATCGCTGTCGAGTTGATCAAAAACAAGATGTTTCCAAAAGAACAACAGTATTTATTCTGAACTAAGAACATGTCCTAAAAATTATATACATAAAATGACTCTCGCGATAGAATAGATCTGCTTCGTTAAATTTTTAATATTTTTATATTAAAAAATTTTTAAAACTGTAATTTAGTTTCGAAAAATTTTATTTTAAGAGGTCCATGGAAAGTTAGCAGATTTAAATATTTTTTTTAACTTTAATTTTGTTGTATTGAATCTTCCTATTTAGAGAAATTTACAATGTAATAACTAGATTTAAATATGAGTAGAGGTTCCAAATTTGAACGCTTAACTGACACAGAAATGTCTAGAATTATTAACCAGACTTTCTTACTCCTCTTTAAAATTGTGTATTCATTATTTCCTTCTTATGCCTTTAGTCCCAAGGCTGACCACATCAAAGTCTTGATTTTATATCCTTTTTGTATTAATACGACTTAGAGTCCTCCTTTATGACGCTTTGATAATTCGTCTTTACCGCACTGAGTTGTTTAAAAATAATTTTTTTAATATTTTGCGTTACTTAAACCACCTGAAGAGTATGTGGGCATATCTATTTGAATACTAATCATTTATTGAATACTATATCATTTATTTGTGTAAACGAGTATATATGAAAGTCTACGTGTAATTTTATGAAGTAGCTTTAGGCCCGGCTTATGACAGCTGCACAAAATAATATTGTAGATTTGTTTAGAACTTAATATTCTGCTCAACTTTTGTCGTGTTTGTGGTCACTTGGTGCAATTTTTACAAGTCCTGCCACGTACAAAAGGATGTTGTCAAGTGCAAAACTACAATGTTTGTATTTTTTCAATGAATTTATTTTAGTTAAAAATAAAATAAATTAAACTCACCGAAATAAAAATATTTAACATAAGGAACCTTAAAAATATTTCTAGATCCCCCAGGACGCCTTGAAAACATTTTTACTTTCCATATTTTTTTTGTTCCATTCAAGTGATAAACTGTGACTACTGTATAGAAAAAACCTTTCTTTAGGTGTTTAAAATCTCACTTGCCGGTAAGGTGTCATATAAATACTAAAACATTTTAACGACAATACCTCCCATCATCCAGGAAAAAACACTTGTTGAATACTAAAGTTTTCGTTGTTATGGTTTGATATTCATGTTTAATTTACAATGTCCCATTTAAATTTTGTTGTGTTAAATTATTTCTCCAATTTTTTTTTTTTATAAAATAATATTCGATGTAGTTTAAAATCCGCCAATGTGTAGGGCATGTGCTTGATTACAAATATTTTACACCATTTTTTCTGTATTACAAATAACTTCGTGTAGAATAAATCTGTTTCCCTCTTTAGTTGAAATATCTCGAGTTTAGAAAATTTTTTCGCCTAGAAAATGTTTTCAATTTCAGATAAATTGCCCGGGATCAAAGTGTCGTGTTTTTCGTCCTGAAAATATTGTCTGCTTTAGATACATTGTTCGTTTTGAAAATGTAAAAAAATGTTCACCTGAAAATGTTGACCAGTGTTGAGACATTTTTCGTCGAAAAATGTTGTCAAGTTTCAAAACATTTTTTCGTCTATTCAAAGACACTTTTTGTTATAGAAAATATTCTCTACTCTAGGGACACTATTCGCCTAGTAAATGTATTGTAGTTTGAAGATATTTTTCATCTGGTAAATTTCTTGAGTACCTTTCTACAAAATATCTTGAGTGCAGAGAAAATTTTTGCCTAGAAAATGTCTTCAGTTGACAGATATCATTCGCGTAGAAAATGTACTCTACTTATAAGAAATTTATCGTACAAAAATTGTCTGAAGTAAAGCACACTTTTCATCTACAAAATGTCATGAGTTTAGGAAAATTTTTCGTCTAAATACGTCCTCGAGTTCAAAAATATTCTTATTTTCTAGAAAATGTTATTTTCTAGAAAAGTTTAGAGAAAGTTTTTGTCTAGCAAATGTTTTTAAGTTTAGATGCATTTTTCGTTTAGAAAATGTTCTCTATTTTACAGAAATTTGTTTGTCTGGGAAGAAATTTGACGTCTGAGGAGTTTTGAAAAAATTTCTATAACAAGCATTTTGCTGTTAATTTTTTTTTTTCGTAAAAATTGTTTTATTACTTCCGTGACGGCCTTGTTAAATTTTATCTTGCAGGATACTCGTCTAATGGCGGCTTAACTTCAAACGCAATTTGTAGCAGTGAGTTAGGATTGTGTTTTGAGCACAAAGTATCATTAGAAAGACAAGAAAACCAATTAATCCTTTCAAGCAGTCGTTAAATAATCTTTATTTGTCTTAACAAATTTATTGTTTTTTTTAAGGATAAAGGAAATGGTAAAGAAATCTTTAAGAATAAAAGTGTCAAAATGATTTTGATTAGAGTATCACAGCAATGTTGTGAACAGAGGGCTTATATGTGAGTCTTCTGCGGTACTTTTATTGCATGATAAATTTTAAATCATTTTTAGTGTTCACCTGCATTTCAAACTTCTCATGAAAACTGTTATGGTTCAAAGTAAGCATTCAGCACGTGTACTACACCTTGCAGCATTAACAAAAAAAAGGAGTTCTCGTAGCAAAATACAATAGAATTTCAGATTTTTCAACACCATTACAATCACATTAAACAAAGCATTTTTAAATGCCTATCGCGCTAAGAAAACTTCCTCAGAATCTTTTCATTTGTAAGAAATTTAAAACAAGAACTAAACAGTTTGAAAAAAGGACTATTCACACACTAGCGTAGCTATTTAAACATGTCCCATATATTTTTTTACTAGACAATAGAAAGGACATTGTCTAAACACTGCAGGACTTTGGCGCCAGCGAATATTTTAAGAAGAATTTTTTGAAAAAAAAAAACAAATTTGAAAACCATCAATTGTTACGGTTTTTATATGACACCTTGCAAAATAGGTGCGATTTTGAGGACTTAAAGGCAGGTTGATTACTTGCAACAAATGTCACATTAAAGAAAGTCTTGTGTAGGTTTTAAAGGCAAATCTTAAAGCAGATGTTTTGAGGGTTCTGCAGTTGCTGTTAAAAGTCAATTATTTTCTTATTTTATATGATTGTCTTTTTGTTAAAGCAAAATACTTTCTCTACCTGAACAAAAAAGAATTTTATTTTAGATTTGGTTCAGGTCTAACATTAAGCTTTGCGGCCAACAATAAAAAATTCGCTTGTCTGCAAGTTAAATAAAACCCCAATTAAATCAGCTCTTTTCCTTAAAATGTTTCCCTGGCTGCTTAAAGAAATATATTCCGTTTATTATAGTTTTACCGCCTTAATCAAAATCCTTTTAACACACCTCCCTATTTTTTACTTCCTTCAGAAAAGTCATTAAAGCCTTTTAAAATAAACCGTCACTTCTTTGTTAAGGTCGATAGTTAAATGACCACATCAAAGGATTCCCTTGATATCCTTGTCTTCTCTTAATGTTACTCTTGTGTTGAACATAATTTTGACTGAGAGATTTTATGTTTGAAGTTAAGCCGCCGTTTTAATATCTGTCTTCTTTTTTTTTGTGTAGCGCATTTTCTGATTTCACATTCATTAAGCATTTAAAACAGACGTAAGAGCCATTCCGATAATACGAATGGGTTTCTAATTAAGATAATTTGTTTTTACAATACATAAACTACAAACTACTTTACAGTATCGGTTGGTTATAGAACGAAAATTTTAATTTAGTCATGGTCTGTTAAAACAAACAAGCAGGTGAAATATTTGTAACAGTCTTAGACTTATTTCAGTATACTTTTCTAATTAAGAAAAAACAAAAGAAGGGTTCTATTTTCAAAAGGGTAGATATAGTCGCTCTCTCAGAAACTTATTTCGTATGTGCGTACGAATCATTGAAGGAGAAAATCGAAAGATTATAGTGGGCAAGTGGTCGCCGTTGTTTGGGTTCTTTACCAACGTTTTTCAGTCGTTCTGACCAGAACTTCTCGTGCTTTTCTTATATATAAGTTTTAAAAGCTTTAAGAGTCAGTGGTTTGTCCAAATAGGAAGGTGTAGTTAAAAATCCATCAAAAAAAGAATAATAAAGCATTTAAATCTGTCCATCTTCTCAATCCACTATAAAATTATCCATTCTTGCGCGCATTTTTAATGACACCGCAACCCCTCCAATATCATTTTCTCTCATAGACCATGACTCAGTGATCCAGCAGCTCAATATAAATCACTAATGCGTATTTCACCTTTCGATCGAACTGGCCGACTGGCTTAGCAACCAGAGGAGCCCAATGTGTCTTAATGGGTCCGGAACCTGTCTTTGGAATAGCATACCAGCTATACTATTGAGATATGTGTTCGAGGGCTCAGCCGGCATGCGCTCTGCACTAGAGCGCTATAACCGGACTCAAGGAAAGCGGTTCATTATTCTGTCTCGTGGGAAACCAAAAAGCATTCTGATGCTAGTAAAGAATGAGCTCAGGATAATTATACGGGGATGATTCTCGGACACCAATAATTAGGGATATGGAACTCAGAGACCATCAACTACAGATTCTGCGACCTAAATAATGGACATCTAAGCATTTACTCTTCGATTGTCCACCTCTCGATTCTTTTCACGTCCTCATTGACGCCAAGAGATACATATGGTATCTCGGTGAGCAAGGCAATGATTGGCTTTATCCGCAGGTGCCTAAACTTGTTTCAGTGAAAACAAATTCTATTGGTTTGTAGAGCCAAGTGCCACGAGGATGCTTTTAAACGGTGGCGATTTGAAAGGTCGACGGCGGTCGCATTTTCTTTCCTAAATCTTGCATAGTTTCGGAAAGGGGTAGCTAGGCTGCTGAGATCTAATATGAATCTTTTCTTTATTTTAAAATCTCAGCACTATATTAGCTTCACTACCTGCTGAATGTAGTGTATTTGATCGCGTATTCTGCAATTATGAAAATTGCGTCACGAAAGTTTTCGATAGTACAGTGAATGGGCGACCGATTACGTACAACAACTATCGTCGAATTTTGATTTAATGTGCCTGATAGATTTGCTTGAAATGTCGTGACAATTCGTTACAACTCACGATTTATCTGACAAAAAAGAATATATTACTGTATCGTCCACCGTTTAAGTGGCTTTTACTTTATAGTGTCTCCTTCCTGGTCACGCTTTAATAATTCTAGCCATAAATTCCTACATAAATCCTTTTAAGCATTAAACAAATACAAGTACTATTACTGTCACCAAAAACCACTTTAGAGTTCTAGATCATTATCTCTTTTCCGTCTGTAATTCATAATAATTGAATCTTGTCTCAAGTCTGCTACTATACTCGTCTGTAAATCATAAATATCCTTTAATTACTTAATGGCATTTTCGTGTCTTCACTATTTCAACCTTTAAGAGTTTCAATCGTTTGAAATATTTTGTCTGTGTTATTATCGCCTCATCAATCGTGTGCATTTTTTGATTAAAGAACGAAAAGCAAGCGAAAGTAAGAAAGAGTCCGGAAGTTATTTTCATTTACAAAATATCCTTGATTAGTTTGTTGCACTAGACGGCATAAATGGCGTTTAATTAGTTGAGCCTTTTTAAATCAAATACAACTAATGAGTTTCCAATTAAGATAATTTTCTTTATAATGGGTTTTCCGTTGAGTGTTTTCAAGTATTTGAACTTTAAGGAAACAACTTGGCTTTACATGACTACATATTTTTGGCCACTTTTATTTGTATTAATTTCTGTCATGTGACTAAATCGACTGATGAATTATTCCTCTTTTTGACACGAATTATACATTTTTTTACTTAATGAAATTAAAGACACTGTCATTATCAATTCATTACTATTTGTTGCTGGTGTATGGTTAACCCTCCGCCCCACATGCGAAATTGAAACCCAACGAACCAAACAGCCACAACTCTTCCAACAATCTTTCCCTACAAATTGTATATTTTTGTTAGTTTAGGCATGATTGAAATCAATATACCAACACATACTCATCACACTTGAAGCATTAAATTCAGCACCCGTCTATACGATGACACTTCCAAGTCATAGATTGTTAGGGAAAATATTATGTTTTCAAGACAACAGCAGCTGATAAGGAATCTTTGAAACAACCTTCGGCATTCATTGAGTGATAAAACTTAAACAAACACCAAAAATGATCGGGTTTCAAGCAAAATGCTAGGAGACATGAACAGAGTAATAAAGGGTGTTTTTATAGCTGTATGGAAACTTAAAATAAAATGGAACATAGTTGAATCGCTTAAGATCATTGAGGTCGGTTTTATTTCAAACATAATTTTTCGTCGATTTTGTTTTATATAGGTGAGGTAGAACAGGTCGTCCGTAAGTCGGCTGTGGTTAAAAATCATTCGCTTACACTACACTCACTACCCCTCTCATGAGAATTTAATTTAGCAGTATGAATTCGTGTGATCATGAAGGCCAAAAGATAACTTAAACATCCATTACAAGTGACCTTTCAGAAATTATTGTGGTGGGCTCTATGTTACAGGTTGTGCTGTCGAGTTAAAATTCACATTAGAGCGATTCAGTTTATAAAGAAAAGAGTGGTTTAAAAAAAGTGAGACACAAGGATTATGCCAGGAGGATACCTTTTTTCAAATGCAATATATAACCCAGAAGCAGCTCAACATCATATTGATTTGGATATATATCGTAGGGTGTTTATCTAGGCATACCTCCTTGTTTCCTCGAGTTGCTTTCAGGCAACCGCTTTGTAATTTACGATTACCTTACATTCATTGAGTCTCTTGCTAACTCTAGCCTTTTCTTTTGCCTATATTGATTTAGACTGTCGACCGGTAACTGTCGGCCATCTTCCTCATCACGGAGTGTCTTGTAATTGCGAGCATTTGTCTAAGGCTTATATCCCCTATGGTATTCAAATTTAACAAGTGTTTGCTCGTATTCCTAAGTCTTATGAACACACATTGTGCGTTATCGCCGCAGCCTCTTCCTCAGGAGTATCTTTGTAGACTGCCCAGTCCACCCCTTGCGGTGTCTACCTCTTTAGAATTTCTCCATTGGCCAATAAACACCGGAGTTCCTACAGAGATTAACCTCTGAACCTCTTGCGAGGCTTCATTGTACATCCCTATATGAATCTCACTGTTCAACGCCTTAGTAGTACCTTACTAAATTGACCCGTCCACTCCTCGCGAAGCATTCTTGTCCATCTCTTCTGTATTCCGTGTTTGGCGAATTGAAGCCGGAGTCCCTTCAGAGAATTCATATAATTCCCCCGAGTAATGGAGAAAATGTTGCCAGCCGCCCTCCTCCCATACAGAGCTCCATTTGCACGGGGAAGCCTGTATGCAAACAGGAGATTGACTGGTATCTAGAGTTGGCATACTAGAGACCAACCACCCTCTTGTCCAAGCATACTCGACTTATTTAGCCAGGCTCCTAGCTGAGACATGAACCTGTTACCGACCGCCACCTTAAGGAGGTATAAATGCACTCAGTTACGGTAAGCCATACCTATATGCCGGCTGATTAGTTACTTCGTTTCAAAGTTTGCCACCTCAAAAAAAGAAAACACCCTATAAAAACTTGTAACATGATGTACAAAGGTTTTTATGCTGAACAAGACAAGTGCTGGGGTTTTGAAGGGAGGGTTCTTTATCTAAATGCTGGTAATTTGATATTTACATACTTGGAATGAAAAAATATAAAAATTGTGTTGTGTTATCTGTGTTAAAAATGCATTAATAAAATTTAAAATACTTTTTGAAAACGTTTCTTAAGAGGTTTAGTTAAAAAAAAATCTCTCCTAACGAAACGCCCAGTTTTTTTATATTTATTCTACAATATAATAAAAACAATATGGTTTTTGTTAAAGAAACTGATAACATTTTTAAGATTATCACTTCAAATACACCATGTCAATCGGCACTTGAAATTTAAATACTAAAGGAGTCCAAATTTCTTATTAGTAGATGTTTTTGTCAAATATGTCGTAAGTAATTCACTCGTATCCCTTTCTTTATTTCCAAATTCCTTGTATGACTGAAACAATTTTTTTCCAATTTTTGTAATTTGAAATTTTCGTAATTTGAAATTTTTTATTTGTTACAATGTCAAATGTTTAATTGTGTTGCATATTGGTTTAAAATTTTTAAAACTTTCTTGGAAAATTTGGGCTCAACAAAGAAACTGTTAAAAAAAATTTATGTGCAAAAGAAATGATGGTTTCTAATTTTTGATTGAGAGAAGTTGAGAGGTTAAATTTGAAGAACTACAACAATTGTCACACATATTCAAAAAGAAAAATTATCCGGTATTTGATGGAAATCGATTTTGAAAACAAAGATTTTCATTGGTTTCTCATAATTTGTTTGTCTTAATTACGTTATATGATATAAATTGTGTCGCTTAACTTGCATTTCTTATTATAATAAATTTAAAAAGGTTTAAAAATCGGCTGAAATTCATTAAACACCTTCGAAAAGACTGGTTTTAAAATCGATGTATTACTATTACAAAGACGTTCAACTAAATTGAATGGGTACTTAATTTCTCTGGTTATAATAAAAATGTTATCAGAGAAATTACTATCTCATGTTTTAGGGATTTTAGGGAAGTACGTTCTAATGAAAAAGGGGCATTTTATGAACTTCCTTCAAAATGTTATCCACTTCGAAAATATTTCTAAATATGACTTTAAAAAAGATACATTTTGTGCAAAATGCACTTTTTGTTCAAGAAGTAGCTACTGTGAAAAAAGTACCTTTTGTGTAATGAAAATATAAATATTTCTAGAAACGGGAAGATTTTGTAAGAAATCATGCTTTAAATTTAAAAGTTTGTGTTTTTTTATGGAAAAAGGGATTTTTTTGTAAAAAAAATAGACGGAATTTTTTATAAAAAAAAAGATTGTCTTTTGAGAAATGGACTTTTTCTGTAAAAGAATTTTAGATTACGGGGCTTTTTTTTTGCAAAAATGATTTTTTTAAATAAAGGATTTTTTTTAAATCCCAAAATAAAAAAGTTCGTTTTTAGAAAAAAAAAGAAATGAGAGACTTTTTTGTAAACAAAGTTCAAAAAGCGAGTTTTTATGCCCATAGTGCTTTTTGTTTAAAATATGTGTTTTTGAACAGTAAGTTATCGTTTATTAAATAAACGGTTGCCCTTTTGAAGAGTACATGCTTGACATACCCTTAATATTTGGGATTTTATACTGATCATAAGGAGCAATTCCTTTTGGTATTATTAATTATTATTTTGTAGGTCGAGTATAACAAAAGGGCAAAAGTTTTACATATTTTCTAGAAACGAAAACACCATGAAATAAAACTTATTCTTTGAATATTTTTGTTCACAATCGATTTTTGACAACGCCTTCGTGTACCTTCATCAGGAAATAAACTATTTTATACAAACTTTTTTTTAATAAAAATTTGAAAAACACAATTAAAAATTAAATTTGATAGATTAAAAAAAAAAAAACTTTAACAGGATCTTAAAAAAGATGTCTTCTATTATCATAGTGAAGTTCTCAACAAATGAGGTTTGCTGAAAAAGGATGTGACCTTTTGTAAAAAAGTGTTTTCTTGTGAATAAATGTTTACTTTGTTTGAACTTTTATGAGGTTTTGCTTATTTATCATTTAAATATATGTTTTTTCTTTTATTAATTGTTGCTTCCAGCATTTTAGACTTACAACACTTTCATCTGTTCAATTAACGCTACTTAATTTTGTCTCCTCTTTTATTCAACTCTACACAAAACAAAAAAAAAAAATCAATCTTAACCGACATTTACACCCACAAAAAGAAACACAAGGCACTTAAGACAACATTATTATGGTTAAAGTTTTAGTTTTAAGAAAAAGAAAAATTATTGAAATAAATTTTCAAATTGTTGTGGTAATTGGATCTTTTACCTCCACTTTAAACACACAAACCGAAATTGACAAATATTTTTCAACAGTTGTTGCTGGTTTTTAAATACATTTATTTCGTTTTTCATTTAAATTTATTTCTAGTAAATTGTATTGATATGATGTTTAATGAGTTTAATTCAGGCAGAAATGATGTGTGTGGTGATAAATATGGGTGGTTGTTGCAACAACTACAACAACCAGTATAACAAAACTCGAATGTAAGAAACATTTTATTTTTTCAAGTGGGTAAACATGAGTGCCATGTATGCCACTTGCAACATGCCTGATACATGTTATTCATATGTTTTCAATTGCTGCTAGGATTCAAACGTGTAGTTTTTATGATTTGAAACATGTGGTGGAAATTTGTTGTAATTTTGAATAGAGTTTGAAACAATTAATAAAGATTAAAATATATTTTTAGATAATTAATTTTTAGAAGAATATTAATTCGTTTAATACATTGTTATTTATTGGGAATGGCGTGAGATATACAACACGAGCTCCTCATTAATACTACCGACTAGGTCAGCATTTCATATCCTCTAAACGCACCGTAAGTGATATAATTTGTTGGCTCAGAAGAGCGCTAATGACGGCTACAATTGAAGTTCGCTGGAAACTCCGGGAACACCGAATTCGGAATACAACAAATCTAACCTCTGTAGTTAGTTTTTGACCATGGACATGAGACTTTTCCAAGGTTTTAGTCAAAAAGAAGTTCGTGTCTTAAGTCTTTTGTTTTAATAATCAACCTCCATCAACTATTTTTAACTTTTTTGAATTTTAACTTGAAACTATTATTAATCTAAAACAATTTCAGAAGTCATGACATTACAGTTGACATATATTTTAAGCATTTGTTGTCATAAACATTTCTTACTGCAAACAAACAAAAATTGTTGAAAATGCAAAAAACATTTTAAACTAAATCTCATGCTCTAGTTTAATTGAACTGTTTTCTATGTAAAACATAAAACAAACTATTAAAAAGTACAAAAAGTAACCCCTAAATACCAGAATATTTATCTTTAATCCTTGGGTTACATGAAAAAAACCCTAAAATGGGTAACCATTTTATGGTTAGACCGAAGAAGCTAACAACTAAAAAAACGAATGATAAGAGAAAAGTATAAGGGTTTCTTTTTTGTTATTGGGTGCTAAACAATATAAAGATTTCTATCGTTAAAAAAAAACTATAAAACGAGTCTCTGAAATACAAACCCCTAGGGGGTATTTATGAAAACAAGAGGATAACACACAGCTCTGCCAAAGGCGGCTTTAACTATTTGAAAACACGTGTGCTTACAAACATTTATCGGTTTTCTAACAAGCCAGAGTTTTTGTGTAACTACTATAATTTTTAGGGATTTATGTTTGTGCAACATTTCTTGTTAGAGCCTGTACAATTTTTAGAGGCGTTCTCTCAACAACGAAACTACAACAGAAATTAATGATTTTTTCTATACATTTTCTTTTATACGTCATTTTAATGAAAGTCATGGTGTAAATTGTTAACACTATTAAGCACAATTGGAGAAATATTCAAAAGAGGTGTATAACAAATCTACACCTTCCTTTACTTTTTAGAGAAAATCTTCTCTAAAATCATTATTTATGATAAAAATTGTCTACAGAAAAATGCTATAATAAAATCCTATAATTGTAAAGTAATTTTAGTTTAATTCAGTGCTGTCACGAAAAAGTAGGCGTCAACTTGCCTTTAAATGGAAAAAACTATAAAAACAATTAATAATTAATTTCGTTTTGATAAAAAATTTCTTATGAAATGTAATGTTTCTTTTAGCAAATTATTTTAAAAGTCTGTGTTATTGAAAATCATAATTATTAGAAAATATAGGAAGAGCTATAGTTTTACGCTAAGAGACATGAAATAAAAAAATCATAGCTAAATTGATGAAATTAAATTTATTGGAAGGCGATTTGATCATTATTTGTATGGACATATAACTTCTGAATTAATGACCCCGCATTTCGATGCAAAACAAGAATTATATTCAATGAAATAGAAGCGTTGCATTACAAGGTTTTAGACTGGAGCAAAAGAAAGTTGTGTCTGATGTATTTTGAGGTGTTGAATTCAAATCTGCACGTCTTTTTTAAAATCTGTTCCGATTCCCGAGACATGCCGTTATCTCCAAAGTGAAGGAAGTGGCATATATAAATATATATTAGCAAAACTTGAGAATGGTTTGTTCAATTCGGCTAAGTAAAAAATTCGAAAATCCACGCTAAAATAAGCCTTAAGTTAGGTCTTTAAATCTGCACAGCAGTTTTAGAAATATACAGGAAGTTGTGGCGAAAAACATGAAATTGTTCGACTCTTTCGAGCAAAAAACCCTTTTTAATTCTCCATGACCATTGTATGTAAATATTACTGGATTTTGTTCTTTAATGAAGTAGTGCGTAGGCATGGGCATGCGCTGAGGCAGGGTGAGGACAACGATTAAAACCAAACAGATTTCCAAGTTAAAGTTTAGCTTTATATAAAATTGTCTCGACTGCTAAAGCCGAAACCACGCCTGTTAGGAGGCTATTCTGAGATTTATAGAGACGAGAGTGTAAAGGAGCGGTAAATATATGATGCAGAAATTCTCGTCCATATTAATATCATTAAACTTAAAAGGAAATACGAGGCTATCATGTCGCAACATTGACCGGCTTCCTATAGAAGCAGTATAACGCTTACAGCCTTAAATTAGTAAGTTGATAATGGATTTGTTTTTTAGAATCTCCAGTGAGCTCTCTGAATTTTATATGTAGGTGAAGTATCAGCTTTATTGCTTAAGAGTATTTTGCCGTAGAATTCAGCATTCACATGTGGATGATAAATAAGTTATTAAAGGAAATATGTTTGAGGTGAAGAATAATTAGAGTGCATACCTTATTATCCTTAGCCCAGTACCCAATAAACACAGACACATTGATTTCAGTCTTTTAATGACAATAGCAAGCCACCCTAGTTGCTGCTGATAATATGCTAAAATGAAAATGTCAACCATAATCCTACAATGATATTAAAAAGCATTAAAGCATAAAAATCTAAATTAAAAAGCGATTTCCAAAGAAATCTTTTAACTCTCTTTATATACAAATAACAATTCAATCCGATACGACAGCATTAAAAAAAACTGAATTCAATAAAGTCACCAAATAAATAAACTCGGTATTATTACCTTGTTACAGCGATAATTAAAAGGAAACATATTTTTGATAGTTTCGTTCAAACAAAAGCAAGGACATTAATTGTTTGAAAATTTCTTTTATTGTTTAGAAAATTGTATAGAAAATATTTATCCAAAAACATTTGTAAACAAGGTTTCACAAAATTTACAATTGTCTTAACAATTTATTACAATTTGGAACAACAAAGCCAGTGTCAGGATTTAAGCCTTAAGGCTAAAACAAAAAATAGCCAGGCTTTGTTTAGGGCTTTGTGTTCGTCAAAAAAAAAAAAAAAATAAATTCCAATTTCTCTGAATATATTTCATTATAATAAATGAGACGTCACATTGTCACTGGCCACCGACTTATTGAGGCCAACAAATGTCTGCCATGTTATTTTGGTTGCTTTAAATTTGGTAGTAAATTGGTAGAAAGCGTTGAAACCTTAAGACCCTGTTGAACGTTGTTGCAAATGCAGTTTTTGCTTTGTAATCACATGATGTATGAGTAATTATTTGCTGAAAGAACTAAATAAGAGTGTACAGTGGAACTAATAGCAGAAAAGGTTCTATTAATTTTATTAATAGAATTTCGCTACTATTTCTACTTAAACTTCAGCAAATAAGTCCGGACAATCCACACTTTTCCTAATATATTCCGACTGGCAGAAGGCAAGAGTTCGTTTAAAAAAAGGCTGCGATTGCTCTAAAAAACTAAGAAAGCTTCCGTGTCTGTTAGAAATTAAATTAGTTTGATTTCCAGCCTGCAATTTGTATGCAAGAAGACATTCCTTCCTGGCTAAAACGAGATAGGCAACACCCAAGGGAAGCAAAACGAAGCAATTATTATAGAAAATATCATAGTCGCTGCAAAGGAATTGAAATATTGGCGACAGTACTTTCCTAAGTAGCGATTTTTGAACCTATTTAGCTGGAGTCGTGTTCCAATTGCATTCCGGTTAAGTAGTCCATGAGAAGAACCAACCCAGCACAGATTTAAAAAATTAAAAAAAAACACCAAAATTTCAACAAGAAGCGTGTGTTATGGGTTCAAAGTAACTTGTGAGGATAAAGCGTTCGGTAGACCCTACATAATTGGTCCACCTAACGCATTAGTCGCTGTACAATCGATACATTTTAAGCGATATTTCCATTGTAGCCTCATATCCATGCTATTACGTCATATTCGGCACGTTGTGGTAGAAAAAAAGCAAGATGGAAGCATATCTTAACAGGTCTTGTCTTGTTGTTTGCTAACATTTGCCATTTTTCAACGTAAAGATCTTAGTTTCGAAGCATAAAAAATTCAAATTCAATTCACTTGAGAACGTGATATTTTCAGTCTCTGTCCTCTTAGAGAAAGCGATAAAAACCTCTACTGTTTTCGAGTAACAATATGTTTCGTGATAATGCATATGGCGGTCTTAAGGGCTCAACAATAAGCAGAGTTATATTATCTGGAGCAAAGAGCAACCTGGATGAATTGACGGTCGCGAAAAAATCAATCCACATCGTAACCGCTATATAGTCTTAGCTTCCTCGAGAGCTTGAAAAAACCCACAGTTTTAATAAAAAGTAATGCCTTTGTCTGCCTTTATGGCTAATCAATAAGAAAAGTTATCTTGCTTGGAGCAAAGAGTAACCTGGAGAAATTAACGGTCCCAATTTTTGCAAAATAAACGAGACGTGATTGGCCCTTGGAAAACTTCAAGATCCCTGTTTTTATTCCCTTGTCTAAATGGGTCTTCAGTAAACGAAATTACCTTATTTGAGGCCAACAGCCATCTAGAGGTATTAACGGTCTATAGATTTGCAAATTAAACGGGACCGATCTTCCATCGATCGTCAACTATTTAGTCTTTAGCCACTTGGAGAGCTTGAAAAAATGCACAGTTTTGAAGTACAATTTTATTTAGCGATAATGGTATTGACTGCCTTAATAGCGCCTCAATAAGTAAAAGTTGCAATCAAGAGCAACCTGGAGGAAATAACGGTTCATATATTTGTAAAATAAACAAGACTGATCACACAACTCGTCAACGCTTCAGTGTTTCTACTCTTGGAAAACTTGAAGAGGATCCCCTGTTTTCGAATAATCATCCCAGTGGCTCATGGTGCTGCCAGTACAATCCGATGAAATCGCGATTTTATTACTTGATGGATTAAATCGTCACCACTTTAGTCTTTGAGAAGCCCATTGTCTTAGTAAGTGCGCCCCTATTAAATGGAATTAACGTATTTAGGTCGAAGAGATACTTATAGTTGAATGTTCAAAAATAAAAACGACGGCAATGTAGCAGCAAACTGGACCCGCTATTGCAAATAGCTATTGGTAATTGCTGATAGTGAACATTTGGAGTCAATGTTTGCCCCAAAGCTCATCTAATCTTGACCTTTCTTTAGGAACTTCTCTCTAGTTTTACTCAAATTATTAATCGCAAGTGTAAAACAAGCGTTTAGTCAAGTTATCTTATGGTTTCTCATTTAACTTCTGTTGAGAAGTTTTTAGTATTCTCGTTTTTTGTATTTTTTGCTCCACTGTTGCGCTGTTTTTCCATAATGTCTTGTTGTTATTTATGTTTCTAAACAATTTTAAACTAAAACTCTAAGCAATTAGCTTGCTCCAATACAAATCAATAGATTACTTTTCTCATCATGTAAATCAAATTTGTAGAGACATTGTACAAATTTTGCTCGTTTACACGTCTTAGCTGAACAATAAAGAAAAGCAATTTAAACAAAAGATTCATGCCAGTAACAACCATAAAAACAATAAGCAGAAAATGCCTAAAGGCCAAGAAAAGGCTACAGCAGAAGATGTTGATAAATAATATTAATAAAGGAATTGAATAAAATACACACTGACACTCTTTAATACCTTCTGCTGAAGATGTTGTCAAAAGACAGTTAAACAAAGGAAAAAATTTATAAGAAGTAAAACAAATGACAACCAAAAACGGTGCTGAAAACAAAAGTAGATATGCTTAGGGATTTAAAAGAAAAAACTGACATTGAATAATTTCCAAAAGAATTGTAATTCTTAATAAAATAATCTCCTTCAATATTATTGTCCCTAAAAATTTAGGCTAAAGCATTTCGTTCTAATTTATTTAGAAAATTAAGAAAATGCGTTTTTCTTTTGTCAATTGCTTTTGAAAGTTGTACAATGGATTTTTAGTTTTACCAAATTCCATAGTCAATGTCAATAGGCCTCAACATTGACCAAAGTTATGTGGCCGCTATTATTTTTCATGTAATTGTTTTTAACTTGGGGGGATTTTATAGGTTTTTTTTTTGTTCTAACAGATTTTATGTCTTGTTTAGTTTTTTTTTACAACGAAGTTATTGTTTAGAACAAATGTTAAAGAAACTAATTTTTTTTAAACGTTGATGTTACCAGGAAAAGAAATGTTTACATCTTTTTTATATAAAAAAATTTAGAGCTCTGAAGGCATACGGCAAAGTAAATGGTAGTTTCCATTGATCAATTATTTTTGACGTACCTTTGAAAACATCAAATGAATAATTTCAAAAGTACGCTTTAGCAATGATTTGTTTAGAAATATCTACATCAAAACACCCTGTCGGAATATCAAATCAAAAAAGCAAGAATTTGTTTAGAAGTTGTAAAATTAAAGTTCCTAATTGACTTCACAAGGCTTCCAACAAGTACTGCATTGATCACATAAAAGGTCTAGGAATAATAACGGGCCATTCATACGAATGGCGCTCACCGTTATACCTAATTTTCATGGGCTTCGAGAAAGCCTTTGACACTATAAACCAGGGAATGGTATGGAGCACTCTGAAATGCAAAGGCATATCGAGAAAACTCATACTACTACTTCGTGCCCTATACAAAACACCAGCTAACACATAGTTTACGAGGATTTAGTAATCAAACAAAGTGAAAATTCCCAAGAGAATGAGATAGGATGCCGCCATAGATAAGGCAAGGGCTACACGGACGCTTACAAGATTTAGACTATGCAGATGACACTTGCTTGCTGGCTCACAGCTAATCCGATATGCAGGGAACACTAGACGAATTGGCAAGCGAAGTAGAAAGATATGAACTCAGAATGAACATTTTCCCATTGCCCATATACCAGCAACCTGTTTGTGAAGTAGAATCCTTGTACTACCCACGGAGATGTTATGTAAAAAATAAAGTCTTGCGAGATAATATTCGATCACCAATGCCCGTATACGCACTTGTTTACGAAGCAATTGAAGAGCATGGCTGCCTGGACCCTGATCCTACTTCTTGCTGTCTTCTGGCAACAGTTATTCCATTGCAACACCACATTGATCCAACCAAAATCATCCCGTGAACATTAAACAGATTTGGCCGGATTGTCAGTTGTTTTTAAAATAAGTAGAGAATAATAATAAAAGATCTTTCAATAGTTATTTTTATTCATTTAGTGGAGATGTCGAAGCAAGCAGACTACTTTTCGACACTCTTTTGCGACTACTTTACTTTGATCGGGTCACATGCTAACACTAGTCTCTACTATTGACTGTGGTGATTTTAGACTGTCGACTGGTAACTGTCGGCCTTCTTTCTGATCACGGAGTCTCTTGCAATCGCTAGCACTTTTCTAAGGCTTAGATCCAACATGGTATACACATTGAGCAAGTGTCTGCCGGTGCTTCTAACCCTTGTGCTAGCCAGCGCTGGACATTCACACACAATGTGCGCTAGCATCTCAGCCTCTTCATCAGGAGTATCTTTGGAGGCCCACCCGACCATCGCTTGCGAGGTTTTCTTATCCATATCTTCCGGGGTCCTCTCTAGGCTACTTAAAAAACAAGTTGTCCACCCGCATCAAAACTGGATATCGACTGGTATCCAGATTTCGCATACTAGAGACTGACCACGCATCAATGGCGTATGTTGTTCCACCGCGGTTTATGGATTTTTATTATTTAGTCAGACTCCAACATGAGGAGGTATAAGGCAGAACTTCTGACAGTGCTCCCAGTTACGGCAATCCATACGTTTGTGCCTGCCAGCGGACGGCCTCTTCAAACGTTAATATAACTCTCTTTCACCTAGCGAGCCAACATTATTTTACTCGGTTTATTCTCCTTCATAAGATATGTTTTTCAAAATTTATGCATAGAAAGAATTAAAAAATGGAGTTGGATTTCACGCGAAACTTCAATGAAAAAAATCCTGTTTCATAACAAACTCTACCAACCAGATTCTTTACACTACTCGTTCTTTGTGCCACTTTATGCACTTTTTTCACAAGCCAAGTACCCTGCGAACCCGATTGTTAAGTTATATATAAGTAACCTCCTTTTGCGCTTTTCTTGTTTGGAAGGAAATTTAATGCGTCTTCTAAAGAAAATCACTGAAAATCTTCCTTCTTTTTTTGCATCTTTCAGCATTGTCTTCAATTATTGTTGCGCCTCCTTCGGTGTTTGGTGACAACATTAAACATGCCGTGCCGTTGCACTGTTGTGTAATTATTTTGTTAGATTTACTCAAAATATTTAAGCCGATCTTTTATTAGAGAAACGAGAATTTGCCCTTTGTTTTGCCACAATTCCTTTAAAAAGAATTTACACCATGATTGTGTTTTGTAAAATCATACCACTGGTGGTATGGCATAGTGGCATACCAAATGGCATTTATTGTGCTCCATTGTAGTTTTATAATCGTAGTTTTGTAATATGGTCGATTTGTTATTCAAACAGGGGAATACAGATTAGTTAACGCTTACTATACAAGTATTCTTTGCCTGGAAATTGTGTTATCCTGTTGTGTAATTATTTAATAAATACAGAGTCAGCAATAATTGTTAACTGAGAATATAGAGGATTATTTGGACTATTGTAGGTGGAGTTTTGTAAATGCAAGCTAAAATTAGCACCAAAAATTTTGACCAAATAAAATTTTGTAAAGATCTCACTAAGAATAGAAGTTGATTTCAATGCCTTTGGGGTTTATAGTAAATCAGGAAAAGGAAAATACTCCTTATGGTTCTTAAGAATCAGAGGACATCTTCTTTGTATCTGTTACGATCAACGACATAGGTGGAGCTATATCAAATTTAAAAAGTAACGAGGTACCGGAGCTAGATTGTGTTGTAAATCTGGAGCAACCTTAAGAAGTCTTGGGTCGAATTTTTTGGAAAGACGAAACAAAGGAGAAAACTATGGATGTCCAGAATGTCTTCAAAATGTAACAGTGCTGGTAATTTTACAATATATCTGCCAGATGTTTCAGATATATTTGGTCCGTTATATAAGATTTCTTCCGGCAAAGACACGACACTCAAGATGGTACTAAAAAACACCAAGTCATGGTGGGACTACCTACAGGATTAGTGCTTGGTTCACTGTTATACAATACAAGTTACAAGGAAGTACTCAGATTAAAGTAACCTGAAAGCCCTAAAATACTTTTGTGGATAACGAAACGTTATTGTATATAGCAAAAGAGTTAAAGGCCATTGAAGACAATTGCTAGAAAAATATCAGAACGGAGTCTTGTGTGGTTAAAACCAATGATGCCAAGAAGGTCGCCATACAACCTGGCTGCTCTGCGAATTCGTAAAGCCCTCTCGACTGTTTTGATATCTTTATTATATCTGTCGAACAACAGATAACAGCTGACGCTACTGATAGTGCGGTGAATTTGGGTAGAGCTAAGTGATAAGTTGTTAGTGATGGGCTTATAACTGAAGAGTAACGTTGTTTTTAATATCCCATGTGTTTAGGGCAGTACCGTGGCTAAATTGACTTTATTTATATACAAATTTCATCTTCGTAGGTATTTTTAAGTTAACGCATGAACATGATATGAAACACAATTGCAAATTTTTCTTTTTTGGACATTTTGCGTAAGGAGGCAATGCAGTTGACAGGGCTATTACATACTCTCCGTTGTAAACCAAGTTCTAAGCGGCATTTGATGGCTAAGTATTTCCGGGCTTCGATCAAAGTTTCCCAGGATTTTCCGTTAATTATCACTGAAATGGATTATCAGTGAAAGTGAGTCAACCGTGAAAGACTGGACTTTTTACTAGTGCGACAGCTGGGCAGTGGCATAGGAACTATTCCATCGTTTAAATTTTCTAATTACATGCCCTACAAACGCTAGTGTCTGCTCTTGCTATTCCAAGCCGATGTTCTTGCGAGCTTGAGCATCCCGTCAGGATACTGTCCACCTTTCTTCATTGCGTTTTTGTTTAGTTTCAGCAGGGTCTTTGTTTTATGTACGCCTGAGTCGGCCCTTAAGCATAATGGAACTTCTCACGACGTCTACTCGATTACTGGAAAGCCCTGACAAGCATGCGGCAGTCGAATAATCTCATAGACGCCGATGGTATTAAGGCAAAGGCTAATTTAAATCTCAGCAGAAATAATACTAAAATGTTAGAAGGGCACTGCAGACTTAGCTATCACATGAATAAAATAGGTGTGTTAGAAATAGAATAGGACAAATCAGAGCATATTCATTGCGATTGTTCTGCGGTGGCGAGGCTCTGACTTAAGTAACTACGCAATAGGATACTCTTTGGGGAAAATATAGTTAAAATAAATTCCACAGTGATTACGTGCTGTATAAGAAGTCTAATAGTGTTTTAGCCGGGCACGAGACTGTGCAGTAGATCTATCAGCTCACGATGCTATTAAAGCCTACAACCAACAATAATAATAAATACTTTAAATAACCGGTCGGATATTTCCGAAGCTTGGTATGGCCATTTCAATTATTTTTTGATTGTGCGATTTTAATTACCCACCGCATGTGAAAGCTGTTTGAGATGGATGGGTAATGTTGTTAATAGTTGAACAGTGATATTTATTATAACGAGGATGAATGGCATTGTGATCGAAAAGAAAAAAGAACAATTAAACGGAAAATCATAATATTTTGTAATCTGAAACATGCCCAGGCAACATTTGAAAGAGGCTGCATTTCGTACTCTTTAACTCTGCGAATTGAAACCTCTTTGATGAGTACCAGCAGCAACTCAATATTGTAAGAAATTATTCTTTTATACTTTTTATGAACTAATCAAATTTCATTTATAAAACACAAATTGAAACCTTTTATTATCCTATAATTGTAGTAGATGTTCAGCATTTATGCACAGGTAATTTATATTTACCTTCTTCACCAACATTTGGTGGGTTTATTGAACATGACAACTTAAACGCAAGTTATTTACAACAATTATAAATATTTTGTGCTATTGATGTCTCAACATTTCCATCTAAACATCCCTAACATGGGGAAGGAAGGTATGTTTCGTCTTCCGTGTAATAATACAGTCAATTTTACAATTAAATGTAATTTTATCATTACTTCTGGTTAGTAGTGGTGCAATTTTCGTTGAAATTGGTTTTGTGTAACATCATGTTGTTGCCGATATGGTTGTGTTTGATATCCCGCTGCTTTGATGTTTGTTTTCTTCATCCTTTTATTATTTTTTCACTTCAATTGTTTATAAATATTATTGTTTTATTTTGCTGAAATCTTTTTCAACAAACAAATATTTCATTTGAAATTTAAGAATTCTGATATTTCAGTTTCTTTTCTTTCTTTTTTCTCCCGTAAAGTCTTATTGAGTTTTGCGTTTAGAGCTAAGAAAAGGGTCTTTTGTTTTGCTATTTGGGAATATTTCTTGAATAGGATATGATTGATGGTTTCCTAATTCTTTTGAATTACTTGTGTCTTTTTACTACTTCCTTCTACTTCAGCTTAATTAATTTATTTCAATTAACCATTAAAAAAAGGGAATTGCATTAAGGACGATGGGGGCTTACGTTTGCTTTTTCGATTTGGGAACACGGAACAGTTTTAGAAAAAATGAGTCACATGTTGGTTATTGTTCATCCACTGATTTATTCAAATATCAAAAGTTCTTGTGGACGAATAAAGTTGCGTGGTCTATTCTAAATCGGTTCTTGTAACGCCGACATTTAGTGTTCGATCAGTGTATCCCATCTGTTTCCATATTTGTCGTACCTATCATGCGTTAGTCTTCATTAAACGATATCCCATGCTTACAACATCATGTCATCACCCAAGTTTCTCTTCTATAAACAAGGGGAAATTTGAGGAAGACAAGAAGCTGGTCTTAGCATTTAGCGGTGCTTGTGTTGGCGCTTTTTTTTGTCCAAATGCAGTGATCAAATTATGGTATTCGATTTCGTTTTAAATCTATGGAAATATCGATCGATATCGAATGCCGAAATTTTCTTACTTGCCCTGCTTTATTAAAACTACTAGAGTTCTATCCTCTACCTTATGTTCCATCGAAGTCCTAAAGCTAAGAATAACAAAAGTGACGCAACATGTTGTGGTGTCGGTGTGTGTATTTTGATTGGCTTTTCCTTGAAATTGCACGAAATTAGGCTGATATGATTTGTAGTAGCCAAACCATGAAAATATCACAAAACTTTCTTTACGCCTAGTTTAAATTCGATAAAAAGTGCATCCAACTCCATTTTCACTATATCTCAAATGACCTTAATTAAATAACCGCCTTTTTGTACTTAATTATTCGAATACTATATAATCGACAAACCTCCATAATTAGCAATATTCTTGCCAAAGATTTTAATATTTTTATTGATCTCTAAAATATGCAACACTTTTTGCTTCATGCTTACGTGCATTTGTTTACCTGGCTACGCATGCACTGAATTACATTGTAGGCAAGCAACCCAGCAGTCACATTCTTCATAACAATACTTCGTATCACATTTGGTGCAGGAGCGAACCAAGTAAAAAAGGCGAATTCTGGTTTTGTGTCATGTTGGAAACGAGGACATAAAAAGAAAATATAGGACAAGTATTTTCGCTGTTCTAATTTAAGCTTTTAACAGAACAAAAATTGTTATCGACACATGCATGTAAAACTTCAAGTCAGACGATCAAATTTAATATCCAAGATACTATATAAAGAGCAACCTAGTTATCCATTGCAAGCTTTTACAATGTCACATTCGTAAAAAACCGACATCTTTTCTTTGAAAAATCGTTAGATTTCCAGATAGCCAAAAAAGCTCTGCGTGGAACCTCAGGATTGATATGAAATTTTTTCGATATTTTTTATAACAGTCTCAATATTAGAAAAAGGGTGAGATCCTATGAGAACAAAATCCAAGTTAAAAAACCAAAAAGTTACCGACCAGTTAACTGCTTATCTTATTACTCATGGCAAATTGACACAGTATTTTGCACCCTTTTCCATGACAAGTAAACTCGTCAAAAACAGTTGACTGATAAAAAGTGTTTGCAGTTAAAACAACGTATGTCAACACTAGTGCAGATCTAAAAGTAGACACGCAAGTACGGGTTATTATAAGTCCTTATGAATTTTCAAATGTATTCCTAAATATCAACGTATGTACTTGAGGCTTATTGTTACAGAAATAATTTTGGAGCAAGTAAATATTTTTGGACATACTTCGTTTGTTTTGAAGACTATTTGAAAAAATTATTTATTTATTTATTCATTCGTTTCAGTAATACAAAGTAGCAATTAAAGTAATATACACAAATATCAGTTGTAGGAAATACCTAAGAATTTAAAAAAAAATTAATAAGGGATTAAGAATAAAAGGACAACTCATCACAATTTAATTACTATAGTTACACTTTATTTTAAATCCAATTTACTCATGTGCCAATTTCATACGTTCCTCAAGGTAATAAACGAAGAGCGACAAAATAATATAAAAAAAAAAATAACGATCCAAACGATCCCCAAGCAGTGTAAGCGAAGAAAAATTTACCAACTCAAAGAAGTACCAGCCTAAAGCAGGGAAGTATTACAGTTATAAGTTTTAATTAATGTGAGGGTTTCTGTTCCGAGGCGAAGGCTACACTTGATTCTAAAGGCCAGCTACTCTTAAAAACCGTATGAAAAACAGAGAAATTCCGTAATAGCACATATTTTTCAAAAGATCACGCTAAAAAGTGTTTTACAAATGCCAAAGTTGGCTCCCTCCACTCTTATATTGTAAACAAACCTAATAATTGGATTTATTAAAAGTCTCATCTTAATGAGGATCAGGCCTATAGCACCAGATACGACTCTAAAGCCATAAAGATTTTATGACATTCAAATGGCATGCGCCAACCTGTTGCTAGCATGAAAAAATGTAAAAAACTATTAGGGCCGTCAATTCTACACAAGTAGCCAAAAATTCTGCCCCTGGATCTATGGTGATCAACTAATTGAACTTTATCTTTGCCAAGAAAAACTACAAGATCTATCAAAAAAAAAAGCTACACGTAGGGTCCAACATCAATGCCTTTATTTTAGAACGACAGTCCACCCTTTAACACACATAATAATGGACGTACGCGATTGTCCCCCCTTAAATTACTTTAAAATTAAAATATTTGAATTAGCAATAAAATTTCTTCAATATGCCTCAATGGACTTTACCATAGTTGTTTGCTGGGTTATATAAAATTTTTTTGAACAAAAATGTTGCCTACTTTACGGATGCTCAAAATAAAGGTGGACTTAAAAAATTTCTAAATAAAAACTATTTATTTTTAAATATATTTTAACCAACTGGAACCAAATTTTTGTTAGCGGAAAACATTCTGCGGCTGGAAAATGAGCTAACAATGAGCATTTCTTTCACTAAATGCTTAAAGATAGTGATCGAAATACACCTTTTTGCCTAATTACAAACATAGTTACGATGAAAAAGTCCTTTCATGTTGATCTCTATTCTTCCCCTTAAGGCTTAAACTCGACTTCCGTAGAATATGACAAAAAGGAGATTTGACAACTCAGCAAAAGTAAAAGTATTCATTGTCTAACTGTTGTTATTTTAAGGATTGTTATTGTAGGCCTAAAATAACATCAAGATCTCACATGGATTGTAGTTACTTGAAGGCATATAATCAAAATGTTGCTTAACAAAAAAGAAAGAAGTGACAGGAAAAATTATTTGTTGTTTTTTTAAGGATTTAAAAAAAACAGAAACAATTTCCTTAGAAATACATAAATATTATAAGCATAATTGAAGCATAAATCCTTAAGTAGGTATTAGTAATAAAGACGAGATACTTTCAGGGTTTTAATGGTCAACCAGAAGACTTTGAAACAGGCCGGTAGAGATGGTTTTAATGATATGGTTAAAGTGCGGGTGTGTAAGATGCATGGGATTTTTCGGGCCGTTAAGGTTGGCTAAAAACATGTGTACATTGTCTCTACACATACATATATATGTCACCATATGTGCGCGTGTGGCAGCCTTCACCTTTTTCTTTCCTGAACACTTTTTCTAACAGCCTAAAATAACAAAGTTTCTGTTTTTCTAAGCAAAATCATTTGCCTGTGAGTTTAATATTTGTTTAACCTTTTGTTTGTTATTTATTTTATCATAAGAAAATAATAATATAAACAGTAGGTATTCATATTTTCTTCATAAACAAATTTGACAGTATTAAAACAATTAATGGAAACCATAAAAAAACAATTTAATTTGTCTAAAAAGAAAGAACTGCTGCTCTACGGCCTAAAACAATAAAATTTTATTAATAGCAAATTCCTTTAATTGGTATAGAAATATTTTAGCAAAAATATTGCAATTCTGTTGACTTTTTTGTTGTTTAGCTTCAGCTTTTGTTGCTTCAAGAGAAAATATTTTCTTCATTAATAATTTAAATAAATTGATTTGTACACAAGCAGGGTATTTGTATCTAAATGTATATAATTGATGGGCTAATGAAGAGAATGAATTTGTATAGCAAAAGGTTAGAGCTAAACTGCCGGAAAGAATTAGATCGAATCCAAGAAAACGTAACAGCCTTTGATTAGGAATTGTATTTTTTTTTATGAAAAAGGCCTATTTAATTGAAAGAACTCTTTTGCTACACTAATTGAGAAATGTAGTCCAAACTTCGTTTTTTCAAGCAACTAATTTGAAGAGGCCAGTGATCATTGAAATATATTTGCTGCATATCCTGGCCTTGTACGATCGATCGAATTAAAACCGATAATACGACGTTTGTCCGTCGAGACTACAAGTGCCGCTTAATTTCAAATATGGCTAAAATGACTCAGAGGTTGCTAGTTAAGTTCATCTCATCAAATCCAGAGATTGACCTTAAAGTTCAGTCTTTTAGACTTAGAAGTGCATGCTAAAACATGGCCGTAATAATTACATTATTTCTCATTATTATCACTTTAGTTTTACCTTTCAAACAACAATTTGCAAGAAACAAATAAAATATATTTGCACTTTTCTTAACCTTAAGAAATTTTGATGAATTTTCATTCAACCTTTAAAGATCCGAAAAATCCCTATAATAGTCTTTGACCTGATGACTACTGGCTACAAACGTTGTATGCAGTGCAATTACCCGTCATGACTTTTTATAAAAAACGAGGTTCTCATATCGCAGCTTTTGGAAAAAAGATAAGTTTTTTTTTATTAAAAACCGAAGATTTTGGTCAAAAAAGAGAGTTTTTGTAAAAAAGAGAGTATTCTATTGAAAGAAGTACTTTTTTGGAGCGATTTTTAGAAAGGGAAACAACGAAGTGGAAAAAAGACATTTTACGAATGATCTTTTTGTCAATTAGGACTTTTTGACTACGATAAAATTTGGTTGGCAAGGGATATTTTTTCCTACTGCGTTTTAATGGAAAAGTTGGGTTTCTAAAAAATGTTTTTCGCCAAAAATACGGAGTGTAACTAAAGCGACTGATAACGCAGATGTTTCTTTTAAATTAAATAAGGGACATTGTGTAAGCATGGATTTTTTGTAAAAACAAAAGTTGATACAAGAAGAATTTTCTCAAAAATGTTCTTTTTTAGACAAGGGACTTTTTCTAAAAACGTTTTTGTAAATTGGAATTTCATTTGAAAAAATAAAGTTTATTTTCTGTAAAAAAAAGAAAATTTTTGTGATAAATTTTTCGTAAAAAAAATGTTATTAAAAAAATTACTTTTGAAATGTAACAACAAAGCAGTTGTTTTTGAAAATTTTTGAAAAGGATTACTTGAGAAAAATCTATCTTTTGTGGAAAAGGAGATGTGTAAAAAAACTGACATTTTACTAAAAAAAAGTTTTTTTTAAACAAGGGAGTTTCATTTCATAAAAAGTAATTTTAAGCTGAAATTGGTACTTTTTCTCAAATAGGTAACTAAAAAAACTCTGAGAATAAAGAAATTTTGTGGAAAAAACTTTTTGTAAAAAATGGATGTCAGGGGAAAAACAAAGTTTTAGCTAAAAAAAAGAAAGATTAGAAAAAATTTATATATTATTAAAAATGAATTTATTAGTAAAAAACGAATAGATTTTTGGAAAAACAAAATTTCATTGTTTTTTTAAACAAGAATTTGGTAAGAAAGTGTGTGGCTTAAATCTTTTGATTTGAAAAAAACAGTACCTGCAAATAAGTGGTAAATTCTTATTTTCTTCTCGTTATTTTATAGATTTTCTATAGATTTCTATAGATTTTTTCGACAAGAACATAATCAAGTCAGCAATTAACTGCAATTAATTTTTAAAAATGTTATCAATCTTGTGGGCAAATGTGTTTAATTATTTTAAGCCTGAAACCGTATGACAATAATCAAATTACACACATGTACTGGATCTGTACAAGATGTAATCAAGTCTCAACAAGGCCACAAAAAGTTCACATTCGACCACAATGGACTAAAAACATTAAGTTATCAAAAGGAAAACATCTACGGTATGATGATGACTAACTAGATCTATGAGATAGAATCCAAAATTGTTTACCATAACTGCTGCCAACATCATATATGAGGAATAATATATTTGTACTCATTTTCTGGAGATTTAATTGCGGCAGCTGCGAATGTTTGAAAATTGAAAGAATTTTGCAGTTTTCTATCGCCAACAAGGTACTTAACGGCTCATATAACTCAACTATGCTTATTTAGTGATTGTACACATGATCCTTACATGTATGCATATGCATATAGTTGTATATGTAGGCTTATTTTATGAATGCTGCAGGTGCTGATTTCAATCTAAATCCTTTAAAGTATTTTACCTTATCACAAGAGTTCGATCTGAATATATGTAAAAATACACACGAAATAAAGAAGCCGGAGAATGTAAACTGCAAAAATACAGATTTTTCCAAGAATGTTCATATCTTCTTTCAGTTAAGTCGTGCATGTGGGAGTAGGTATTTTGCTATTTCACAATTACATATTAGCTCTTAACATGTCTTTGGAGAATTGTTTTCCTAAGCAAGATCAAGATCGGCTCTTAGTGATAAAAGTTGTTGTATTTATTAGCAGGCCTGCAAATTTAGATTGCAATTTAGTGTGTTGTCTTTTTCGGGTATGAGTTTTTTTTTAATATTTTTTAATTTTTGTTACAAACATTTCTGTTCGTTGAAAGGCTCTCTCTCTATTCAGTATTATAAAAAAGAAATCTTTTTAAGTGCAGAAAAAAACTGTGACGAATTGTAAATTGCATTCTTATTGAAATAGAATACCTTGAGCATTTGGCAGAAACTTTAGCCAATAGCAAAAACAAATCTGCATTACTTAGTTTCAAATAAAAGATTTCTTATTCAAAATAAATCAGACACACCACTATGATCCTTAAGAGAACCAAGTTGCTGGCAGAAGTAAGAGTAATAATTATCATGACAAGCTAAAAGCTCTTTTTGAGTATAACATATTTGTATCCAGTCTCTTACAGGTCTTATCCTTTGTCCTTTTAGTTTACTGTCTTCCATATAATAGTTTTTTTTAGAGATTATTATTATCTTGCCAAGAAATCGAAACTATTATTTAAGTAAATCTTCTAAATAGACATGTTAGGAATCTAAACCACACACTTATTGTCCTATACATTTAAAATGTATGGGCGTATGTAGTATTTGCATTCATATTAACAAAAGCACATTCTCACATATAGATTAATAACATGCGATAAGAAATAAGAAAAAAAGGTTTAAGATTGCTATCAATGCAGTTGTAAAAGCAATCGGCAAGAAAGAGAAGTGATCCACACTTGGCTTATGAGAAAAAAGATATAAAAACTTAACGACTTCTTTTTTAAACTAAAATAGTAGTGAATATAAATGTGAAAGATTTGCATCTGCTGCGATAGAATCTCTTCAATAAAATAAGATATTATTCGTATTCAAACTCTCTGGGTAGCATTTAAATAGAAACGATCTCTTTAGGGCAGATATTTTCTTAACGATACCATAGCATTATTTATTTTTGTTGGATCTTTTGTGGCCTAATGTGAACTTTTTTGTGGCCTAATTGAAAATAAATTATATCGTTTTCGAGATCACAACATGGGTGTTTATGTAGCAACAGCATTTTGGTTTAAAAGATGCATGGATATGATTTTGGTCTGCAAATAATTGATTATAATTGTTCACATGATTTTTCCGATACAATTTTGCTTCAAAGATCATTTTGTTATCGTAAATAATTAAAGATCTTTTGTGTTGTTATTGCTTTCTTGTTTTATTATTTTCTATTTATACTGCTTATTAAATTTGATCAAAAAATGAGTTTTTGATGTTAAGAAAACAAAAGACTTACGAAGCAAACGTTATCATATACCAAATTCTGTTGGAAAAAAAACGTTTTTTGAAAATAATAATGTAATAAAGAAGTTTAGAGTATATTCAAAAACTAGTGGCAAACCGGTGTAGTGTTTAATTTTAAAACAGATTTCATGTAAAACACAATTTTGGAGTTTTCCCGAACTTTCTAACTAAACTACTCAGGTATTTTTCTTTATATAATACCTGATATGATGTATATCGTCAAAAGTATGTGTTTGAGTGTTAAAAGATACCTTTGGGTGTCTAAAATATTGATCAATACAAGCTTCGGTCAATGGCATGTGTACAGAAGTATTGTAACAAATTTTTTTTGATAAAACTTTTTTAATCTCTATCAAAAAATTTTTAATACTCTTAATTTTAGCTTGCATATTCTATAAAAACACCCATCAGTTGTTTGCTTTTTTTTATTATTGTTGTACTGATAATTAATTTCTCAATTACGGTTGTCCTTTAAAATATTTCCGCCCACCCAATTAATTTCCTAGAACGAAAAATTTAAAAGTAGATTTTTTTGAACACATCCCGCTGTTTTATTTTCTTCAGGATTCGGTTACAAATTCTCTAGAATTTTTCGAAAGCAAACAGCTAATAAACACTTGAAACTAAAACGAATCTTTTACTTTTTCAACAATCCAAGACAGCGGAACTTCAAGTGTAACCTCCTTGAAAATGATTTTCAGGTTAAGCAGTTTCTTGTCTTTTGTGTTTGGAAATTGTTGGTGAAGTGTGGTTTTTGGTAACTAACATAAGGTTTAAATTAGTAATGGTTAGAAGGACAGGAAGTGCAGATTGAAAAGTGAACTCAATAATTCGTATGAGTTTGATTTTTAGGATATGGTAAGGATATATTTAATCTTAAGTTGTTCTTCTTGGAAAAGAAAACGATCTACAATTTGTAGAACCTTTTAGTTATAATTTTCTTCATCAGCACTGCTCTAAGGATTGTCGGAATGATTGTGTTAAGGATTTAGGAAAGATTTAATGTATGGTCTTAAAGACTCCAAGGAATGACAAAGTTAAGGGACTATGACTTTATAATTATATAGTTTCTATCACTGAGCAGTGAGTATCTAATCTACTCGTATTTAATATATGTTTTTGCTCCCATCAAATCAACTGCACTTAAGGACCAAATCTGGCAGTATAAATTTCACAAGCTAATCTTATTATCTAAAATATTTAATCTAGATATACCTATATATTCCAGATAGAAAGAGCGTAGTAACCGTTGTAGAACTCCTAATACCTGTTTACAATTTTGTACAGAGGAACTGGTCAATTGTTCATGTGTAACCCTTTGTTAAAATTTAATTTCCCTATGATTAACCTTGGACTAAGCTGCTTTGATATGTTTTCTATTCCCTTGTGCATCCTGCCTTAGCTTAAAACTTAGCAACTTTATTCCTAATACATGTTATTAAGTATTAATCCAAGATTGTCAGTTAACCCATTTTAAAATTTGATTACTTACATTTCAGCATGCTCTAGAGTTTAATTAAAAATATTTAAGAAGTCTTTATAATTAGGGGAGTTTCACACAGCTTTCAAATGACTTTAAATAGAAATATCTAAGAAGTCTTTGTAATTAAGAGAGTTTCACACAGCTTTCGAATGAGTTTCGTTTTTAGGAATTTCCCATTTCTTCAAACAAGGTAACCTAACATAAATTACTCTACTGGAAGATGGACTAACTTTTAGATATAGCGTTAAATGTCGTCAGTTCTTCTATGACATTTGTAAAATGAACATAGTTAGAATTTGTTTACAGAGACTGCATCTACAGAAGTTGTTTCATGGCGGAATACCCAACAACATCAACATCATGACATGCTCTATCACGATCATCTCGGCTGCGCCTTTTGAACAGACAGACAGACCACTGCTGTTGCATACTGACCAGGCTGTTCGATTTCGCATTTTATCGATATTTACTGGCCGGCAAGATAATCAGATTAGTGGGTTTTTTGAAGTCATGGGATTATGAGATTAAGCGCCGGACACTTAAAGCCTTTAGACGGAAGAACCGTTAATAAATCCAGAGCTTATCGCAAAAAAAAAAGCTGCAAAAGCCGTGAAAAATGCCATTAAAGGGCACCAAAAAGTAATTAATAATAGAGAAGGTACCCTCTTCAAAACAATTTCAATCCAAAAATCTACAATTCTCATTCAGTTTAAGCTTGGTCTCCTTAACATAAATAGCTATTGGTCGTTTGAACCTTAAACGAATTTGTATGTGCTCTTTTATAATAAAGCAATTTTTTAAAGAAAAGCTTTCTTTTGAAGCAGAGATGCTTATATTTGAATAGTAGGCCATTTTTATTATCAGCTGCAGTTCAAATTACTATTTTCTTACAACCTCTTATATATATTATGTTAGGAGCCTTTAAATTAACTTCTAAAAGAGATACCTTAAAGGATGTGAATTTGAATTGAACTTGTATTGTCTGTATGTTTCATAAGATATCAGCATGTACTCGATTGTAAATAAAATATTTTATCAACAAAATTCAACAAATCTAAAAAAAGTTTCACATGCCTAGTAAAATTTTAACATTTCCTACAAACATTCAGTTTAGGAAAAACCCATGTACCTGCAGACAAATATTACCTGTTTTAGTGTTACATTCTACACAAATATTTACACATGAAAAATCAAAACTCATTGTTAAAAACAACACCCTGTTGTAGGAAACTATTAACAACGATAAGCAAAAAACTTAATGTATCCTTGAGTATCTCAGGCAGACAATCTTGAAAATATTTAATGAATCACAGACAATCTTGATAAATTTTGTAGTGAAAATTCTCGCAGCCACTTAAGCTGGGAAGACACTTGGAAGGGCTAATTCAATAATTATAAATGTTGTCTGTTTTAGATTGTTTACAAAGAATTTAGTGAAAAGGGATAATGATCAAACTGGCTAAGGTGTCGTATTCAAATGTGTACCGAAGGTATAGTGGCGACTAAATCTTTATCTAATGTTTATACAACATCCAAGTTAGTTTAGGAATGACAGCTCTAAACGAGCCGGGACATATAAAAATATGCGAAATTATCGTTATTGACGCAATAACAAATTTTGGAACTTGCCTTCTTGAATGGTGAATAGATCTCCTAGTTGAAACACTTAATCTGCAGACTGTGTAGACTCGATGGCCTACAGAGCCCTCATTTTCAATGTCGAGAATTTTTACTGCTGGTTAGACTGCGTGTGGATATTCGGATATTCTAGTGGGGCTCACTTGGGAACAAAGACACACAATGTTGGGCTCGCTGGATAAACCATCGATACTCATGTAAGGTGATAAAATTTTGAATATAAGGTACTACTGTAAAAGTTGCCTATTGGACTACAAGAGAAAAAATTGTTCATTTTATTGAGCCTTTGGGATGGTAGAAAAGGCGTTAATTTAACTTAACCTTCCCCAGAGTTGTAAATACGAGCTTTTCTACATTTTACTAATATTGAAGGGTACTTTATACTTCAAAAAACGTCAATTCGGAATTGAGATTTCCTAAGCTTGAAGAAAAATATGTTCAAACCCAAACATTAGGAAATTTTTAAAATTTGTAATTTAAAAACAAAATTTAAGTTAATTAAATATTTTCATCATTTTTCAGTTAAAAAATCCTCAAATTGGGAAATTTTAATTTACTAAATTTTTAAAAAGAAAAATTACTTAACAATTTCAACTTTACATAATTATTTAAATTTTTGTCCAAGGTTTTTTTAAATTTCCACACAGTAAAATAATTTCCCTATTTGGGAAATTTTTATTTAGTCTCTTTTTACAATTTAATGCAATAAATTTTGAGCTCATAATACCATTTTTATGAAGTTTTTACAGATTTGATTCAAATAAAAAGAAATTCCCTTTTTAGGAAATTTTTAATTTCCCCAAATTTAATTGGGAAATTTTCAATTTACAGAAAATCTTGGGGAAATCAGGATAAAATTAATGCATTAGAGCAATGAAAATACAAATCTTGACTAACACTGGATATCTAACGTATATTAACAATTTGAAAACAATATAGAGGAAATTGTCTGGTTAGATTTGAAAAAAATAGCCTGATTTCAAAGCGACAAACTTAAAATACCTTTAACAGCTGCAACAGTTTTCATTCAATGATTTTGCACACATCATAAAAATCTTGCTCTGATGGGCTTAAGAGTTGGGTACTTTAATTTGAGTACAAAACACTTGTGTGTTATGAAGTAAAACAATTGATCTCCAAGGATATGACGCACACAACCTCACACGCACATAGGAGTTAAAAATTTCTCAATTCATACGTAGAAACTTGTAAGAGAAATAAATGAATGATACAGTAACGCAATAGAAAGCAATTCGTTATGCTAAAACAAAAGAACTCTTACAAAAATTATTTTGCATTGTTAGATAAACTTTACAAAAACCAAGTGCCTACTCAAATCTCTTAAAAACTGTAGACATAAAAATTAGAAAAAAAAAATTATTTTAAAATTGTAAAAAAAAATTTTACATTGAAAAGCGTTGAAGCGAATCTCCCGCAGTACAGGATCTTTGTCTAACAAAAAAAAAAAATATTTACAAAACTCATTCCAAAACAGTTTGGCCTTTAGTTGATAAATAACTGAATTGAATAACAATTTATAAGAACACAGGAAATGACTTGAATGGACTTTAAATATTCAGCAAAAAGTATGATTCCTATTGCGGCATGTTTGACACTAAACTATTGTTTGCATTGATTTAAAGATACTTTATTGTTTTGTTCATGCTGGTATATTCAAGCCATTGCCAATTGTCTTGTACTACTTATTTCAAAAATTTCTTACATTTCTCCATTAAATAATAGATTGACCATTTTAAGCCAGCATAACGAAATTTAAAATTATTTTAAGCCAATTCATTTAGTTTTATTGTCATTGTATAATAAACAGGAAATGTTTGTTACGACCCGAAAAAGGATATTTTAATGTTATTTTCAAGTGACACTTGGATTGAAGTATTTTTTCAAAAGTACTCGTATCATTGAAAAAATTTTAAACAAAAACCAGGATATGAAATTTTAATTTCTTAGATCTACCACAACAGAAATCAATTTACTACAGAGAACGAAATTGATTCAAATTATATTCTATACTAGTGACCCGAAAAGCCGCCTTATATAGGCTGCCGTTTTCTTGTGGCGTTGTTAGATGCTAGATATTATAAAAGCAAAATCATAGGGCCCATTCACAACGCCGCGGGTACAATTATAAAATTCAACACTAGACAGACTCGAATGGTACTCAAAGAGCCTCTCGGCAGAAAGGCCAAGAAGGTGCTTAGATATAATCAATGTACCTTAATTAAATAATTATTAATTACTGCGTCATGGAAACTATCAACTGGCGAAGATGAAAATTGTAGAAGATGATACTTGCAGACAGTGCCTGGAAGAGGCTGAGACGGTTACGCACATTGTGTGTGACCTAAGCCTTAAACAAGTGCTAGCAATTACAAGAGACTCCGTGATGAGATTTAAGTGAGTATCCGCCAACGTTGGCACAACGTCACGGTGGTCTAAGCGCTGGGTGTAACAATATGCGGCCAACCAACGCCCCTGTGCACTCCCGAAGAAGCCTCACCAACAACCAGTCTGGAACCGAAACTTACTGGCTCCCGTGGTACCAGTTGTACATCGTTACTGGTCAAACTTAGAAGTCCTACCTACTTCCAGGTTCAGGCCCCTGACAAATGTCAGGAACTGATACCCCTATTTCTCCCAGTAGCAATTCAACAAAGTGGCGGGATCACCAAGAAGACATGCTTACCAGTTCGACATTCACAAGTCACTACAGTCAATACTTAAGACTCTAAAGACTAAAGACTCGATGAAAGCAAGGTAGCCGAGAATTTCAAATCCGTTGCCTGAAATGAATTCGATAAAACTGTTGTCAACCAAATAAAGAAGGGAACATACAAATTGGACAATTAGTAAAAATCGAACACTACTCAAGGGAACAACGCATTCTCATTGCTGAGGAATATTTAAAAAATATTAAGACCGTTCGGAGCGAAATTGTTCTTTTTATCTTCATGGTCGAATGATTGCATTTGAGATTTAGTGAAAACCCACTGGTGATTCTCACTTTAGAATCATATACTGTCTCTCTCTTTTTTCTCTCGATCTCTCTTTTTAGTTTCAGTAATCAGAATTGGTCCTTCAAATCGTTTGATGATTTCCTTCTGTATGGTCTTGCAAATCCTCTACTGAAGAGGGAGATATAAGGCAGCATATCCGAAATTCAGTTGCACGTATGCAAAATAGACATTTAAGATTTGGCAAAGAGTAGTGTGCCAAATAAAGTTGAGTCTTTTCTTTGTTGCTCTTTTTAGTATACGATTTTCGCTGCTTGATCCACTGCTCAATGTATCTTCAATTCTAATGGAAAGGTGATGTGATTGGCCACATTGTTTACACATGGTTAGAGACTGGATTATTTACTGTAAAACAACCTCACCGAGTGGATTTTGGGTATACTTTGTATTCACCGTGCTGGCAACATTTTTATTGGCGTTTTCTTTTCTACACGAAATGCAACCTTTTTTGCACTTTATTTTTAAAATTTTGCACTTAATAATGGCGAACGGCAATATCCTTTATAACCTGTATAAAATTCCAAATATTAAGTGTGTGTTAAGCAGGTAACCTCTAACAAGGCAATATTTTATTTAAAAAGCAAAAACGCCATTAGCCCATGCACCTTTTTCTAGAGGGCGGACAATGTCTTATATTGTCTCCATTCTTGGCCTGACCACCTGAAAATTTTACCACTGCTTTGCTAATCAAAATCACAACAGCTCTTTTTTCTAAGTGCTGCTTTCTTTCTGTTAGGCCAATGACTGCTGGGATCACCCTCGTGTTTAATTAATCTTACTACGTTGCCCTTAATATCCTCGTTTAATCATACAAAAAAAAACAGGTGTGCAAAAGTAAATATTAGTTTCCCAAGAAATTCTCTTCCAAATTGCAATTGTTAAAACAACAGCCCACTTGGGCCATAAAAACACTGACCATTCAAAAACTCTTAACTGTCCATAAAATACAAAAGATAAATTTAGACAATGACTCAAAACTTAACTAACGATTCAGAAGAATATTGAATGAAGACAAGATTTGAATGAAAATAAAATTACAAAGGAAATTTGTATGTTAGAAGACAAAAGGACTAAGTTTGAGAAAGGATACAAAAACTGCTTCGTGCAGCGGTAATATTTGCTTTGATGCACGATTTGTCACACTGCATAAGACTTTGTCTTGTGAAGGATGTTAGAGGTATTAGAGGATGAAGGTAAGATGCTTTAAGTAGAGGACTAAGTGTTGAAAAATTAACTTCTTTGAAACTGAAAACGGCGTAACGGTAACTGTCAATGGGGAGCGATATGGTGATATGATTGAAATCTTTTTAACGCCACAACTGCATGCTTTGGGCCTGACTAATATGTGGTTTCAACAAGACGGTGCCACATCGCATACAACCAGGCATACAATGGATTTACTGCGAGACCTCTTTCCAAAACAAATTATTTCCAGGTCGCCTGATTTGACTGCTCCGGACTTCTTTTTGTGGGGATATCTGAAAAGCAAGGTTTCTGCAAACAAACAAGAAACAAACAAAATATTCGCGATGAAATTAATGAAATACTGCTTGAGATGTGTGAGAATGTAATGAAAAATGCGATCAAAAGGGCTCGCATTTGTGAGGCTAACGGAGGCGGACATTTATCTGCTATTGTATTCCAAACATAATTGCCGACATTAAATAAAACATTTATCAATATACGATCCATTCTCTTTCATTTAATCAAAAATTATAAACAAACCAAGTAGTATACCTTCTGGGGGGATACCCTGTAGATCAAATACATCCTACTATTTAGTTATTGGGATACAATTTTTCACAAGGAATTTTTTCATCTCAAAAAATTTTCACCACGAAATATTTTCACTAAAAACCAAGAATATTTTCTTGACATTCTATTCTAGCAACGAATTTTCAGTTTGTTGCGATGACGTTTTTTCACAGCAATTTTTCCACCTTAAATAATATTCACAACTTTCGCCAGAAACAATAATTTTTTACACATGACAGTTTTTATTCGCTTCTTATAAACATCTGCCTCTTTAAACACCGCCAACCATGCCATTTCTGTAATTCCTTATTAAAATTTTAAACAATTAGTTAAACTATATTCTTTGCAATCCATTACAAATTAGAAAAAAAAAATTAAAAAACAATTTTAAGAAAATAATACAACTTTTGTGATCAATGAATTGCTGCTATGAATTGAATAATTCTTACAACTAAAAGAACAATTGCCTCTTATAAGTGAAACAATAAAAAACATTTAGTTAAGGACAACACATTAATTATACTTAAATGTATATAATAGTTTTACAATATTTCAGAAAATTTAACGTTACAAAGAAATAAACATGCTGCAGCGTGAAAATGCCACCGACCAGCTTTATGCTTTTTAGCCCGAAATCAATTTAGAATTCGTCAAGCGGAGCCATTGTTTAAAATTGTTCCTTTCATCCCCACAAAATATGAAAATGCTTCAAAAGTGTTTGCTAAATCATTTGTTGTTAATGCAACTCAGTGACTGCAAAGGACAGTGTTCCTCTTAGGATAATGACATGGTCTTTAGATGTACTTAAATATTTCATTTTATTTTCAAATTCATTTCGAAAAACCTTTTCAAAACCTGATGAGTGTCCTTTTTTTATTATTATTTTTAAAGTCATTTATTGTTTAACTGCAGTCATATGTAGTGCATTCTCTTGAAATATATAAAAGGATTTCAAGTTTTTGTCCTCAAGTCTTTTGTTTTCTTACACTGGTTAAAATGTTGAAATTGTTTTTTGATGATTGTAGTGTTGAAATTTAATTTTAGGTTTTGTTCTTTTACAAGTTTTTTCTTTAGTATTTTTTTTTAACAAAAGTCTTTTGTATAGGAAAATTGAAAATTTATTATATTTTATTACGGATTTAATAACATTTATTAGCAACGATTGGCCTAAAGGAAAGCCGTTCTTTTGTTTGTATTTTTAATTGTAAAGATTCGTGTGATTTTCATGTGTGTATTTTTTCTATAAATTTCTTAACAATGATTAAATGTCATTTGTAGAAATATTGCTGTTAAATTGTTTTCTTAATTGTGCTTAATTGTGTTAATAATTTTAATTATAAGCATCATAATAGACTTCTGAACAGCTGCTCATGTTTTTCTTTTTTATTTTGTAAAATGATTCCTAGAAGTTTTAAAAAATCTTTTAAAGTATTTCTCTTTCAAGCAGCCAATTTAAGTCAATTCAAAATTACTCAACTGCATTCTCAACTATTAATTGTTTACCTGTCAAAATCATTTCAGCAATCTGTTATCCTACTTATTTTTAACATTTTTTGTGTTTCATATCAGAGAATAACTCTGGTAGTTTATATTCAATTAAATGTTTTTACATTTACCAACGTTCTAATTACTATTTTTTAGCAAAAGACGCTTAATTGAAGAGTAAAAGTAACAGTTCCTTTTTGTAGATTTTTGGAACGAATTTCTGCCATCTCTTATCTAGTTTGGTTTGTAATGACGAAACCTTGCTTGCAGCGACCAGGAATCAAAGGGGATAAGCACAGGGCGTAGCGCAAAATAGAGTACAAATGAGCACAAAAATAGAAGAGAATAGATGAGAATAGAAAAGAATAGGAGATAATAATAATAAAGTACAATAGAACAAAATAGAAGCGAATAAAAGAGTATATAAGAGAATAGAAGAGAATAGAAGGGAATAGGAGAGAATATAAGAGAATAGAAAGGTTATAGAAGAGAATATAAGGGAATAGAAAAGAATAGAAGAGATAAGAAGGGAATAGAAGATAATAGAATAGAATAGGAGAACAAAGAAGGGAACATAAAGGAAGAGAAAGAAGTAGAATAGAATACGATGGAATAGGATAGAGGATAGAACACAGAATACAGATAATTGAATATAGAATATGAAATATCGCATATAGAATGAATATAGAATATTTAATATAGAAATAACAAAAGAGAATATGGAATGGAATATAGAAAAAATAAAATAATGTGATACCAGCTTTTAACCGCTGATTCGTTTGCCCCCTGCGTCCTCGATCCTGGTTTTGAAAAATATATATAGCTTATGTGTCCTTTTAAATACAGATTTTTTTTCGAAGGGGCAGAAATTCGAATTGGATCGAAACTGAACCGAATATAATCTAACTGAACTGGCTTAAATCCAATTAATCCGAATTGTGTCTAATCGTGAATTGTGAATAAATTTTAATCATATCAAATTGAATCGAAGAACAACAAAACAAAATAAAGTAGATTTTAGTCGAGAAGCGATAAAATAAGGTGAAGTTATACACTTCAGCTGGCAGGCGCAAATACATGGTGGCTTGCAGTAACTGAGTGCACTATCAGAAGTTCTGACTTATACCTTCTCGTTGTGCCGCCCGGTAACAGGTTTCTGTCTCTGCATGGAGTCTGGCTAAAGAAGTCGAACGGAGAGAAATTAACTTGATCCAAGTTGGTACGAGTTCGCCATTATCGTGAACCTTGAGATTCCGATAAGGATGAGCAATGAAGCTTTTCCAGGGGTGGCGAGGATAATCTGCGCAGGAACTCCGTCGTTTATTGGTCATTGAAGAAGTTCTGAAGAGGTGGACAAGAAAACCTCGCAAGAGGTGGTCGGGTCCCTCTCTAAAGATACTCCTGAGGAAGCGGCTGTGACGGTCGCGCACATTATGTGAATGCCCAGTACTGGCTAGAACAAGGCTTAGGGCCACGGGCAGACACTTGTTAAATGTAAATGCGGTGGTGGACCTAAGCCTTAGATAAACGCTAACAATTGTAACAGAGTCCGTGGTGAGGAAGAAGGTCGACAGTCGACATTCTAAAATCACTACAGTCAAGAGTAAAGACTAGTGGTAGCACGAGACTCGAATGAGAGTAAGGTAGTCGTAAATTACAAATCGACTGCCTAAAATCAATTCGTCAAAAGAAGGGAGTCGAAAATGGAGCCTTAAAGATAGCTTCGATATTAATAAAGAAACTCCACTTTGACCCGTTAGACTGGAACTTAGGACTGACAATAGGGCCCTCTAATGCAAACTCATACGCAGGCAAAGTAAACTATGTAAAGAATTCAAAATCCTGCTATTGTATATTTAGTTCATTGATACAACTCCAGTCCACCAGTTTGAAAACAAACAAAAATTACGCATTTTCGTCCAGAATAGACCCGTTGAAATATAATAACAAACCTGCTTAATTTTATTTAAATCGTTTTGCTTGTTAGTTGCAGCTAATAATTAAAGTATTCATGCTTATTAAGCGCCTTTATTTCATGTTCTTTTATTGTTTTATACGAATATATGTATGAGTCTTCCGCCAATATCCGGTTGCTTTACAAAAATATCTTTTTGGGTTTTTTTTGCTGCTAAAAATTTGCTACTGTCTTGGTCGCAAGTGGAGTGTATTTGTTTCATGTGAACCGCCTTTAACAGTGAAATCAATTAAATGCTTTTGTACTCGTGTAATTAGAGTAATTTTCCATTTCGTTAATATATTTTTGGGAGTAGATACAAAGAAAGACAAATTAGCGACCACCCAAGAGCCTTTCCAAGACCACTTAATTACAGCTAAAAAGAAAAAAATCCCAAATACATCTCTCAAAGCCAAGGTGCGGGCCCAGCTTAAGCTTTAAAATTCGGGAAAACGTTTTGTGCGGTTGGACTATGAGCAGCAATTTAAAATTTTGATCCACTTTAGAAACTTAATTTAGATTCAACCAGCCAATTATACTATGCGTAACAAATCGATTGGGTGGTCTGGTTAAACAATCTTCAACCGAAACGATGGTGGTCAAATATACAAATACGAAATAAAACTCAAATTCTATTTGTCGAAAATCTTTTGATTAACCAATTGATTGAAGAAAATAATATAGTAACTGAATAAATCATAGAGAAAAGCAATGTAGCACGTTGTTACCGAAATTAGCCGAACACAGGCGCAGAGATAAAACAAATTTCGCTTTACACAAAAAAAGCAAAAAAAAACTGAACAAGAATGACACACACAAAATTTGCCAAATTTATTTGAAAAGCCGAAATAGTAGACACTCAAATTGTATGAAATAAGACACCTAGAAGAATATATTTTTTTTAGTTTTAAAACACAAGCCGTGATGTTACTGTGTCAACACCGTCACCTGGCCTGAGCAACTCGAACAATAACTCTGCTCGTTACGGCAACATCAAAGCGTACAAATTCAATTCGACTTGGTGGTCCTTGTTGTTATGCTTCACAAACTAATTTCCAGCAATGAGAATGTACATTGTACACGTAGTGGGTAGGTAGTAAACTGAAATGTAATGAAGAAAGGCATCGTCTGTACCAGACCAGACCTGCCTTCCTTAAACGTTAAGAAGGATAATCAAAATCATAATGATCGCCAGCATCATATCATTAGTAACAATAAAGTCCTTCTTGTTAACATTGTTGTCTGTTTTAATACAGTTTCCTTAAGCCAGTTTGGTGTTTTATTTCACTGATTCTTGTGTGATTTTCCTCTCCTCTAATGATTTTATATTTTAGGGTGTTGCTTGTGCTTAGGCAGGCTTTGTAGTCCTGCCGACTTTAATCGTTTATTCCTTTTGATGAATCTAAAATAGTGGCATATTGTCAGTAACAGTTTAGGGGCTTTAAACTCATATGTATGTTAAATTGTTATACCATGCTAACATACTAAAGTACTACGAGAACATATTTACACTCGTTGCTACTTTATCGTACTTGTGCGAGCATCCTGAATATGATGATAAGGCTTCCTTCTTATGGCTCGTTTGTTGTGTAATAGATTTCCCACATATGTTCCTCATTTTGGTGGTTTCCTTTAAGAAGCTATTTATTTTTTAATTTTTTTCTATTGGCTTCGTAATCTTATATTTATATTGTGTTGGAATTTTTACTGAATTGCATGTGTGTGTTTTCTGTAACCTTGTAGGATCGTGTTTTTACAAGGCTTTGGGTGCAAAAGGCCAGATAAGTTGTGTGTTTATGCGGTTTTATATTATGGCATTTACAATTTAATTGGTTGTATTTTGTTACTTAATTAGTTCAGTGTTAAATATCCTTTTCTAGTGATTAAAATTTAAAACAAACAAGAGATTTAAAATCGGCCGCTTAAAGCCGGCTGGTTTAGACTTTAAGGTTATCGGCTAATTCCGGTCTAACAGCATACAAAAAAACACTATAAAAAAGAGTCTGGCGGCATGAAATCCTATGATTTTGGTGGCCAATTTACGACATTCGCGTATGATGTAACCGTAGCCTCAAATCGGCCATCCAAAATATGTCTTATGGCGTAGCACCGTTCTGCTGCAATTACATTTCGTCCACTTTCGTAACGTTTAATTCTGGCGAAGAGAAGTTAGTTGTCATTGATCTGTAGTGCTGGACGTTGGCGATGATGGCCTCACTAAAAACAGACCAATGAAGCCGCCGGTATAAAATCCTCACCGAACAATGTAATGTTTGTGGCTCTGTTGGCAACTGGTAAATCTTCTATGTGTTGATCTTGTGCCATATGCGGCAATTTTGCTTGTTATCTAAAATTACCAACCACATCACGAAATATGATTTTTCAGTAGTAATTGCCGTGCTATTCTAAACCAACCGAAGCCCGCTTTGGGAACAAACGACATTGTCGTTGGTCAACTGGAGCTTCTAAGGGTGCCGACACAAATTCTGCCGCAGTAGTACGAGTTATACGTCACTTCAAAGTTCTACTACACACTTTCACGGTTTTGATCATCTACGCCGATCTGACGTTCTTGTCAACTCAATATAATTTTGGGTCTTAGCGAAAACCTGATCTTCGGGCTTTAAATATCATTAGTTCCTTTAACGACCCACAATTGAAGCTGAAATCAGACTTTTAAAAAACAGGTGCTTTGAGACAAGATTTAGTTGAAACTGGAAGAAAACTTAAGCAAACAACCGGGTAACGTTAGTTATTAAGCGTGAGGGAGGAGGAAACATTCCATCCTACTTCCCCTTTGATCTACGAGCTAGACTGAAATTAAACCACAATTTAGGTATATAGTGGCAACGATTACCGGACATTACGGGCTTGGCAATCACTCCAAGAAACTGGGATTGCCTACAAATAACTACTATAGAATTTGTCACAATGAAGAGGGAGAGGAGTTGATATTCAATCTCTTGTGACTCTGTGCTGCCCTAAAGGACTAACGCTAGAATTATCTCAGGTGGAGCTCCTTCGTCAGCCTCCGAACTATTGGAGGTGGGGCTACAGGGAAATGAAGCCACATCGGCGTCCTTGTCTTCTTTGGGTAACACAAACAGGACCCACGTGTGTCTCTGTTGCAGACGAACTGTTAAATTGAATAAGGCATAACTTGGGTTTCTTATTGACCAGCAATTAAGATAAATAGCTAAGGTTACCCGCACCTAGGATAAAAGCTAAAACGGGTCTGTATTTTGAGCTACAATTTAGATCAAATTGGCCCTTATATTGAACTTCAATTAAGACAAGAGTCTACATGCTGTTGACCTGGATTCTTAATTAACATACAATTAAGGCCAAACATATATTATATGGACCTCCGGGAAGGACAGAAGATGGACCTGGATGTTGTGAACTTTAGCTGATGTAGACGTGTAAGACAAATCTATTTACTGCTTGATCATAACATCTCATTAAGTCCTTCGGTGTATCAATAGGAATGTGCATTTGGTACATGTTTGAACAGCTTTCTAAACATTCTTCAACTCCTGCCATAATTAGCCGTTAAACCCTTAAGGAAGAGTAACCAAAGGTGCTTTTACATGTGTCTCTACCTACCATAAACATGACTACTGTCTTTTCCAGCCGCACTACTGCACGGTAGAGAGCTATTTATGAAAATTTGTCTAACAAATGTGTGCGCTTGTATAGGAAAAACTTTATTTATTCTTTGACTTATTGACTTAACAACAAATTCTTTACTTATTTATTTTGTTTTACTTTATTGACTTTTTACTTTCGATCTTGAAAGAAATTTGTTTTTTAAGCTGTATTTATCCTTTGTGTTCTGGCCACTTAGCAGCGACAATATAAACATTTTGGTTGAAACTATAAAACACATTTTCAGGAAGATTTAAAATTTATAAAAATATGAAAATATTTTCTATTATTAAGACAAATATTGATTTAGGAAAATGACTACTTGAAGTGCAGGAAACTATTCGAGGAGAGAAGATAAAAGGTTTAAGAGTTAATTAAAACTGTTTACGAAAATTAGCCAAGCATGGAATTTTTAAAAATGAAGCAAAAAATTGCCGCAAAAAAACTTCACTACCTCCTCTCTGACCGACTTCTGTTCAAAACTGCCTTTGTTTTATTAACTTCTGGATCAGTATTTTAACAATATTTACCCATCATATGATGTGCTAATTTAACGCATTTAACACTTATTAAACGCTTTAATCAAATGCTCTTCAAATTTTCATTCTTGTTCAATAAAACTTGAAAATCAAGCAGCCTTAAATTAAATTTTTTTAGTCAGCAACAAGCGAATCAAATACCAGCGTAGAAATCTGAATTTCTTGCTTAAACATCTGGGAAAATTGTGTCAAAAAGAAAGAAAGAATGAAATATAAAGAAAAGATTCTATTCCAAATTGAATTTCAATCAACTAAAACGAATCGATTTTCCTAAGTGTGACTTCTTTTGCACACATGCAAACACAAAATACCGACTGCCGGACGGATAATGAATCCTGTTGAATAAAACAAGCGTAACCAAAGCGATGATCTTTAACAAAATATTTAAAAGACAATAAAGTATTTTTCGTGCTGTAATGAAATGAGTAGTATAAAGTGATAAGCGTGAAAAATTGCTTTAACATTTTACACTCTTATTGATCACTGACTGGATTTTTCCTGTTTGCACCCAACAATCCTGTCTGGCTTTTTTTTTAATATAAAACAGGGTGTTATTTTCCGAAGATCATATGTCAGCCTAATTTTTAAGGATTAAAGATTTATAATGATGTTTTTAGTCCTAAAAAACTCAATAGAATGTTTTTAAAAATAAAAGCGTAAATAATTTGCACATGTTCAATGACATGTCACATTCTGAAGGCATTAAACATTTATTCCAAATTGAAAATATTGGAAGAAAGAACTTGGAAGATCTATAGTCAAATATCACAACTAAAAATATCTGGAATTCTACCAAAAAAAACAAATCAAACATCTTTTCAAAATAATCTTCTTCGCTCTTTAGAACGACCGATTTTGAAATCGCCTTCAGCCCCTTCTATGAATTTTTCTTTATCGCCTTGGGTGTTTTGCTTTGCCTGAGAATGTAATTTTAGTGTTTGGAACACGAAAAATGCATAAGGAGCCACCTCAGCTTGCGGAACAGTGCAGTCGTGGTGTTTCGCTTTCAGCCCTTTCTACGAATTGTCCTTTATCGCCTCAAACATTTCCTTCCATCTGAAGCCGTAATTTGACCTTTGGGAACACAAGAAATACATAAGGAGTTGCGGAGCGGTGTGATCGTAGTGTTTTACCTTCAGCCTTCTCTTTATTGCCACAATAATTTCGGTTTTTCTAAAACTGTAGTTTGAATAACTCAGAAGTCTACAGGTTTCATAACTCGACCGATCGCCTTTAGCCCCTTTTTCAAATTCTCCTTTATCACCTCCAACTTTCCGCCTTCCCTGAAATAATCATTTGAGTTTTGAGGACACGAAAAATGCATGAGGAGCCATCTCAGCTTGCGGAACGGTGTGAACGTAGTGTTTGGCTTTCAGCCCTTTCTGCAAATTTTTCTTCATTGGCGTAAAGGTTTCGCCTTTCCTAAAGTCGTGGCTTGAGTTTTAGTTTTACCTTCAACCCCTTCCGTGAATTTATCGATAGAACAGTTTTGGTTTCCATAACCCTGTAACTTTAGCAATTCGACTTCTTCATCGCCGCAAAAGCCCAAATGATTTTTTGGATTGTTTCCCCATCTGATGAGTACCATTCCGTTGATTTGTTGGTTATTTTTGATGTCAGATGCACTCGAGTATGTCTCGCACCATTTACAATGCCTTTGATAACAGTTTAGAGTAAAGAAAGCATTTCATTAACGACAATAATACACTGCTATAGAATACAACTAATTCCGCTCTGTCAAGCTTTAACGCAACTAGTTTCTTTCACAAATCATTGCTCAGAAATTATCCAAGGATCTAGAGAAGACAACAGAATCGACTACTACCCACGCTGATGCTCTTAGAAGAGGATCTAATTAACTTTTTCGAGTATTTCCTTTATCATAAAGATTGATAGGTGACTTGACCTAGCGGCATATCTTGTTGGTGATATTATTTGTAGTAGAGGATTAGCAGAGTATAAAGATAATTTTAATGCAAAAATTAACGGTACCAACCGTGTGGGCATATCTCTGGGCCCATAAAGAGCAGACACCGGCTTGCGTGCTTGAATCAAAAGCATATAGAACTTCGTGTACCAGGCGCCCCTGCAGTTAATAGTCATAATTTAATTTTTGGTCAGGCTCATTTGTGGAGTGCCGTGGTAGCTTGGGTTTACCCTTAAATCGCAAGGAAACAGTGCACACGCTTGTGTTACATTGTAGCATATTGTACTTTAAGGGGTCGCATAATACAAATATTCTTTAATTGTTCAGAGTCTAGTTGATGTCTAATACAGAGTTTAAAACCGATCGGCTAATGGCTGACTGAAACCGCGAAGTACTTAATCATTTTATGGCCATCTATTTGGCGCCTACGTGTGTTCTGCTAATCGCGGTGATGATTCTTATACTATGATCTTGTCCTAATTGCGCAATTACGATTTTTACGTAATTAGGGACTTAATTGAGCTCAATTTACTATACAAGAAATTAGTACTTAATAACACCATAAATTAAATCAAGTTCACAATTCAACTCTAGTGAAGTGTGTTCAATGACAAATTCAAGGCACTTCGATAAGCTTACTGCATCACCAATACAACTACATTTTATCCTGCATGGCAATTATCAAGCTCTATATACTCGTATATAAAAATAAAAGGAAATGGCAGCTAAAATTGGCGGTTAGTAAATTTTATGAAATTTCTATTAAAAATGCAGTTCAAATAATTATTTTCTTTCAAAAATTATTAATCTCCATAAAAAAATCTCTTTTAAAGCCTAATTTCGTTCAATTTTTTCAAATTAACAAGCACAAGATTTTACGACATCTAATGCTAATTGATTAAGTTAAATTGTATACATGTGAACGGCAAAGTCTAAAACTCAATTGAAAATGTAATTGCCTCAATTAAAGTGCATGCCTGAACATAGTATTACGAAATTAAGGCCGTAATTGATCCCAATTTACCAAACAAGAATTCAGTGAATTAGTACTTAATTAAACCATAAACTGAATCAAATTCATAATGCAACTCTTCTGAATATTACCACGATTATCTACAAGGGACAACAAATCTTATTACTTATTTAGCTATCTCTTTCGTGTTACGGTGGTAATTGGAAATTTTGTATATAAAAACGAATAACACATGATTACAAAAATTTCGGTCATAAAACATTTTTAAATGCTAATTGAGTAAGCTAAATTGGATTTTTGTGTGAACACTAAATTTTGGAACTCAATTTGAAAGTTAATTAAGGAGCATAACAAGCGAACATACTATTAGACGACTTCCTCTGCTAAACCGATAGTTTTTATCCAGTTTTTGCCTCTTCCGATCGCCGTCATTCGCCATTCTTCCTCAGCTTTGTCCTATGGTCTGTTGAACTAAGAGTTGCAAAGCCTTTTTGCGCTCTAATCTGCTATAGGGTCGTTAATCTGCTTGTAAATAAAGAAAAATTGTTTTGTGTAGTAAATTCCCTCAAGTCAGAATGTGCCTTAAAACTAACTTGGTTTCCCAATATGCTGCCTTAAAACCCAGCTGCCCTAATTCACTTGCTAATTAAGTCTTTTTAAAAGTTAAGGCAAGACTATTAAGCAACATGTCTCTCTACGCTAATGACAGTTTAAATGCATTTTAAATACCCAGAAAATTAAATTGAGTACTTAAGAAATTTTTCTACAATCCCAACAATGAAATTTAGTAGAAAACCAGGATTTTGCCAAATATTTTTTCTAAGAAATTGTTACAAAATTAAGTAATTTTCTATAAAGAACAATGACAAACTTAAATGATGACAATAAAATTAACAAGAAAATTGGCAATTTCATAGTGTGGTTTTTAGAAATAAATTGACTTTAAGGCAAAAAAATATTGGCCATAACTAAACCAGCTGTAGGAAATTGTATTGATATTGATTTTTTCTTTATTCAATTGTAGAGCGCTAAAGAATGTCAAAGTAATGGAACAAATTGATTTGCTTAAAGAACTTTTTAAAGAATATTTTTCAATGTTTCGAAAAAAAAAACAAAATTTTTCTTGAGAATAAAAAGTTTTTAATTTAGCATGACTTTGAAAAACATTTCATAACCAACAGGAATCGAAGACAACGCAAACAAAAGAAGACACAATTTTTTCGAGCCGTAACAAATTCTTTTGAGAACAATGTCAAGGAAATAAACTACTGTTAAACGTTCCATGACTCCTAAGGCAGCTTTAACCTGCTGTGAGCATGCGCACTTAGAGGCAGCTATAAACACACTTTTACTCATTCTATTTGTTTTGTTCTTTTTTTGTTGTTGTCTCCAAACGTGTTTCTTATAATTTAGGAAAGTCTTTTGTTTGTTCTAAATTTTTTTCAGTCCAGCAGAATTTCTGTCACGCCAAATTAAAACGGTTTGATTTGTAAGAACCCCAAATGGCTTTTCAGGATTATAACACAAGCAAATAAATTGTTGTCCCCTACATGGCCACACACAATCGATTTGTTCTGTTTGACTTAAATTCTATAACAACTTGTCCTTTTACAAACAGCAAAAAAAATCCCCTTCCAGATATTTTTGTACCAGTGTTTAGGACAAATTTGTTACAGCTGTTTGCCATGGCCATTGACAAAAATTTTATGCTGATGTTAAAGCATGAACATCAAGATATAATAACAACCCAAGTTTTATTCGTTAACGCTATGAATTTTGCGATTCATTTCGTGATTTTATTGTCATCACAAGGTACGAGTATCTTTTTCGGGATTGTTTTTCATATTTTTTAAGCAATTGTTAATTGTTTAATTTTCTTTAAGAATTTCTTAACTTTAACTTGGTTGGCTTTGTTTTTCCGGCTAAACAAATTTAAGCAACGGAGTATCTGAGAACAAGTTTTGCTTAAAAAAATTTCAAAGCACTAGCAATGAATTGCTTAAAGATGGGATTGAAGTCTAAACTACCCGCTGCCTTAAGAAAAACAGAAGCTATTTTGGAACTAGTGCTTTTGGTTTCCAATAAATGTTTCTTCTTTCAAAGTCCACAATAACCACAAGATTTCGAAATCTTGCAAACAGGCAGCGTGGCGAAGGAAGCCATTCATTCCAATATCATTTCCTTTCTTATTGGTACTTAATTCATTCATTTATTTTCCACTGAGAAGCGAAGTATGATTTCATGGTTGTAACCAGCAGGTCCGGGCTTTCACACGCTTATTGCAGTAATTAATGTATGTAATATGAACGAGTTTTCCAATAATCGCAGGTCAATATTGAAATGGAATAAAAATAAGCTGTGAGTGAGATATTAACATAATTCGTCCTTTATTTGAAGGGCTCGTGTCTGTAACTTCACTTAAATGCCCACGGCGGCTTGATTGCGAAGGCCTTGATCTCCGACTTAAGAAAACACCATAAGAACAAGCGCTATTAAATTCACGTTAGCTCTATATTAACTAATCGTACCATCAAATTGTTCAAGCACGTAGCTCCCTTTAGCTACAACCCAATGCCGTCCACGTTCATATCGTTTAATTCGGAGCACACGAAATTGGTTATCATCGATCTGTAGCGTTCTCCATTGACGGTGATGACCTCCCCAACTTTAAATGATGCCGGCGATCAAAAAATCTGACCAAGCAGTAACAATTTGTGGCAGAAATGTAACCTGATAAACTAAGTGTAGGTTGTCTCGTCGGTAAAGATGATTTTGGGGTAAAATTATGGTGATCCACTTCTAAATGTTCCGAGGCTGACTTTGGTAGCAAACGGAGTTGTATATGGCCATAAGCTATGAGCTCTGTTGTACGGGTACAATACCAAATCCCTCCAAGTTGATAGCTGTGAAAGTTGGAATTGTAGTGCACGACGACGAATTTTGCCGTGAGTTCTTCTGTACAGTTTATCAGAAAGCGGCTAAGGTCTCAGGCAACCTCTCGTGTCTTTGACATACGGTTGCAGGCTAATTGTTTTTCAAACTCCAAACGCTGGAGAGTCGATTTTAAACTGCTATCACATCTGCCCTAAAAGAGTAGCAACGTTTGCACTTACGGCCCCTCATTTTGATGGTAAATTTTTATCATTTAGAAGTACTGCTTAGTCGCGTGACATTTCATAGTGATTTGGCAACATTCACGAAATAATCGAAAACCGATTTAACAGAGGCCGTTAAACCAAAATTACCAATCGGAAACCACTTTAAGAACCTGTTAGAAGATTGGCCTTCCTTTAACTTGTTTTTTATATGTTCTTATTTCGTTCCTTCTTAACTTTTTGAAAGAAAGACAATTTAATAATTTATTATTAAATTTTTCCTTCAACAATATAAATGCTAAGCACGTTCCCCAAGTCATTTCCAAAAGGTAAAATATTTCTGTATTGAAATTCTTAAGAACTATAAATAAAAAACGAATAATAAATGCTCCTTGGTAATTGATATCAATCACTAATAAATTCATGAAAATTAATAATTCATACAACCCACCACAGCGCGTGGTCTTTTTGTAGGACATTAAAATTGGTAAAAGATAAACAACACTGGTGTACAGTCAAACATGTGCCCAGAACATAACTCACATACATAGGAGTTTAGTTACTACCAAGGGAATTTAGGAACAGGAAATTAAGACAAAGGAGAAATCACACCACCAACAACGATTTTCTCTGCCACAATGAAAACATTTATAGGTGTGTGAGTGCTTTTGAAGCAATACATTTATTTTCCATTTCTATGTGTGAGTTTTTTCTTTCTTTCGTTTTTTTTTTTAACAAAGAAAACTCCACCCCTAAAACTTTGACATGAAATAAGGGAGGGTTTCCTTGTGGCGGTTAAGTATAAATACTGGGCAAAATTATACAACTGGCATACACTACAAGTGCATCGTTCGTAGTTGAAACATCGTGTTGTGTGTACTGAGAATAATTTTTGTTAAAAATTAGTTTCAATGAGAAACACGAACTTGGTGACAATACGATGTCGTTAAAAGTAGCAGCCACAACACTCCATCCATCCGTTTTGAGCAACATTTTCTACTACAAGCAGCCTTGGTGATTTGCTGGACTCGAGCGAAGAAAAGTTTGTTGATTGCTCCATTTTCTGCAAAATCCCGACTATTTTTTAATCAACACTTTTTGGTTTCGTCGTCTACGTAAAACAGAAAAAGGTTTGTTTGCTTGCTTCAACATCATGCAAAGCGTTGTCAAATATGTGGTTGCATTTTATAAAACCAGCAGACTTGATGATTTGCCGGACTGGAACGAAGAAAAGCTGGTGCATTTCACTCTCCATTTCTCAACACTTTTCGGTTTCATCGTCCGCGGTTTGCCTTCTTTCTAAACTAACTTTGTTATTTGCCCATTCAAAAAGCTTTAAAATAATATTAATCTTTTTAAAAGAATTTAATTTAAGTGCCTACCGAAATGTGATTTTTAAAATAAATTTTTAATAATTTTTCTAGTTTTAAGTTAAACAAAAAAAAAAAAAAATCATTGCCTTCATAATTTGTACTTATTTCAGTTTTGAGTTTTTAGTCTTAAGTTTTAATTTTAAGAGCTTGTCTTCCGGTTTGTTTGTTTTGCTTAGGTTAAGTTTTAATTTGTAAGAAATTTTTAAACATTGTCTTCCTGTAAATAAAATGAAATGTTTAAAAAGCTGCCAAAAAGCAACAAAAAATCTTTGGTTTTTAATTTAATAAATAAGTTCTCGATTTTTCGCTGAATTGTTAGACAATATTTGATGAAATGTAGAGTTTTCTGAGCAATTTCAGCCTTTGAGTGAAATGGGTCCTTTAAATTCAAAATATGGTAAAGTTTGCGTTTGTTTACTTCTTGTTGGTGAAAATGGAGTTTTTTTTTAATTTAGGTCTTTTGGAACTTCAAATTATTTTGAGGATTTTCAGATTTGGATTTTGTGTTAAGTTTTGGTCAATTTCCGATTTTTTGTGGAATTATTTTATTTTCCGCTTTAATTTCGAAATTTTGCGTACGTTTTCGTTTCCAGTGATTTTGATTTTTTTTTTTCAATTTTGTGTTAAATTTTCGAACTGTTGAGACTTCTAGTAAAATATAATAAATATTTTCATTTACGGTTGAAATTGAAATTATTTTTTCAAAGTTTTTGTGGTAATTTAAGTTTGTTTTGGCATATTTATGTATTCTGGTGAATTTCCGAAATTATATGAAATGCCAACATTTTTTAAAAATTTGGTTTTTATGATTTTTCCATTATAATTTAGATTTTTAATAAAAGTTTTAATTTTTATGATTTTTAAATTTTTTTGTGGTGAATTCACGGTTTTGTGGTGAAATAAATTTTTTTTTATATAATTGTTTAACATATATTCTATTAGAATTTTGAAGTTCTCATTAAATATTGTTTTCTATTATTCAGCTTTTTAGTGAAAGGTTTTTCATACGAAGTTACAAAATTTGGGTGAAATTAATATTTTTATGGTAAATTGTAAAATGTGTTGAATTGATTTTATGGTGAATATTTGAATTTGTGGTAAATTTTATATTTTGTCGCAATTTCTAATATTCGGTAACTTTTTTTTTTAATTCAGTTCCTTTGGAAAGTTTTGTTATTTTTGTAATTTAAAATGTTTGCCTTAATAGTTGGGTTTTAAAATGAATTCTCGAATTTTAGTGAACTCGCACATTATGGTGAAATTTAGTTAGTTTATTTTTTGGGATTAATTCAAATGTTTTGCTAAGATTTATACTTTTTATAATTTGTAAGTTAATATTAAATTTATTGGTTAATTTTTTTTTTTTGGTAAACATAGATTTTGTTAAAATTTCGAAGTTTATTATAAAAAAAATCTTTTTTTTTTGCAATTTTTGCTGAAATTTGTTTTTTTATTTATTTTTTTTTTTTTTGAATTTTGATTTTTTGGCGATTACAATTTTTTATTCCAGTTATTCGATTTTTTAGTGAATATTCAAATTTGTGGTGCATTTTAAATTTTGGCAAAATTTTCTATTTTTTGTAAGTTTTTTAATTTAAAATTATTGAACTTGATTGGTTTTGTGCTGATTTATCGAAGATTGGTGAATTTCCAAATTATGATGAAATTGTTTATTTTTATACTAATTGAGATTTTTGTTAAAATTTCAAATTTATATGATTTTTTAAATTTCTTAGTGAATTTAAAATTTTTTGATAATTTTTTTTGGTAAAATTTGATTTTTTTTATGTACTCGTATATATTCGACTTTTGTCATAAAATATAAATTTTTTGAGACTTTTAGAATGTTTGATGAATTCACAAAATTTTTGTGAAATTTCAAAATTTTTAAATTTTTTTATTTTCGGCTCGAAGTGAATTTTGATTTTTTGTCAATTAAAATTTTTGTTACAATTTTTTTAATTTTCTGGTGAATTTTTGAATTTGAATTTTTTAAATTTTTTGTTTTAAATTTGGGTTTTTTTTAGTTTTTAAAATTCTAAGGTTTTATTCAAATATTTTTAATTTCATCCAACATATAGGTCGATAAGGGGCTCGGGTTGATCATTTCTGTAGGAAGATATTATAGCAAATTTTATAAGAATTTAGAATATGCAAATTTAATAGGCTTGTGTGTAAGAGTTTATAAGATTGAAAATAAAAAAAAAAACAGAAAAGTAGTTTTTTGCTTATATCGCAGGAAGTACTGAAACTGATATGGTTGGTTTCAAAACCGAACCGAATCTAACCGAACCCGCTGATTAAATGGTCCAGGTTTCAAGACCAAAATTGTTTCTTTTTCTTTGAAAATCGGTACTTTCTTGAATTTCTCAATTATTTTGTTAGCAGGACATTTAATGAAGTCCTAAATTTTTCAATTGTCATGGATCTGTTGTGTAGAAATTGTTCCTATTTAACGTTTTTTTTTTTATTTTCCTTAAATTAAACTCGTTGCTTAGAAGTATATGGCACGTTTCTCCAAAACTAGACTGCATGTTTCGTAAACGCAGTGAAAAGCGCAATGAAAACTTATTATTTCAAGTTAAAACAATTACATTGTTTTTCGTGTTAATCATTAACAAATTTTAATGGGGCAAATAACGTAAAATCGTGTCCGACGCAAATTAATTTTTATCACAAGCTACTGGGATTTTTGCTTTAAATACTACGGTTTTTTATTTCACATCCATATTTTGTGAACGTTTTAACTGAAAATCCGAAACCTTGAATTTTTTTATTTTTTTACTTTTTATTACGAAGGTTCAAACTTAATAAAAAATTATCTGAAATAAACTTTTCACTTTAGTGCGAAAATGAAGTTATTATTATTATTATCTGTTGGGTTTATTGTCACCATAAATGGTTTGTCCTTTCTACCGGCAGCACCGATGAACGGTTTCGATTATGGTGGTTCACTTGATAGGGCAGAAGTAGGTAATATAGCCGACAGAGCAGATGGACGTGGCTTACATTTCTCATTACGTGATTCAGCAAAAACAAGTAACTCGCCTTCTAAATTCAACACCAACGTTGGTATGGGAAAAATAGTTGCTTTATTTGATAGAGGATATAGAAGAGTCTTACAGGGGTCATTACCGCGTGCTGCATTGGAAGCTGAGACAAGAGACCCAGGCTTAGGTAATACTGGAAAAGAACGTACTTCAGATGGAGCAGAAACCAATGGTGCTCAAGTACGATTACCTTTTAAATTGCAAGCTAATACTGATACAGGAGATATGGGTGTTTCCGTTGATAGAAAAGATGGAGGTGTCATACAGGCATCATTACCAGCTTCCTCATTAAAGGCTGGGACAAGAGACCAAGATTTATCCAATGCTGGAGAAGAACGTAGTTCAGTTGATGGAACAGAAAGAAATACTGCACAAGAGTTATTACCTTCCGAATTGGAAGTCAATACTGGTTCCGAAGAAGTAGGTGTTTCACTAGATCGAAAAAATGAAGGTATTTCATCTGAGGGAGGAGATGGAGCTGGCTTACAAGGATCAGTACCAACTTTTACCTTAGAAGCTGAGGCAAGAGATCAAAATTTCGCTAATGCTGAAGAAGAAAGTGGTTCAGTTGAAGCTAAAATGTGGGATGGTGGAGAAGAAGTGAGTCCAATTGCTGGTAGAGAACAAGGCGACGAAAAAGATTCCCTTGCTGAGCGCATAAGCTCTGTTATTAGTCTACTCGATTTAGCTCTTAGCATAATGCAACGTCCATAATATAGAAGCAGAAAAAACTGTAACAATAAAAAAATCCTTTTAAACTTGATTTAAATTATGGACTACAATGAATTTTTCTTTGTTAAGTTTAAGTTTTTTATTACGCATAAGGCCAGCAGGATGCCAATTACCAATTTCAATCGCCGGGAGTTGGTTTAACAACTTTAAAAATATTGACGAACAGAGAAATTTTACAATATTTGTCCCATTTTGTCACTATGCTTAAAAATATAGCAGTATAGAAACGTTTTGTTACCATCGCTAGTAATATCACAATATGCCCAGCAACTCTTTCAGATGCCGATGGCAAGCATGAGTAGAAGGGAAGTAGTCGTTTAAAATAAGATAATACTGTAGATAAGTTAAGACTGTACCTAGAAGAGGCTAAGACGGTAGCACACGTTGTTGTGACCAGCACAGGCTAGCATAAGGCAGACATCACTCCGCATAATGTCCTTTATTTGCCATCATGTCAGGCTGTGAAGCTGTAAATGTATGTATGTATCTTCCAGACTTCAGCATGGCTCTTTGTCCAGTAATACTTCGAATTCTATATATTGCGATAAAATGTTTTCTTTTATGTTTATAGCTGCCTTTTTTATCCATAAATACAAGCATTTGTGCTGATATTTTTGTAGCTTAAATGACGTCGTACCAACTTTATTTTTGTCCACATTACGGAAAGCTATTTTAGATATTCCGATGTATCATTAATCAGACTCTGGATCTATGTAGATTTGAAAAACATATGTAAATAAAACTCGTATTTACCAGATTATTTATTCATGTCTTTCTTTATTCTTTCGATATTTCGGATGCCATTGGTATCCTTCTTCCGGAACTATAAAGCAATTTCCTTTTTATAACAAAGCATGTCCCAGCATGTCCCAATCTGACATATAAGCACTTAAAAAGACGTTTGTGGTAAAGGGCGACAACGGCTTGAAGAGAAAGTTTAAGAAAACATTAACATTAAAATTTCCCCAAAGCCAGCTGCCATAATGAGCATTTTTATCGAAAATTTTTGTCAAGAGAAAGTCCTCTGTGGAAATGAAAACAAAATAGCCTGAATATGGTAATAGGGCCATTTGGCGATCTGATACAGCAGTAAGACAGGCTCCTTTCATCAGTTCATAACAATGGCTGTAACAACGCCACTTTACTCCTGAGACGAAAAAATGTTAAAGAGTGAACTGAAAAAATTAAAAAAAAAGTTCTAACTGCAAGAAAGTGCCGTATTTTATTTCTTTGTATAAAATACTTTCAGTACAAGCAGTCATTTTTTAACTTTTTGCTAGTTCAGTAAATATAAAATATAGTATAAAATATTTAAAATTATCGCCCAGAAGCAAAAATTTATTTGTTCTTGAAATTCGTAGTTGATGTCTGGAAGAGCGTTTTTTTTGTGACTGGTTTGATAAGTAGAGACTTTTTTGTAAATTATTGTGAAAAGTAATAGCGTTTGCCTTTCTGACAAAAATGCTACATTGCCATTTCTTCAAGTTTTTATTCCTTTCGAAAAAAAATAGGCAATGTTCACGAAAAACAGCACGTTCTTTTCTAAATATATATGAAGCTGGCGAATATGTACCATTTTTTGCACTCAACTTTGTAATCGAAAAAAGTGTACCACTTAAAAGAATACAGCTTCTCCAAAGCACAACAGTTTGTTTTGCAAACGCAAAACCGATTTTCAGTCAAAAGAGCAATGAAAAATTATCATTATACGAGTAAGGTAAAACAATCGCTTTGTGTTTCCGTATTAATTATTTACAAATATTAATGGAGAAAAAAACGAAAATCGTGTCGGATGCAAATTAGTTATTTAGCACCAGCTGCTGGTATTTTTTGCTTTAAATACTCCGGGTTTTTACATCATAACTAAGCAGCACAGAAACCCTCCAATTTTTCATTTTTGTTTTTTTTTTTGGCAAATTTGTTCGTAAATAAAACTCTGGTGAATTGGAAACTTTATTAGAAACGTTCAAATTTAATCAAATATTTCTAAAATAAATTTTCTTTAGTACGACCATGAATTTATCAGCTATTCTTTTTATTGTTACAATAAATGCTTTGGCCTTTCTATCGGCTGCCCAGATAACGGTCGGTGCAAGTGGTGGTGGCTCACTTGATATAGCAGAAGGAGGTGGCTCACAGGGATCATTATCACCTTCTGCATCGGAAGCTCCGGGGAGAAATCAAGACTTAGCTAATGCTGGAAAAGACCGTGGGTCAGTTGTTGAAATAGGAAGAAAGGGATTCAAAAATAGCAACGATAAAGTAAAAGAATTTCAAGCATCGGTAAGAGGAGAAGCTGGTGGTGGTCGCAATGGTTTAATTGTTGGTTTGCTTGATATAGCCAGTGATGACGTAAGAAATAAATTTGCTACAGTCGCGAAGGGTGTTACGTTGATTAAAAGTATATTCTAAATAAGTTATTTAATCTTAGAGAAGACTGCAAGGTTTCAATTAAATTTTCAAAATACATAATTATTTTAAAAGCGTTTTTAAATCGAAATTCTTAATAAGAATTTGTTCAATTAATCTTTAAGTGCAAAATTTGTGTTATGGAGAGGGCCGTCCTAGATGTCTTATAAAGTGAATGATATTTTAATTCGCCGGGACTTTGTTTTAACAGTTTTTAGAAATACTGACTTTAACAAGAACGCACACTGAAACCACAAACAGCAAATTTGCAATACTTATACTTGGGGCAAAAAAAGGTGGTCTAGAAAAACTTGCACACCCCCTGTTTGGAATGCTTAGTTCAGGGGTTTTAATTTTGTCGGAAAACCATTGCTTGTCATTGTGCACTCTGCTCCGATGGTCGCTGGAAATGACATGGCCTGTTTACGTAATAAGTTATTTTTCATCCTCACTCCCTATAAGATTTCCCAACAACCAGACCCAGTTAGCATTTCTTGGATTTATATGGAACGCATAATTTCTTCTTTTTTTTCGAATCGTTAAATATGCATTAAAACTACTCACTTATCGTGGCCAGTCTTTCTCACGTTGGCAAGAGTTTTCCTCTAGTAATGCCTAGAATTTTTCGTCTCGGATGGAATTTTCGCTGATAAGTTTACGTAAGCTTTTTCGAAGGCCTATTTGTGTCCATTATGCGGAGACTCATAATTTTAACACCTTTTTATAATACTAAGTGGCAAAATTAAAAAAATATGGATAAGCAGTGTGTATGAAAATGTCAGTGGTCGACCATTCGCCATAACCGTCAATTAAAAGTGCCCCAAGTCTAAGTATCGCAAACATTCTGTTTGTGGTTACAGTCTGCGTTCTCTTTAAAGTCAATATTTTTTAAAATTGCTAAAACAAAGTCCCGGCGAATTATAAATTTATTCATTTTATAAGACATCTAGGACCTATTTAAAAAAAATCGAGAAAATGTTCATAAAAAACATCGGAGAAATTTCTCTATACAAATGTTTTGCAGATTTTTTTCACATTCTTTTTTTTTTAGTATTAAACACGATGTCTCATAGTCCAATATAAATTTCGACTTTAATTTTAGGAGAGAGCGAATTTTTTCATTTGCGGCTTGACCTTTTTAGTTTTTATTTATTCATACTCGTAACAGGAATTAAAAAAAAATTTTTTGTTTTGGAGAAATTTTTCCTACTAATGTTCGAAATAATTACGATGGGCAATTCAATGATGCTACCACTATATGAAATTATGATTTCGAATCGAGTTTAGTGTATTTTTAATGAATTTAATCAAATAAAATCGGCTTCAAGCTGAGTTTTGACTAATTATCCGAATTACGACCTTAAAACATAACTTCGGTCAGTTTAACTTTTATTGTTGCTCTTTCTGAATGCAACAAATTAATTATTGAGTTTAAAACATATTTTCATTTCTCAAAGTGATTCTTAAATAATGCAATACGCTGCTATCTAACAGCATATTAAGTTGTCATTTAAACACCACTTTTCAGTCTGTAAGAATCCCGTTTTTCGGTTGCTACACTGAATATTGGTTTCTTCGAAAGGTCTCCTTCTGTCCAGTACTTGAGTAAATAACGAACAACATTTGAATTGAAGTTTTATCTAATTTATTTACAATATGTACATTAAATTGCAAAACAAACAAACCTGAAGACCTAAATCTAACTCTTAATAAAAAATTGGAAGACATGTATGTGATTTAAATTAGTTACTTAAACATAGTTATATATATTTTGCTATACAAATATTTTACTATATATATTATGTTATATAAATATAAATTGCCATATAAATATATTTTGCTATATATAAAAGCATATTTCGCAATACATAAAAGTATATTTTGCTAAATATATGTATATTTTGCTATATATATGTATATTTTGCTAAATATATGTATATTTTGCTAAGTATGTGTATATTTTGCTATATATATGTATATTTTGCTAAATACATGTATATTTTGCTAAATATGTGTATATTTTGCTAAGTATGTGTATATTTTGCTAAATATATGTATATTTTGCTAAGTATGTGTATATTTTGTTATATATTATAAAAACTATAAAAAAAAAAATATTGCAAAAATTAAAGCTTCGTTTTTACTTAAGTCTTACAACATATTTTTCGTTTTGCAGGTCCAACAGCAAACCGCTTCAACAAATGAGTACAGCCTCAGTTTATAGTCGGATTTCTATTAGCAGCAGGAAACTAATACCCTTCTTTGTTGCCCCAGTTAGGATTGTTTGACCCAATAACGAATAACGTTTTGTAGTTGTGTAGGAAACTTACTTTTCAAGTAACATTCCCTAGAAGCGTAAATGTGTTTTTTTAATTCCTTGGAACATTTCTGTATTGCAATTGGTAAAACAGTCTATTTGTTACAGCAACTGTGACAATTCCCATTGGTCATTTAGCCAGTTTTGTTGTTCTTCTTCAGTTAAGCAGCCGTGAAGTGGTTGAATCGGTTTAAGCCTTACCGCTGGGAACTTAAGTTGCTTCTCAGTTTTGTTGACATTGTATTTGGTAAAGAGGTTTTTAAAATTTTTTATCAAACACTTGAATTTACTCGTAACTATATGACTTTTAGTTTGTAGTGGAACAAATTTTAAAATTTGAGCCATTTTTCAACAATTAATATGAATGTCAACGTTTCTATGTTGAGTGTTTGACTGATGAGTTTTCCTAACACGACCACGGCTTTTATACAATTTTTTTACTTTTATGGTTCCGTTTGATGCCCACAAGAGTGAGTAGTAATTAATTATTTATCATCCTTTTCTAACACATGTTGTTTGGTTACTGAAAACAGGTAGTAACCTTGTGGGGGAGAATGTTTATGAAAAACAAGAAAATATTTCTTTTTTTCTAAGCCCTGCTCTTTTTTTTCTACTTACAATTTTAAGGGTGAGAGGTTTATTTGCTACTTGTTGCATTTCAGTTTTTAAGGAGAAATTTATGTAAAATTATTCAGTATTTGTTGATTCAGGTAAAAACTTGTAGCATTTTCTTTGCTCTGCAAAATGTTTTTGTTTTCGCAAACTCTCCCTTTCTTACAAAAATACGAATAATCTTTCAATCGAACTCTTTGTGTAAGAAAGCCGACTTTGGAAGAATATGGCACGTTTCTCCGAAGCTACACTAAATATTTATTTAACTAATACCACGACAAAACTGAAAATTTCTCCTGCCAAAAAATTGTTGCAGAGCAAAGAAGATGCTAAAAGTTTTTACCTGTATCAACAAATACTGAATAATTTTACATAAATTTCTCCTTAAAAACTGAAATGCAACAAGTAGCAAATAAACCTCTCACCCTTAAAATTGTAAGTAGAAAAATAATGAGCAGGGCTTAGAAAAAAAGAAATATTTTCTTGTTTTTCTTAAACATTTTCCTCTATTGTTTCACTAGTTGTCGCTCTACACCCCCGACAAGGTTACTACCTGTTTTCAGTAACCAAACAACATGTGTTAGAAAAGGATGAAACATAATTAGTTACTACTTACTCTTCTGGGCATCAAACGGAACCATAAAAGTAAAAAAATTGTATAAAAGCCGTGGTCGTGTTAGGAAAACTCATCAGTCAAACACTCAACATAGAAACGTTGACATTCATATTAATTGTTGAAACATGGCTCAAATTTTAAAATTTGTTCCACTACAAACTAAAAGTCATATAGTTACGAGTAAATTCAAGTGTTTGATAAAAAATTGTAAAAACCTCTTTACCAAATACAATGTCAACAAAACTGAGAAGCAACTTAAGTTCCCAGCGGTAAGGCTTAAACCGATTCAACCACTTCACGGCTGCTTAACTGAAGAAGAACAACAAAACTGGCTAAATGACCAATGGGAATTGTCACAGTTGCTGTAACAAATAGACTGTTTTACCAATTGCAATACAGAAATGTTCCAAGGAATTAAAAAACACATTTACGCTTCTAGGGAATGTTACTTGAAAAGTAAGTTTCCTACACAACTACAAAACGTTATTCGTTATTGGGTCAAACAATTCTAACTGGGGCAACAAAGAAGGGTATTAGTTTCCTGCTGCTAATAGAAATCCGACTATAAACTGAGGCTGTACTCATTTGTTGAAGCGGTTTGCTGTTGGACCTGCAAAACGAAAAATATGTTGTAAGACTTAAGTAAAAACGAAGCTTTAATTTTTGCAATATTTTTTTTTTATAGTTTTTATAATATATAACAAAATATACACATATTTAGCAAAATATACACATATTTAGCAAAATATACACATATATAGCAAAATATACATATATTTAGCAAAATATACACATATATAGCAAAATATACATATATTTAGCAAAATATACACATATATAGCAAAATATACATATATTTAGCAAAATATACACATATATAGCAAAATATACATGTATTTAGCAAAATATACACATATATAGCAAAATATACATGTATTTAGCAAAATATACATTTATGTAACTAGGTTTAAGTAACTAATTTATACCACATGTGTTCAAATTTTTTATTAAGATTTTAGGTTAGGTCTTCAGGTTTGTTTGTTTTGCAATTTAATGTAAATATTGTAAATAAATAAGATAAAACTTCAATTTAAATGTTGTTCGTTATTTACTCAAGTACTGGACAGAAGGAGAACATTCAAAGAAACTAAAAACGGGATTCTTACGGACTGAAAAGTGGTGTTTAAAAGACAACTTAATATTCTGTTACATAGCAGCGTATTTGTTTATTTACGAATCACTTTAGGAAAGGGCTATTTTCTTGATGAAAATATGTTTTAAACTCAATAATTAAATTGTTGCATTCAGAATGACCAACAATAAAAGTTAAACCGACCGAATTATGTTTTTAAGGTCGTAGCCGATGTTCTACCGAATTCGAACAATTCGTCAAAACTCCCCTCAATGCCGATTTTATTAAATTTGTTAAAAATACATTAAACTCGATTCGAAAACATAATTTCATATAGTGGTAGCATAATTGAATTGCTGAAAGTTTTATAACTTCTCTCCTAAAATTAAATTCCGCATATTATTTTAAACAAACCTAAATATCGCGGAAATTGATATTAAACTAGGTGATATCGTTGTAATTACTAAAAAAAAAGTATGTGAACAAATTCTCCAAAAAATTTGTACACAGAATCTTCTTCGAAAATTTTTATGAAAAATGTCTCGATTTTTGTTTAAATAATTCGTCGAACATTAAAAATATCACTTAAGAGTTCTTATAAAAAACATTTCTCCGAAACTATAGCGTGTTTTTGTAAGCCCGATAGAACTTTAAATTGTAGAAAAAATCTCAACAAATTTAACTTTTAATCAAGAAATGGTATTAATCAACATTTGAAAATGATTTCGGGCATATACCCCGCCTGTTCCTAATGAATGCTCTTCGATTCTGGACGTCACATTTTAGGCCACTTTTTGGAACATTGCTGGCCGTATGACAGGAATAGCATGAGTAATGTTTGCCTCCAAGACGTTCATTGTTGGTGGCTTATCAGCATTAAGCGATGCCTTAACGTTGCCCCACAGGAAATACTCGAGACGTTTCAAATCGCACGGTCTTAGAGTACAATTGACAAGTCTATATGTCGATATTAACTTATGGGAAATTTTTGATTTCAATTAAACAATGGTTGCGGTCGTCGTATGGCACGTATCGCCATCCTCTTAAATCCACATTTCGCCCGTATCAATGTCATCAATACTTTAAAATAGTAAATCATTGGTGCACTTGCGATCTCTATTGGCGTTTTTCTGGAGATAATGGAGTCAAATAAGCCTCATCGCTGCATATAGTTTTGTGATAAAACATCGGAACAGTGGATGACTGATTTTCAAATTAAATCTGTTTCAGGGGCAACGTTCTTCAATCGTCAATCTAGTCAGAGTATAATGATCATAAAAGTCAAAAAGTTAGCGCAGCTAGATACTTCGTTCGATACTTAACCATTTCGTAAGTTCTGTCGGCCCTTAAAAACACCCTATATATGTATATATTTTGTTGAAAATAAATATGTTTATTAAAAAAGTTCCTGCCTGATTTTTTCGCAATTTTTTTGAAACGCTGCTTGGGAGCATTATGCTAATTTATTCCAAGGTTTTTATAAAAAGTCTATTCGACAAATTTCCTGGAAAATATTCATAAAATCTTCAAATATACTTCTTTCTAAAAAAAATACGTTGTACATACATATGTATGTCGAAAATGTGTGAATTTGGGTTTGGGTTTCCTCAACTATTCGTTGTTGTTCTGTCGGTTGTTCCCAGGAAAATTTTTGTTAATTTGTGTCGTTAATTGTTTCTTAATGACTTTGGGTTTTACATTAAAGCATTAGGTAGAAAAAGTTCTGGAATTTCAAATAAATATAATGAGTTCTTTCCTACTAAACTCTGGCTTTCTCTCGCTCTCTCTCGCTCTCTCTCTCTCCCTTTCTCTCACTCTACCTCTATCTGTTTGTTCGAAGGATCTCTAAACCTCATTTTCTCTGGCTATTTCTATTATTGAATTAGTGACAATTTTGTGCATGTTGAGACAAAAAGATGTACTTTCTTCAGTATTTTGCAACCTCTTTTGTTTGTTTCAAAAACAACGAAACAAATTTTAATCATCCATGCAGCCATCTCAAAGTATTCTTTAATCATTTTATTTTAAAAAATCGACTGAGTAAACTTTATTTTATTAAAATGGAACCAACTGAAACCGAATTGTCAAACTAAATATATTTCAAAAAATATTCTATAAAAGAAAATTGTCAGTAACATACAATTTTCCCCAACCCATAGAATATTAGTTTCTAAAAATCTATAAAAAAAAATTTACACAAATATTTTATAGATGAAAAGCTTTTAAAGTTTAAAAAAGAATACTTCTACAAAAGTTTTTCTATAAAGGAAAATATTCTGTAAAATAAAATTTTTTCCCACAAATTTACCTGAACATATGTTGCTCTAATATTGAATAGAAGAAACATTCTGTTCAACAAGTTTTCTAAAGAAAACAAATTTATCGTATATTTAAATTATAGCTGTTCTTTGTACCTTTTTTTAATTTAATTTATTAAAATTGTTCAAGCTTGAAGGTCTTTTTTTAAAAATTATATTTTTATTTTTCGATATTTCGCTCCATTGTGTAGCATCATCAGTGTTCTATAGACAAAAATGATGGCCACAAATATTCAGTAGAACAAAAATGTTTCGGTATGAAAAAGCATTTTCTTTCTTTCACTAATTTTCTAGATAAAAAGTGTTTTCACGTATTTTCTCTAAAAAATGCTGATTGAAAATTGTCTGCAGAAAAATAATATTTTAAAGAATTATTTTTTTCCCAAATTTCTATATAAAAAAGTTCTCTAAACTTTTTTATTAACGTATAAGAAATGTATTCCAACGATTTTCTATAGAAGAAACTATTCCTGAAATTATCAAAAAAGGAACATTTTTCACAAAGACTTTATGTAGCAAAAAAATCTCTTTCAAAAATTTTCGATAGCAAAAATGTTCTATAGTAAAAAATTTCCACTAATAATTTTTATGGTATTAAGAATATTTTAGATTTTCGGTTGCAGAATTTAAATCCTTTTCCTTTTTTCTTCTTACACTAAAATTCTCATAAAATCTTTGAATAGAGCATTAAAATCGAAAAATCTGGCAAATTCCCTGTTGAGCCACTGGCTACAGGTAATGAAACGAAAAAAAAACCCACGCAAGTAGTACAATAAATATTTTGTCAAGCACATGTATCCATTAAGTTTACAGGGAAAACCTTGAAATAAACCTTGAATAGACATTTTTCTCAGAAACCATAAGCTGCACAGGCTCAATTTCTTTGTAAAATTATTTTAATACCTTTTACTATGATTTTAGTCAGAGTGACTAAATGAGATCTTGTAATAACCTCGCCTTAACGAAGGCCAATGTAAAAGTTATTACTGTTTTCTTAATCTTTTGTTCCTAAAATATTTTTTGTATACAAAGAATGTATTAAAATTTACATATATATTTTTCACGCATGATAAGTGGGTCCCCATAAAATCGGTTATCCAACCTCATTGACATTTGACTGACGCAGCTATTTGTAGTTTTAATTAAAAAAAACTTGGAAAACCAGTGTGATTTACCTGGCAAGTGAATCCGTTAAGCATTTATTTTTAACTACAACAATTTTGAAATTATTTTGATTAACTTTAATGATATTTCCGCTGAATCTTATAATATCGCTTAGCTGTAAGTTCCCACCAAAATAATAAATTGCCACTAGTGTTTAGTCGAAGCGCTTTCATAATGTTGGCGAAGGGTGATCGTAAAATGTCATAGTTGGTTTAGTTAAGACATCCACCTCGACAAGAGTTTACTAAAAATATGGAGCTGTCAGATCGTCATAAGAAGAGATTAGTGCGACCTTGCTTAACGCAGTATCAACTTTAGCTGACGATCGGGTTCTGGGATTAGAAAATATGCCGAAATTTCAGAGTTGATTTATAAGAAGTTAGCAGACGGATTAAGATCCAGTTAGCAACTCGTGGTATGTGATGTATAAGTTGTTGCTAACTTTATATTTTGCATTAGTCTTTTGAGTATTACCCTGTGGACAAAACTTATATGAATACCTGTCGATACTCGTATTGTTGAAAATTTGAACGGAATTTTTAAGGACGTTGCCTATTTTAAGCAATCTTAACGACAATGAAGAACACTGAAAGACAAATTTTTTGTGCCGTTTATTTATTCTACAAAAAAAATTAATAGTATATTTCAGGGGCAGAGTTAAATGGTTTCTAAACAATATTTTTTGCGAACAAGGTAGTAAATAGATGTACATAATACTACTTGTGGAAATAATTTTTTTGACGGAGATGCATGCCGCTTGATATTAATTTAAAAAAACAGTTAGTGAATCACACAATCGTTTCTCCAAACAACAAAATTGTCGACATATTTTGCGATCGTTCAATTTAGTGAATGGCACTACCGTTTTCAAGATTTTTTAAATCTTATGCTGTGCCACAATCTATAACCAACTTGAATATAAATACAAATTAATAGTAAAGCATCCTTATGAAGTTGGCAATATAGATTTTCTCTTGTGCTCTATTTTCCAAGTTGGCAATATTATGAAAAAATACGATTGGTTGCAGTCTTTACTTAAGTTAACTAGTAAGTATGATTATTATGAATTTGGCAGCGCTGTTGATAGTGATGTGGATTAAGTTAGTTTAACAGTTGCAGGTTTTAGCATTTCAAAATTTCCATGAGTATGAAAAGCAAATTCGGTATTACGCGATAAGAAACGCTAATTATTATTACCTTTTAAATTGTTTATTTTCTAAAGGTTTACTGAAAAACATCTTTATTACCACTACAATTTTTGTTCCATCGATTGGTAACAAGATCATCAATATAACAAAATTTATTTATCACACATTTAAAAAAAAAATGTCTATTTACCAATAAGGAAACTAATTACTTTTTTTAGAGCATAATTTGGCAAAAAAAAAAAAACAACTTGAATAAAATTTAATTTCAAATTTTCTTTTCCCCCGTTTTAATTGCTTGACCAAAAAATGACATCATGATTTTATAATAAAGTTATTTATGGACTCAAAATAAATTGGCTTTAAATTGAAATAACTAAAAAACCATAAACATAAATGAGTTTTATTGCTCCCTTTAATAGCTGATACAAACACACATGCATACATATGTACATACTCGTACATAGCCACATTTTATTATGGGCCATTCAAAAAACAAAAGACTTAAACAGCAAGCACCACTTTTAAAATGTGAACCTGACGTTGCAGTTCTTTCGTGTCAAACAACTTAAGCACAAACACGGCCACAATTCTCCTCTAAAAACGTAAAAAAGTAATCGATTTTTTTCGCTTTAGTTTTCAATTATTACCACAAAAATTGCTGTTACTGTCTCAGTAAATGCTCGAAGAGAGGAAAAAAGTTTATATAAAAATTTGTCAATAAAAGTTAATTGCAATTTTATTGCAACACACTACAACAACAGAATATAAAGTACTTTTTTTTTACAACAAAGTCATTGGTGCTGTTGTCGAAATCTTCTTCTTGTTATTTATTGCTGGTGGTGACTTGTTTTGCGTTGCTGCTAATGCCGTTAACAATCAACAATAAAACTTAACAATTGTTATGATTTAACACGCAGGGAAGTTAAACCAAGTTAAACCTAAAAAATGTCCAGCATTAACACAAAAAGAACAAACACACACACACACAAAATCGCCTTTTGCAAAAACCAACAACAAAAAGCATCTTACTGACCCAAATTTCATAAGTGTGCGGCATATATGCAATAACTAAGCGACCGACCATACGGCGGATAAAGTGAGAACTCCACACAAATATCCAAGTCATACAAAATTAATTCACTTTCCTTTAAGGAAAACATTTAAAAGATGCTGTTTGCAGAAAAAATTCAATCTTGTTTAAATTAAAAAAAAATATATATAAAATTTTTGGTGGGCCGTTGAAATTGTGCTTTTGGTTTCAGCGTATCTTAAATTTACAACACGTGCGTTCATAAAATTTACAACAATTTAAAAGAGGATACGTATTTTAATTACAACAACAATGCGCAGGTTAAAAATAAAAGTTAAAGAATAAATACTTCACGTTCACTGTTTAGAGCCAATCGAGAGCAGCGCCTTTACTTAAACCATATTAAATGATATCAGCACCATACAAATGGCAAATGTAAATAAACACATTAGTCGCGTTCGACTTTTGCAAGCTCTATCAACGCACAATTCTCAAAAGTACAAGTTACAAATTTGCAACTAAATACATTAAAGAAAAACATTCTACAAGCATTGTAATTAAATTTGTAACTTGTACTTTTAAAAAATGGGTGATAGGGTGAGACAAAATCGTTATTTACCGCCGTCTTATACTGAGGGTACCGTTTTATACTTAAGCAATCGCCTTGCACTAAGACTATCGTCTTATACTAAAACACTAGCCTTACAGTAGGGCACTAGTCTTATACGAAAGCAACCGTCTTATACTATGAGTACCGTCTTGTACATTAGTCTTACACTAATACACTAGACACAATGGTGTTATACTAAACCACTGGTTTTACACTAAAACACAAGTCTAAGACTACCATCGTCTTATACGAAGATCGTCGTGTTATACTAAGACCATCGTCTTATACTAAGACCATCGTCTTATACTAAGGCCATCAAATTATACTAAGGCCATCATCTTATACTAAGACTATCAGTTTTATACTGACAGTCTTATACTAAGACACTAGTCTTATACTAAGACACTAGTCTTATACTAAGACACTAGTCTTATACTAAGACACTAGTCTTATACTAAGACACTAGTCTTATACTAAGACACTAGTCTTATACTAAGACACTAGTCTTATACTAAGACACTAGTCTTATACTAAGACACTAGTCTTATACTAAGACACTAGTCTTATACTAAGACACTAGTCTTATACTAAGACTCTAGTCTTATACTAAGACACTAGTCTTATACTAAGACACTAGTCTTATACTAAGACACTAGTCTTATACTAAGACACTAGTCTTATACTAAGACACTAGTCTTATACTAAGACACTAGTCTTATACTAAGACACTAGTCTTATACTAAGACACTAGTCTTATACTAAGACACTAGTCTTATACTAAGACACTAGTCTTATACTAAGACACTAGTCTTATACTAAGACACTAGTCTTATACTAACACACTAGTCTTATACTAACACACTAGTCTTATATTAAGGCATTAGTCTCTTACTAAGTTTACCATCTTATTCTTTGACTTTACCGTCTTGTACCAAGGCTACGCTCTAATTATCACGTGCCAGTCTTATACGAAACTATTGTAACTACCACTGTTTTCGTAAAACTCAGTAGGGTATTTGTGAATTTCCGAGCATTTCAATTCATATCCGAAATCTTGTTGTATAAATCATCATGTAAACATTTTCTTCTTAACATTCATTATTCATTGCTATTTCTTGTAGCTGTTGTTGAGTTTCTTTTATCCTTAAACTAATTTATGTAATTAAGTGCCAAAGTCTTTAGCCCTAAAGGTATTTTGTTTTAATTTGCTTCCAGTTGTAGTCGGTATTGTTTCTGAAATTTATGTTATAGTTCATTTCTTGTTGCAAGATAAACTTAACAAACCAGCCACTGTTACTGGTAAATATTAATTATTTGAAAATGAAATGAAAAGCGAAATTATTACAGTATAATCCTTATAACTAGACTTTTAGAAAAATATCGTTTAACTCTTTGAAAACTTTTATTATTTTCTAAACTCGTACAAGTATTTTTTTTGTTAGCAAAATGATATTTTTTCTTTTGTCTAAAGTTTTATTTGGTGCTTGGTATCGATATGATTTATATATGGGCTGTTACTTTAAAAGGTGTATTAAGCCTTGTTTCTCATTTAATTTAATGGTGGTGGGAGGGTGGTGGCCGTTATTGTTCATTTACCACACAGCACCAGTAACAGTAACATACATTTTTCATCTCCCTTTAACAGCTTCAAAAGATTTTTTTCAATATTAAAAAAATAAAAACAAAAATTATACTCGTATTGTTTATGTTACTTGTTTGTGCAGTATATCGGAGAAATTTTTTTAATTTTTGTTATTGTTGCAGTAGTATGAAAGTTTTTTTTTTACTTATTATGTCCCATAAATCATCAGAAATTGGAGTATGTACTCTCGGTATGCAGGAGTGTAAGATACATAAAAATATAATTTACTAGGGGTTTTAACCTTAAAACAGAAACTTTTTTTAAAACGATCGTTTTGTCTGTGAAGTATGAAACAAAGCGTGAAAAAGTTCATTTATTACAAAGAAAACCTAGTTGTTAAAAATATTATCTGGTTGTGTTTAGAGAGGTTTGTTTAAATTGATACAAAACGAGGAAAATTGAAATAACCTCAAATTAAAGAAAAATGAAGTAAGTAGTTTAAAGTGAAAGAAAATAAAGAATGAGACCCATTTCTTAGTTTTTTGTTCCTTTTTACGCTTAAAGTTTTATTTTCGTTGGAGAGAAATTAGGAGACAAAAGGTTCAAAGTAATCAGATGTGAGAAAGAACGATTTTTCAGAAGAAAACAAAAATAAAAACAACCACAAAGTATTTAAAGCCAACAAAGAAGTACATTTTATTTTTATAAAACATTAATGTTAGCGTAAAATAGCGTAGTATAAAGTGATAGTTTTAGTATAAGACAATTGTTTTAGTACAAGACTAGTGTTCTAGTGTTAGTATAAAACTAGGTGCTAATAGAAGGCGATAGTTTCAGTATAAGACAAGTGTCTTAGTAAAGGCCTAGTGTTTTAGTATAAAACTAGAGTCTTAGTATAAGACTAGTGTCTCACTATAAGACTAGTGTCTCAGTATAAGACTAGTGTCTTAGTATAAGACTAGTGTCTTACTATAAGACTAGAGTCTTACTATAAGACTGTCTTAGTATAATACTAGTGACATATTATAATACTAGTGTCTCTCTTAGTATAAACCTAGTGTCTGTCTTAGTATAATACTAGTGTCGGAATATAAGACATGTGTCTTAGTATTAAATTTGCGTATTAGTATTAGACTAGTGTATTAGTATAAGACTAGTATCTTAGTATACTACTAGTGTCTTAGTTTAAGACTCGAATCTGTCTTAGAATATGATTGTGCCTTAGTATAAGACTAGTGTCTTAGTATAATACTAGTGACCAATTAAAAGACTAGTGTTTCTCTTAGTATAAGCTTAGTGTCTGTCTTAGTATAATATAAGACTAGTGTACTAGAATAAGACATGTGTCTTAGTATTAAATTTGCGTCTTTGTATACGACTAGTGTCTTAGTTTAAGACTACAGTTTGTCTTAGTAAGAACCTAGTGTCTCAGTATAAGACTAGTGTCTTAGTATTAGATTAGAGTCTTAGTCTAGTGTCTTATTATAAAACTAGTGTCATAGTACAACACTAGTATTTAAGTATAAGACTAGTGTCAGTATTCGACTAGTGCCTTAGTATAAGATAAGTGGCGTAGTATACAGTTGCCTTAATATAAGACTAGTGTGCTAGTATAAAACGATCGTTTTGGTACAATACAAGTGTTTTTGTATAAGACCAGACTTTTAGTAATAAGACTAGCATCTCAGTATAAATATAATGCCTTTGTATACGACGATTATATTAGTATAAAACGGTAGTCTTAATGTAAGTACACGACTAGTGTCTTAGCGTAAAACTAGTGTCTGAGTATAAAACTAGTGTCTTAGTGTATAAAAACAGAGTCTTAGTGTGTAAATCTGTTCTTTACACACAAATTTTGTTATAGTGATTCGATACTTTGTTAAGATCTGTCAAACGAAATCCAAAATCTCTTCATTTTGTTATACAAAGACGTAACTTCGTTACTAACCGCTTTGATTATTGACATAATTTCCACGAAATTATCTTCATAAAATTAGTTGTTTCTAAAGCCCCTCCAACACAGTATTAAATAAAAAACTGCACAAACAAATTTTTCGCTGAGCTATTTGTATTTATACTTTCCTATATAACTTACTAATGTATACTGAAATGCTTTAAGAAACCAGACCACCTAGAGTGATGTAACCTACTAATGTCGATCTTCTACTGACAGTGAAAATTAAAACAATAACCAAAAGAACTGCTTGAAGAAAAATAGCAAACATTTGAAATTCAATATTATTTTAACTCATTTTGCTATTTTTTTATTGCCAGTCATAAACAATGGTCATGACAAAATATTTATATGACCAGCAATATTATATAAACATATTAATTTATTTTATAGTAATAAAATTGGCGAGTTAGGAATTTTGTTTACAATAAAAGCGATAAAGATTTAGCAATTAAGCAGAAAAAAAACTATAAAAAGTCCGAATTACAAATTGGAAACGCTTTGCCTGGACCCAGTTTTTATGGTTAGTATAAGACGCGGAGGTCTTTGTATAAGAGGGTAATAAGCACAGGACTTGGTTCTAGTTAGTTTTCAATAAAAGATTCTAGTTTCACTTAATTTTCTCGTCTAGTGAATGTTTTCTTTGTTTTGGGTGGCATTAAAGTTTTGATGCTTAATCGTTTTCATTCTGTTTATACTTTGTAAACGAAATGATTTAAAAGAAGCTTTCAGAAGTAGAAACGTTTTTATAATTTTTTCACTTTTTCATCTTCTTACAGTTTTTTTTTTTTGCAACATTTACAAACAATGAAATTCAATGCAATCATTTAAAATTCAATTGAATTTTAAGTAGTTGAGATGCATGAGTTACACATATGCACACACATTCACATACACATCGTACAGACAGTTAACGAGAGATAAATAAATAAAACTTATAGATTTGTAAAATGAAATGAAATAAATAATAGAAAATTGTTGGAAAAAAAATCTGTAGGAACGAGGTTTTTTTTATAATTCTTGTAAAAAAATGTAAGTGTATATGTGTGGCAGGTTACAAATGGTTTTCAAAGCAATAAAATTGAGAGCGTGTGTTTAAAAATGTATTCTAAATGTTAAAAAGATGTTAAAAACATTTGATAGTTAAACAAGGAAACCTTGGGACTTAAGTAATGCAAAAATACACTACACGTAACTAAAGTGAAGAGAAGGATACAGCAAGTGAGATTTGTTGGCTTTTACATCAAACTACTTGAATAGAATCAAGTAAAATGGAAAGGACAAAAGTGTAATGTAGCATGTCGGTAGGCCAAATGCTGTAATAAATGTTCGAAAATTCAATCTCCTGAACGGATTATAGCCGAGTTGAAGCCGAGCGAAGAAGAACAACATATATAGGAAAGTTATGCTAATTGTAAAAATTAGTAGTCTTGATGGGCACCTGATGGTGTAGCCTTTGGCAAGGCCATTTCTTTTAGCACTAGGTAACAGAAAAGCAAAAAAAAAAATGTTAGCGTAAAAATGATTTCGTTTGTACATCAGCTTCTAATCTATGTAATATAGCTACAGACGAATTTCCTATACCATCCTGTATTGCGTTTTTAGGGAGCTAAAAGCACTGAATATAATTTGTGTATTAAAAGCTTAAGTATGTCAATATGTTTCTTTGGGAAAATTACAAAAAAAAAGTCAAAGAGGAGCTACGCAGTAAATAAATAAATCCATAAAATAAAAATGGTCATACAAACCCAAACAAAAAATTTAAACATTTTTTATGCAGAATCTTTTATAGTAAAATACTCTATAAAGCAATATAAAATATAAATTTGCAAAATTATTCTATATTTAGTGCAGGTTTCTTTGATCACCGCACTACTCGTTTAATTTAAGGAAATAATAGCTGCTAATGAGATCATTTTATCTGAAGAAAAATGTCAAGCATTCAATCAGCTTTTTAAATTTCTTGCAATGAAATCAGCGTTTATTACCCCATTTATTTATTCTTTAATTATGATAATTATCTCTTTAAAATAGCATCAACTTTATCAAATAAAAACATTTTAATCACTATTCAATCGCTGGCAGTTTGAGAGCAAATCGTTGTGACACTTTAAACTTTTGCGCACAAGAATTATATTTAAGCCTCTTTCTATTTCAATAAAAATCAACAGCAAACGTATTAAAATGAATGCTTATTGATGGCAAATTATGATTGTATTAATCTAATTATGAATGTCAGTAACAATTGTCTTTAAAGATGATGATAAGTTGTCGCCTTAAACAGTTAAAACAAAAGACTTAAGACGCAAACATTGTTGGTTTTCAACTTTAAATTAAACTCACAGCAACATATTTGCGCACATGTTCAACTCTTTAGCCACCAGATTTTATGTATTTAATCGATTTAAGAATAATTGATTTTGATCTTTAAATAATTCCAGTTTGAAGAAAGATTTTTTTGTTTTACAAGAAAATTGATCTGTATTCAAGCTTGAAAGTTTTTTTTTTCATAAATGGCTTGCCAACAAGGACGAATCATTGTTGAAATGATATAAGATATAAGAGATATGTGTGCAGTATTAAAGAAATAATTTTATTTGTTATGTTTGACATCGTTCAAACATCAGCGGTATTTTTACACGACGGCTGGTAACCGAGACGCAGCCGTATCTGTCTAAATTTTAGATATGCCCTGGGCTATATTGACTTTGATCTCATCGATCGATTATGACTTATTTGGAGCGGGCAAGGACTTCAGTAAAGCCTTGCAGTAAAAGTCTAGCGGGGTCAATTCGTTACTTGCACAAAAGATATACATACTTTAAGAGAATCTTTTGTGCGAGTCGCTTTGTAGAATGTAGCGCCATCCTATCTCCTTCAATTCCCACTAAAATAAATTGATTGTGGTTGATTTGTAAAGCTGGCCGTTGTTGCCGATGAACTCACTTAAATTGTTTTCAAAGAGTTATGGAGTCATGATGACACCGGCACAGGAGCGGACTAAGTCTGGGCTTTTAGGCGGGGAGTTTTAACGTAAATAATTTATTTTTCAGAGTTTTTAAAGGAGAAAAATTAAATTTTTTTTATCGTTTGGGGAAGTATCTTCTCTTCCTCCCCCTTGATCCGTATATGTGCCGGCCTAGTGTATCCGCACTCATTGTTAGATACATTGCTACGTGGTGAACCGCGTGTGTGTTAATTTAAGTACAGAAATTTGGTTTGTCGCTATGGTCAATTTTTCGGGCAAACGTTCCTAAGCTTACTTAGCTTACGAACGGTGCTATCTGTGGCCAGTAACTTTGAGCTGCTTCAGTTGGATCTGGTAATACCCACGCAGAATTCTCCGTGTTAAGAACTGACAAATGAGAGTTGTTGTGCACGTCGTGGTGCTCACTTTCAGAGACAGCAGCGATAATGTTGGCCGATTTGGCGTACTATTGTTGACTGATTGTTTACCGAACCGGTCATTACGACCTTGGCCAGCAAACGCTCAAGAGTCGATCTTCAAAGGAACAGCGTTCGTCGCAATATTCGCGAAACACACTCAACGCTTTCAGAAAGGACTACTCAGTTTGCTAATGAAGTTTTAGCATTTAGAGGAGTTTGATCGTATCACTTGCCAGAGCAACTTGGCAGGCTCTCAACATCGATCCACTCTTATTGAAAAACGCTTTATGTTTGCATTTTTTTTTTGTGGCTGAAGGCATATTTTAATCTTTTAATCTTGTTGTTGTTTTGGTGTTGTATGTACGAACTAGGCTTAAATATATAAACGTGGCAATGTATTTTTGTTTTTACAGCCACAAAGCACATGTTGCATTTTAAATACAACAGTATTTATATCAAAGAGACAAACACGCCCCCTGAGACCATTGAAGTGAAGAAAAAATCTTTATAAACATACGCCAGAGTAGCGATAGAGAAAAACATTCAACAAACACATTAAAAAACTTAAAGTTTAGTTGCATCTAACTCTTTTTGTATTAAAATATATATTAAACTGCAATTGTATTAGTTTCTTTTTTACTCTTGTATATTTCTGCTTTTTTTTATAAGTAAATTTATTTATTCAGGTTGTTCTATCACTGCAGCTTTCATAGATGAAATTGAAACAGCAAATAGCCAAACAACATGTTGTTTGGTGCCCAGTTTGTTCGCCAAGATGTTTAACAAATGATAGGACTTTAGCAAATCATTATATTGGTGTCGCTGATAATCATCTTCGCATACATAATGTAACAAATCAAAGGTCTTACAGCAGCTAAAAACAATACAAAAATATATATGATGTGTGTGTGTTTTTTTAATTTACTTGTAACAGGTGGCCATGTTGGTTTTTTCATGATTTTCAATCGTCCGTTGTTGGCCACAAATCATCATTAGAAAGAGATAAGATGTATTGGACATGTATAACGTGCATATTGATGCTGACTTTTGTGGCAACGATGCGAACATAAGTTTATTTAATGAAATGAATTTGTTGTCAACACAAGCTGTGGAGTTGTTTGTTAGACAAAAAGAGCTTAGGGAATCGTAAAAGACTTGAAGTCATTCTAACTTCAAAGTAGGGTTTGAAGTGATTAAAAACCCTGCTTACCGTCAGTATAGGCTTCTATGCCTCCTTTAATACCTTCAATTGGTATATCGTAACCTCAAGAGAAGAGACCCGCTTTGGTTAGAGCTTTAAAATTTAAAAGACTGTTTGGCTTAAATGGTAAGAGTAATCTTCAGATTACAAAAATGTTCCCATTTTTTCATAGTTCACAAATGATTTTTCACTGGCAATAGAGTTAGATTTATGTACAACTAGGCATGTTTAAGGAAAGATACTCGTATATATAAGACGTTAAAAATGGCACATGGGAAATGACAAAGAGGACAGGCAAAAAAAAAAATAATAATAATAATTAAAATAATAATTGAATCAATTAAACATTTAATTAATGAACAAGCTAAAATCAAACAATACATTTTATTCATTAATATATTTATTTTTTGTCGCATGGAAGTTAGTAGGGTAGAGTCGATATAAACAATTATCAATATACAAATCTGTTGTCCCTGGAAAGGTGTTTTATTAGACGAGCAGCAAGTTGAGGAGTACGATGAAAATCCCAACCTTACTCCACAATATCGTCCGATGTCTACCAATCTTTTTTTTGTTGCACAAAATGGATAACTTGAACTTGGTTGACAGTGGTTTCAACAAGACAATGCCATGTGCCACAGGGCACGCGATACCATGAAAAATTGTGAGCAATTAACCTCACGTTCTGTAGCAGTTCGTGAGGTGGGATACGTGAAGTCTCTCGTGTACAGGGACATTCCAGCTCTGGAATACAACATTACAGCTGCCATTTTTGAGATACCGGTCGAAATGCTGGAAAAAGTATGCCAAAGTTGGTGGTCACGGATCGACCACCTACGGAATAGCTGCTCGCAACATTTACATGAAATATGTTAATCTTGAAAAAGTAAATGGCAGGCATTAGTTTATCGGTCCTAATAAATATTTTATTCACATCTCCCTTACATGGTTGGTCCGCTTGACTGACTGTAGGGTGGCTCTCACTTTGTATAGGTTCAAATTTCTGCCGTTGCTAATAAATACTTAAATATTTTGAGGAAATAAACTTATAAAAATACACATTTAGAATGTCTCCATAAGAGCAGACCTAATTCTGACACAACTACATCATCATGTTTGCTCAAAAATTCTTCCCATTTCCTATTGCAGCCAATATCAATTATTTTTTTTTCGTCTTTATACAAAATGTCATACATTAGACATTGATGTTGGTCTAAAATATGAACTCGGTATACTTAATATTGACAGTATGTTCTATGGCAGCCAGCAAAGACGTAATAAAAACGGAAAAATTTCCTTTGTTCAAAAAATGATTTATAGACAGTCGAATGAGAAAGAGGGTTTATGTTCGAAAATAAATCACATATGACATTTGATGATATTAAAAGCTAAGAATATGATGTACTTGCCTTTTCAGTTGTTATAAAATATTTATTTTAAAAATTATTTTATACGATAAAATATCGCTAAACATTTTGGATCCTTTTTTTTTTTTGTTAGAAAAGAAAACAGCTTCAAGTTTGAGAAAAAAATGTGTCTCCATTTTGTTTTAAACATTAAACTTACCTCTCTTGTCTGTCATATTGAAATCTTAAAAGAAAACTACTTCCGAACTTATATAAAAAACAATATAAGTTTATTATTTTTTCTTCACTTCTAACTTGTAAAAAAAATAGACTCTTATGTGGGAAAAGTTTAAATAAATAAGTAATAAAATTAAATTATCAAACATAAAAAACAAACATTTCTTTTACTTAATTTATTAATATTTAAATTAAAAATAGAAAACAATAAAAGATTAAACTAAACAAAAATTTATATCAAGGGACAAAAAAAAAATTAAAACTAATTGAACTAAAAATTTAAAATAATTTCAAAACTTCTAAAACGGCTGCAAGAACTGGGTGAAATATAAATACCAAAAAAAAGTACCTACTGAACTTGATGATTTGATCTGCCATGCTTAAAACTCAGACACTTTTAAAAAAAGTGCATGCAATAAAAGTACGTATAAAAATTGCTTCAAAAGTACCATCAAAAAGTGTCTTGAAAGGACCCCGTTAAAATGTAAACTTTAAATGAAGTAACATTTAACTAGAAAAAGTACATTCTGAGAAGTACTTTTTAAAACTATTTTTTATTTAAATTGTGCTTAAAAAAATACTATTTAAAACACTTTTTATAGAAAGTACTTTTTGCAAAAATACATTTTAAAAAACTCTTTACAAAGACTGTTTGTTACTAGTATGTTTTGCCTGGTTAAAACTTTAAATTTTAATAACTAAAAAATTAATTTATTAAATAAAAGTTTTTGGAAAAAGTACTGTTTATAAAAAGTACCTTTTAGAAATGAACTACTAAAAGTGCAGCTTGAAAAAGGTGTCGTAAAATAACATACTTTAAGATGAGCGCTATAAGTATCTTTTAAAAAAATATCTTTCAAAAAAGTATCTTGCAAAAAGGTACCTATTTAAAAAGTACCCATTAAAAAGATTCTTATACAAAGTAGCTTTTAAATACGCATCTTTTAGAAAGGTACCTTAAAAAATTTCCTCTAAAATTTTGCCTTTAAAGCCGTACTTTTTGAAAGTACTTATGAAAAAATTATTTTTTCAAATAGTACTTTTTCGAAAAGTTGTATTTTTTTATATCTAACTTTTAAATTTTTCTTCTTGTTGTCTATTGCAAAAGTTGCTTTACAAAACAGTATTTTTTTTTAACAAAATATTTTTGGTACTTTTTTCTCTTTCACAGTTTCAGCCCATTTTATTTTCTTTACTTTTTTTAAAATAATTTTGTACATTTCTCTTTCTATCTGGCACCATTTTGTTACATTAAGCTTGAAATTTTTCTTCGAATTTCTTTATTATGTCACAAGAACAAATTTTGAGAACCGATTTAAAGCTTATGGCACAAAGGGAATTCCCAGGTGTCAAGTGTATATACAAGAGTTTTTCAAATGTGTTTTATTATAAATTTAAATAAGAAATAATAACAAAATATAACTAAAATTATGCTAAACAAACCATTTAAATACAAATAGTTTATAATGCCAAAAAAAATATAATAATAATATTAACTTAATTTAAAATAAAAATTCAATTTTATTCAACTAAAAACACTGGGCTTTTGATTTTTGGATTCGAGTTAAATTAAAATAATGTCAAAAAAATACTGGTTTTGGAGAAAATAATTTAAATTTGTTTCAAATTAAATATTCAACGGATTTTATAGTTTGCATACAATTTGAAAAGTTGGGAGTTTATTTTTAGGCTTTGATGTTGCTTGTTAGTGAAGCATACCTTAGGGAGTATGATTGTATGGTTTGGAATTTAATTTCATCCTGTTAACGTTTGTGTTGTTCTCACCAATGTTAAATCCAAAGGTGTAGTTTTAGTTAGAACACTAACTGGCCCCTTACTGGGTTCCCTCAATTCAGGACTCAAGCTTTTGAGCAGACTCTCGGGTGTATGACTATGTCTTGACTTTAGGGACAGATCTATGGGTTCCTCTTGTAAATCTCCTTGCTTATGCAGACTTTCATTGCTAATTTTCAAAACGTTAGGTAGCATAAAGTTAGGCGGTGTCCCCGCTAAAATCGTTGGCGTTGGTGGTGGTAGTTGTGTGAAATGAAAGGGGGCAAAAGGACTTAAGGGCTCAGAATGACTGCGAAATATTTGTAAAAATTGCTGTCGTCTACGCTCCCTTTCATCAGAATCTTCATCACCATTACTCTCATGCATTGACTGATGGGCCGAACTGCAGTTACGTTCATTTTTCACAGCTGTCAGCGATTGATGGTGATGACTGTGATGTCGTATGCTATTGTTGCTGGTGCAGTCATCGGTAGGATCGCCAGCCGAAGAGGCTCCCGAATCACTGGGTGTATCACTTAGGCGGGATTCGTTTGTCTTGTGGGTTGACGCATCACTGCCATTGAAATATTTTGCAGGATTTAAAAAACTCGTCACATTATTTGGCGCACCAGCATTTGCGGCTGGTATTGTTAATGTGGCCTGTTGCCCTATGGCTGATTTAATACAGGGATTGGTTTTGTCTTGATATGTCTGTCGCGCATGTATTTGGTGTAGTCGTGCTAATTGTTCTAAATTATTGGTGTTGGCATTTTGTTGGTGCGCACTACTCGAATTGGTTTGCTGTTCCTGCAGCAGGCAATGAATTTTAAACCAATTAGAGCGTCTGCCATAACGTGAACCACTCTTCGACATGCCCACCAGTAGGCATTTGCGCAGGCGACACGCTTTACAGGCGGTACGATTCTTTTTATTTATCACACAGTCTCCGTTGTTCTTGCAACCAGCTATAGCGGAGATATTGTTGTAGGTGCGGCCAAAGAAGGACTGGAAAGCAAGTGTAAATAGAAAATAGAAAAAAGTTAAATATTTTGGTGGAAAAATAAAGGTTTTTCTTTTTACTATATCGGTTATGTAAGAGAAAGGTTTTGACCTAAACCAACTGACAAGTTGAATGGTAGTATCCAAAATTATATTAAGTCGGTTGTTACGGCCTGGTTGTCTCTACTTGAATCGACAGCCCTGTTGAGAGCTGAGTTCGGTCAAAAATTAATTCGCTACCTGCGTCCTATCCTAACCTCTTTGCCTGAGAAATGGTTTAAGCATTGGACCCCAACTTGGCTTTAAAAACTAATAAACTCTTTTTAATCACTTTAAAATAAACTTTTTCTTTCAACTGCAATTTAATTACAACTTTCTTAACGAACAAAAAACAGCAAATAACAATAATGAGATCAAAATAATTCAGTTGCTTTTCTTATAAAATCTTAAGAAAATGGAGCAAAGCAACTTTCAGCAGACCATTAATTATTTCGTATTTAAACCAAATAAAAAAAAACAAAAAATGTATAAAATTACAATTTAAAAGCCAAAATGCTCTTTCATCATTCACAAGCACACTTTATTTCGCATTATCTAGAATTCTGTTATAATTACACAGCTCAAGCTATTGTAATAGCAACGAGCATTAAACCATTTTTGCTACTAAAAGCTAAAAGCCATTTAATGGGCTGTTTAGTTAAAAAGTAATTACAAATAATTGTCCGTACTTTCAAGCTGGAAGCTGTAAAAGTTGTTCCAGCATTTACTCTATTCAATGGGGAGTTTTCTTAAGATTTTTATTTTTTTTAAATTGGGAGACAAAAAAAAAAAGAACGGCAAGAAATAAAACAAAAATAATTGTTAGAATTTTAAATACAGTTAATAAATCAATGTTAGTTACATAAATGTTAACCTGAACTACGAGAACGTCGTATGCTAATGCTCCGTGTGAGTCGCCAGTTTATCACCGTAAAAAAGGAATGTCAAGTAAGACCATAAACTGGTTTATCGTAACAACTATTACGATTATTAGCCGAACACAGTCCTTAGTTAGCGTATTGTTTCAGGTGTTGCATCTTATCACTTAGCTCCAGACTCCGTTTTCTTGAAGCTTTAGTAAGGTCTACTCACTGAATTGTTGAAAATATGATTCCGGCTTCTGTTTTCTAATAAGCCATACATTATTCGCTTTTAGGTGAATATTTTTTTAAACTTGGTTATGTTACATTGCCACCGATCACGACCCTTCGACTACGCTTTAATGTTGCTTAATTCCGAAAAGCTCAGGTTAGATGAACTTTTAAATGGATGGACTAGTCAAATTACGGGAATAATTCAGAATTTGGCTTAGATCGCAGCAGAAGAACTCATGCATTGCTCGTATATACGAAAATCACAAACTTGTGACTTAGTAGCTGCTGTAATTGGTCACAGCAATTTCATACCAATAAAATGGACATAGCCTCCCATTTAGGATCAGTTTTACACAGAAAAAAATATTTTTCAACAATTTAAAATGCTGCGTGTTTTCGATTGACATTTTATTAAACTTGTAATTGATTTAATTAAATTGTTAATTCAATTAATTCAATTTTTAATGGACTTAATTAAATTTTTAATTGCAGCAATTAAACTTTTAATCAACTTCATTTCAAAAATAATTAATTGCCAATCTTACACCAAACATCTTAAATCTTTAAAAAAAATCTGAAAATGAAATTGAGAATGAACAATCAGCTCTGGAGAGCTTTGGAACCTTCATCTGCTGGAGACTGCCTTATAAAAAGAATTATTGACCAAACTTTAGATAACTCTCCTCGAGCAAGTGTTTCTGTTGTTGACTGCAATGATGGTGAAGGATGGTTTTTCGGTTCAATAAGCAGCCTTCCCACCTTAACTGCAATTCTTGGTATGCGGAAATAACAATTCTAACAGACTTTAGAAAATCTCGCGAGTCGTATGAAAGTTGTCGTAATTTTTATACTAAAAACCCAAATAGCAAAAAAAAATCCATGTCTTTCTTATATACGACTGCTAAACGAGCCACGTTTTGTTGTTGTTTTTAACAAGATTTATTAGTGTTAATTAATATTAACATAAATTTACATGATATTTACAATTTTTAAAAATTAATTAAATGTAATTGCTATTTTGCCATATAGCAAACAAACGCAAACTAATTAAATATTGAGAATTTATTTCAGTAACATGTTGAGCAGAGGCAACAAACATTAGCTTCAGCACAACAGCGACGAATTTTAAGCTTAAACCTTTAACACTCAACAGTTGCTGACTAAGTTAATGATCTTTTTAACTCATCTTGAAGATGCTAATGATCATCATAATCGTCATCATTACTAACACTGTTGGAGCAACTAACAAATGATACAATCTAAAGAAGATGCTTGATCAAGTGATTGTTTGAATACAGCATGCCTGGGGGGTTTAGTAAAAGGTCTAATAGAATATATCTAACTATGTCTTTGTTTCGTTAACCATTTACTTATTTTATATTTACTTACAATGAGTTTTGCATAGCAATGACAATATACGTATGTAGCTGGCTTCAATAGCCAGTTATCTCTGAAACACAGCTTTAGAGCGTAATTGAGTGACTAGCAAATGACCTTGACTTTTTCCATACTCTTATACTTGAGTTTCATATTCATAGCCTAACATCTTTGTGTTCAGTTCAGTTTAGATTTTATTTTGTTTTATTTGTTTCTTAACTAAAAAAAAAAGATTTTAATGTTTTTGTTTTAATCGCAAGTATGAAAACGTGAATCAGGTGAATCTGTTGTTGTATATCAGGGAGTTTCTTAAATTTCATATTATGAAGAACCTGATAACGGAGTGTAAGCAGGTTATAGACACATTGAACCAGTATTGAATAAAGTTTTCAATATTTTACGTTTTATGCTTTTTAGTCCCCTAGTGACTTCCACGGGGATTTTGAATAATTTGACAATTAGTAATAATGTTATTATTAAATAATAAATTGTGGGTATGGAAACCATCAGAACTGTTGTTGGTTTTTTAACGCTTGAATTCAAATAAATGTTTGCTCACGTAGTCTGCGCACAGCGCATGTGCTTCTTAACAGGGCAACCTTTTTTTATAAAACGAAAACGCCTTTAAAATATTTAATAAATTGAGCCTTATGTTGATTTTTTTGAAATTGCTTTAACTACTCTTTTTGTGATTTAAAAATTTTATTCTTTAAATATTCTGTTGCTTGGGAAACTCTGCTCTTCTGCCCCCATATAGAAACGTAGTTAAGAAACCTTAAGTTTCTTAACATAGCAAAGCTACTTATTTTTATTTGCATTTAAGTTTGTTTGAATGCTAGTTCCAGTAGTCAGCTAAGAAGCTAATTTAATGTGCCATATTATTTTATAGGGGTCTTAAATAATGTTAAGAATTTTATGTCTTGCATACAATGAGGCAAAGTTCTCAAATTTATATTTTCATAAACATTGTTGCTTCAAATTGTTGAACAATTCGACAAACTTTAAACGTGTGATACTTTTGCCAGTCAGCATAAATAAAGATTAAAAGCGCAAACAAAAATACTAAAGTCATTTTGTTAATTTCAAGTTAAGTTGGTTTAGAATCTTTCTATTTCTCTCTAAAATTAAAACTAAAGTTTTCACAAGAGCCAAAACAAATTTTTCATTTGAAACTGAGGGCTTAGATATGCAATTTTTCGAACTGTTATGATATATAAATCAATTAGTTTAAGTACAATTTCTTGGAAAAAATCTCATAATAGTGAGATCTTAACACAGGAGAAAACAAAGTGTATATTGCGGATAATAAAAGTGTTTGCAGATAAACCAACCTAAGTCAATACATGTAGTTTTAGTTAATAAAAAATGGTGCTTATGGATCCACGCACGAAGACAGCAGAACACGAACAAGTACTTAAAAATCCTTTTAAATGATAAAAAATTTTTTTATCAAATCTGTTCAGCAATAACAACGTATGTATATATGTGCTAATTGGTGAATTTATATAAATAACTTGTTGTCCAAGACTTCGTTAGTGCTTATTAAGAAGTTGTTCTATTTAGTAAAAATTCTTAACTAGTTCTTATATTTTAAAACACTTTAGTCTTTTATAAAGAGGGCTTCAGATCAAGTAGTTTGGCATCAACAACTTGAAATCGAGTAACTGTACATACGCGGTTGATCGTAAAAGCTCCAGAGATCTGGGATTGAAGGAGTTATAATTACGCAACTATGCTGATACTGACGAGCGAAGTGCTTCATCAATCCGACTTAAACCAAGCTAATTGTAAGTATAAGTTTGCGTAAAAGACCACAGAATAGCCGCTGATTTAATGGCCTTATTTCAAGATTTTTTAAATATTTTCACGCACTAAAGCCTGTAATTATTAATTTTTTTTAAATCTTGATTCAAACGATTCAAATTATTACTTTTGTTAACCAACCAAAAAACTATTTGTGGTTTTCTACAATAGACGATCAACACGATCGAGTATAAAACTTCAAAAACTCATACAGAAAAACAACAAATTAATTTTTTTTAATTATAACTTATCCAATATAGGGAGAAAAAAATAAAAAAAATACAAAAATTCAGTCAGTCAATTTAAAACTACTTGCGTATTTAATGATTTTGCATAAAAATAGTGCAAAACTATGAAATGTGCCCAAAAAAAAGGCGTAAACGTAATGATTCGAATAAAGAAATGTTTAGTGAAATATCAAGGAGCTATTACACAGGAGTTATTCATCCGCCCTGAACATTTTAGGCGCTAGTTGCTTGTTTATGCACAATTTTTGTAAAAGAGAAATATTTTTTTCAATATAGATTTTTGGAACGAATTTTTGTCATCGAAGTGCCACTGAAGAGTTCACATAGCCGAAACCAGTTTGCTTCTAAAGCAAACTTAACAAGGAATGATAGAAATTCGTTTAAAAAATCGATATCAAATTACCCTATCGGAATATTATCAAATCAAGAATCAATTTTCTAACTCCTTTTCGTGACTATTTTTTGCACTAGGTACTTTTTGTAAAAGGCAGCTTTTTATAAAGCTCTTTACAGAAAGCTACTGTTTAGAAAATATATTTTTGCAAAAAGTAATTTTTCTAAAGGAACTTCTTGCATAAAGTACTTTGTATAAAAGGTGTTGTAGTGTTTGCAAAATGCACATTTTTGTGAGCGATTTTTTTAAATATCGTTATGTGATAGGCACTTTTTAAACATTTTCAAAAATATCTAATGTTGTCTAAATAGTATTTTAGTCAAGGTACTTTTTGCAAAAAGAAAGACTTTTTTAAACTCTTTTTTTATTATTATTTTTTTTTTTGAAATGCCTTTCAGTAGAAGTAATTTTAGAACAGAAATTTTTAATACGGAACTTTTTCGGAAAGTACCTTTTTGTACTTTTTGTAAAAAGTACCTTTTGTACAAAGCTCTTCCCAAAAAAGACACTGTTCGGAATACGTAATCTTTGCAAAATATAATTTATCTAAAAGGCCTTTTTGCATAAAGTTTTTATAAGAGGTTTTGTACTTTTCTGCAAAAAGTTCTTTTAGTAAAATGTTTTTTCTTTTTAATTTCGGTATGAAATAGAGTTGTGTTGCTCTGTCTGAAAGGCGGTAGCAAGTTTTTGCAAATAATACTTTTTGTAAAAGGAACCTTGCAAAATGTAAGTAGCTTTGTAAATTGTGAAAAATGTACGTTTGTAAAATGTTCTTATTGTAAAAAGTACCTTTTGTAAAATGTACTTATTGTAAAAGGTATTTTTGTATAGCGTAATTTTTGTACAAACTACCTTTTTTGTGTAAAGTACTATTTGTAAAAAGTACTTATTGTGGAAACGGAACTAAGGTCTAAGATCCTGAAGCTTTTTATCTTGTACTTTTTAGCTGCCTGCAATAGGCTAAGCAGGGCTAGAAGAAGTGCTTCGTTTAGTAATAGAAAATTGGTGTTATTGTGCTCGCTTGACTTTTTTTGAAGACGGATAGTATATTTTTGTCATCACTTTCTATGAGTCACAAAACTTAAGTTTCTACTATTAATTGCGATAAAAAATTTAGGAAAACAAATATTCGATTTAACAAACGAACTTGAAATTCTTTAGGCACATTTTGTAATTGACCCATAAAGTTTACACTTTTAAGCGATAACTTCCTTTTGGCTTCGTGTATCCCAATTCCCAATATCATTGCCGCCAGTAGCTATAATTTGTATTTCAATCGGACGTTAGTTGTTGTTCTTTTTCCTTTAGTCTTTCGATTATTGTTTATAAGTCATTGTTAAGGTCGGTAAATTATGCAATAGGTATTTTTTAATATGAAATTTAAATTAACCAAAAGAGTTATTTTAATAAATTATTTTACGTAGTTTAAGTGTCTGTCAATAAACTAAAAACGATCATATGCTAAACTCAATTTTTTTAACTTCAATTGTATAGCTATCTTAGTTTAGTGATCATTTCAATCATCAAGTTATAAAAATCAATGCTCATATGGTTTTTTTAACCTGTATTATTTAATCTTAACATTTAATAAAACCCGTTAAAAATAATTGTTTGTGGCAAAAGTTTTTCTTTTTACAGTTTTCTTTTAATTATTTAATTTTTCTATTATATAATGGCTCACCTTACAACCCTCACAGGTGAAGGCGCCAAAATGAAAACCAGCCGCTGGCTCGCCACAGACTTTACACAGCTGGTTCATCTGTAAAGAAAGATTAAAAAAACGGTTATTTACTTTATTAAACTGTTAAAGAAAATTAAGAAATAAATGTATGGAATTATTTAATATATGGCACCGTAAAAGAGCAGAATTTTGATGCGTCCATATGTGAACAAAAAAGTAGCATAAACAATAAACATTCTTAACTGAATTGCTATTGTCTATTTTAGAAAAACTTATCCTTTTTTAGTTGGCATTTTTACACAAAACAAAAGTTCGATAAGAAATTTTTTTTTTATATTCAGTAAAAAAAGGTACCATATCGTGCAAAAAGTCAAATATAGCAAAAAGACCTTTTTTCCAATAACGTCCCGTTTTCACAGAATGCCCCAAATTTTTTTAAAACCAAAATCCTACTAAAAATTCTAAGTTCTGAAAGAAATTATTTTTTCCAAAAAAATTCAGGATCGAGTTTTTTTTAACAATTTTCGCAATAAGATTTTCTACAAAAAGTTTAATGTACCAAATCCATTTTCAAAACTTCATTTTGCGCATTTGTCCCATTTTACGCAAGTGTCACATTTGCAACGTCAGTCCTTATTTTTATTTTAATCACATTTTTACGATCTAAATCGTTGTGTTCTGCAAAATGTTATTTTATTACGAAGTATTTCATCAATATCACTTCTTTAAACGTCGAAAGACTCGTAAATTTTTTGCTTAATTAAACGTATAAATAAAAAAAATAGGCTATAAAATTTGGCAAAAAATTTGTAAAAAGCAAATTAAAACTGTGTGAAGTAGGTGCGTCATTTACGGGGTTTTCTTTGCTTGTTGCAATTGCCATAAAACTGAAAAATAACATAACACCACAGGGAAGTCTAGACCCAAAGCTGAGTGTACATACGCATCCAATTCGAACAAAAAAAAATAAAAAAATTCCAAAAAGAGGAAGAAAAACGTCTTAAAAGAAATAACATTACAAATTTAATTTTCTTTTACAGAATCTCTTTTTTTTTCTTCTTTTTCAACTATTTACTCAATGCTTCTGCAAAACCGTTAAATACAAATAAAATAAACCAGAACCCGCAGCAGGCCTTAAGGAATTTGTCAATAGCGTTTGTGGCACCTACCTCATCTATGGCTATTTGCTTACAATAGGAATAAACAGCCGCTGCATTTTCATATGTGAAAAACAATAAACATTAAAATGGAAAAAATGTATTTTCATTTTATGGCTTTTAACAATAAAGAAGAAAGACTATTTGAAATAGTTAGGCTACGTTTTAAGCAGCAACAAAAAAAATAAAAAAAAACAACTTGAGATCTGTGTATGGCTAAAATTCAAATGCGTGTTAAACAGTTTTTCATACATAAAAAACTTTGCCCACCGGTAGATTCATTTAAATTTATTGTGTACGCAATTGTTTAGTTGTAATTGTTTGTACTTCTGAGATTTGTTTTTATTTTTATTGTCACATTTTTGCTAAAAGAGCTTAAGTCATATTTGTCTTCATATTTTATTTTTTTCTTATTATTTTTTTTCTAAAATTGCATTTGAAAGTTTCAAAGACATCATTATTTACAGGTTTATGTCTTAAGTCTTTTGTTTAGAATAATTATTCCTATTTATTTGTTTAGTCTTCAGAGGGTGATAAATTCGTAATGAAACCTAGTTTGTTGAAACTTTTCATTTAAAAAACGTATAGATTTGATCTTTGGACGGTGATCCGGATCCCTTTGGATCCGGTTCTGGCTCACATGAAGGCAGTCCTTTCAAATGTATAGAATTTTAGAAGTTATTAGAAAAAATAAATTTTCAAAGACTTCTACTGGCATTTTATTTCTAGCTGGCTGGCTCGGATTTAGTCCAAGCGAGATGTAGAGTTTTCGTAGCAATTTTTCCCTTTATCTTATAAAAAAATTGCAACAGTGCTAAAGGGATTGATCACTTTTGAGACACGTAGCACAGTGATTTGTTCCTATATAACGATGGCACAAAAAGAGAAGAAGTTGGCACAGAGTTTTCAAATTTGGTACGATAGTATATTTACCTATAATAACCAAAATGTAATTTTTGGAAAAAGACAGACCAGGAACACGACTACCGCTCATGTTTTAAAAAGTAAACTTGCATAATTTTATCTGAATGATATTGTAGCTCAAGGAAACAGCGGATCTTAAGACAAGCGTGCTTTTCTCATATATTTGTGATTTGCTCCATATTTTATTATAATTTTTAGAATAGCGGCAAATAAATAAACAAACTCGAAACAAGTTAAATGAAGTTATGAGAATTATTTTCTTTAAACATTTGAACCATAAACCATTGTTCCATAATTTCTGCATAAAGTTATCCGTTTTGATGCCTTCTAGTGGCGAATATGGCAGTGAATCTTAGAGGTTTTTTTATAAATAAATTGACGTGTTTTTTTATATTGTACAAATTATATTTATATTTGTAGTTAATATTTGTGAACAAGTGAAATTTCAAAAATACAAACATTTTTAAAATATATTTGTTTTGAAATTTTTTCTGGTGATTATTTGAAAACAGTGTTAGGTAACATAAAGAGAAATAAACTTAGAGGCCATATATAAAAATAATTACCGGAAAAGAAATCACTTAAATCTCTTCTTATACTTAATTACAAATATACACCGCTAATACCAACCAAAATTTCACCTAGTCCTAACAATGAATTTTAGACAGTTGTTAGTATATTGAAACACTTAAAGTTCTCTAAATTTGGCGCCCTATGGTGGCGTCAAACAATGATCAACCTAAAATGTTCTTTGAAATTGGTTTCACATTTATTTTGTGGTCTATAGGACAGTATAACTTTTGTTATAAAAAAGATATAATTATTTGTTTTATTTTTGTCTATGAAACAAAGCACTGTGCGTTGTGCGTCATCTTGTTAAAAACATGGCCGATTTATAAACAAAGAAGCCATTAACCATTCCCAGCTTTGAAAACGGAGAAGGATCATTATTTAGTCCATTTCACCAATAAGCTCTTGCCGGTTTCTGTAAGTTTTATTTATTAATCTCTCTAAAATTAATCATTGTCTCTGACCTTCCCCATATTGGCCAAAATAATTTTCAAAAATCCTTTACTAAATTCTTAGTATCCCATTCCATTTTGTCGTTTTCTAATCTTAACCTTTTTTTGTTTTGTGTCATACTAAAAAAAAGTCTTGGGAAAAATTCATAGCAAATATTTTCTTTTCTCTAAAAGAGAAAAGACAACTATTTTTTATTTATTATTTTCTTCCCTATATTTTTATTAAATAAGCAACAAGCCGTAGCAAATAAAAGATGAAAACAACTTGGCAATAAATTTATAAATTTATCAACAGCATTCGAAATGAATGTCATCTTTGGTAAGCAGAACGAAAAATTCTTTTGTAAAACGTAATAACAAGTGTTTAATTCTTAACGCCTTTTAGGCTTCAAACACTTTATGCTTGGTCAAAGAAAAAGAAGAAGAAACAAAAAATAAATAAAGTTGAGCTTTAACCAAGCATGGCTTTCCATGATTATATGGGAGGAGGTCTATTGAATGGTAAAAAAGTTTGTATTATGTCGCTTAGTGTGTCATTGTGGATATGTGTGTGTGTGTGTGTGTGTGTGTGTGTGTGTGGTTGAGTGTGTATGTTAACTTAACTAAATGGCTGCAATTTTACAAAGAGTAGTCAGTAGGTCAAAAACGTTGAATTGAGGTAAAATGGCAAAACAAAAAAAAAACAAAAACTAGAAAAAAAGATGTTGCAGAAGTGAACTTCCAAATGCATGCATTTTTTAAAAGGATAACTTTTACGCTGTTTGGTTTTTCATGGTGCCTACCCCTGTCCTTGTACGACCTTCTGAATATTCAATCTTCTGACTCCGCACTAACTTTAAGTGAATAATATTGTTACCGTAGCCACTAATCTTAACCAGAGTCATTCCAGAGAAAAATTTTTTTTCGCCAACGAAAACTGTTGTTTGATTTCAGTTGGAATTTTGGTACAGCAACGCTGCAAACAATTCTGAACCACATAACAAAAATAGTTCTTAAATACAAAAATAATGAACTCAAAAAAATTTTAATTAAATGAAGTAACAGTTTAATTAAATTTGCAACAAAAATCTCAATTAAAAAATAATTGCCTTCAGAAGATTTTTTAATTAAATAAGTAATTGAATAAATTAAAAGTTTAATCAAATTTTGAACTAAAATACAAATTCTAAAATAAATTTGTAATTAAATAAGGAATAATTAAAAAAAATTAAACAAACCCAAATTCAAAATTTAAATTAATTTTAAGTTTCATCAAACTATGAACTAAACTCCAACGACAGCTTTAACTGGTCCAAAATTAAATCGTCAATCATTGCTCTGTATTCCCGATACGATGTCCTCAACATTATCGATGAATATAAAATCTTTTTTACCTCAAGGTTCAAGGGCTACATCTACTTGTCATATGATTTTACAAAACAAGGCAACATGACACGAGAATTGGGAACATATTGAAGAATTAATTCGGCCCGCATATTATGTCACGTTGAGTATTAGAATAAGGTATTTATCGGCACTGTACTGTTATTAACGTTACAAACCATGGCAGAAGCGAGTAACAATGTGTTTCGAAATGCTGTTTGGTTTCAGCAGGAATTACGTTTTTAAACGCATCAATCAATTATTTAATTAATATTCTGTCTTGATATTTGTTGGGTAAAATAAAGAAAACTAAAAAAATTAAAAATTAATTGAATCAATTAAATTTACTGTATGGAATTTGTAAGTGTAAATAATTTTTCTTTGTTTAATACACAAAGCTTAGAAAAAATCACCCTTTACTTGCAGCTTAGTTATGGTCAATACAATTTCATCTCTCTGTGCAACTTTTAGTTTTAAAATAATTTTTGTTTGGTTTATGCAGTTTGCATTGCTTTCGTTTATTTGTTTGTTAAATTGAAGAAGAAACTTAGCTAAAAAAAAAATAAATTTATTCACCCAACACAAAAAAAAATCATCTGAAGAACTTATAACTGTGTGAATATTTTTCTTCTAAACCATAATTTCTTTTAAGTTGTTGTTTTTTTACATTCCCAAATCCTTTGGCAGAACATGTATTTTTTTCATGTAATTTTATTACTATAGAAATATTTTTTACCATTTTTCTGTTAGACATCTACAACAATTGGTGTAATGACCCGCTGCTTTTTGGGCTGCCGTTAAAGACGAATCAAAAGTCAAACGAAATCTTAAAGATTTTCCTTTTTTTTTTTGCTTCAGCTTGCAACCGGTTTTTATGATTTCTTAGTTAAATTTGACTACAATAAATACTTGTGTTCATACCGGCAAATCAACCAACGCCTGCCTGACTGGCTGACGGCCTCACTGGTTGTATGGGAATGATTATAAAGTTTCTATATGTTCTTTTGGTTGGTTTCATATTCTTCCTCATAAGCCTTTATGATGGCTATTTCTCACATAAAAATCTTACTGGTTTTACAAAAAAATAAATGTGTTGACCAAATAGTTTTAAGGCCAGGCTTAACTTGTGAGTATGTTTGGCCGCACATTTGGTCGCAATGTTTAGGTCAACTTATAAAAAGAACAAACTAAAATCAAATTACAAATTCGAAGACGATGTTGAGTAATTTTACTTTTTTTTTAAGAATGTTTACGAAATTTTTCTACAAATGGCTTTAATGGTGCAAAAGGAAACTTGGTAAATTATCATAAGAAACTTTTCAAACAACAATAGAAAATTGAATAAACAAAACGTTAGTGGTAAATTCGAAATAAATCGTTGATAGTTATGAGCAACTAAAACACCACTAAGAGAGCTAAAGAGGTTTAACATTTCTCTGAAGTGCTTAATAGTAGAGGATTTCCCAGTTATTTATTTAGAAAAGAACAGAACAATTTCAGTGATTTTAATACTAAATAGCTTATGTCCTTATGCCAACAAGCAACAGCAATTTTCTATCTATTCAAAAAGTTTCTAGCATTAATGAAGTATGTCGATAAACAATTGCTTATTGCTAAGGAGTTTTTAAAATAAACAAATTTATGTACGCACATACGTTGTTATTGCTTAACTCAGTGTTCAAGTAAATGTTTAAATTTTCAAGGCCTATCTGTAAATGTTATATAAAAAAAATGCATAAGTTGTTTTAACTGCCCCTGGTTATAGTATATCTTTTATGTTGTTTTAATCCCGCTAGGGATGGAATTAGCAAATTGTATATTTTGGTCAAAATTTGGGCGAATTTAAAGCGGCTTTACATGCTTGTCAACCTGTGCGTATGATGATAAAGCCGATGCTATAGCACCCTTGGGCTTAAAGACACATGAATGTACATATGTGGTTATTCATTGAAAACACAAAAATAGTGATTAGAAAATTTGAGTTTTCGATAAATATTTTTTTAAACAAATTTATATTAGCACAAGACTTCTGTTAGGTAATAAATGTTTTCTGTAAAATTTTCATAAATGAAAAAAAGTTATCGCCAAAATTTATGACTAACAGTTATCGATAATATTTCTCATAAAGAAAAATTGATCGATAAAATTCACAGCATTATCAAACTTTATTATAATTTTATACTTTAAATTTGTACATTAATGATTGAAATTATGGATTAAAAGTAAAAGTTATCGATAAACTTTTTTTCATAAGTTAAGGATTTCAATAAATATAATATAATTTTTTTTAGGTAAAAAAGACCTAGAGCTTGATAATTAATTAATTAAAATAATATAATTTATTTTTCTTTTCAGGAATAAAGTTTTTGAACAAAGTTATCGGTAAGTTTTCTTTTGAAATTGCTTTAAATTATTAAATTTAACCAACCCACTTTTTATACAAAATTTAATTGATCAAGAAACTTTTATAAAAGTTATTGTTTTACTTCCGTTTTTAAATAATCAAAAATTTATCTATAAAATAATTTAAGTCAGTATTACATTTGTTTGCAATCAAGTTTCGCTCGCTGCCATTTTTTTTATTAATTAATTAAAATTAATAATGCAATTATGTTTGTGAAAACTAGCAAAATTGTTTATATATTATTTAATCTAAGTTGAAAAAATCTAGAGTTTCTTTTTCCTTTAACAATTTTTTGGCTTTAACAATCTCTTAATATTTCATATGCATTGGTTTTGGTGTCCTCCTCAATAATCATCGTAATCATTATCATCACTTAAACGAAACAACACAAAGAGGTTCTGTTGCGAATTGTGCATTTGTAGTTGAGTAAATGTCGTAGTCTCTTCATAGTCGTCATCATTCACATCATCGACCTCATCAACACTTCTTCACGAACCAATTCCATTAAAGAATCTCACGATTTTCTTGCTACAACTATACCAAGAACAACACAACTTGCAACAGTTTTTAAAACAAAAACAAAGCTGCGGTTTGAAACAACAGCCCAAAAACTACAAAATAAACACAATCGTTGGCCATTTATTTCACTTTACCAAAAAATGCCCCCAAAATAAGCAACAAACATTAATACAACTTTACTACCATCACTTCTGCTGCTGCTATGGGTTTTGTGTGCACAGGCCTTTTAAATGGTGAGAATTCTGAGTCTCATTTTCACTTAAATAAACTAAAAATTGGCGAAAAACAACAACAACAAATGATTTGGGAAAAACACAAATCTTGAAATGAGCTTTAAAGTTTACAATTATTTTTTGCTGGCTGATGTACTTGCTGCTGCTGCTATTGACTGTAGTATTGCTGCTGTTTTAGTTTTTTGCTTTTGTTTTCTACTTCTTAGCAATAATAATTCAAATGATTGTCATTTTAAGTTGGTTTATTTTCTGATTTGAGTTTTTCTTCTGGCTGTTTGGGGAAACCGTAGTTGGTTAAATGTCTAAGAAAACTGCCTGTTTGTGTATAATCTAGATCAGCCAGACCTCTTGGTACCATTTGAATTAATACTTTTAAAATATATGAGTAAAATATAAAGGATAGATGCAATTTCTTGTGGTTTTTTTTTAAGTGGCAACACGAAAGAAACTTTACGATTATTATTTTTATTATAAATAAAGAAAACTTTTACCATCTACAGATGAAAGTAATTTGTAATTTTAATAAAAAATTTTCTTTAGAAAATTAAAAAAAATCATAAATTTTCGTAAGTTTTTAATTTGCTCGTTATCGGTAAATGCACTATTTTAATTATCGATAAATTTACTGACTCATAGTTTTGTTACCGATAAATATGCTATAGAAAATTATGTTTTGATACATTTGCTATATATTATAATTGTTATCGATAAATTTACTCTTTTTATTATCGAAAAATTTACTGCAAGAAATATGTATTATCGATAAACAAATTTTGTTATCAATAAATTTTCTACAAAAACAATCTTTTATCGATATATTTTCTATAAAAAAAACTTACTATTTATAAATTTTCTATAGCAAATTTTTACTTTCGATAAATTTTCTATAGCAAATTTTTACTTTCGATAAATTTTCTATAGGAAAATTTTTTATTTAGGATTAATTTCTATAGAAAATTTTTTTATTTAGGATTAATTTCTATAGGAAATTTTTTTATTTAGGATTATTTTCTATAGGAAATTTTTTTATTTTGGATAAATTTCTGTAGGAAATTTTTCTTATCGATAAATTTTCTATAGGAAATTTTTCTTATCGATAAATTTTCTATAGGAAATTTTTCTTATCGATAAATTTTCTATAGGAAATTTTTTTTATCGATAAATTTTCTATAGGAAATTTTTCTTATCGATACATTTTCTATAGGAAATTTTTCTTAACGATACATTTTCTATAGGAAATTTTTCTTATCGATACATTTTCTATAGGAAATTTTTCTTATCGATACATTTTCTATAGGAAATTTTTCTTATCGATACATTTTCTATAGGAAATTTTTCTTATCGATAAATTTTCTATAGGAAATTTTTCTTATCGATAAATTTTCTATAGGAAATTTTTCTTATCGATAAATTTTCGATCGGTAATATGTCTACATCGCATTTTTATTATCAGAATATTTTTATTCTATAAACATTTTTTATTATAGATAAACTATTATCTTTAGATATCGATAAATTTTTGAGTTTTGAATTTCGAATTTCTTTATACTTTTTTATGCCGCAATTTCCTTTATAGAAATTTTTCCATATCAAAAGTTTTTCTTTCGTAAACTTTTTGATTTCATAAATTGTATCAATTGATGAATTGTTATTTTTTTCAATTTATTTTGGGCTTATTCTTTGCACATAAACGTTTCATTTCTTTATATTTGATTTTTCCAATCAAGTATTGTAATATATTTTTTTTTAATTTTATTTCTTTTAATTTGTGTTGCTTTTATGACCGCGAATGAGTGACGTTTGCACAAAGCGACACTGATTGGTGTGAGCATGCTCGACCATAATAGAATCGATTGTCTGCCAAATAAATAAAATAAAAAGGTGGAAAATGAACTGGAAAAATGAATTTGGAAAACCGTAGCAAAAATCATCAAATTTAAGCATTTTTGTTTTGTTACATTTACGATTCTCAACTCCTTTTTTTAATGGTCTTGGTTGGGTAAGTTGGTGTGCGACTTTTTGGTCATGAAGTCATAAATCAAGATGGCAATTTTTTGATATTTACAAACTTGGCTTCTTAGCCAAGTTATATTTACCACTAAAATTCAGGCTAAAATGCGACTATTTTGCCGTTCAAGCTTTATATTGAATATTTTCCTAGTTGTTGTTGTTGTTAAAGCTGCAGCTCTTTTGCATAAATAGACTGCCACCATTTAAGAAAAGTGATTTTCTTTGCACCTTTATAAACACAAAGGATAAATTTCACGTATAATCATACCCAGGCATTCATAGAAACTTTAAAATGATTTTCCTTGACGTTTGATCGATTCCTTTAGTGACTGTTATTTTTTCTCCACTTCTTTGACTTTGGCTTTTGAGGTTGTTTAACACGGTGTCGTTATGACCAGAGGTGTGAATTTATGTTTAACATGGACTGTAAGCTCAAAGCGTTAGAAAAAAGAGGGAACATAAAAGCTATAAGATTTAAAATCTTTTGTTAACAATTTTTTCTTGTATAAAGTTTTTCTATTTTGTTATTTATTAGATTGGCAGGTCATGAGAATATTTGTGTCTACAAACATTTTTAGGAAGAAAAATAAATAAATATGAAGCAATGTCGTGAAAATCATTTTTCAAACGTTTGCTGCTTATGAAGCTGGCTGATGATGATGACGACCAGGTTTGATGTTGACGAAGATTTTTTTGCTTTCCCAACTGTTTTTAGAGATGTTTAAAACGTCAGTATTATTATTTTTTTCGTTTAATAGTTTGCAAATCATTTAAATTGAAATCATATCCATGGCAAAAGGCGTGCAACAGCCTTAAGGCTTAATATGCTGTTTTGTATTTTGCAATTTGATTGTTGTCTTTTTAATAAACTCAAATACAAAGAAACTATAAAAATAATACAACAGTTCAGGTACATAATATTCCACAAGAGAATTTATCTTGTAAAAAATAATAAAACTGGTTAAAAGGCGTCAGTGTTAATAAATTATTGGACAGTGTGCAATGTAAATCATACTGAACAAAAAAAAAAAAAATACCATAAAGATGGCAACTTTGAATAAAATAAACAAAACCATTAAACTGAAAAAAATCTTCGAACTAATGAGCAGAAGTACTGCAAGGGTTAAAATATGTCGATAAAAAACGTTTTCTGAAATTTTGGTATTAAGAATTCTTCATTGTTAATCGGTATCTTTAATCGTGTGTAGAACATTTTTGATACCGCAAATGTTTGAATAAATTTTCGATATTCTACAAAAACTTCAATGTAAAAAAATCCTTTTTAAATTTTCTATGTATTATTTTTTCATAACGTAAATTTTCCATGCGAAAGCTTTCAGATATCGTAAATTTTTCTATAGAATAGTTTTTGATACCGTAAAATTTTATATGTTAAAATTGTTTAAATATCGTAAACTTTCTATTAGAGTTTTTGAACAGTTTGTAATGTCAGCTTTTTGATATCGTATTTGTCTATTGGAGAATTATTGATATCGTAAATCTTCTATAGAAACTAATTGATATTGAAAATTTTGTAAAGACAACTTTTTGATATCGTTAATTTTGTACAGACATCTATTTGTTAACGTAAATATTCTAAAGAAATAATTTTCACAGTGTAAATTTTATTTATGTATTTTTTTTATATCGTAAATTTTTTATCGTATCTTTTCCATATGGAGTAACTTTTGATGTCGCTAAACTTCTTCCTACCGTGAATTGTGTATAGAATTTTTTCAATATCATAAATTTATTATAAAAAAGGTTTGATATCATAAATTTTCTTATATCGTAAATGAAAAAAACATATCGTAAATGAAAAAAACATCGTAGATATTTGAAAAACCTTCAATAATATCGTCAGTTTTTTATTGGGAAATCTTGGATATCATGAATCTGCTATAGAAAATTTTTTATATCGTAAATTTTCTATGTGAAAAGTTTCCGATATCGTCAATTTTCTATAGACAAATTTTTGATGTTGAAACTTTTATAAAGGTAAATTGTTGATATCGTAATATTTATATATATAATTATTCGCTATCGTTTATTCCTTATCGTTTTCTAAAGAAAGCCTTTTCATAGCGTAACTTTCTCATGGGAACATTTTATTGGTGCAAGGATTTCCATATCGTAAATTAAAAAAAAACGTACTAATATCGTGGATGGTCCAGATATATTTTGTAATATCGTAGATTTGCTCTACGGAAACTTTTCTATGTCGTCAAATTTTTGTAGAATAATTTTCCATGTTTAAAATTTTCTAAACAGATATTTTCGTGCATTAAATTTTGTGTGGATTTTTTCTTTAATATCGTAAATTTTCTATTGTATATTTTTCGATGTCGTAAATTTTCTATAGAAAATCTATACAAAATTTATGTTTAAAAGCCACCGATGAAAAAGCAATAAAGAAATAAAAGCTATCGACAAACTGTCGTAAGCAGCAACGTTGAAGTGTACGACCAAAGCTAAAGGCGGATACAAATTCACATTTACTTTGGGGTCGTATCAAAACTACATAAAACAATACTTCTATATTAAATTTAAAATTTCCACCTGTAATCGGTATTTAAGGATTTTTCTATACAAGAGATGAAGGAAATTCGTTGCCAAAATCTACGTTCCTATACAGTTATGGCGAGGCCACCTTAAAGGGTGGACCATCATTATAGCCAGGAGCAGACTTTTGTTCGGCCTTTATAACACTTCCACTGATAACTTCTATATAAAAGTACTTTGTCACTTAATGTTGTTATTGTTTTAAAACCATTTATTTATTTATTTTTTGTGCCTATGAAATTCTAAAAATCAATAACTTTTTTAAATTTAAAGTTCCTCAACTAGTATTAGCTCCTTTTGTTCCTTTTTAACGAGTATTAACATTCCTCTCCTTTAGCTGGCAGTTGGATTCGCTAAATTTAGAATAATGCCAACACAGCAGGTGCTGTTTTACTAAAACCTAAAAACATTAGCATCTCAAACAGAGAAGAAAAAAAAACCGTTTACCGCGATAATGTTCACACCATGATACCACTGCTAACACCATTTACCCAACAAATAAAAAGCCAGGCACTTTGCATTAAAGTCTGTCATTACAACAAGTTGGAGAAGCAGAAAAAAAACCTCCGTTAATGTGGGTTACTTTTAGGTTGACACTAAAGTTGTGTTCAAATTGACAAACAATTTAAAAAAAGAAGATGAGGAAAAGCATAGCAAGAATTTTCTTAAAAGAAAAAAGCGTGACAGAGAGTTTTTTTTCCTTTTTTGGGTTTAACTTCTTGTTAAGACCATGGAAAGTATAAAGTATTAAGAAATAGTTTAGTTTTAAAAGACAAGATTTATATCTCTGAAATGAGTTAAACGTGTCAGTTTATGGATTTTTACGACGCTGTTTTTTATTTGCATTTTTCATCTAATTTCCTTGCCTTGATATTTTTGTTCATTTAACACTTTATTAGGTAATATGTGGGTGTTTTTTTTTTGTAAGGGGGGGCTAAAGAAATATTTACTACTACTAGTCTTTGACACTTTAAGAAAACTTTAAGGAAAAGCAACAGAAATTGCTAAAAATCTATACAACGAGGGCGAACCCACAAGGAAATGGAAAAAATCACGATATTGTCAGCGCTGATTCGCGAATTTCAACTTTCGTGGGTGCTACGGAGCATTTTTTTTTACAAATCGGGGAAAACCAGGCACCCGGGTTGGGTGTCTCACTAGTTAATTCCAGCTTAAAAATACTCGGCTTTTGTATTAGTTGAAAGTGAGGGAAGGAGTACCATGTGTTGAGAGGTTCAAGTCCCAGTTTAAATCGCCGTTAGGATTCTTGAAACACTCGATGACAGCAGCTTGAAGTAAGCAAGCGCAGATCTTTTTCAGACTGAAATTCTAAGGTGAATAAGCTAAGAACAGCAGTCTTGTTTGTATGGATTTTTTTTTGAAATTCTGGCGGGACCAACACAACCACTGTCGACAATTAGTCTTCAAACGTTTTGTATGCGACGCAAAATATTGCCAGACGACAGCTTGCCATCACAATACAATGTGTTTAAAGTTTTCGCTGGCGATTGTATCATTTTATATATATATTTATATTTCGAACAAGTAGCGTTGTCATGTGTTTGAATTAAAATAGTTAGTGTCGACAGTGGCTTCTAACTCAGGCCCAGATCCAAGGGCAAAATACCCTACTTAAAATTTACCCCTTCCCTCACACGAAATTTGAAAAATCTTCTTTTGTTTTCCCACTACTTGTATGTGTTTAAATACTTCTGTGATCGCCCCTCCTATTTATGGCAGACAATAGAAATGTTAACAGAACCCAATTAGTTTCTTCTACGGACTTCGCAATAAGTTAACAAATGTTTTAACACTTTATTTTTTTTCTGAGCCTGTAATAAAATTTACAATTTTAAATTATGGCCAATAGTATGGCTAACAAGGTCTCCACAGGCAGAGCTGTAAATTTTATAGCCACCCATTAAAAAAAGCAGAACAAAATACAATCGGACAAAAAAAAATTAAGCTAAGACCACCCACTGTAATTAGACGCCATTTTTTCCTAGAATTACTCAAGTTTCAAATGTGAAATCTATATTTTAATGGGCAAATAAGCAATAAGACAAGCAGAAATTAAATTGCATGCATTACACTCACACAAACAAAATTTAAACAGCACGCATCTTCACTGTGAACACTAACAAGCCAGCTAGTGCGTGCCTGTGTGTATATGTGTGCGTAGGTCTCTCAAATACGCTAAAAAGGCACGTATTTACTACATTAACTGAATAAGTAACTAATAATAGAAACAAGAAAAAACAATAGAAAATTTTAGTTTGTTGAAAGAAGAAAACACAAAACTCTAGTTAACACACTTTACATGACGAAAAGCTCGTTATGAATTGAAACCGAAACAAAAAATTACATATGTGAAAAACACCAACTCAACTCTAATAAACTAAAATTAACAACAATTTCAATATGGTTGGAAAAAAAGTGAAGAATTAATAAACATACATGCGCAGCTTGTGGCAGACAGAAGCCATGTGGTATAAATTCAACATAAAGACGAAGAATATAGCACTCAGGGATATTTGAATAAAGGCAAGAACTCGGTTTTGTTTTTGTTTGTTTGAGCAAAATAATGACAGCTATGAAGGGCAGCAATATTGTTAAGCTTAAGTTGAACACCTTTAAATAGACCATGTTGCTTTTATATTTTGTTTGTCATCCATTGATATGAACGTGAATTAAGCAGATTCAAAAGTCCAGGGAAGCTCTATAGTAGCAAAATATTGGTGCTGCAAGCGGAATTTAAAAGAGACCCTACCCTGCTGAGAATAGAGCAATTCTGATACAACAAAAATTTTAAATTTGTTTCCCGATTTCTCAACGTTTTTTGACAGAATTGACATATTTTACGATTTAGCAACATGTTCGGTAGACATTTTTTTAGATTTGTTATCGAAAAATCTTACGAGGTACAAGAGTTTTTGAATGTGTCCGATTTCGAAAACTTTTCTACAGAAAAACTATCCGAGATGAAAAATGTTCCTTTGGAAAATTTGGCGATTTCTTTACTACTTTTTAGTAGTTTTGGCTTTTTATAGAAAAAGTGTCCAATTACGAAGGCTTTTCTATAGAATATGGATACTTTCCAATTTCGAAAACTTTTCTATAGAAAGCCTGTCGATTTCGAAAATTTTTCTTTGGAAGAATTGTCTCATTACGAAAAATTTTCGAAAGAAAACTTTTGCGATTTCTCTGTTTTCTATAGAAAAAGTATTCGATTTCGAAATCTTTCCTAGAGAAAAAGGCACCAATTTCTAAAACATTTCTATAGAAAAAATTTCCGATTTCGAAAACTTTTCTATGGGAAAAGCGGCCGATTTCAAAAAGTTTTCTTTGAGTAAAGTGCCCGATTGCGAATTAGAAAAATGTACCGATTTCTTTACTACTTAAGTAATTGTCGATTTTTATAGAAAATTATTACGTTTTCGAAAACATTTCCATAGGAAAGTTTTATGATTTCCAAAAGATTTTTGATGTTGTAAAATTTTATATAGAAGAGAGTTTTTCGGCTTAGAAAAATTTTTAATAGAGCAATTTTATGGTAGAAAATTTTTCGAAAAAAAAAAGATCTCTAGTAAAGTTTCCTTGAAAAGAATTTCGCTAAAAACTTTGTTATAAAAATTTCGGTGCAATATAATTCTATAGAGTAAAATTAAGCTAAAAAGCTTTTATATAAAAAAATTTGCTAGAAAAGTTTCTATAAAAAAAATATGTGGAAAATATTTTACTGAAAAAATTCAAATAATAAAAATAGTTATTGATTTAGTAACAAATATTCGTTTTAGAAAGTCACTTTGCTATAAAAAATTTTTTGGGCGAAATTAAGAAATTTAAAGAAAATTTTTTCGGTCAAAATAATTTTATTAAAGGAAATAAAAATATATTTTCTTTCTATGCCTTTAACTATATGTTACACAGTTTATTTGCATCAACAGCTGAAAGCCACACAAACACAGATAATAAACACTAAAACGATTTCTTCTAATAAAATCGAAGATAAAGCAATAGTAATGAACGATGAGAATTAAAAGTTTAAGAAATCGAAAAAGGCACATATATTGGTGCCTTTACTGGAGATATAAAATGCATTAATTGAAGGCGCCATTATGGAAATGGCATTAAAAAATTTCAATGAATAAATAACATAAAAGACTGTGAATATTTCTACTCGTAATAAGAAACTAACTGACATTGCAAAAACAAACATAAAAACAAAAATTACCATTTAATAAAATTCTGTGGAGTTAAATCAACAAAATGTAATCTCTAGTATTTTTGAATATTAACGATAATCACACATAATAATAGGCGTGACTTAAGCCGGATTTTTCATTAAAGTTGTTGAGAATATCTTGTGTTGGAAAATGTTCAAACAAAGAGAATAGGAGGATCGTAAATTTAGTTTTGCATATTTTTTTGCTTACTGTGAAACTTAAAATTGCATTTTTATAAATAAAAAAATACAAATTGAAAATCTTAATTAGGGGGTTTGAAAATTAAAATTGGGCTTTTTATGCAGCAGGTGTTTGTTCTTTTAGTAATTGTTATGTAATTTTGATGAGGCGGTTGACCCGAAAAATAAGTTAAACTTGAATAAAATTAAATGCCAAAGAATCTGGTCTTGATTATTTTAGGCGAAACTGTAGATGGGTCATAAAAAAAATTTACAAATGGCTTCAGTAGCAATTGAAGGGATGAGGCAAGCCGAAAATTTAAAGTTGTATAAATTTAATATTACTCGTATAAAAGTTTACAAAAGCCAAAATTCAAAACCGATTGAAGAGATTGAAATAAAACCTAAAATAAACTGATAATTAATGTCCTTCTCTAGGGCCAAAAATATGTTATGTAAAGAATTGCAACACTAGTTTATTTCTAACTAAAAGATTCTTCAATACACGCAACCGAATGTTGAAATGGAATAGAACAAGCTCTGTTTGAATTTAAGTGATGTTCTTAGCTTTGCTAACTTTAAGGGCATCGACTTTAAACTGCTTATTTGCATTCAAATGGTTCAAACTGCACTACCTTGTCGTCCAATTCACGTCACCTCCGCGTTCGATTATGAAGATTGTCATGTCTTCTTGCTAGTTAGGGGATATGGGGAAACCAGTCCACGAGACTTGTCTGAGGCCTGAGAAGAGAATTCTAGGAGTGCGACCAGTAACTAAGCACTAGTACCACGGGATCGAAAAGCCCCAGGGACATAAGTTCCGGACTGGTTGTTTGTAAGGCGCATTTATAAGGATGATCTGTCTGGGGTTCCATAGCGATAGGTACCACAGAAGAATAGGTATCTCAAAACAGGGGACATACTGCTATAATTTTCCCCTATACAAATATGTATAGGAGAGTAGGTGGTCGCATTATTTTCACCTGGTACTAATACCATCACCAGATATTGTCAAAAGACAGGTGCCAACGTTAATCGAGACATATCTTTAACACACCAACGTGGTTTTCGAAGACATCTGGACCAATGATGCAGTCGGCCCATAATTCGCACTAAATATAAACTTCTTGTGACAACTCGTGGTGGTTGTCGTCGTCCTACAAATATTAATTAAAAAACGCGCCTCGTACTTAAAGCTGATTTCTTTGCCAAAAGTATGGTTTAACTTTAAGCTCCTGGATCAATGGAAGCTTGTGGGTGCAGTATAACCAAACTGGACAAGTTGCAGCGAACATTCGACTGGATCCCCTGGAATCCCTGCTTATTTTTAAGGACTAAGCCAATCTGGACTTTGACAAATTGGTATTGTTTAAGTGTTTAACAAACCGGTCGTCTCGAACTTTACCAACAAACTTTAGAGAGTGGCCTTAAAGAGCCACCAAGTCTGCTATGAAATGCTTGAATTAAACACTCCTTAAAATTATACATTTTTATAATATAAATGTGCTGCTTTATGGCGTAACCTGCCACAGTGATTTGGCATTAGTGATTTTATAATAAGAATCATTTTTGATAAACTGGCCTTAGTGGTAAAGCCTTTATAATGAACTTGATTGTTATAACAAATAAAGGCTCCTAAGTGTCTAAAAATATATAAATGATATTAATTAATTGCACAGTGACCCTCAGCTACTACTCATATACCAACCAGTTTAGTTTACTCTAATTTATTAATAATAATTAAGCACATCCGTCTTAGCGAAATACTAAATGTTGTTGTTTTATAAATCAAGCCAGAGAAGACAAATAAATCGGTAGCGAAGTTGTCAAGTGTCACATCAAAACAAAAAAGAAACACACACACAAGATTATTTTGTTAAGCTCATGTTTCCTTTATTATATAAAAAAATTCGTTTTGTTGTTTGGTTACTAAGCAGCCATAAGTGATTTGTTTTGCTGCCTACATGACAGTTATTAATAATTGTTATTTATTTTGTTATTTTTTTTTTATTTCTTAAACTAGATTATTACAAAATGTGTCTTAATTTATCATAGAAGCTTCACAAAATTAAACAAATCAATGCTAAATATTCGAGTATACTTCTGGATCCAAGTTGTGAAGTAATTTTCCAAAAAAAAAAAAATAAATAATCTAATTTGAAGATTAATTAATGAATTTGAGGTGTGTTCAATTTTTATTTTTAAGTGTAACATATTATGACTAAATTAATATGGTTATAAACAATTCATATCATTTTTCCAGATAATAATAATAATGCTGTTATAACGATAGAAATGTAAAGAATTTTTGATACGGATCGGCAGCGACTGAGGTATGAACACAGGCGACTAAAATCGCCGAGTGCTTAATAGCCAAGGGCTAACCGCAACCTTTACTCTTCTACTTTGATTAAACACAAAAAGACTTTTAGATGTTATGTCTACTAAGAACATTTTATGGTTGTAGTTATTATATTAATTTTATATAGTTTAAATACTGTGCGATTAGAGTTTTCGTAAAAATTATATTGTTCCACCAAATGATGTTGCAATTTTTATGGTGGGAATTAAGTTAATGATTAACGTCTTTGGCGCAACCAAACTAATGTTTTAAATGGGTTTACATAACCATTGTATTATAATATATTGTTGTGGCGAACATATTTTGGTGGCCGTGACCTTACACAACTAACGTTTTTTCTCTGCGTGCACACAAATGTCTTTTGTTTGATGGCAAAAGTCAAGAAGTTTCTGTTCTGGTAATAATTTTTTTTAAACGTTTCTGTCTTAAGTCTATTGTTTCAATACTTTAATCCAAAAATAAAAAAAGACATAGCTCCCATTTTTTTTTTAATGTTTTCTTATAAAAAAAAACCTTATTTAAATTATTTTCATATTAAACTTCTGAAAATCACAGTTTCCAAATGCACAAAAACAAAAATATGTAGCAGAGTGGGGGTGAAATAGTAGAAAGAAAAACATGACACAAATCAAGTTTAAAAGTCACGAAGCCAAGGTAAAATTGTGGCAGCTATAATAACAAAAAAAAAATCAACAATAATAACAACAACAAACATTATCATTTAATAAAAGAAGAACAGCAGCAAACAAAAAGAACAACATAAAGTTACAAAGCAACTAAACCCACGATTTGTTTTCTTTTTCATTTGCAAGTTCAGACTAAAATCAAATATATGCAAATACGAGGGTAGTTGGCCACAATATATTAAAGGTCGTAAGGCGAAACTGGTGATGTACAAGTGAATAAGGGACTGGAAAACAAATCAATACCAGCAATTTAGAGTAGTGAGACACTGAATGAAGATAAGGAAAACGTATATTTATTCTAGCTTTTTCCCTTTCTGCTGGTTTAGCAACTGATTCCAAATAACGTTTTACTATCTAAAAGCCTACAATGATGGGGCCTTGTGTTTCTAACTTTGTTACAGATTTTTCCAACAGCCACCCTCGTTTAAAGCAACACAAGTAACTAAAACAGATGCATAAAATGTTTATTATTCCTTTTATCTGCAATATAACTGACAATGATGATGCCTTTTTCTGCTTCTTCCTTAGATATTTGGCTACCAACTCCCGCATATATTAAGCTACAAAAATAACAACAACAACAACTACTACTAACACGATAACAACAACAGTAATAATATTTGAAATTCACAACAAGTGTAGAGCAGGCAGCATATGACTGCTGAACTCCTCGTTTTTAAGCTCAGTTAAAGTACCAGCCAGCGCAGAGCTTTCAAGTTAGTATGGATTATTGTTTTAAATATTGTTGTTGAACAGGAGCTTAGCGCTAGTGGTTGGGGCAAGGGAAGGGAAGCTGGTGGTTTGTTGTAACGTTTTAATATTTTAATGTTTATTTAATTCACATGCAGATTGTCAAATAAAGGCGACTTTAACAGAAGAAACTAAAACTTATAGAAATTCTGGGTTTTTAGATTTAAGATTGAAGATAATGATGATAACGATGATAATGATGAGCTTGATGATGATGTTACTAGTGTTCAGCATCATCATGTTGCTATTTAGTATTGCTGGTAAACTTTGTTGTGGCAGCCTCATTTGATATGCACAATTTGGCCCTTTTTGTATGGTTTTTGCCTGCTTTTTATATTGTTTCATTTCATTCCATTTAGCTGCTATTTTCCAGTACTGTGGGATTATTTTTATTGTTTTTAGCTGTTTAAGGAGTTGAGTTAAAATCTTGTGCTGGTGGTTTGATTTTGGGAAGCCTTGTGTGTTGACTTTATGATTGCAGTATTGAACTTCTGGTTTTGAAATGATTTTTTTCCTTCTGTGTGTTTTCCTTAAAAACAAACAAACAATATTTCGTGTGCATTGTTTTGTAGGTCGTTCATTGGGTTCAAGAAATCATGCTTGTAATTTTGTCATGGTTTTGCTTAGTTTTTCTTTTGCATTAAATTGTATTTTTTTTAATGCTGAAAACGGTAATTTACTTTAAATTTAGAGCACTTATTGTGTGGGAATATTGCTTGGAAATAATACAAACAGAAGCTTTATCTATTAAGTTCTTCTTTTTTCAGCAGAAATTAAGTTATAAAAATTTGCTTTGAAATTGCTTTGTTTCTTGAAATAAAAAAATAAAATGAAATGTTATAATTTCGTGATTTTGCTATTTTTTCTAGTAAAAGAGTAGAGATTTCAATTTTTAGTTGCGATAATAAGACTTTTTGGGGAAATATCGAATGGTTGTTTAAAATTTTTAAAGGCAGGCCATGAAATGCTTGCGATTATCTGTAGGTTTTTATTAATTTGCCAAGAGTTTAAGGTGCAATTAATACCTCTTGTGAATGAATCAGTAGAAAGACAAATGGGGGGTATTTTTAACTGAAACCAAGAGGGCCTTCAGTAAATTGAAACATTAAAAAACCGACGCGAAGAAATTCACATTTTCAGCTTGACAGAAACTTATTAAAGACCTGCGTCGTATAATATATAAGCAAAAGCAAGATTTTTTGCTTTCTATAGTTTTTATGATTTTTTAAAAACCAAAAATTTAAAAGTTTTGCATAACATTTTTTTTTTCGTCTCAACTTCCTCAATGCCACTGAAAGCACGAAGGAGATTTCAAGACATTGTTAGTATAACTTAAAAGTAATTTGAATGCGGATTTTCGTGGTTTGTACTCAGTCCTCCTTTATTTTTATATAACAGTTAAGGTGGAAATTTATTGACTTATAATTGGAGAAAAATTACGCAAAAATAATTGATGTTCTTCTAAAAGCATTTAAAGCTAACTATTGTCCATATTAACACCTTCAATTGAAGACAACAAAATATTTTTTACAAAGCTACATTTCAATCACCATCAAAAGCAGATACTGGCAAATGATTTAATACGATTTTGTTTGGAGTAAATGGTGGCTAACAAACCTCCATTATTAAAGTCAAATCCATGAATCGAAGAATACAAATCAGAGTTCATACTCAAATATTGCGCATTATACCAGAGCTGAAGATTGATTTCTTAAGAACTAATTTACTTAGATTTATTTACAAGACGGCAAAACATTCGCATTAAACAAACTTAACATACACACACACGGCTACGTACACACTGTGCTCTCTATAGAAAAAAATATGAATCATTTTGGCAGCAATATTTTTATTATTCATCCCATAAATACTTCTTACATTATTTTTTTACTGCTGCCATGAGTAAATAAATAAAAAGCAAACCACAATATTGTTTAAAGGTATTTTTAATCATGCGTAAACCTTTTGAATTGATGTAAATAAATTTGGATTACAATAGTACGAGGGTTGCATTTTACATTTCGGGATTAGAGAACAAAAACAAATATTAAACATCGAAAATCACTTAATTGTTTTTCAAAATATTCCTCATAAAGATGTATACACTTTTGCATAACTTTGAACCAATTGTCGAAGCCCTTTTGCCACACTGATGGAGGTATTTCCAAATTCTGAATGCAGCAACCGCTTCTTTAGGTATCGAAAAATGTTGACCTCTAAGTTTGTTTTTTACGTACGGGAATAAAAAGAAGTCATTCGGTGCCAAGTCAAATATTAATAAACACTACTCCCTCTATCCTCCTTCCCAGAACCTCTTTTCCTAGTTCTAGCAATGCATTGCATGAATAGGGGTTTTGGGTGCTTAAAAATGCAGTTGTTTGAGCCGATGTGTGAGAGCTCGCATTGTTGTGGTAAAGAGTGACCCGTCTTCGGCGGTTGGTTTTCTTGATTTCTTGGAAGACAACTGGCAAACAAATGGTTGTGTACCACTCAGAATTGACTGTTCTGCGTTGTTCTAGTGATACGGTTGCGACATGTCCAGTTTTTCCGAAAAAACAGGCGACCATTTGCTTAGAAGTTCTTCGTTCGCGAGCAACTTTTGTTGGATTTGGCTCATCTTGAAACACCCATGCAGTCGACTGCTGTTTACTTTCGGGCTCATACGCGTAAATCTACGATTCATCACTTGTCACGATGACGTGTTTCGAAGCACCGCGATCGTATTTTTTTAGCATTTCTTTCGACCAATCTCACGGTAGGTTACATGACGATCTTGCAATATCAGTTCACGCACAGCATCAATGGTTTTCGGAACAACAACTGATTTTGGACGACCTTCACGAAATTCGTCTTGGAGTGAACTACGACCACGATTGAATTCACCATACCATCGATAAATACCATCGATAAACACTGGTCCTTGATGGAGCTTCATCGCGAAAAATAGAATTCATCCATTCACTGTTGCTAAGTTAATCCACTTCGACAGTTGTAAAAAATAATCACGATTTAATTCCATTTTTGGGCCGAGATGAATCTTTTAAGTTACTGTAAACAACACAAAAAGCGCTCGTATGTCAAAACGTTCTGAGAAAATGTCCAACTTTACGATAGAGCGTCAGTTGCCAGATTGCAACACTAGGGTTGCCAAAGCCCGAAACATAAAAGACAACCCTCGTAGTTTGCTACAATCAATATTTTTTCTTTTACAAACAAAGAAGCTTTCAACTTTGATCAAAGCCTAACACTTGAGTGTGTTCAAGCTACTCTCATTTACATTTCAAGTGTCATAAAAGTATAATGCGACAAACAAACACAAATCAAACAATAGCCAGCAACAGTAAAACAAGTGGTCTGTCAAAAGTCAGTCTAAAAAAGGCAAATGTGAATAAATTTTTATAAAAGCAAAATCTGTTAGACAAACAAGGTGTATGTGTGTGTGTGTGGTATTTCTTATTGTATTTTTTTTGCAGGCATAAATTTAAGTTTTATTGTGCAACTTTAAGAAAAAAGCAATTTAAATTTATTTAGTTTGTTTTTTTTTTTTTTTGATTTCATATTGACAAGTGATGAGAAAATAAAAGAAACAAATTGTGTAAAATATGCGGGCTAAGTTTAGGAATTATTGGCGAAATTTGAAGGTACCGTTACACAAGTTAAGAAAAAAAATTATACAAGTTTGTGTCTTAAATCTTATGTTTGATTGATAGACATGTTGTAGCTTGGTATTTTCAGCTGACACGCAAGTGTGTATATTTGAATTTCTTTTTAAGGCAAAACTTATAAAACACTTTCGACATTTTCAAAACCTTCTATGTGTATTTCAAAAGAAACTTTGAATATAAATTTTTATAACATGATTTACGATCGCCTTATTTTTTAATTATTTGGCAGAACCTTAAAAAAAGAAAACCGAACATATTCGTTAATTATTATTGGAAAAACATTTATTTTAAATCAAAATTTATGTTAGTGGTAGGCATCAGGCACACCTGACAGTAAAAACTTCTCTTGCACAGGATATAAAAATTGACTTAATACTTTTGCGGTAGTTATTATTGTTGTTGCCATTATTACGAATGTAAATTTATTTATTAATATTTTTAAGTAGCAGCAACGTTAAAACCCACACATTTCAATATTAAATTGAAATTGAGCTCTTAAAAACAAAAACAAAAAGCATATAAAAAAACAAATCATATTTACTAACAAGCAGCAAAAGCAACACAACAACAGAAGTTGCAGTGTTTCAAATGTCATTAGTATTTCCGTTTCTTCGATACCACAGAAATAACAATCAGCTAGAACAACAGCAATATAGTTAATACTCGCGCATTTATAGCGATTGCATTAAGCATTGTAACCAACTAACTAACAATCCTATTTAATATGCAACATAAGCTTTGTGTTATAAAACAAACAGTATTTACATAAATTTTACATAAAAAAAAAAAAAAAATTAAAAGAACTTACTGCACTCCGAGTGTGTAGTACTAACTGCAGTTGAAAAAATACCAAATAAATAAATAAATAGAAACGCTGAAGACAAAAAGAATACAAAGGAACAAGTTAATAAAGCTTTAGTAATATTTTAACTGACATAATATTTATTAACCCTTTCGCGGAGAAACAAGTGAATAGGGGCTTTAACTGAAATTTATCAAAATGACACCTTTTGTTTTGGGCTTAACACACGAAAACTTAATTAATTAATCAATCAAAATTAATCTCTTTTTTTTTGGTGTTTTGTTAAAGCTCTTTTGTACAAGCCTTGTTATATTTTTTATAAGACACGCCTTGTTTTATATCAAGTCAATTTTCGACTAATCAGCCCATTATTTTATTTATCAAGAAAGAGCTTTTTGTGAAATAGCTTTTATTAAGAGCTTTGTTGCAAGAAAAATTCTTTATATATATTGTACTCTTAAAGTATCTTTCAAAACTATTTATCTCTAAAAGAAATGTATTTTTCTTACAAAATAGTTTAAAAAAAAAACTTTTTTAAAAATATTTTATTAAAAATATTTACTTCCTCTTTTTAAATGTTGTTTTTTTTTTAATTTTTATAAAATATAAAAGATAATCGTTTGAAATTTGTAAGGGCGTTGTTTTGGAGCTTTTTTCATCAATCACGCTTGAAGGTCTTTTTTATACAAAAACTCTTTTATTCTTCTCGATATTGCGCTACTCGATAGTGTAGCATCATCAGGAAATAAAATATTTTTTTATACCAACCAAACCGCAAAGCTTTTCGGTGCGGATATTATTAAAAATGTTCTGTTTCTAAAAAGCATTTCTTATAAAAAGAAAAGTTCCTATGAGCTTAATAAAAAGAAAAGACTGCTACTAAGAAAGAATTTTTCGTATGCCAGAGTATATTGACGTACGTATATTTTGTGCCAAAGAAAGTCTTCCCGTAAATGCTTCAATTCCCAAAAAGCTTTTTTTGGAAATGAACCTAAAATATCTTTTTGGAATTGTCTAAAGTTAATAGCGAAAGCTCTAAGGTAAAAGCTTTGATCGTAAGAAAAGCTTTAAAATACACTTTTTACAACAACCTTATTGTGTTAGGACGTTTTATAGGATTTGAATTTTTACGCAAAAGCTTTTTTAGCATAAGATTTAATAAATAGTAAGAAGACTGCAGAGAAAGCTCTTTTTATTCTTTAAGCAAGTCTAATAAAAATTTTCTTATTAAAGTTGTTAATCCAATTCTAAATTAAGGTATTGGATAAATAAAAACACAATTTTTTTAAATTGACGCATTTCTACTTTAGTGACTTATTGCTTATATGTATTTTTAAACCTATTAAAAAACTAATAATAAAATTGTAATAACGTCATCGTATTTCTTTCACCTTCTATTGCGATCGCGTTAACTGTCTAGTTTTAATTTTTGTTATCTAAATTTTATTGAATCTTTCTAATTGTACCGGTTTTTATTAAAAAAAAAGTCACAAATTTAAAATTTTAATCAGAGCAACAAAAATGTATCAAATTAATGTTAGACATTAATCTTATTTAAAAGATTTTCGTAACATACAGATACATTTTATTGTTGCTATTAAAAAATTAAAAGTAAACAAAAAAATATTTCAATAACTAACAAAGTAGACTTAAGACACTAGCTTGAATTTATGATAATTTCTGGTGTGTTTTTAAAATCTAATAAAAGGAAGATTTAAATTTATACAAAATAAAGAAAAACCAGAAATTTAAAACATAAAACTGGCAACAATATAAGCTGCCTCTAAATTTTTAATCAATAAAAAAAGACTATAAAAAAGTTATCCAAAGAAATATGTCTGAACCTCTTGCCTGTTAAGACTTTATCAGTCGTAGCATTCTTGTTAACTTTCAATTTCTGTCGTCTTTTATTTATTTTCAACATATTGCTCTAATTTGTTTTTGCCAAAATAATTCTTTGTTGGCTACTTTTTTAGAGTTTCTACTGTTGTATGTTATTTCAACTTGTGGACTAACACGTAAGTTTGTTGTCTCTAAATACTTGACCATAATGTTGGCTCCTTAACATTGGTCGTTTAGTGTTTTTTGGTTTCTTAAATATCTTTATATAGACAGAGTTTAGGTTGTGTTATAAAATTGTAACAAATTGTTTTACAAATTGTTAACATAACATGACGTTAGACAAATTGCATTGACCACACAAGTACTTGTTACACATTTTAGATTTATGTTTGTATGTGTTTTTCTTTTTTATTTTACTAAGTACAAATTTGGTTAGAACAACATGTTCACAACATGTGTTTTTACGATGGTAAACGCAAACGGCCGACTAAAAAAAAAATTAAGAAGAGAAAACAATTTAAACCAACATTTAAGCACTTCTTTTTTTAGAGGAAGAGGGTGTTTAATAGCTATTAACTAGCACCTAAATCTTTAAAGCAAAAATAATCATGTTTTTACTGCTTGGCACAGCTTGAATAATCAAAAGACTTAAGACACAATCTGGCAAAAAAAGAAAACAAATTTGACATTTGAATAGACCCCTTTATAAATTGTAAAATCAAAGCTTAGTTGGTTATTTTTATCGTGGGCTGGCATTATCGTTTGTTAACAAAAGATACCTTTCGATTTTCGAAATATTTTTAACTCAGCCTTATAGAACTATTGTAGGTAAAGACATTTTTTTATAAATGTGCCAGAAATGCCAAGTGAATTTGCTACCGTTTCTTTTATAATTTTTAAATAATTTATATTGTAACATTTGACTGCTAAAGACTACTGCTTACACCATAAACAACCTGTCGGCCGAGCCAAACGTTTCACCAGAAAAATGTGTTCAAGCAATAAGCTCAGATATGCGTTCGGAGTAAAGGTTTCGTTTAAGGCAGTTCGTACATGCAGGGAAAGTGACTGTTTAACGTAGTTTGTGGGCTCTTAATGTGCCAGATCTGAGGTTTCAACAAAAATTTTTAACGTCTCAGCGCGTCGCAATCAAGTTAGTAAAGCAATATGTGTTGGAATTTACATTTGCTGGTTTGTTTTGTGCGGTAGTATGTGTAATCTCTGGATTACAACGATAAGCCAAGAACCATTGAAAACCCACAAAGGACCTTAATTGCTGCCAATAATGTTAAAAGTTTGAGCCAGCCGCGGAAACCATTTTCTAAAAATTGCATTCAAATAAAAAATATCAGAAATCCCCCTTCTTTGCAATTATTAAATTCACTTTACGTACTTTATTTTAAAGTTCTGTACAACTTTTTAATTATTGTTTGGAATTTAAGAATGGATTTATACAAAACTATTTTAAAAGCCAAGAATTTTAATTTAAAACCTCTGCTTAAAAATACGCGTAATGTACTTTTGAAATTAATTAAAAATTCAAAAATTATTATAAACTAATATTTCAAAGAAAAAAATATAAAAAACCTTCATTGCTGGGGCTTTCATATTAAACAGCATATGTCAATTTTTTTATATTTATATTGAGTTCTTGCTGCCAAATCGCTTTATTTCAAAGGGTCTTTAATAGTGGCTAATGTTTGATAAAGATTTGTTTGTTGGTGACTGATTTTAATATAACAAATGTACCAGGAAATAAGCTGTTATGAAAATAAGCTTTTGATTGCTTTTTCAGTTTATACGAGTTTATTCCAAGGATATTTTCTTCTTTAATCAGCATTAGTAGCATTCTTTGTTGACTAAAAAATATTTCTCTTGACTAAGTTGTTATAGCTGCACGTACTTTAAGTGTTCATAAGACTTTTCTTTTGTTCATAAGAATTGTCTTTTTTTTCTGGGATATCATTCTTATTAAAATTTTCTGAGAATTGTTTATGAGCTTCTTATGTCCAAGGGATGTTAAAAAGGCTCTCCAACATTTTTCAATTATAACACATACGTTCCTATTCATAAAAGTCCCAGATTTGCTTAACTAAATTTTAAAAAAATCCCCGTTTTGATTAAGACACCAACTGCGCAACTTATTAATATATTTCACAATCGCCCGAAATTTTTCGATTGGGCCACATTGGTTTTGCTCCTCAGCACTGCACCATTGTGCGCTACCAGAACAGCTGAAAAACTTACTGCATACGCGTAAAGCAACAAAAGGTTTTATTAATCATCTGTTTAATAATTGAATTTCAATTAAAACCGTTGCCGGCAAACCACATTAAATGCGAGAGGCAAAAATTATAATAAAGTGATGGACGACCTAGAGAGAGCAAGAAAAATAATATTGTAGAAGGGATGACGGAAATTCGTTCCAAAATTTTACATCAAAACAACCTGTCGGAACATCAAATCAAGAAACAAAAATATTATTAATTTTTCTTAGTGGATTTATCGATTTTTACGTATATTTCCTGGTCCTTAACTGTGCAGCTTTACAGTTCTTCTTACAATAATTTGGTTAACATTAATCTATTTGAGTTTTTGACACCACACAGTGTTAAAGCGGCTTTAATATGATCAAAAGTAAGCACATTTTTATTGATTTGTCTCTCAATTTCATATCACGCGTACCACTGTGTGTGACTATTTTGTGTTCTAGAAGTTTGACAGCCAAAGAACACAACGCGTCCCAATTTTACATGAATATATATTTTCACAAGGCACGTTTACAGGGATATTCCATCAAACCAACGATTTTAATATTCTTTTGTCTTTTATATTATGACAATAAATTTAAAGAACTTATTAATCAATTCAATTAAATTTATCACAGATAAGTATTCTTTGACTTAACATGTGAAATGTCAGCTCACTTAAGAATAACAAAATTTCCACCGTACTGTAGAGGTTCCACAGCCGTTTATACAATTTGTAGCGAAATCTTGTTGACTTACCGTAAATTAATCCTCAATTAAAATATCGGCATAAATCCAATAATTTTGTTTTGTTTTTTTGGTTGTGGTTTATTTTAATTTAAATTCTGCTTTTTCAACAATAAGTAATTCTTAGACTTTGTAATAAAATTATATTAAAAAAATTATTTATTATGCTTAATTTATTTTTAATATATTTTCAATTATTTCACTTAATGTATTTTTTAACACTTAAATTTTTTTCGTTTATTTAAATTTTCTTGTCAAAGTTTAAAACATTATTCAACAAAGGGGGTGGACCCCACAGCCAGCGTTAGTCTAAAACGCAATCTAGCAAAATAAAACACATGTTAATCTATATTTCATTTTTTTGATTCGACTATCAAGCGACGGCTTTAGTTAACATTTAAATTAGAATACAAATTTCCCTCAAGTGTTATTTACTTATTTTATTTCTTAATATTTCTTAATCACTCCAACAACCACAGTCTTTTAAATTGAAAGAGGTTGAAAAATTAGCGTCAAATTTTTGCTCTAGAAATTTATTGTTTTAGTTTACGTAAAAACGCGTTACACATAGAAGAAGATGTTTTAACGAAAAGCGCCCATAACAGACTAAAGACTTGACATAGTGATAACGTAGAAAATGCCACAGAAACAATAAAAACACACACGCTAAAGAAGAAACGGAGAAAAACAAGCAGAAGAAACAAATAATAAACATTAAAACCGGTGATCGAGCCAATCAAGCTAACATAAATAAAACACGAACATGCCGCAACATGTTGGATCTTAACAGTTTTCCTTTCAGTATAAGACTGTTACGAGTTGGCAGCATGTAAAAGATGTAAATAACATAAACGAGTCTTGTTGGAAATAAGGTTGTGAATGGGAAATATTTATTATAATTTTGAGTGATTGTCAATGTGGTAAATTATAGTAATTAATACATTTAGTGGGCAAAGATTAATTGCCTTGGATTTTTTTGTATTTTTTATTTCAATATTTAACCGAGTCTTAATTTTTATATGCATTAATTTTTGTTACTATTGGTTCAATTGTTTTTGTTCTACAAATTACAAAATGGTATACTTAATCGAATAATTTAATGGATTAAATAATGATGGTTTTTTTTTTCGATTAAAAAACTTAAATTTTTCTAACAAGTTACCTTGTTGTTTAAAATTATCTAGTGATTACGATTTGATTCATACGGATTCAGAGACATTTTAAAATTTTAAAATTTACTGAAGTAAACAAGCTCTTGTCAAGTTTGCTATTAGGAACTCTTAATCCATTAATTTATTCGTATCATCTATTGCTTTTCTATACGTCTAAATCACACATAAACTGTATGGAAATAATCTATTACATTTTATATTCGATTTCTTTTTAAGCAATACATCCGTAAACAGACATATATAAATGATAGATTTTATTCGAATTAAAATTTAAAATAAAAACAATGATTCCATTAAAGAAAAGTTAATTCGTCTTATTATTCTTGGATCAACCGACTTCCAACAACAATATTATTTCACATTAGCCCTATTATATATTTCTTCTAATTAAACATCTTTACGAAGCACAGAATTTTTAACGACATAATTTATGTAGTTTAATTTGTTAAGAAGTTACTTTTTCTAAGGACTGCAATTGACTATTTCCTAGGAAGAACAGAACGAGTTAGACATAATTTTTTTTCAGCAAAGTCACACTCAGACAATTAATACCTGTATTCAAACCAAATGAGAAAGCTGAATCGAACTCAAAGCAAAAGCATTAAAACATTTTTAACAAAAAGCTTCCACAGCAAACAAATTGTCTTTCTACATTTGGTTGGTTGTTTGTCAATTCGAAATGTAACTGTAAACGGTTAAAGCCCTAATGTTATTGTTTGGAGGTTCTTTTAAGCTTTCTCATTTGGTTTAAAGAATTTAAGGAGTAAGACGTTTTTCTAAAAAGGCGCAGCAAAATGCGCATAATAATAGTACAATATCTATCGTCGTTGTTAAGTCCTCTTTTATTGCGGACAACTTTGTTTGGAAAGTTTCTAAAATAGTCTTATACTTATCGTCCGACCATCATCTGAATCTAGTTCTACTAGGAATTTTGACTGAGGAGCAACTGTCCCCATATCTTCATTTTCATAGTAAAAGTCTGTGTCATCTTCACAAACAATATATAAAAAAAATTTTAAGCTTTCGTGTTTTCGTCCAGATTCTGTTTGGCAAACTAGAATTGATGGCTTTTTGAAGTTTTGTAGGAATTATATCGAAGTCAAAAGATAAATTATTATTAATTGAGAACTACTTGTGGAATGTAGGAGTGTTGAAGAATGTTCTGCTCCGATGTTTTGTTTTGAAATTGCTCAATATGTGAATAAGCAGACTTATTAACATTACGAATATACCACATCAAATTCGTCATATTTCTAGTAGACTTAACATTCTTTTGACACAACTTAAGTGTCTTCAGAAACGCCAAAAATATAAGGAAGTCATACTTCTGGGAACATTGATTTTCCGTTAGTTGAGATAAGCTGACGACATAAAGTAGAGAAGGATCATTTCTTGGTTGAGTCGATCTCATAGTTTTGTATGGCGAAACACGTTGATCCATGAACGAGAAAGCGAACCACATCTGTGGCAAACCCCATGAAAGTAGTTGTTAATAATGACCTTTAACATGGGCTACAAAGTATTTGTATTCAGTTTGTTATTTTGATGCATCGAATCATTGATGCTTTTTCGATGTTGAAAGAATAAAAACACATTGTGGATGTAAGTTGTCCACCACTATGGGTAGGGTTATCGTCGTCTCATATACCAAAAGTTTGTTTGTTTGTTAAGATGACCATTCATTCAAAAGTAAGCTGCCCGGCGCTAAGAATCGGGCTGCTCTAAACGCTCTGAAGTCTATTCACACAACAAACAGCTTAAGACTATTAACTTTAAGCTGCGGGGCGTTTGGATGTTGCACGGCTGCCGGCGCAAGCTCTGTAACAGAATTAATCGCATTATGGTCTTGTGCATGGAAATCGACAGCATGAGGCTCTCCTGCTTCCTTGCGCAGACGTTTGCCAACTAATTGTTTACCGAACCGGCCCTCTCGAATACTCCCGAATTTGCCACTAAGCGTTGGCAAGGCCTTTGTTGATTTGGCATCAGAGGCTGAATTATAACCGATTTAACAGACCCTGCCAAAGCAATATATCAACCACAGACTTTCAAGGTCGACCCGTTCTTATTAAAACCCCCTACACGAATTATTTAAATAATAAATTCTTAATGTTGGAAGTATCATAATTCTTGAAGTCATAATTCCATTTTTACAGAGTACGTATAACAACAATTGTTTTAACACTAAACAAATTTAAGATCTTCATTTATTTAACAGTCTGTTAAATTTAACATTCTGTTCAATCAAACTTTCTGTTACATTTAACAAATTTTTTTGCAGTTCAAACAAGACTGTGGTTTAAAGTTGCACGTCTTAAGTTTGATCAAACATGTTCGTTGATCCGCTAACTGTTGTTGTAGTAGATTTTATTTTCTTCTCTTTGCCTTTACAAATTTTCATACGTAAATAAGCCTGTGTTGCTGGTGGTGGTTTTTGTTTATATTTTTCCTTCATTCCGTGTTCAATAATTTTTGTTATTTTTTTCTCTTTTTATACAACCTTTGCTTTTTTTTTGTAAGTTAAAGTTGTTGTTATTGTTTTAAAGTATTTTAAATTCATTTTGTTTTCATTGTGTAGCTGTTAATGTTGTTGGTGTTGTTGTTATTGGTGGTGCTGCTAGTTGTTGAATATTTCTAAAACAATTTTGCTCTGTTTTGGTTGGCTGTTTGCTTTGAAATTATAATTTTCTCGGTTGGTGTTGCATTTGTTATTGCTTTTATTTAGATATGTTTTTATTTGTTTGATATTGGTGTAGTGTTAGTTTGTTTTTGGTGGTGGTTTTGGTGCTAGTAGTTGCTTTTGTTACACACAATACAGTTATGTTGGCATATAAAATGCGTTTTGTTGTTGTTTTAATATAAACATCTATACATAGATACGTATGGATGTGCATGGATTTGTGTTTGTGTGTGTTAATAAATGTGTTGGCTCCAAGTTAGAGCACAGCACTCTAACGAGGAGGAGTTTATATGGAATTTTTTTTTTTTTTGGATTTTACTTTATTATTTTTTGCTAAAACTAGTGTAAATATTGTCTTTGACTACTCTTATTTGTATGGTGTGTGTTAAAATCTGTTTAAAACACGTTTTTGTTTTCTTGATTTTAAATTTTCATTTCGGTGTTTGTGTAAAATAAAAGACTTAAGACACGTACGTTTTTCTGAGATTTTCAACAAATTTTTAAATAAATTTCGACATTATTTTCTTTAATAAATTAAAGAAAATATAATAAATTAAAGAAAATAATGGTGTCTGGTATTACAAATTACTTCAGATTATGTACTTTGAATAAAAATTCACGGGCATAAAAAAATTGGTTTATACTTTTTTAAAGTCAGGGGTGGGTGCATAGGATTTCGTATAGTAAATTTTATAATTAGAGCACAGGATTGCAGATGTTAAAATAATTATGCCCATAAAAAAATATAAATTAATAAAGGAATCCGCAAAATAGTTTGAAGATGTGCACAATGGAAGTTATACCTATGCGATAAACATTTTTACTAATACACGCTTTTAACTGTGATTTTTTACTAATAACCTTTGTTTTATTAGTTATTGCTGGCAAATTCTATTCAGTGCTTTTTACATGGTTCTAAAAAGTTTCGGGAAAATACAAACGACTTCAGATGTATTGGACTAAAAAACACTGCAACTGCGTCATTTATTTAAACATTTATTCACATTTCCATTGTTGTGGAAATCTGCCAAGAATGTTCCCATAAAGAAGAAAGGTGGTTCAGTTAGTAATGTTGAGTTTTCTGTATTGCCGATTATGTCTAAAATAGTTGAACATTTAATAAAAAATTAGCTTTTGATGATTATTGATGGCAATCATTGTTGCACGATTGTTAGTCTGGATTTCGGTGCAGTGCTACTACTTGCCTCATATTTTTATTTTATCATAAAATAATGAAACTTGAAACATAAGGCCTCTACATACATATTATATATTTCTAAGAAGAACCCATCGGGTTATATTCTGAATTATTTTTTAATGACTTTCTAGTCGACGTAATATTCCTCAAGAAGTAGAATTTTGGAACGAATCCCTTGTCAAGTCCCTTGTCAAGTCCCTTGTCAAGTTTGGTTTGGAGACAAACCGGTTTCGGCTATGTGCCATCTTCTGAAAAGAGAACGAAAAATGACACTGAAAATGACAAGGGATGAAAGAAATTCGTTCCAAAATTCTACATCAAAATACCCTGTCGGAATTAAGAATTCTTTAAGAATCAAGAGTTCCTTAAGAACCTATAGATTTTATGTGGCGGCCGTTGTATTCAATAAGTTAAACATATTTTCTTTTCCAGTGTTGATATAAACAATTTACCTTATCTAAACAAATAAAATCATTTTTCCTTGTGGCTTAAAATATAAAAAAAAAACCGTTTGTGAACTCCTGCCTAAATAAAAATTCTCTCCATCAATATTATTCCAATTGCAATTCCAAATAAAAAATCTTAACCATATTTTATGCTTAAAACGATCTAGATTGCTTAAAACCTCTCTATGCTTACATGATGATTTCAATTGTGTTTACTTCCTTAAATCAAACCGCATAAAAGAAAGAACGACAAACAAACAAACAGAAAAAAATTCAAAAATCATTTTAAATCAAAAACAATTTTCAATTTTATTTCAGGCACATGTCAATGTTAAAGTATCAGATATTTTACACAAAATGTCAGCTCATATTGCATCTTCAGTAGTCGGTTTGTGTAGCGTAGCATATACACACACACACACACACACACATACGTCCGTCCGTCTGTCTAACCAACCAACCAAACATACAACTTTACATTGTCCTCAACTTTAGGCTCATGTATTTGTAAGATTGGCCTTTTTTATTTTTGTATTGATTTTATTTGTGTGTAGATATCTACACACATTTATAACAATTTCAATTGATTGTCATACAATCAACATATGAATTATTCAATTGCAACAAAAACAACAACAACATTAGTAGCAGCAACAAAGTGCAATTGCAGCAACAACTTAACAAATATCATCAGTACTCGTACTTGTGGCATGAGTTAACATAAAACTTGCGTATTTTGTTGTTATTTTTATAGCATTTTTTTCCTATAATTTTTTTTATTTTTATTTATTTTTTTAAGTTATGAAATGGCTAAAGCATGATTACAATTGTTTATAAAATATTGAATTGAAGAAATATTCTCGTACAAATGATAAAGTCGTGAGAGGATTTTTTTTTTATTAAAATTAAATCTATAAAATTGTTACTAGAATAGAGTGAACAATATTGTGAAATATTTAAGGTGGGGAGGGAGAAAGAAAACACAGCAAAGGACTTAGAAAACGAAATGTGTTTGCAGTTAAGGTTTTTGTTTAGTGTGCAACACAATTGTGTATTTTTATAATTTCTTAAAATTATTTCCGTCATAAAAAATCCTTAACACAATTTTTTTGAATTCCCCATAAATTTTTTATTCAAAATATTTGACTTCTTTTTTTTGTTATTAATTTCAACAGAAATTTTTTTTTAAGAAATGCTCCGCATTTATTTTATTTTCACCGCAATATTTTTTTAGTTTGCACCAAGATTTTGTTTTTCATGAAAGCTTTTTATCATGATAATTAAAAAAAGAATGTCGTTGCAATACGAAACATAATTCAAAATTTTTTAAAGAAATTTTCCAACACAATACTTAAAATAAAATTAAGATTTAAAAAAAAATCGCTACAATAATAAAAAGTCGACATATGTTTGTTTAAAAAAGAACAATTTGTCCCACTTTTTACATTTATTTTCTTAACAAAAGTTGTCCCAAAATGCACAGATTTATATGCAATTAACCGAAAAATCATATATCCGATACTCTGTTAATTACTTCAATGACTCCATTAACCGAAACTTGATCTAGAAACTCTATTTATGGGGGCTTAGGAACATTTACTTGTTATTTTGCATTTAAACTTGCGTGTTTCCTTAAGGCGCCCATATACTTCGACCTCTTGTTAATGGAGATGTGCGCGAACATTTAACAATTTGTGTTTTTTAATTTACTGCGAACCATAAAGTCCCGTGGTAGCAAGCAATTTTTAATACGATTTATTGAAATTTAAAAACAGGAAAAAGCCAGTCAAATGTCTACTTGCTTTTTCTTTTTTTTTTTGCATACATAAATCAAATCGAAGGACAAATGCGGTGTCCGCTTTGCAAATGTTTACTAGCTGAGGTTTCAGTTTAGTGTGAACGTGTGTGGAGAATTGATTCGCGAACAAATTGCTCGCACAAATCATAAGTCTTTGAAAGGCTTTATTTCGCACCACAAATGTCTGCAAACTACTAAACAAAAGTTTCGGAAAGTCAAAACAAATGAATTGAAGAGCCTAGTTATATAAAATACTTTGGAGAATATTTCATTTTTGAAGAAAAGCCATTCCATTGAAAATTAACCGGCGTTTTTGCGTATGACTCCCAAAATTTGTTTTAATTTTATGAGTCAATTACAAGGGCAGCTCGAGTAAACGGAACTCATTTAAGCGGGAAGTTCCCTACATACTTTATACTAGGAAAATTTTACTTTTTTGTTATCAATTATCCCTAACTATCCCTACAAATATCAAAAATAAAGAATTACACAATTTTTAAAATTTACCAACAAATTTTTTATGGAAAATTTTTTTAAATAAGCTATAATGTTTTTAATAAATTTTCTACAATATTTATTTCCCTACAAATTTTTTTTCGTACAAAAATGAAAATTGAAAATTTTTTTCCTATAATTGTTTTTTTAAATTTTGCTACAAATGTTTTTCTTTAAAATATTTCACTATCTCTTTTCTTTTCTAAAAAATCTTATGCAATTGTTTTTCCAAAAAATGTATCCACAAATTTTTTTATAAAAAAAAATTATCTACAAATGTTTTTCTACAAAAATTTTCTTTACAAAATTTTTCCAAAAAAAATTTTCCACAAAAAAGTTTTCTAAAAAAAATGTTCCTTTTCTAAAAAATTTGTCGATAATTGTTTTAGGAATATTTCCTACTAATTCTTTTCTAAAAAATTTTCTCTGCAAATAGTTTTGCCTACAAATTATTTTTTTTTTTTAAATACGATTAAAATTAATTTTTTAACAAAATCTGTAAAAAAAATTTTCGAACAAAAATTTCACTAGAAACTTTTTTCTAAAAATATTTAATAATTTTTTTATTCAAATAAAGTTTTGTCTTTAATTTTTTTGTTTTACATTTTAATTAAAATTATTGCGGAAAACAATTTCTCTGTAATTTTTTTTCTAAAAATCTTTCTCCAAATTTTTTTTAATATTTTTCTGCAACTTCATCTTCATCTCCAAAAAATTGCATTACAAATTATTGTGCTAAAAAAATTATTGACAGAAATACTCTTCCAATAAAATTTTTTGTAAAATTCGTGCTCTAAATTAAATTTTTTTCTAGTCCTAAGTCCTTTAATAAAATAATGGTTTTTGTTATATTTGATCTTTCGCTAGGCCTTTGCGTAGCATTATCAGGCAGTAAATTATATTAATTCCATTTAAAACCCAGGTCTTCAAATTAGTTGATTAAAAATATTTTTTAAACATTGTCTCTTAATTTTATTTTGTTAACAAAATTTCTCTGAAATTTTTTTTTTTCTTTAAAGAAAGTTCTTTCTTTACTATTCTTTCTCTAAAGAATTTCGCTGAATTTTTCTCTAAAAGAAATTTTTCTACAATTTTTTTTCAAAAAAATTTTAATAAAAGGTACAACCTTATATTTCTTTTAATATTTATTTTATTTTGTTTCTTTAACAAAAGTCTTTTACTCCAATTACAAGTTATTCCCACAAATATTGTGGAAATTTAAAACAAAGTCCTTTGCTATGATACTGCATTCTTAACCTTTTTCATATGATTTTAGCACATTGAATCGATTATTTAAGACTCCCTGCCTTAAGATTTCAATTGTCTATAAACTCTTATTTGCAAGATCAACATCAAAAACAATCATTTATCAAATTGCCCTTAAGGTAAGAAACACAACTTTGCAATATTTTTCTTTTATTTATGTCTGATCCTGCAGCAAAGAAACACAAAGGAACCAGATCACTTAATAATAAATGATTTAAATATGTTAAATACTTAATAACAATAACAATTATTTCCATTAAGTGATCTGCTTAAAGGATACACGAACTTTTAGGGGATGTTTCAGCAGCGAAAGGATGAATGGTAAATTAATGAACTGCAAAAACAAACAAAAAAAGTAGACGCCGATCAAACACTTAATAAAAGTGTCAGCACTTGTGGAAATTGTACAAGATAAAAGTTAAACTTTTTTTATTTAAATAGTATGAGTGTGTTGTTGTTGTTGTTAATTTAATTTGTGCATTGTCACATGCAGCCTAAATACGAAATTTCTTTCTCAAATTGCTCCCTTTTATGCTTTTGATAAGAAATTCTTGACTTTGGCCATTCTGTGCTCAAATTCGTTCATTTATCATATTTAGTTGTGTGTATGTTTTGTTGTTGTACATCCACAAACTAGTCAGTCAAATTTGCATATTTGCATCATCTTGAAAATCGGTTCTTGAAAATGACAAAACAATTTGTTATGCTTAAACATCTTGTTGTTGGTTGTTGTTTTGGTTTTTTAGAATACTTCTCTTCTTTTCAATTCTTGTGTTAAGTAGATTTTGTGTAGTCTTTTTTTAACCCGTTTCCAGAAATCTGTTCTTAATGTGTTTACGTGCTTTCTTTAGATTTCATGGGATAGTTTTGCTGGCTTGTTTTAGGTTTGCCTCTTGTGTTGATTTTGGTTTCTTTCCATTCGGTGTCTTGTTTATTCGGTTTGTGTTTGTTTGTAGGTTCTGGAGACACATTTAGAAATCTGCATAAATGGATTTGACTTTTTTTCTTCTTTCTTTCTTTGGGATGGTGATAAAATTTATTTATTGTTAATAAGCTTGACGAATGCCTGTCAAGGACTCTTTTGAATAGTTTTTCTTATTCTTATCTATGAGAGCATTTGTTTCTTATAACGGAAATTATTAAATTAACTGTAAGTTAAAGAAAGTCACATATGCAATTTTAGCTTTAAAAGTGCTAAATGTGAAAACTTTTAGCATTTAACCAACACTAAGTAATATTTCCATTGGGGCATTAGAGACCGAACACTTGAATTCATGGGGAATACACGTTTGAATTATCAATAATGGAATTGTAGAAAATATGTTCACATCCTAAGGTATTGTGGTTGATTCTTTCAGTAGCTTCTCTGGGCGTGTAGTTAAGCCTGTCTTGACCTCTTAATTTTATACTCCAGTTAATCATTTCGCTGTCTCAATATAATAGTTTCCTCTCTGTCTGTTTATCCTGCATCCGCGTCTGCCGCCGTCATCACATGTGTTTTTCGAATTTGTATTTGACTCTAGCTTCTCGCGCTGTGTTTCAATAGACATTGTCTTGCTCAAACCTTGCGCGAATCAGATTCATTTGGGTAAACTCAACAGTTGGAAGCGATATAACGACGTCATTGTGCTAAATTATTGATCACTATTTTAAAAATTGTTTAGGAAGACCTGTTTAAGCTTTACGCAGTGTTTATGCAGTATTGTACACTCCATTTGTATAAATCGCAAATCTTTAACAATGATAAGCACTCAGCGTCTCTCGTATGAGTATTAACATGATCAACGTCCGCACGAGTCCTGAGACGCTGGGTGTATTAAAATACAACTGCCTATACACACTTGTATTGGCAGCAGTTGAAAACCGTGGATCCTGATCCCACCTCTTACTGAGGAGTTCGCACCCTCCAATGGTCGCAATACAACGCCTCACTGATTCTGTGAATCACAGCGACCACCTGCTCTTTCAAAAGAGCCTGACTAGCAACCAGTCGACTGGCGTCGTAGGAGTTACTGGTTCCCGGGGTTCTATATCGTTTATATCGTTACTTATCGAACTTAGAAAGCCAGTTTCAGGCTCCAGACAATCCTCGCTGACTGGTTCCCCAATTCCCCCGGTAACAATACATGAACACATGCCTTCGGGGACAAGTTTCATCTAACAATGTGCCATCCGATAAGTTTGTCTGCCATCTGGTGCATGTCATGGTGAATGTCTGCCCTGGTCTGCGTCCGCTAATTTCTTCTAAGTCATATTCGATGTAGATTCATTTGTAATCATCTTACTAACCTCGGTCTTGCAGAGTTATAAGAAGCACATCGTTTCTTTTAAATCCGGAAGCCTTCGCATCTACTTCTTGCAGTTCTTCAGCTTTAATTGGCACTCTCTTGGCTTGTTTAGTTTCAATCACTCCAAAAGCGTCCTGGCAACCCACACGGTCGAGCAGCTCTTAATCGCTTTTCTGCAATTAAATACTTTAAAATATTTAAACATTTTCGTGAATGAAATTTAGAAAAATAAATATTTTTGGGGCAGCTTTACAAGCAAGTCTTTGTCTGTCCACGTACAGAGTATTTCGAATTATCGAATTTTATTGCCCAAAACTTTGTGTTTCTAACACAATATCAAAATTAGCAAATGATATGTTATCGCCTAAGAAAGCCTTTGTTTGAGCATCATTAGGGGCGAAGAACATGGGTCATATATAAATATATAGCATTATATAATATAAAATAAAAACAAAACAAAAAACAGGAAAGCGCTTCTCTGTCGTTTCAAGACCACACAAAATATGACACAATCGAAATCAAAATCAAGTTTTTGTTGACGGCTACATTCGGTTGGTGTTTTGTTCATCCCTAAATTTCTTCTGTAGGGCCAAATACCTGAAGTTGTTTTCACCAGCACAACGGATTGACTCTCACATTCAATCTTTTACACGATTCTATATGACAAAAAACAGGACTTCCTAAGATTTCCTGCTTTGGGGAAAACGTTTTAAGAATTACATGAGATTTTTGGGAATAATCTATCAATTCCGAACTCAACCTATAAGTAAAATTTTCAATATTGGAAGATGCTTTGGAACACGTGTACTTCCAGAAATGAATTCACCTTTGGAAGGAAAAAAATGAATGTCGTATGAATGTCGCTAAATAATTAAACAGGTTTCGATTACTTGAAAAATTACAGGTACTTCGTGGAGAATTATGATGACCGTAGTAAGAATTATGATATCAGTGCATTGAGTTTACTCTACAGTTAAATATCCTTAATACTAAAAGATGCTTTAATTTAATTAAAACTTTGGTTGCAAAAGAAAGTCAAATGTGAAGAAATTATAAAAAGAAATCATACTCAAAAATATTTCTTTTACTCTCCTGGCGAGAACTAAGTTACACAAGCATAAATTCCTTAATCCGAAAAAGCTAAGCTAGTGAACAAACGAAAGAAAAAGAAAATATAAATACTAAAATCTCCCCATATAACAATTTTATTTTCTAACGAATTAAATTAAATCATTTCATCAAGTTGTACGTCGTCATATGTACATAAATGTCCCCCCGTGTTGGTTGGCTTATGACTCGTTTTGAGGAGCGAGTGAGTGAATGAGTATATTGCGCTACATTCCTCGAATTCACAAAGTGTAAGAAATTAATAAAATAAAGCACTTGGCATTTATGTGTCTTCACATATCACATCTAAATGACTGACTGAATGACTATCTAAAGCGCTCACTCACACTGGCTTGTAAATATTCAAACTTAGAGATGAGATGTGAGATATGAAATGAGATGAAATGATTTGTGCTTTAAGGCTTAATAAATGCTCACACACACACACACAGGCATACTTGGTTATAATTTTGGCGGGCGGTGGGAAAAGTGGCCACAAAATCTTTTAATGTATTTTTTTTTTTATTTCTACAACTAGAAATTGTGATGATGATGATTTCATTTTAATAACACCCTGTCTTCACAAAAGCTACAGCTAACAACTATTCTACTCTACTCTACTTTACTTTACATACGGCTATTAAACATCAAAATGAGTGGACAGACGGCAAGACAGTTGGAATTATAGTTGAAGTATGTCCTCATATTATTCGCATTCGTAACTGGGAAGCTTTAAATGCTAAAATTCATGGTAATATATCAGTCAACTTAAGAGTTTATTTCTGCTATTCTGGCATAGACGTAGACATAATACTCTCTAACTCTAGTCGACACTCCAACTCAGCTCACTTCATGTCCAACTAAAATCCTCTTCTTAACCAATCAAGTCCAGCTACAGCAGCCGCAGCCGCTGCTAGACAAACGATCATCAAGGAAGACTGATTTTAATGTTAGTGGCCATAGTTTCTTTTATTTATTTTCTTCTTTCTTTATATTGTCTCTATCTTCGGACCAGACCAGTACGGAGTGTAAGATTATTCAGTTAAATCTAAGCAATTTTTGTTATGATTTTAATTAAGTTTACGAATTATGATTGCTTGGATTGTAAATGTTTGTACTACATGAGTGTATATGTGTTTAAAAATAAATTTATTAGGTCAGAGGAAAAGTGTTGTAGAAGAAAAATTTTAGTACTAAAAAGTATTGAGGGTACTGCGTTTGAGGCAGTAGGAGACCGCCGAATCGTTTGAATCCAAACGATTTGCTTCTGTGTTGAAACAAGTGTGTTCAACAGCCAAGGTAAAAGCGGCACCAAAAATGCTGCCGATTTCCCTATTCAAACAAAAATTCAGGTCTGCCAAGGTAATGCTTTTGCTAAAGTCGAGTGCACCCAATCCCTTTACCACCACCTCTGGGTATCGTCTCGCATGCAGGTTTGTTATATGAATCATGATTTTGGCCCTTGCTTTGCAAGAATTTAATTTACGGTCACAGTAATAATTCTTCGCAGGTTAACCACTAACAGTCAATCAAGGTTTTATCAACCCTGATGGCACCAGTTGTGTTAGTCACTGATCAAAGCTCAGTAGGCCTTTGACGCCTCAGAATTAATTAATTCCCCTTCAATATTTAGCTGATACACTCGGTGGAGATTGTCAAGAACCCACAGTTCCGGGCCTGAGGTCGCTTAATGAAACAGTAAGTGCAGAATCATGTGCCATGCCAGTCTACCGAACTTGTAGCAAAACCGTAGACTAAGGCCCCTGCATTAGACTCGAGCTGCTTTGCCAAAAGAGTCAGCTAAAGCTACTTTTTTCGGAAGAGTCATGCGAGGCCGCTTTGACAAAACAGTGAGTTGTAGCTATTGCTTTAAACTGTATTAAGCGCTAGGCCGAAATTTTTCTGTCCTCAACAGGTAGAGTTGCAATAAAATATAGAGCTTTATCCCTATTGTATCAATATACATGATGGGTCGGTGGCCTCATGAATGATAAAAATGGCAATGTTATAGTCAATGAAGCAGGGTACTATGCGATATTTACCACATTTTTTTTTTGCCCAAAACGGAAGAATTGGACTTGGTTGGCAGTAGCGTCAACAAAACGGTGCCAGACGGCACGCGATACCGTGACATATTGAGAAGCGAGCAAATATTTCCATGTTTTGGCGGAGTCCATTGATCGCCAAGTTCATGCGTTTTGACACCACTAGTCTAGTGGGGATACGTGACGAAGGACAAGACATGGAAGACAACATCACTGCTGCCATTGGTGAGACATCGGCCGAAATACTGGGAAAAGTATGCCGAAATTGAAGCTTACGGATGGATCACCTATAGCGTAACCGCGGGCAACATTTACAACAAATGAATATTTTATTTACTTTTGCAAATCTTCTGTGTTTGTCTATCTAATTTTCAAAACCCAAAGGGTTCAAATATCACCAGACCTACTAGGCACCCTCTTGCCTGATTGCCTAGATTCGAGCTTAACTTTTATACAACTTATGATAAAAAAAAAAGTAATTTTGTTTTCAACGAAATTCCTCATTTACCCAACCTATTATAAATGTCATGTTCATGTTCACATGTATTTGTAACTAAAGTGAACTCGTTTTGATAATGTTACAGGTTGCATGCCATTTGAATGCTTAACTTTGTGGCTGAATGATTTGCAAGCTGGCTAACTGACTGGCAGGCAGGCAGGCTGGCTGGCTGGCTATTTCTATTTTATTACCATAAGCTGTTGCTTTTAATACACCACTGACAGTGATGAGTTGTTGCATTAATGTTGATGGTTTCTAACAATTTATTAGAGCACGCATGCGTGTATCGTTAAAAATAACTGCAACAATGCAACAGCCTTGTACGTGTACTATAACACTTGTAATTGTTTCTAAAGAGCATTGCTATAATCTAGATTTAAAAAAAATTATAAAGTAAATAAAATTATAATTTTTCTGATGTTAGTTGCGCACATGTTAAGAAAAGAATTAACTTGATAGTTTTTATTTCTGTTATCACTTTAACTATTATTGGGTTTCGTAGAATCTTCGTGCAAGTAAGTAACGAAGGAAGCACACTTTTGAAACGGGTTGTCCAATGTAGCGTATGGTATCCCGACAATAATAAGTGTTAAATATTCTGGGTTGTCCACAAAGACAAGGCACTTCTTATGACTCAGTGCCCAAAGGTCTGATAAATTCCTCCCCATAGGTGCCCTGTTTGACTGGTGGTTCGGCAATAAGTGCCAACTTATTAAAACCAAATTCAACTCTTGCAATTCGACTGAACAAAACTCGAATTTATTGAATTTATTGAATGATAAATTTAATCATTATTGAATTATAAAGTGAATCAATGTGAATCGATTGGCGAGTCTTGCAATATCTCTGGTTGAACTACCTCAACTCACGTCTTCTGGCTTTCAGATCATAAAGAGCTATAAAAGAACTTTCAACATGTCTACACTGGAAGAATAAACTTGCAGTAAATTATCAAATATAGTGTTTCATATTAGGGACAGGTGGATTATTTCTTTGGAAAGTTTGTGAACTCTTCTTGTTTTCCCCCTTTTTCATAAAAATGCAAATCGCTATTGCAAATAGCAGCGTGAATCGTTCTCAAGGGTTTATGCTAACAAGTCATAACTGACCGTGACCTAGAGCTGAACGTAACCCTTGACGCCGCTCAAAGTTAGCCTGACGTTTAACAAAAATTTTAAATTGCGCCTTAAGTCTTTAACTTTGAGAATTAACGATTTTTTTTAAATGATTTACACAAGTAAATTTTCTATTATTTTATTAAAAGAAAAAACCTACATTTTGAAGGCTGTTTATTTTCACCCTGCTAGTTTTTAGAACTTGTTCAAATTGCTTTTAAAACTTCTCTCCTCTCGAGACAACGGACAGGAATATGTAGCTACATTTGCTTTAAATTATTTATTTATAAAAAATTTTAATACCTTTACAAAATGACCACTTTAATAACCAACCCACTCGTTGCAGACTTCTGCAGTCTTATTGGTTAAAAATTTGAAATGATAGTTACACAAAAAATAAATATTGGAGACAAATACAAAACTGCACAAAAATATATTAAAAACCCACATTGAATAAAACAGGTGCATGCATTAAATTGTTAGAAAGAAACAAGTCTTCATTAATATTAAAAATGCAACTGGCAGCCAATACAAAAGTCAAAAGCAAGAAACTGAAACAGCAAACCGAAAAGAGTATAACCCAAACACCAGTTTTAAACAAACAAATTGGACAGTTTCAATTTGCAAATGAAACACAAGAGTCAGCGATCAATTGTCGATGGATGCAACTGCAGAGAAGTGTATAAAACCCTACACCAAATGAATTCAGTATTCTAAAAGACCAGGATTAACTGAACAAACTACTTGTAAGTGACGAGCTCTGCTATGAAATTCATGGATATTCCATGTAGTCACTTTGGCAAAGATCATTATTCTTTAATACTTTCGCATTTTGAAGAGAATCAGATCACAGTTATAAAAGAGACCAGCTAACAAAACCCTGATAATGCATCGACCCGCATTGTGGTTTTTGGGCTCATCAGACAAGCTCGATTTCGATTATTGTTGGTGTCGATGTCACATTTATAGACCTCCGCTAATGAAGGCTTTGATAATATTTAGGCCTAAAGACAGCAACAAGTGAAAGATAATACATGAAAAACTCGTTTCTTTTGGCACAAGCTAAGCTCTAAAACTTGTCTCCTGCCAAAAATATTACGCATAACACTCTGCATCAATACGAAAGAGACCCTGAGATTAGAAGCGTCTCTAACATGCGAGCGACTACTTTCAAATTTTCTGATCTTACCGCAAATCACAGGGGCACATGGATACCTTGAGTGTAAATTATTGTCACCTTTGCTTTAAACTTCCATTTGTACGTTTGTCTTTTTAACATTGTCTAACCTTCTTAGGCTGCCAATTGTGTCTTGAGAGGAGAACGTCTTAAATTGGGACAGTCGTGGATGCAGCTCAAGTTTTTCAAGGGCGTGAAGTTTTTTAAGGAAACAAACAAACAGGAACAACCCCAGAGACGCAGTAAAGACACACAAACCATGTTGCAAAGGTGGCCAAGACTTGACTGGAAATACTAAAGTTATCCGGACCTGACTGGCCTGGTCTGTGGATCTCAGGAGAAATTTGAATTACCCCGGAATCTCCTCGAAACAGGTGACATTCGTGATCTTCCGAAAACATTCACTCTGTATAAATTTAACCAGTTTTTTTACACTAAAACTTTTCATTTTAAAAAACTCATCCAAGGCGTAAATGTGCATCTTTTTATTCATATCAAAAGGCATATCAAACTGATGATACCACCATCTACTTTAAATACCATTGCAGTTTTTTTGTTCTTTTACAAGACTTGTTGGCTTTAAAACTGACAAATACAATGGACATTTTTGTAAATAAAATATCAAAGAAAAACTAATTCAATGCTTTGAATAAACATGGCAAATATTTACAAATGTTGGCTAAATCCAACGCATAGAAAACCAACAGAAAGAGACAAAATATTGCAAAAAACAACAAACTAAAATCTAGCAAACTATTAACACAATGATTGACAGCTCAAAAGGAGTTGCTTGTTTTTAAAGTCTCTTTTATATTTTGCTGCGTTACTTTACAAAGTGACAGAGCTGATGTTTTAAAGAAAAAAAAAAACGAATGCAGAAGATGCTATAAAACTGTTAACGTTATTGAACAAAATTGAAAATGTTGACAACTTTTAACGTATTTCGCTTTTTTAAGGCTTTTTAAGTTAAAAAATGAAAAGAGAACAAAAAAAATATGCCAAATGTTCTTTGTTTTTGGGATTTTCAAAATGGTATGTTGTCTTTGAAAAGACATCACGTGCTTATCATGAAACTACACCGAACCACACAGCAACGGGAGGTCAAATATGTATAGAAGTCAAACGAAAACAGAAAAGACATCTAAACATCTCAAACACAAAAACAGTTTGGTTGTCTGTCCTTTCATTTCTTGTGGCTAATAGAAAGTTGTAGATGGTGTTGTTGCGTATAAAATTTTGATAAGTTTTTCAAAAAAAAAAAAAAAAAATTAAAAGAAACGCACCTACTACGAATGTATTTAAGAAATTTCTGAGTTGGCTTTATTTTATTATTTATTTGTTTTTTTTTCTGTTATAGATGAATGTGTTTGCCAATCCCTTAATGTTATACATTCATAACTTTAGCACTTAAACTCATTTCGAGATTTTTGCGTTGTGATGTCATGCGCCTAAAATTTGTATCTCTTTTGCATACTTTCTTGTTGGCTGTACTTTTGATACTTTATTTTCAGTAAGAAATATTCAAAATGATTCAGTTTCTTTTGTTTGTGGTGTGCGTTGTTGTTATAACGAAAAAGAAAAAATGTATAACGCGTGCCTTAATTTGTTTAAGCAGGGTATCATCATTATTATAACAATGAGGGCGCTATATAGATTAGAAGGCATTGTTGGTGCAACGTTTTCTAAGGAAAACTAATATTATGTTTTGTTGCCTTTTCCTAGTTTGCGAATAATTAAAACAAAAATTTCGAATATAAGTTGCTAATTTCTAGGTTTGTTTCTTGAGTCTTTTGTTTTGAAATTGAATAACGTTTTTAAACATTTCAATTATTGATTTAAAATGTTACAATTTTATATTGTTTTTTAAGTAAAAAATATGCTTAATTTATAACTTGGATATTTTTTATTAATAAATATCTTTTAAATGAAATAAATAATTATAGTATATAAAATATAAAATAAAAATTATTTATATTCATATTATTTTTCGATAAAATAAAATTAAATTCAAATTAATTAAAAATATTAATTGAGTTAAAAAAATTAATAATAGAATTTTTTAATAAAAAAATTATATGATTTAATTTGTATAGCTGAACTATTTAGTTATTATTATTTCAAACTTGATATATTTGAATTATATGTTATTCTTTATTGTTCTTTTTTTTTGGCAACAAACGCTTCTAACTGATGCAATTATTTATTTAATTGGATTTAATTCAATTCAATTTTTAATATGCTCAAAAATATATTTATTTTTTATTTATTAATTTCTCCTTTAGTTATTACCACATTAATAAAATAAATAAGTGAACCAACTAAGCAAATAATTGAAAAGATTATTTTATAAATTTAAAATTTTATTGAATAAAATATATTTCTTAAATTAACTAAATTAATTTTGTCATAGAGTTACAACTAAACTAATTTATTTAATTAATAAAATAATTTTTTCTTATTTTTTTAATTAGCAACAAAAGTTTTTAGTTGGTTCCATTATTTATTTAATTTTTTATCAATTAACTTTTTCATTTATTCTTGATTAATTCTTATGCACTTATTTCATGCAAAATATTAAATTTAATTCACTCAGTTTTATTCACTTAATGAAACATTAAACTATTTGATTTAACGAAATAAATTATTAAGCCGACTAAATGTGATAACTGAATTAAAAATTGAATTTCTTTAAAAAATTATTTATTAAAAAAAATTAATGAAATGTTCTTAAATTAATTACGCTACACACGGCATCACCATGTGCTGTTTCTTTCTACTAATTAGCGTCTTTTGCAAACATCATCTATTTTACCCTCAAAGTCATGAAAAATTCATATTTTTCGATAATTTTTCGTGCTCAACTAACAGAACATTTTTTTTTTTAAATTTAATTAATTTTTTAATTGATTTAGAAACAAAAAATTGAATACAATTAAAATGTCAATAAAAAATAACATTTAAGAAATAAAACGTTACTTTTTAAATTAAAAAAACTAACTGAACTAATTAAAAGTTTAATTGAGCTAAATAATTCAAACAATTAAAAACTTATTTCATCGTTTTTGTTAAATCCTTCGTTTTGGAATAATACATATATTTTCTTAAGTAGCGTTTCATAGCTTCACCGCTTACCCTACATTTCAAATTCTACATATTTCACAGTAAATTAGCTTTGGAATTTTTAGTAAGCTTTGTCGGCTTTACTAAGATTTGTTTGTTAGTTAAATCTTTTTCATTTAACAAAATTCTCTACCTCCAACAATACTCTTAAAAGAGCACCAGCTCACACATAATCAAGGTGAAAGATTTATGACAACAGATTAAATTGAATGAAAAATTAGAGCATTTAAGTAAAAAAAAAATTGATGTATAAATTAGGGATTTTGGGTGAAGTTTTTTAATGCAATCCGCACCAAACGAAAGCTGTAGGACTTATATTCCAGCCGTAAAAGCAGACGATAAATACAGAAGCGTAAAACATGGCCAAAAATTAAAAAAACCTAATTGCAAATTAAAAAGGTGTGGCGTATTTTTTATTGAGGGATGAAACCAAGGACTGTTGCTAACCATTTGTTGTAGTTTTGTAGACCAGAAGCGAAGTAATTTCTAAAACCCAACCAGGCTGGTGTTTAAATATAACTGCATTACGAAAACGCACAGGTCATTGATGAAAGACTACAGTTTGAATACAAACTCAGGCATTGTAAAACTAGCTTGCTTGACGACACGTAGCCAACACTTTGAGTGCTACTTCCTCGTTGCACTAGTTGGATTGAATGGCGGAATGGCTTCTAAATATATATAATTTTTCTACGATTCATAAGCTTATAACTGGGTCAACCCTTTCGGCTAAAGCTGGGGTATTTCATGTAAAATGTCTTACGCAATTATTCTCATAATTCATCCAACTTCTTACTATGTGTAGTAAACTTTATTTTAATAATTGCAAATATAATATTTATTTGTCTAACAAATTTCTATTTAAAATGTTACACTTTTAACCTTAGGGCTGTACAATTTTGTATTCAATTAACGTTGAGTGCTTTTTTTTAATTTTAATAGTTTCTTTTTGTAAGCAAGTGGCTGGACTTAAAGTCAAACTAAAATTTAAAAAAAAAACCTAGAGAAAATATAAAGAATTTTATTTCTTAGGAATGCAAATAAATTCATATTCACATACAAACACTTGAGGATATACACAAATTGTGTAATATAATCAGGCATGTTGTTTAGTTTTGCTGCATGTTGTTGAGGCATGTTGTAACGCAGAATTCAGACGTTTTCTTTTTCTTTTTATAATTTTTTTTATTTGATTTTTTTTTATAACAAATGCTATACATAAACTGAACATTAAATTACTTTTACCTTTAAGCTTACACTTGCAGACTCGGACTTAGATACGGACACTCACACAGGCTGGGATATTTGTTACTTGTTGTGAAATGCTAGAGTGCCGAAAAAAATTAGTGTGGGAAACAAAATTGAAGACAAAATATATATTCGATTCTTAAAGAAAAAACAGCGTCAGACGGACGGGCAGGTAGACAGGCAGATAGACATACATAGAACAAAGTGGGCCATGTAATATTTGGAATTATGAATTTTATTTTGTTTTTCATGTCTTGCGTTTCTCTAACTGCCAGGCCGCTACGGATGGTGTGTATGGAATTCTTTATTAACTGAAATTGTTTTATTGTGTTACTTTATGTAAAATTAAAAATTAAATTTAATTCATAGTGGGAAAAGAAATCATTAGACTTAAAGCATTTAACAAATGTGAGTAGGATATATTAAAGTACTTGTAGACCCTCATTATAAAGTCGTATTTATTTTGTAGTTTATCATATCTTGCCCTTGTGATAGATATACTACATATTATCGTGAGTATTCGGCTCTAGGGCCTAATCCAGATTTGATGTAGCATATAAGTTATTTTTATAAGTTTCATTTACCATCTTTTAAGTGGAAGAATTACTAGTTAAACAGAACGCCGATCCACCTGAAACTTTTGGGGAATTTTTAACAAAAACAAACAGTAATTCTAAAATTAGCGTATAAGAAAATGTTAAATTTAAACACAAAAATTATAATAACAAAAATTCTTAAGTGGAGCTTCACAGCATTAACAAACGGATGCTAAACCTTCGTCCAGTCCATAAAACTTTTGTTGTCATAAAAGTGCCTTTTTCCCCAATAAGACAAAGCTCGACGATATCTCTGACGCCAACCACAAGGGGGCACATTTATAAATTGTTGCTTATTAAAAACAAAAGACTTAAGACACATACAACAATTTTTTTTTTTAATTTTCTACAACCATTTGATGCAAATTTCTCTGCCAATATAATTTGTCTTCTATATAACATTAATTTTCCCATTTCTTCTTTCTTTTGCTGAAAAGGCAAATTTGTATTTCCTGCTGCCAAATAAGGTGGCATTGCTGGTCACACAATTTAAAATGACTTCTTTATTTTTTGTTTTTTTTTTTTTTGCTACTTTTAACAACTAAATCCTTCCATAATGTTTATTGTTTTACAAAAACTTTTTTGTATTATTTTCTTCATAAAACATTTTTCTACTTAATTTGCTTGAAGTTGTAGTTAAAGCTCTTTTGTAGTCTTCAGCTGGTCGGTCGTTGCAAGTGTGTGTAGGTTTATATTGGTTATTGAGTTAAAGTCTGTTGGAAATGAAAACAAATTGCAGAATTTATTGCTGCTCGTAAAGAATGGTGTAAAGTTATGTGCGTGAAAGTATTGGCTGCGACATAAATTATTACCATTAGATATAATAATTTCTTGCGCATATAGTACGAGTTCAAATACACATATATGCGGCCACTGTTGTATACTACTGCAAGATATAAAGAGCCAAGCAACATTTGGCTGCTAAGAAATAGTTTTTTTTATAATAAAAATTATTTAATACTGTGAAATTGCTGTTATGGCTGCAGTTTCAGTTTTATAAAGTAGTGCTCTTCTGCGTTAGCCGCAATGCCGGCGAGTTTTGAATGAGTCAACATCCAAAAATATTGTAACACTGAAATTTAGCGTGAGTTGCATATCGCCCCGTGACCTTTGGTAAGTTAAATTTTTATCACGTTAAATACTTTTTGAGGAGCAGTTCACATGTCTTTTGTATGTGACGCATTCCTCAGTGAAAGTAAGATATTAACTGTGGATATTTTTCAACCACAATTTTTATTTTAATAAGCATATTCCTTAGGAAGCGCTGTATTTGGGTCACTAAGCAGGGAGTTTATCAAGCATATTTAACCTTAATTCAAGGTTCCAGCCTTTCTCATCCCATCTTAGAAATTTCTAAAACTGCTTTATGCGTTAAATTCCAGAGTTTTTCTACATTTATTAGCAGCATTGACCATTTATAATTATTAAATAATAGTAAGTCTTAGAGGGTTAGCGCCATGAATCAAGAAATGAAACTAATGTTAAAATGTACTCAATTCCAATTAAATTAAAGAAGAGAACGGCGATGGTACCGGTGAGGAGTAGTAATGCGTACTAACTTTCATTGTAATATTGTAAAGAACTGGTGCCTGATACTACTTCATTGTTCGAGTTTACTTGTTAAATATATAATATTTGTCTTAATCGAATTTCCTGTTTAAATAGAGTTTTGAATTCACCATGTTTCGGTACTTTCTTGCGTCAAGAGCTATTTAAAAAACTTGAGTCCAACAAAACACGGATTATATTGTGTGGAAGGCCGTAAGGCATTTAAAATGATCTAATGCCGACTTGAGGCTAAAAAACTGAAATAAAAATGACTAACACGAGATAAATAGTTGCACTCTTTCAATAATCAGTAACACTGCGAGTAATTCGCATTGGGTTAAATAGGTGATGTTTAGAGTTAAACACAAAATTAGTAATAAAATACGCGAAGAATGTTGATAACGTTTATAGCGGCATAGAAAATGCATTCCATTCCAGCTAGTTGTCTAATAAAATTCTAACTTTTACTGCATTCAAAGTTATTGTATCAAATAAATGTTCTTTCTGAATAGAAACAATAAAGAAATCGAACTTATGCCCTTTATTTCAAGAAAACCTGATTCCTATAAACTTTTTTATTCTAAAAAAAATAAATAAGATATTCAGAAGTGGAATACAGAATAGCTAAATTTTTCGGAAATTTCTAATTTAGAATAAAACATTGCGAATTCGGAATACAGAATAGCATTGGTAGTATTTCTGCCAAAAAAATAAGACCTAAGAAATAATAATTATTCCTGACAAAAAGATTCTAACATCAAGAAATATTAATTATCTCTCCCGAAAAAGTTAAATAAAAATTAAGAAATGACAATAAAAATTCGATTTTTATTAATAAAGAGGTATTTATTAGGGTTAATGAACAAAATACGTTTATAACCGATAAGCACGTCGGCCCTGTTGTGCCAGTGGAAGCTGAACAAAATATCTGCAGCAGGCGATGTTCAAATGCTACGTTTAGTAGTTTCTTCGTTTACTGCTGTAAAAATGCAACCCTGATTAAATGAAAAGTTTTACCGTTCATAGAGAGTCATACGACGCTAAAATTTCTATCCGTATTTTTATCAGATTCGTAACATAGTGTTACCACTTTGCTCCATCTAATAATGTGAAAATCCCTTAAGTATTACAATTTATCAGATCAAAATCAATTATTGATGCTCTTAGTTTTCAATTTAAATTCTAGCAATATATAAAGAGTAGTCTTAAAATTATGTTTGAATTAATTAATTAATTCGCTTCCATTGCAGCGACTGTGTTAACACTGATTCATTATTATGTTATGCTTGTTGCTTAAGTCTTTTGTTTGTTGGTTTTTTGTTCCCACCGCATAATTATGACTAATTATTATTAAATTCTCTGAATACTTACTTTTCCGTGCTACTATTTATGGAATCTTGATTATGTTGAATTAAATTTCCTTTCTCTATTTGGTAGCTTTCAAATTGTTGTCGTTTGTTTTTCTCTCATTTGTTCAAAAACAATGCATTATTTGCTTTCATAATTAAAATTCTTTAAATGTGCTTTGTTCGCCTTTAACGAATAAATTTGCTCATTTTGATTGATACTCTTAATAAACAATATAAATAAGTATGTATGAGTAAATTATGCTAAGAAATCGGAAAATCAATGTTGGCGCCGCTTTAACGCTTCTATTAAAGTTCCTTTCAAGCAGTAGAAAAATATAATGAATGTGCAAAAAAAAAAACTAAGTAAAAGAACTCATGCTCATTACAGCAGAACAATTCGAGATCATGATTTCAAATGAAATATTCTAAATTCTTTTAAATGGCCATTAGAGGCATTAAATGTTAAAACGAAAAATATAGAAATAAAAGACAAGGAAAGAGGAAGCGAATGATAGCGAGAGAGACAGTGACAGTGTTACATGACAATGACAATCATTTAAGCATTGTAAACTGATGACGACAATGATGCGGATAATAATGATGAATTGCTTTAAAGTTATTTTTATATATTTTGTTGTTGTATAATAAATAAATAAGTAATTGTAATTGCGTTTTGAAAATAAATTAAACGACTGTATTTGCTTTTCATGCAGTTAATATCTAGAGAATTTTTGTTCCATTAATTAAATAAAGCTTAAATCGGCTTAACAATGTGTTAAAAGTGAAAGAATGGTTAGTGATTGTAGTGTTTGTTTGTGAAAAGATTTTAATAAAAACATGAGTCATGTCTTTTACTTCAACACACAAATTGCTTCGCTAGTTCCCAGTCTGTTTAATTGAATTTTTCTTGGCGTCTGGGTTTTAGCTCAACGCTGAAACTTATTTAAGAACAAAAAATGTAGCAATAACTTTTATTTCCTCCAATGATAACAATAAATTCTTTCTGGTCTTTATTATAAAATACTTCTCAGTTTATGTTTTAATCAATATCGTAATAGCGGAGATTCTGCAAACAAACTAGTCTTCGGAGTTCTTTTATTTGCTTCAGATTTCTTCAATAAAAGCTTATTGAATGATATTTTTCTTAAAGGGCAGGTCGATGTTGATAGGCCTGTGATAGTCATGCTGTGTTGGCGGCGTTTTTTTTAAATCTGTTCTTTACAAATTGCCATGGGCCAAATTTTTGCCTATCTTTATCTTTAGAGTCGATGCGTAAGCCAACCAACACAGGGTTAATTACACAAAGTTATTGTTGGGTATGGATTTTGAGGCGGCGGCATCAGTGGTCAGGCCATCAACGGCGAAGGCGAATGCTACACATCGGATTTATCGTAAGACCTTGGAGGAACGAATTGGCGAGGAAACAAAAGAATATTTCAATAGGGAAACTTACATTTTTATTTTGTTTGTGAAGAGAAAAATTTTAGTTTTCCTCCTCGTTCAAATTAAAAAAAATTATTTTGAACTAAGAAAAACCCACATGCGTGAACACTAAGCTAATCTGGCTTAAATTAGATCGAAGGCGAACCAGGCGAATCTTCTAAGTTTTTTGAACTGTTGCTAGACATTGAATCAACTTAGAGAATCAACGCCCGATATACGTCGGGAGAATCTCCTTCGTCAGCCTCTTCGAACAATTATATTCCGTCATCAGGAGCAATTGGTTGGGGATTGACTCCACACCGGACAGTTGTTCTCCTTCTCTACTAATATTCTCTATATATCTAGTCTTCTTCACGTTCCACCTTTCTAGTTTGTATTTTTTTTTTTTTTTTGTTTCATTTCACCATCGACCCGATATTATTGAAACCTCTTCTAAAACCATCAATTGTTTTTTTTTCTGCATTTTAAAGAAATATTTTTTCCCTCATCGAACACATAAGAGGAACATGTTATACGTACTCTATAAATGTTGACGATTATGACACATTTGTTGAAATCATAATTCAGTTATGAGTCTTTTTTTTCATGTTTCATACATTTTTTTTTGTCAAGTTCTTAAGGAGGCATTATTGCAAAAAGACATCTTTATAAAGTTTTCCTAACATCTCAAGACTTGATTGAAAATGTGGCTTTCTTTACACGCTGAGCAAGCAAAGACTAGCAGCGCAAAAGAACAAGCATCTTGTTAAAGTATTTAGCAATTTGTTTTAAAAGCTGTTCTTGTGGTTGGTTTTTGCAATTAATCATTTGAAGGAAAGTTATATTTCTATTTTTTTCTATCTTTGCCTGAGACCAGTCAATAGGTTAAATATTTCTTTATTAAATTCAAGCGTAATTATTTATAATTTTATGTTTGACCTTTACATTGAGAATATGGACAGGTTGGAGTAGACTTGATATTTGTAAAAATATTTTCTCTTACGCGGGAAAATTGTGTTCTCTTCATTGGATTTTCTTTATGATTGATATACTGTATATGAGCAATTGATTTTGATAAATGGCCAGAGTATTGATGAATTATCATACGGAATTTTAAATGAATTGAATTGATTTTTTCTCTTTATTTTCAATTCTGAATAACGAGGAGTTGGGAAGAAACCAATATTGTGAATACATCTGCACTTTTCCTAAATCGAAGCAGGAGCTTAGCGATTGTATATGCCTGGTGGGTTGTAACATGCTGATACAAATAGATAAAGAGAAACACACACCCGCTATGCAAACCGACACGCAAACATTGGTACTAGGTAGCCAACATACTAAGGTATACAAAATACACGTTGTTGATACGTTATAATTTTCATTTAGTTTATAATAAATCTTGGAAGGTTTGGCCATGAAAGGGGACTAGTTATCGCTACCGTAGGAACAGGGCGCTTGTACTGCAGTCTCCGAGCGCTTTAACGATTCTTGTTCCGCCCATAGTAGACGAATGCAAGGTCTTCCGAAATTATCTTATATTCTGCGTATTTTGCCGATTATAAGGTCTCCAGAATTTATTTTATATTCTTTATATTTAACTTTATTTGCAATTCAACCACACAAGTTAATGGATCCTAACTCAACCCTGCCTTTGGATTACAAAGTTCTTTTATACAAATCCATTATTAACCCCATATGGAGTGCTGATTGGGCATCAAACACTCAGAAGCTACAAAGAAGACAGTCTAGGAATTTACGACTTATCGATTGCACCTCTTAGTATATAAAAAATAAAATTGTTCATAGAGATCCAGAAGTTCTCTCTATCCAGGATGAAATAAAAACATACACCTGAAAATACACAAAAACAAACTAGTGACCCATCCCAACACTCTTGTACGAGATTCAGTGCAATTTCATGGGCACCAGAGATTAAAAAAAAAAACACATTCAGATTTGAATACAATAACAATTAGATAACATAATTAATAAATAACATTTTAGAGATAGAATACTTATTGTAAATTTTTTTTAGAAAGATTCAATAAAATAATATTAAAGTTGAACAAAAAATGTAGGAAAGATCCTGGAGTCGCGACATCTTAAAGGAAATCTGGTCATCAATCCTAGCGAAACTTTTAAATATTTCATGTCTACGATTAATATTCGTGTAATAAACTCGGAGCTTCGGTGCTTTACAAAAGCGCAGCCTGTAGTTTCATACGACATGCTCTCTGAAATTTAGTAGGCACCCACTTTTGACTAAAATTCGCGAGACCACGCAACAACTAGCACAACTTTTGTTGTTTTCCTAAAGAATTTTGAAATATTTTTCTCTGCTTAAATAAAAAAAATTAAAATTTATACGACTTTATTGTACGATTTAAAAGTATACCGTGCACTCTGTACTATACTGAAAAACATTTCAAAGACAATTGCTGTGTATACAGATGATGTGGACAAAAATACAAAACATTTCACCTGTCAGTACAAACATTTCATTTATGCCATCATTTAGACAAACAAATAAAACATGGCTAAAATAAAAACAAGGAAAAACAAATAACAACTTACGACAAATCAACAAATGATGACCACAAGAAGGACGACGATGAGCGGCCAGAGGAGGAAGGAAGAGTTATAAAGACGTAGATGGAGATGATAATGACAATGATGAGGATGATGATGATGTACGTAGAAATGTTAACATATGATGTGAAGACAGAAAAATAAAACATTGATGAATGTTTCAGTTCCCCTGTAAGTTTTCCTAACCAATGTTCTTTTCAACTCTTCCACTTTCTGTAAAAGTTGCAACAGAATGAAGCAGTTTAGTTTTTTCCTAAACTTTACAAAGACCTGAGGACGGACAGGCGGACAGATAGTTGTAATAAGTTTTTGATTTTAAGCTAAAATGATTAGTATGATGACTATAAATACTTGCAACTATGTAGAGGTAGAAAAAGTGAAGGCTGTTCACCACAATCGTACTAAGAATCCCTGCGTAAAGCTAATACAAGTTGATGATGGCAATATCAATAAGCCGAGTGATAGTAATTGTTATATTGTTGCTACTAGTGTTAAGTGCAAATTGTTTTAGAGTTTATAACTGCAGGCCATAATCAAGCAGCCACTTGATTTGTCTAAAGAAAAAGTGCCTGCCTTCAGGCTTAAAATGGAAATTTTGAAATATAAATTTCGAAAAAAAATATATACAAGCGTTAGCAAGTGTTTATTAATTTATGATTTGTTTTTAATTATGTGCACAACAACAGGACTGCCTCGCTTAAAACCAACCAGGCATATTTGAATTACAATAAAATACAGCAACGGCATAACAAAGATACCCAAGAAAATACTTACGAGCCAGAAAATTACTTTTTAATTTGTGTCTCTTCAAAATACCAGCTTAACATGAATAAGAGTAGAAATAATATGTGTCTGTCTCTCTGCATAATAAATATTTATTTGCCTGCCATAGAATATTTAAATCTTTTTAACTATTTTAATAGTGACTTAAATATTTTTCTTCTTTTGCTGCCTTCCACCAACAGAAAAAAATGAAAGAGAGCCAACGAAAATGTCAACTAAACTTATTTAAATTCCTTATGGAGTATTTGTATGCCAAAACAAATTAGGAATAAATGAATGAGAATTTCAAATAAAAAAGGAGTCAAAAATAAAAAGCATTGAAAGCTCTGTAAATTGAAATTATTATTGACTCAAATATAGGCAAACAAATGTGTATTCGAGAACTTTATGTAAAAAAATTATAAACTTAACCTCGGTAGAGCAATTATCTCTATCGCAAGACTTTGATCTTGATAGAGCAACAAATAATAATGGTAGCATATATACACATACTGAAATATTTGCTGCAAGCAGCAACATTCATACAAAACATTCTGGGCGCATAAATGATGATACAGTGCCGTACGATAAGGCATAAACGACTTAAGGTAGCCCTTGATTAAAAGCTTTGCAACAGAGAGTGTAGGGCAAACAGATTACACTGGACAACTAGAGTTCTTTAGATGCGGGCAGCAAACCTATGTGGGCTCCAAATTGATGCTAGAATATCTACTGAAACTCGATTGGGTGAAGGCTGCTTGCAGACACACCGGCACAACCCAAAAGCGTAATAGCAAATCTTTTAGCGAAATGGGAAAACAGTTTTGAGTTTCCGCAGCCCGGAACACAGAATCCCACTGAAAAAAGGTGAGGAGATAAGACGATAAGCATGGTAGAAGCCAGTTACTTGTACTCGGATAGATCTATAACAGCCCTGGGCCAAGAAAGCCTTTGGTCCGATTGTAACACCCTACGTTGGACAACGATCTTCGAGACAGCACTGAGCAATTTCAACTACCATTTGTCTTAGCATCGGGTGTACAAATACTTGAGCACTAATGCCTCTATACTTACGTGCATAGGTAGCAATTTATTAGCATGGCTGCCTGGACCCTAGTACCCACTTCTTGCTGAGGGGTTCGGAGCTGCGTTGCAATGCAAGTCTATATTGACTTAAGCAAACATCTTCCCGTCAATTGAATATAAACCGCAGCCATCACGTGCACACACGAAAGAGCCTCACCAATAACCTATCGGCACCCCTGGTAAAAGTGTTCATATCGTTATTGGTGGATCTCCCCTAGTAACAATACATAGAGGGCAAGATCATCCAGAAGACATGCCTTCGGGGGCAAGCAGAACAGCAACTATAAAACGCTAAGATGAAACGCTAAGATGAAAATGCTTACAGGGGAAGTCGCGTACCGAAAACTCACTAGAGAGCGAATGATATTCAAGAGCGGCAAAACTTTAATTTGCTTTAACATAAACTATACATTAAAGCAAATCATTCGGCGTGAAGTTCTAGGCACCTTCAGGTGCAGGTATTCATGCTTTTCAACAGCAGGACCGGAAACTTGTGTTGTGTTTCTGTTCTATAAATTCCAGATTTATTCCACCTTGTAGCGCTCCAAATAACCCAAGAAACTTTAAGTTCTATTTGACTTAAATCCTACTTATAAATATCATATGCAGCGGCATTTTGTCTTCTCTATAAAAGACATACAACAGCAACGATTGGCAACAATAAGAGCAACGAAATACTGCCACAAATGCTGCCCAAGACAACCTTGCGCATAGACAAAAATAAATAAAAACAGAATTAAGAGAGAAAAAAAAACAGAAGTATGAAAACAGCAGAAGATGAAAAGAACCAACAAAAATGAAAATTTTTCGTACTTGCTTTTGTAGTTTAGCCGACAAAGGCTTTAAATGAAGAATTTTCCAGCACAATTTTTGTATTTAAAAGCTCATAGTCAGGCTCAGCTCATAGAAGCCAACAATTTCAAGACAACTGGGTATTATTTATATACAGAGGAATATGTTTTGCGGTTTTAGTGTCGATATCCCACCTCTCTAAGAAATGTTGGCCAAGGCATTTTTTGTTTTGTTTTCGCAAAAACGCTCCCAATTCTCTGAGGAAGTTATTTGTTCGCTGCTTCTTCATTTTAGTACATCGTGCGATTTATTTAAAAAATCTTTAGTGTATGAATCATACTTTCGATGCCTTATGCTTAATACTAAAGCCGAAAATAGAAAAGCAATACTACTTTCCATTAACTAGGAGAGTCAGTTATAAGTTATATGCTTCGTTGGCTGACTAAAGGTAGTCATAAAAAACAGCATGTACTGCATGAAAACCCTTGAATAAAATTATTTCTTTTTGATGAAATAAGACTGGCCTGTCTGTCTTGTGCCTTAATTTCTTGTTTGTTACTTTGGTTTAACTAAAATTGTATACAGTAGCGGCATTTTGTAGGAAAACAAAAAACCGCAAATAATGGTTTTGACCGCAGCACAGCATAGCACAGAAAAAAAAGCAGATCAAACAAATTTAGTTTTTTAGATTTTAATATAAACATTACCAATTTTTTTGTAGGAGTTCAGGACCAAATTAGGTAAAACGTGAGCAAAAGTGTTGGTTTTTCCATTATACTAATGATTTTTGCGATTTTGCTTCGTTTTGTGTTTTGATTTGCTTGTGTCGAAAAGGTGGTAGTAGCAGCTGTATGATAATTGGCAAATTAATCTAATTTGTTGTTTTTCTTAATGCTACTCAAAATTTATTTCTTAATTCTTTTGTGGGCGGCATAATATGTGTTTCCGTTTAGACAGACAGCTTATGCAGAAGATGAATTGAAGGGCGTGTGAGCTAAATTTTAATCAGATTTTTTAAACTTCATTTAACTTATAATTTTGTATAAAAAATAATGGGGGAAGGTTGCTTTTCAAAAATAATTACTTAATTTAATTAATAGTTCAAGCTGTTTCTGAAAAAAATTTAATTAATTTTAATAAATTGTTGAACAAATTAAACAAAAGTGTTCGTCAAATTAATGAATTATTTAATCAAATCTGTTGGTAGTTTAGGTTTTTTAGTAGCAAAAGGGTTTATTAATTGGTTGTTAATATAATGAAAAATTTAATTAGTTTAAATTAATTATTATTTAAATTAAATAAAAGTAATCAATGACACATTTTATCAACCAAGTTTGTAGCTTAAAATTTTAGTTACAGAAGTGTGCATAAATTCGTCGTTAATTTTATAAAAATTTAATTAGTTTACATAGATTTTTAATCAAATTAAACAAAGTATTGATCAAATTAATTCATTGTATTATCAACCGAGTTGTTTGTAGTTTAAGTTTTTAGTGCACAAAGTGTTAGTTAATTGGTTGTTGATTTGAAAAAAAATTTAATTAATTCGAAAAACTTGTTAATAAAACTAAACAAAAATATTAAGCGATTTAATTAATTATATTATCAGTTTGTAGCTTAAATTATTAGTAACAAAAGCATTCATTAGTTGGTTCTAAATTAAAAAAAAAACGAATTAGTTTATATAAATTGTTCATCAAATTAAACAAAAGTATTCGACAAATTAAAGAATTATGTTATCAAGAAACGTGTTTTTAGTTAAAGTTTTTGTTTAAAAAATGTATTTTTTAAAGTTTTGTATTGATTAATTGATTGACAAAAATTTAATTAACTTAAAGAAACTATTAGTTAAATTAAACAAAATTAGACGTTACTTTAACGAATTATTTTATCAAGTAGTTTAAATGCAATCCTCGATATGTTTGATATTACAAAATACAGGCTTGATTTAACAGTCCACAATACAGATACAAATTGCTTTTAGTTTCCACAGTATATTTTGCTTTGAAGTTTTTGTATCATTCGTCTTTACAAACTCTTAGCCAAATTTTACTTTAACTCTCAACAATTTTTGTTGCCAAATCAAACATTAATAAAAATCAAACATCAATCAAAATGTGTTTAAATTCCTTTAATAAAATGAGTGTTACAATTTTTTTGTCACTTGATTATTTGGCCATAGCCGAACAAATTTAAAGCATTTGATTTTAATAAAATACCTACTTGCATTCTAATGACAACTTTACAATTCTTACAACAGTTTCATTTTTATTACAAGGTTTGCTTGTTTGTTTTTGTTTTTGACAAAAGCATTTTTGCTACATTTTTTCTTGAAATTTTGTATTTAAAATTCTTAGCCTTACGAAGTTAGTAGTCGTTGCTTTTTCTATGTATTTTGTTGCCTCAAATAATTCAATTTTGATTTACAATTTAAATTGCAAAATTATCTTAATGTATTTCGACAAGAAATATACAAAGAAAAAGAAAAACAACCTAAAACTATAACAAATTTGGAAAAACTTCACAGGCCAACAGGCCAGCATACAATATTTTTCTTAAAACAAAACAACACACATTTGCCAGTATAAAATCAAAGCGAAGAAAAAACCTTACCACACCTTTTACAGAAGACCCAAAACGGACATGGAGACCAAAACTGTCAGCACTTAAAATAAGATTATACCATAAAAAGACAAACATACTACAACACACTAAAACTGCAACAAAAAAAAAAAAAAACAAAAAAGAATTTCAAACTGATTTAGTTTTTAAATTCAATTTAACTTTTTTGATTTTGATTTGTTTTATTATTTTTTTATATATTTGTGCGAGGGTGGTGCCATAATTATTTGAACTAACAACTAGACACACCTGTACTATTGAGAATCCAAAAGTTCAAACACGATCTTTAAAATGTGAACCTTTAAATGTCACTGAAGATGGCACATAGCCGAAACCGGTTTGTCTCCAAACCAAACTTGACAAGGGATGCCGTCATTCGTTCCAAAATCTATATCAAAACACCCTGTCGGAATATCAAATCAAGAATCAACCTTTAAACTCTTTATTCTGAAGTAGTCATTAATGCAGATTAACCCAGATTTTTATTGTTAAAAAGATTTGTAAGGAATCGCGAAACAATATAGATGGACAAAATCTGGTGATTAGGATTGTAGGATCAGTTTTGAAGCGCATGTTTAAACCCTGAATTCCATCAGCCAAAAAATGTACTCAATTTTATGCACCACGATTTTTTTTCTATTCTTCTTGTTTTTAATTTACTGTTAGGCTACAGATTCAATTGTGTCCTTTCGTTTTAAGAGCAAAATGGTATATCTACGGCTCAAGCTGGATCTGTGATTAATCAATAGCTACATATACAGCGTGGCGAAATCTCTGCCCTGTGGCCTTGATGTTTTCAGCACAATTGGTCGACCTTTGCAATGTTCACCGCAAAACCTAAATAAATTAAAATATTGTATATAAAGGAAAAGGGTCCCCCCCCCTTTAACTTGATTGGGTTCAAACCTTTTGTTTATAATTAGGTTAGTCTCAATCCCGAGGATTAGGAATTGTTGTCTATGAAGAAACCATAGTTGCTAAAGACCTCTGAGGGCTCTCGAAAGTCGGTGTTCTGAGTAAAATTGTTCGAAATTCCCCACAGTTAAGGTCTCTGGGTATAGATTTTGTCTGATAAAGTCAGGCTGGAATCTTTATTGGGCAAACGTACAGAAAATGCTCCATCGTTTCGATGGCCTTATCATTGCAGATCCTTCAGATTCTATTGTTTGCTTTTCCCAATCGAAGCAGATGAGCTTGTAGGCTTAAGTGTGCTTGTGACTTCAATAATTGACGTTTGGTTAAGCCCACGGGATTCTCGTAAATTTGTCCCTCCACCGAGATAGCTTCAAAAGGTGATGATTAAGAATTTATGCAGGCTTTTCATCGCTATTGATCGCCAACTGTTATGTTTGAAACTATTGCTATCTCTACCTCAGTTCGCTTAATGCTAAAAACACCCTCGTACTTTTGAACACAGCAGTTTAAACAATAGGGGAGTTGGCTGTCAGTTGAAGCTGTTGATACATGTAATACATCTAAGTCAGTAGTAGCCAACAAACAGCAAATCAAATAAAAATATTGAGCAAACAAAAAAAAAAAAAAAACTAAATGTGAAGCTTAAATTCAATCATGTACCAGCAATTTTAAAACAATTTTCAACTTACTGACAGTTTTGCTACTGTGCAAACTTTAGTTTTAGCTTTTTTCTTTCAAACCACTCTTGAAAAACTTACAATAAAAAAGAAGGTGAAAAAGTTTTCTTGCAGTCTAGCTGACGTTTAATGTATGATAGTGGTATGATCTTATAAGAAAATTACACATACCTGCTTATCTCTGTTGTTTGAAGTATTGTATCGACTGACTTTGGTACCAATCTGTCCATCATCATTACCATCAAAATGCAATATATTTATTCTGAAACAAAACAAACGTACTACATACAGAAAAGGAACAAAAAACAAGACACTCTCGCAAGCTTAAATCGAGTATCAAAAAGACATGTAACAGCCAACATACTAAAGTTAAGCTTAAATCAAAAATTGAAGGCACCAGCAAAAAAAAAAATACAAATAATACAATCAATCGTTAAAGTGGATATTTGTTCAGGATAGACAAGATAATGAAATACAGTGGAAGCTTGTAAACAGGATTTAAGGTGAACAAGCTGCGGCTATATATTCGCGGATTGTGCGATTTGACCCCACTAGACCTTTTCTTGTGGTATCCCAGACCAGCGTTTAACTGCAGCTCGTTCCACGCCGCAGAGTAATTGAAAAAGTGGGATCCCTCGGAGCCGTGCTACTGTCCAAAGCGGTTCTTTGAAGGATGGTAATTCCAAAAATAATTACTTACATAAACATTTTAAATGGAGAAAACAACTCCCCTCAGACTGCTTCCTATTTTCCATTTTAACGCAACTTTGATTAAACGCGTCCGATTGGGTGAAACTTCCGTCTTTTATATTGTGACTTACCAACGCAAAAATTTGTTGTTTGGTTTAAAATTTTTTTTTTTGATAAAACAAGTAACGAGCAATAAGAATACGTTTTACTGGATACTAGGGCTAGCAACAAGCGGTCCAAGTGCTTTGGAAAGAGAGGAGCCCAATGTCTTTATAGTATAGTAAGTTGTCAGCTGGCAGGCACATAAGGAATGGCTTTCCGTAACTGAGTGCACTCTCAGAAGTTCTAACTTATACTTCCTCGAGGTGACGGCCGGTAACAGATTCTTCCTGTCTCTGCTAGGAGTCTGAGGGTTAAAAGTGCTTTATACAAATCACTATTCCACGTTGGCACATCATGCGCCAGGGATGCGTGGCGAAGAGAGTGCTTGGTCTCTACAGACCTACCCGTGCATATAGAGCTATGTGTGAGTGAACATCATATTCTACATTACTCGTGGGAATTATATGAATTCTCTAAAGATACTTTGGTTTTAATTGACCAAGGGAGGAGTTCGGAAGAGATTGGCAAGAATGCCTCGCGAGGGATCGACGTCACAATCTCATTAGGCTTAGCACCACGAACAGACACTTGTTAAAAGTTAAGCCCTAGACAAATGCTAGCAAGTACCAGAAACTCCGTGATAAGGAAGAAGGCCGACAGTTACCAGTCGACAGTCTAAACTCACTAATCAAGCGTCAAGGCTACTGTTAGCACCAGCCTTAATGAATTTGACGTAATCGTAAATTATAAACCGGTTGTCTAAAATTAATTCATGGTAAGATATCCCCTCTACATTAAATAATAGTAGGCAACTGGTTCCTAGGTTGAGTCGGAACGTGCTCGGCATTGGAAAACTATAGCCGGACTCAAGCAATTATGCGGGACACAAACATATACCGGAGAAAACACCAAGCGATTGTGATGCTATATAAGACTGCGCTCAGGATAATTACGGTCTAAGATACCATCAATATAAGACATGAAACTCACAGACCATTAAATGTAGATTCGGCAAGCCGAGTAATAAGGCACCAGAGCAAAAATCGCTTACAATATTGTCAAACGTTTTGCTATAAATTACACGAAGAATTTTTACTCTGTTCCTTTTAAGCAACTTCCACTGTTTATTATGAAGAAGAAGAAAAAACGCACTCCATTTATTCTGTAGTTGTTGTTGTTATTTATTGATATCTATTTCATTTTAGTTCTTTACATTTTCTCGATTTTTTATTAGTTGTTGCTCATAATACTCATTGGAGCAGTGGGTATTAAGTATGAAATATCAGTGTATCAAGTAGCAATCATTGAACACCCAGTAGCTGCTACAACAATCTATTACAGCACCTTTACTCGTAGTGCTGCCGCTTTTTTTGTGCTTGTTGCTGTTGATGTTATTTTTGTATCTTGCTTAGCTGTTGTCCAAAGTAAAGCATAGCAAAAGTGTACGTAGTTAGTAGTTGGCGTAGTAACAAAACTATCTAAAACTATATATTTATAAATTGGAAAAAAATAATAAAGAGAAAAAAAGTAAGGCTTTAAGTGTAGATGCCAGGGCAATTACTTTGTAATTTAAGTTATTGATTGCCACGCTATTGCTTTGCGTTTTGTGAAAACTTCCACAGACTACGTGTCTTTCTTACGTGTCGCCACAACTCAAGTTGAGTCCGCAAGTGTAAAATCCAACTGCCAGCCTACTTAATCTGAAGATTATTTCATTACATTTTTCAATTACTGTTTATTGTTATTACGAGGAGGGTAGCGAAATCAACAACAAATTTTTTTGTGCTCTTTTTTTAGTTACTTATGGGTGGTTCCATGTTTCATTGCTAATGCTGATGTTATAATAATTAAATGTTGTATAAATATCGTTATCATTACGCGTAATGGGGTATAAGTTATTGTAATTTGTTTAGGCCAGCAAATGCTAAATTGAATTATTATTTTAATTTGTTTGTTATGCTGAAGAAACCTTTTTTCAAGAGTTGTCACTTTGTTTTCTGTGGAAACTCCTTCAATTTTCAATTAAACTCGAATTGATTTTTAACATTTAAAGAATGTGTCTATAGTGTGAACATGTTATTTGATTTATATTATTGTTATGCTCGCTAAGTCTGAACAACATGTAGTGAAACATTCTAAAATTAATATTAGCAAACACTTTTTTCTGAAACTCAGTTAATTTCCATTATTTTTTACATTGTTTCTAAAATTCATATGGGTTTGCTAGATATTTGCTTTTTTTAAGTTGAATTTTTTATATGGTTGTCATACTCTAAACCATTTTGTATGTAATTAAGTTTTTTGATTGGTTTGCCATTAATGCAGCCATACTTTGGCACTTTTTATGTTGAAGTGTCAATTTAACAACGTCCATTATATTTATGGGCGGTATGTTGTTGAGAATTCAAGGCCTTATGAGCAAAAATCAAAGAATTATTAATAAATTTTGGGTGTAAGTTTTAAATGAAAAGTTCATAGATTTGTAATTTGTTATTTCAAAAAGTAAGAGGTAAAAGGAGAACTAATTTATTTTAAAGCGATCCTCACACGTGGCAAATTGTTGTACAATTTTATCAAGTTTTAGATGTATTATCTCCGGGGAATTTCTCTGGACTGTGAAATGGCCTAATGTAAGCAAAGTCAGCCCTACAATGGATATATAGACTCATTAAACCTAAGAAGATGAACGGAGGCTACCACATGTAGACAGGCTTAAATGGTGCTCAAAGAGCCCCTCGCCAGGAAGGCCAATAAGATGTTTCGATACAATAGTACCTTAAGCTATATCACTGCGTTAGTGAAAGGTCTTGGAAACTTTAAATACCATCTGGCCAAGATGAAAATGGAAGTAGGTGATATTTAAAGACTATGCCTGAAGAGGCTAAGACGGTACTGACTAGCATACGGCGTGGGGCCACGGGCAGACACTTATTAAATGTGAAAGCCTAAGATAAATGCCAGCAATTACATGAGTGACTCAGTGATGAGGAAGAAGGCAGACAGCTACCAGTCGGCAGTCTGAAATCACTACTCTCAAGAGGAAAGGCTAGTGTTAGCAGGAGAAATGAATGTAAGGTAGTCGCACGTTACAAAGTGGTTGGCTGAAATCAGTTTGAAAAGTGATCTTTGAAGTATGCGGTGTGCTTGATTCTTGATTTGATATTCCGACAGGGTGTTTTGATGTAGATTTTTGGAACGAATTTCCGTCATCCCTTGTCAAGTTTGGTTGGGAGACAACCCGGTTTCGGCTATGTGCCATCTTCAGTGTCATTTTCGTTCGTTCAGTAGCCGAAACCGGTTTGTCTCCAAACCAAACTTGACAAGAGATGACGGAAATTCGTTCCAAAAATCTACATGCGGTCTGCTTCGTTGTGTCCCCCTACATGTGATTTGACAACCCAAAGTCCGGCAGCAATGTAAGGTATTAAAAAATCTCCTAGAAAATGTGTGAAGCAAAAGTTATCGTTAAAAAAGACAAACGCCAAGAACGATTATGAATTTTTTAACACAGAACAGAAGTTTTTAAATGTTTTTTAACTTTATTCGAAAAGAAGCTATGCGACTTTCGTCATCGCCCCATATATTTCCTCATTAGTTCTCTTTGCACATTACATGTCATGTCAAAAATCTCTAATCCAGATCACCTTTCAACACTTTACAAACAGTTTGTCTATATTTATTTAGTTTAACAAGTATTTCTAAGCTACTGACATTTATGGTTAAATTCAATTTTATTCTTGTGATCGGTTTATAACATTCATTACGGCTGTTAGACTTTTGATTTCAAATACAAAGTATTTTTATTTATGATACCAGCAGCTCAGCCAGCTATAATACGTATGTTGTATGGTTGTGTTATATGTGCTGGTTATATGAGAGTATTGGTTGGGTTTTATTGCATCTAGTGGTTCTGTGATTGAATTCTTGTTTTCTACTTTTAGGCAGTTTCATTTTCTATGCAATTTTTTACTGCTTACAGAAATTAAATTAAATAATTGGTTTCACACATGCATCAAGATGAAAAAACAAACAAACAAAATTAAGCAGTGCCAAAGAGCATGTGTTATTTGAAATTGCCTTTTTTTAATTTATAATTTTTCTCAATAGAGCTGTAGTCTTAAAAGGTCTGAAAATTGAAAACTTGTCTGTTGGTTCGTTTGTTAAGTTTTTCTTTTAAATAAAAGCAAATAGTTTTTTTTTTTTTTTTGGTTTGTCTGACTTCACTTTTGGCTAAAGCAAAGTTGTTGAAAATCATGTTTAATGTTATACCATAATACCATAAATTCTTCAAAGTGATATTAATATTATTAGACGAGTTGATAGATATAGAATGTTGAGATTTTTGTACAAAAATTGTTGCTCGCTTGCTTGAAAATAAATAAAGTTTAGTAATTTTGTTATAATTTATGATAATAAAATAAGCGGAATACGAAAATGTTTTAATACTAAAAGAATTTTAATAAAATGTTTGCAAAATTTTAAAATTTCATGTTTTTACAAAACGTAAGACTTAAGACACATACATGAAAATAAATGAATTCAGAAATAAGGGATTTCGGAATTTGGATCATCATAGTTGAACTTCTGTGACCAGTGCATCGCACATCTTAGTTCACGATTGGGTCAGAGTCAATGCCCTCAATTGCAGCATGAAAATGTTCGCTTTTGTTGAAAATTGCTTTAGAACCTGATATTGTATGCACGGTAAAGGACTGTAAGACCTCTCATGTGATTTGGTGCTATCTAAAAAAGCACCTATGATCGTAAGTTAATCAGAAAAAAAGCGAAATTATATCCAAAATTACTGAAATTGAAGATGGCTGAAGATCAGAGTATCTCGCCATATGTGGTTGAATTTGATGTTGGCTTAGCTGATTTAGATGGAGATTTTCTTATGGTAATGCTATTAGATCGCTTGACAAGCGAACTGAAAGAGGTAAAAGCAGTGTTCGACACTGTCAGTGAGTTTTTACTTTAAGCATTTCACGTTCAAGACTTGTGAATTGGGCATAAAATAAAATAATAGCAGCTCACAAATTGGCCTCAGCATTTGGAGTAGCGGTTTAAGAATCTTTATTTCCATTTAGAAAACTATGTTAAGATGGCGCTAGACTTGATTACAGAATAAGGAGGAGACCAATTAACCAATAATTGCTTTTGTAAGAAACTTGCGTTGTTCACACAGAATTACAAAATCTCCACAGTAACTGATATTGGTCATATGGTTGGTATCTTTCACTTTGCCGCCTGTCACACATCAAATTATTTCCAGATTCTCAGCAAACCACTTAAAAAATTCTCTGTATATTTTTAATTAAGAAACTGCCTTTAAGTTGCAACTGACAAATCATCAGAGGACATTAACAGAACAGATCATTGTAGAATAACATAAATATATAATTAAGTTTTCTATATAATAAACACAGCCTTGCTAATGAAATGTTGTCGGCTAAAGATGCAAAAGCATTTTGAAATAATGAAGTCATTTGAAAGGTACATTATTTCCTAAGTTGTTACTCTTCACCGGATATAAATATTTATAGAGATGGGTAATTTGAGTAGAAAAATTAAAAGAAAATGTTTTAAAACGGAGGAAGGTGAGGACTCAAACATAGCTGGGTTCAAAATGGGTGGTACTGAAGAATATTCTCTTATAATCTTCCCTGAGCAGTCATGCACATATTTAAAATGAAGGAAAGAAAATCTTTTTGTGCCTTTTCTTTTACACGTAACTTTATGTCTTCTATTCTTGTTATCTTTTCTATTCTTCATTGGCATACCTTCCCCAGCCATTGTTCTCTTTGCAACAATACTTTATTATGCCATTCGCTAGAGTTTAATCAAATAAATTAAAACAAAATGCCAACGTTTCGTTATTGGTAACAACTGAGGCTGAACCGAGTAAAAAAACACCACACCACACCACAATTAAATGCCTACAATCTCCTCTAGCATTATTGTCGAGTAATTTTAAACAATTCCATGCTTCTGCACAAATTCGCCATGCCTGAAGGTGGCAACAAAACACCAACTTCTCAAACCACAAGAAAAGGTGTCTGCATAAAAGTGTGATTTTTATAACAAAATGAACTTGTTGTTCAACTTGTTGTCTCAATTAAATGCTAAATTATGATTCTTTTTTCCTCTATTATTCTGCAGTCACTGCTAACACTGCCTCGTTTTTAAAGTGTGTGACATTTTTATCGTTATGCTCGACATTATGAAAATTTAAAATACCAACTACATAGAGGAAAAACTTTACGTTTAGTATTAAATTATGAGGTGGTTTTTGTCTGGACATATTACAAGCATCGTTTAGAAGTAAATAATTTCAAAATAGAGTTACAAATAGAATTTATGGGAACATGAATATTGCAGGCCATTTGGTTTGACAAATTAATGGGGGGAATAGTTAAGTGAACAAGCAGATAAAAAGCACATTGAGAGCATTTGAGGTGTAAAGATGATGGGTTTGTTAAAGGAAAGTTTAAATAAAAAGGTTTGTTGGTTTTAAGTTAAGTAAAGAAATAATCGATTTTTAAAAGGAAAGTTACTTTTGTAAAAAAAAACTTCCTATTGAAAATGTTAAAGAGTACTTTTACAACAGATTCTTTAAAATGCACTCTATTGAAGAGATAGCTTACAAAAAATTACCTTAAAAAATACTTATCAAGACAACTATCAGAGAAAACATACAAAAAAGTAGCTTTTATAACATGGAAAACTTAAAAAAAAGTAGGTTACAAAAAGGTACGTTTGAAAAAATCGTCGAAAGTATTTACCTGAAACTTTATTTATTAAAATTTTATTTTAATTATCGCTTTTGCATATAAATAAAAAAGAAGAATGCTAACAAACATTTTAAAGGCAAGACTTAACAAAAAACCTTTTAAAAATTGTGCTTTCTTAACATGTTGAGTGCCACGTTGTTTTATAACGACTTCCCGTCAGGCCGCGCGCGCAGGTATCGTAGTACAGAAATGCGAAGCGCAATACTGGCAAATTAGAATTTACTCGATGAAAATTTTAAAACGTATTAAAGCCTTTGTTTTTTAGCATAGTGGAAGCAGCATTGCAACCAGTAAAAAGCAACACAATATGCAGACAAAATCTGGCCGAATTTCAGCAGTGCGAAAATATTGCAAATTGTGCTATGAAGAAAGTGCCGCAGAAAAATAGCACGAAATTTTACCAAACAGGTTATAACATTCTGTGACACTTGCGAGGAACAACCATTTGATGTTTATCTTGTTTCAATAAATATTTTATACTGTCAGTCACTGGTGACTGACGCGGCCTAAACGGAAAGATTGGTGTCAGTCACCGGTGACTGACGTGGCACTCAACGTGTTAAGTAACAATTACATTTTAAATATCTCCTTTTTTAAGGTACATTTAAAAGAAGTACGAATTAAAAAATTAATCTTCCTAAGTACGAAAAAGTACCTTCCAATAAGTACCCTTGAAGTCAAAGAAAAAGTACAATTTTAAAAAGTTAGTATGTCAAAAAAATATTTTAAGGACGGCACTTTAAAAACATAACGCAAATTAAGTTTCCTTTTGTAGAAAGGTAACTTTCGCGGCTCCATAGTAGTGTAAAAAAAGGAAATTTTCCCCCTCCAAAACAATTAAAAGTTAACATTTTACCGTACAAAAAATTAAAACAAATTTTAGAATGGGTTGTTGGCTTTGTTAATAATTATCTCCTAGAAGTTTAACCTGTATCCGCGCCTGCCTTACACACACGTACTTTAAAAAAAGTACTAATGAATGTGCAGCTTATAGCTTCGAGGGAGCGAAATGTAAAAGCAAGCTATAAGTTTTTAAAATTTTTCGTTTTGTAAAATTAATTTTTAATCCTTTGAAGGGCTGGTTTTTTAAAGTTAACTTCGTTAAAAACACAAATTCAACACAAGTTCTTTTTCAAAAATGTCGGTCAGCAAACACTGCCTTTTAAATATTTTCTTTGGAAAATAGTAGCCTGTGTAAAATACCTTCTAAAATAAAGTACATATTAAAAAAAGGGCAGAATCTTATATTGGAAAATTTTGTAATAGTAATTTGATGGCGTTTTTCTTTCTCAAAACAATGGTTGTGTTTTTTCCAACAAAAAACTGGGGAATATGTAAAATTTTTTGCACTCAGTTTAAAGTTCCGAGTGAACAACTACTCTCAAACAAGACTTTGAATTGAATTTGATTAAATCATTTTTGTTCCATTGTAATCGTACAAAGTGCATAATTGTTTTATCAGAAAGGAAAACGCCATTAGTCGTGTAGGCAGCCATTAATTAGCATTTATTATTCTGTCTCAATCAAACTAACTGCAAAATCAACTAGTGCTTCAAAACTGTCAACAATATAATGCTCTGCAAAACATTTGATCTGAAAATTATCACTCGAACGTTTCGTTCATTTGTTATTACTTGTAGCAGCATTTAAGCATCAAATTAAATTAAACAAATATGGTCATTTTAAATACTCGTAACTAAACGAGATTCATAATCAACGTCATAATAGTCGCAGTCTTTAACATTATATTTTATAAATGCAACGCCACAACTATGAACAAACATATGTAACAAGTTGTGAAAGATACTAATAGTATAACAGTTTGCTATTTTCTAAAGAAACAAAAAAAAAAATCACGAGTAACAAACAAACATTTAATTATCGCCAGCAAACAACAAGAGAAAAATAATACAAATAGAAATAAATAAAATATAGTGCGTAAAACACAAGTGTAAAAACAAATGGTATGCCAGGTGAGACGGACAGCTGAAAGCCATGGACAAACAAACTGTTTGATTGTATTCTGTAAGTCCAGCAGCAATCATCATGTTTGAAATGACGACACTAATTAGTAAAGTAACAAAGTTAACACATGACAAGGATTCATAAAGTCGCAAGTAATTGCCACATCAAATATCTCCACACAAACATACGTTTCGAAAAGAAAGACAATGTTTTACACTAAGGCTACACTATTAAGTATAGGCAAGTTAAAATGGTCTTGTTGGTAAAAGTGAGAGGATTTAATTATTGGTAAAAACAATCCTTAAAAGGTACAACGACGTTAGAAGACATAAACGACACTTAAGATTTATGATAAATAAAACAGAACCAATCATACAAGCAGAATAATGAGGATAAAATGATGCCACTGCTTGCCACAGACATTTGAAATACTATATTGTAATCAAGGTCATCTAAACGAATGCCGACAACTGCTATACTGCAATTAAAATAACGGTGAAGCTAAATTGGTAGTGATTTAAATTAAAATTAAATGGTATTCCTACGCTTCAATTCTTCTCGGCTGTGGTTATTAGAGTTGGAAAAGCATTATTGTGAAGCATTGCATGTTGGACATGAGAGACATGTAAAAAAATTGAAAAATTTCTACTTTTACGTTGCTTAAGTGGAGGAACTCTATTGGGTCCTTTTACCTGAAATCAGTTATACATAAAACTCCTATTATTGTCCATTTCAATGGCAGTTAAGTCAGACAGCCACAATTTCTAGACAGTATCATTAAATACATGTCAAAACGTCCTCCTCAAACTCTGTTAAATCAATACATCCAACACCCTTTGCTAGGGCATATCATTAAGGCAAATGAAATTCATTTCTTAAATTCTCTCTAGATACATTTATACTGACCCAGTCACTACAGTCTTAAGCCCCAATCTTAGCTTCATCATATATCTGTCCGCCTAAATTCGCTGAATATACGTCTGCTTGGACTTAAGTTCAGCAAGTATTTCCCTGCATCCCAATGCTCTGTTACACTCTAATGAAACATGGTTGCGGTAACCATTATCGAATTAGAGATAACATAACTCTCTTAGCAAACACAATTAAAACGGTGCTTAGAAAGCAGAAGATAAATTTGTTCTGTAAACAATTATTTGATTTCCCTCTACTCCTGCTTTGATTAAACACGAACAATTCGCAATTAAACAACTTTGTTTCTGATTAAAATTTTAGCGCAAAATAATTTATTTAACCCAACCATGTTGCAATTTTAATGAATAAGAATATTTATGTTTTCAACAACCATATATTGTTGTGGAGAATATAATCAAGTTCTTTGTGACCCTGACACCAACATATTTTTCTCAGCGTAAGCCCCAATTATCCTGGTTCAGCTGTTCAGCTATATTGTCTCGTCGATTACTGACTGCGATGAAATTACCGCTCCAGTAATTTATCAAATTTTGTATTGAAAGATCACGGATTTCATCTTTCGTCACTCTTAATATGAGCGCAAAAAGAAAACACGGTTGTGGCATGATCACGACAATCATATTATGTTCTCTACAACAATATATTGCTTTGCCACACATAAAGCGGTTATTTGAAACAAAGTGTTTTTACATTGTAATAGGTTAAATTATTTCCATATTAAAGATTGCAATATAGTTACCCTGAACAACAAAATGTTTACTCAAATTTTAACCACAAAAAAAGTATTTTAACTATTAAAAAATAATATTATATTTATTTTTTAATAAAATTCGAATAACAAAATGTTCTTAACAAACTTAATACATATAAAATTTCTTTGGGTGTTTAATCAGAGTATGAGGGGGTGTTTGCGTTTGCGTTGACTCGAAGGATTTGGACGCCTGTGTTCGTACCACAGCCACTGTCAATCAGTAACAGCAACATTTTTATTTCAATTACAGCAGCAGAGCGCTAAGGGCAGCTACAGAATATTCCTCTTTAACATGAAATCAATTTTCGTAAATCTTCAGGCCGTAACTTAACACCTTGTTTTTTAGTTTACACAGTCAGTTTACAGAACAGCCTTTTACCGACTTACATAATGTCACCTATCGGTAACAACAAATCGTTATAAATATTTACCTGACCATATCTGAGTCCTACATAAACGCCAGCATACACTAGTGTTTAAAAGTAATTTCTCAACACAACATTTGATTATTGAAGCACTTACTTACCCAGCATTATTACATCGCAATAAGGACCACACGAACTCTTAAAGAAAAGAAAGCCAAGAAAACACAAAAACCCATAAAAAGGAACCATAGCCACAAAGTTCTTTATTCGATAAAAAGTAGACATCCACTCGGGCGTGTAAGTAAAAGAGGAACAAAAAGGTGGCAATAAAAAAAGTGTAGAAAAATTAATGGTTTACATGTTGGTCATTTGTCTTCATTTAAGACTGCAAAAGACTTGAGCATATGCATACTCAGACTCCTTTAAAACTTTGTCTTAAACATGCAACTCTCAGTAGTTTTCATTAAGCACATTGAAATTAAAACCGGGTTTAGAGAGCATTTTTTCCACCCAGTTGGAAAATACATAACTGAATTGCAATTTAAAGGATTCACTTTTTTTGTGTTCATAAATAGTTGAGCAACAAACAATTACATGCGACTTAACACTATAATTTTACTACAAATTAAAGATATGAACTTTTCCTGGCCTGTGGCTTTAACTCGTCTTTGTAAGCCGCTGCTAAAGTGTGAGAGATGTCACACACGCTGTGTTTTTTTGTGTTTAAAAAAATGATGTGCCAAATGCTTAAAAAATTAACAATGAGAATTGTGTCAAATTCTTTATGTTTGGTTGCCTGTTTTTCCCAAAGAATTTTTAAGGTGCTTCTTGCAAATATATGCATGTGTGTAATTTCTTGCAACCTGCAACACATCTTCCCGTCTTCATCATCATTATCAACCAACTCTGTATTTACAGTAAAGTAAGTAAGTAGTTAAACTGCAGACACGTTTTTTGTTCTACTCTGTAGCGCTGAGAAAAAAAGTAAAAACTAACATTGTTTTCTTAGAAATTTAACTTTCTACTCTATAAATCTCACTGCAATGACAAAATATTTGCAAATCGTATAGCTGTTTTTTGTTTATATTTGTTTGTGTTTTTCATTGTAGTTTAAATATGACTTTAAAGCTCCGGGTAGTAAAAGCGCCGACTTTCGATACAAATCTATTAACAAAACGCTAAAAGCACAAAATAACTAAGCGAGTCGGATTCTCGTGCACTCTACAAAATGGGTTTGTTTTAAGATCACAAACAAAAAAAATGTAAAAATATTTAATTTTGGTTACATCATACAAAAGACTTAAGCAACAAACATTTGGTTTAATTAAAAACACAGGTATGTGTCTTAAGTCTTTTGTAATAACTGTATGTAACTAAATTTTTAGAATCGTTCAAAAAATAAGTTCCTATAATTTCTTTTGAACCTTTATTTTATAAAAACCTTATTTTTTTATAAAAAAAATATTTGTAATTATTTTTTAACAAATTTGTTTCTTTAATTTTTGAATTTACAAGTGATTCTTGTTACTGGGATATGAAATATACGCTTATGTTTACTTAGAAGAGATAAAATAACAAAATATTTCCGTCGGTATTTGAGCTACCAGGGTAAGAACACAATGTGTCCGCTGCATCTATGAAGGTTCATCACACTTTTTTGTTTTGTGTCTGGTATTTACAACTTCGAAAGGTTTAGAACAAACACTTTCCAGTAGAGCTCCAAAACTTCTTTCATATAACGTTACCTGAATTCGGTAAGAATACATATTCCAAGACGTTTCACAACAAAATTTTATTTAACATATGATCAAACCAAATAAAGGCTTTTTCATTAAGTGCATCTTATGTTTAAATTCAAATAAAACGAAGAGTGTGTGAGATTTTATTGGATATTTTATTCCTTTAATATGCCTAACGATGACATTACGTATGTCGTGCAAATGCCCGCCGCGACTTCCTTGGGTGAAGCGCATTTGAAATGCACAATTTTCCATGACTAGCGCAAAAATCTGACTGAGTTTAACCGATGGCATGGGTTATGTTGACTTTAAGGGCCGCTAGGGTTTTTGACTTCTGCGACCTAAGAAACCCCCACAAGAAAAGGTCTAACGGATTTAAATCACACGACCAAATGGCTAGTGCAGAATGTGCAATGTGGCATGAGCGCTGTCTTGTTGAAACCACAAGTCGTTGGTGTCCATTTCATACGATTTAGGCCAAAAGAAAATATTTTGTAGTGGTCGCTGTTTGCGTGCTCCAAGGGCAGCCCGCACAATCTCCACACCAAACAGTGACTTTTTCGAATTGCATTGGACCCTCTTAGATCCCTTTATGGATTGGTATCGTCCCAAGAGTATGTCAATTTTGTTAGTTGACGCTCCTCCAGAAATAGGCCTCATCGCTGAAATTAGGAGCAGACTCCCAACCCATTTTAATAACACAATTTCATGACTTTCACATGTGAGTGAATGCTACATCCGTCCATGGTAAGTTGGCAAAGCAGACTAATTAAATAACACGCAATTCGACAGATGTAGCCTCAACAGTTTGGCCGCTATCAATAGCCAAAGTGCAGATGACCCTATTGAAAGACTCTATAATTAGAAAACAGCAAAAGAACAAACATTAAAAAATCACCTTCCAATGTGGGCCAGCATAAACTGTTGTATAGTTTAACTGCGATTATATAAAAGCTTAAAGGTAACAGCAGCAGCTTCTTCTGCTGGTTCTCTAGATCTAGCAAATGTTCTATGCTACACACACATAAGCATACAGTTTTATACAAATAACTCCCTGGGGATTTAAAGCAAATTTTTACTTTATATGAAGTTTTTTTTAAATAATAACCTCATGGCTTGTCGTTTGCGCTTTTACCAAAGCTCCTTTTCAATATAACTTTTTTTCTTTCATTTGCATACAAATTGTTGTACTTACAAGCTAAAATTTATTACTGGTAAGTCGGTATGTGTTTTATTTTTTTTTATTTCATTTTTGGCTGCTGCCTGCTTGAAACCACTGATGCTTGCATTAAAGTCACACATTGTGGAGCATCATTGAATTTGTTTGTTACAATAATACCACCATTTGCAACATTGCCACCACTGCTTCCAACTGTTTCGTTCACGCTTAGAGCCTGTGTAACGAACACACACACTCAACCACACTTGTAATGTTTATGGTAGCAAAAAGGCTTAGATTTCCTTTAAGCTTTTTTGCTACTTTACGTGTAGACATCGATATTTCTTTTGGTTTCGTTTTGTTGCGAAAATTTCACATATTTATCAAAATATTGTTACATTTATGTATCTTTTTAGTAAAATTTATGTGTATGCGCCTGTATTTTATTTATTTTATATCATTGAAGTTGGTTTTTTGTTGTCTTAAGTAAGAGAGTAGTTAGCTTTTTGCCTGCCTGCTTGCCTTTTCAACTGTATTTTGCATTTTATTGTAACATGATGATCTATAACGGTTTCAATTTTATGGTTGTACCGGGAAGAGTTAAAAAGGCAAAATATCTTTAACACAAAAAAAAAATCATTTTATGGTGGTTCATTGTCATAGAATAGAGTCGCATAAATTAAATTATATAGCGTTTGTTAGTAAAATGTATTGATGTTTAGGTCTAACGTTTATGGAAAAGTTTAGAGTGGAAAAATGGTAACACAAAGCATGATGAACAACAAGATTTAGTAGAGCAGTAATTTTAACTATAGAAGTGAATGCTACATATTAAGTTGAGGATAATTGATGACTGAAACTTGGTTTTATTTAAAAGTATTTCGCTTTTTGTAATCTTGCTTAAGAAAATTAAATTAAGAGTCATTTGAAAAGGGGAAAGAAATTAATAACTTAATGCCAAGTCCAAATCTATCTCAGCTAGGTCGGCAGGATAATTTATAAAGGCGCTATTTAAAAACCTTAAATAAAGTTCCTGTTTGTTTTTCTTTTAAAATTTCAATACAGTTCCTTAACTGCTTAAGTTTTTACTGTGTGTAGTTGCTTTTATTTGGCATATGTTGCTAAATGGGCAAAAATGATTGAAGGAAAAAAAGCTAAAAAAAACAAGCTAGCGAATCGCTAAAATCAAAATCACAGAAAGCCGAACTGTCATCACCGACCTGAATTGTCGCCAGAGTGTAAGTAGTTATCGACAGCTTGGTGATTGCAAGGTCTTCTCTACGGTAGTCAATACCAAGTTCTTGTTCTCCAACTACGAAAAACATTATATTCTCAGAGCCGAAACGTTCTGACAAGCACTCTAAGTAGGTTGTCCAAGAAGCTGACAAGTTGTAGCTCTCTATATTTCATTCTATCTGTTTCTCTCTTTGTACTTGGCATAAAATTTTCCTTTGGTAGGGTATTGCTAAAGTCTGCTCAACCCACGTATTCGTCGTAGAGTAGCCAATCTCATAGTGTAATCTGATTCTGAGATTTAAGCCAACTTTTCCACATGCTGTATGAAAAAACTCAAACCTTTTGATTTGTTGCTGGTTAAGACGCTCGCTAGAAGATTGCTAATATTTGTCTAAGACTTAGGCTTGCATGGCATCCGTATTTAGAAAGTGTCTGCCCGTGGTCCTTATTCTTATGCTAGCAAGTGCTGGACATGCACTCACAGTGTGCGCTACAGTTTCAGTCTCTTCCTTAGAAATATCTTTGGCGACTGACCCGCGAAACCCTTGCGAGGTTTTCTTGACCACTTCAATTGGCCAATAAACACCAGTGTTTCAACAGATTTTAACATCTTCACCTCTTGCGAGGCTTTATTGTCCATCCCGTCCATTGTCCGTCCATCTAAGCCTTCGGCCAATTAAAACCTGAGTTCCTTCAGAGAATTCATATAATTTTCATGAGTATTGAAGAAACAAATGCCCACCCACATAGAGCTCCATATGCACGCTTAAGTCTGTATATGGAGATCGAATTCGCATAATAGAGACTAATCACCCTCTTCACCACGCACCCCTGGCGTATGCTGTTCGACCGTGGAATAGAGATTTTGTTTAAGAGAGTGTTAACTTCTCTCCACTCCACTTATTTAGCCAGACTCCAAGCAGAGACAGGAAGCTGTTACCGGCCACCACCACGAGGAGTTTTAAGTCACAACTTTTGACAGTTCACTCAGTTAGAGCAAGCCATACCTTTCACTCAGCTACAGCAAGCCATACCTTTGTGCCTCCCAGCTGACGGCAAAGTGTTTCTTAAAACAGTAGCATGTTTCTGTATTTTAGGCTATTAATTTTCGCGAGCGAAGTGAGTCACCAAGTTTGTAACATAAGTCTTTTGTTTTTAAAACTTAGAAACTTGATTTAAAAAATTGCGTTTCTTTTGTAAATCTTGTCTGGTTTCAAATCAATAGAAACCAAATTAATTTTTACTTAAATGCATTAATTATAACTATTTATTGAAGCTGCTTAACTTTTTCCTGCTTCAATAACAATTTTTTTTTTTTACACAATTAATTAATCTTAATTTTTCTGTTAAATCTTAAATAAACTCGCTACAAAACAAATTGAGTATTTAGCAGATTAAATTAAAAACAACATTTAGCGACTGTAATATAAAAATAAAAATCAATAGGCGGAAAAAACTTCAATATAAATCATGCCACTTACAGATGTCTAAATGTTATTTCCAGTACGATTTTTTTTCTTTTTTTGTTTTGTTTAAGATCAACATCAATCTTATTTAATCCGACTATTATCAATGACAAATCTTTAAACATTTTCACACAATATGTCGCCAACACAACACACTAAATACAAAGTGAAATAACAGCAATAACTACTAGCAGCAGGCGAAAACAAGAATAAGTCGAAACATGGGAGGCTTAAACAAAAGAAATAAGGGGACGAAAAAAAAGCTTGCCACAATTAATAGACCACCATAGTCTGGCTATGAAGAGAGCATGAGCGGACAGCAAACGGGGAAAAAAAGTAGTGAACATAGAACGATTTTTACAACATTTTGTCGCCATTAGCGTCGGTTGCAAAATAAAAATCAATATAAACATAGAAACGACAACAAATGACAATCAACTGGAAGCTACTAAGCAAACAATAGCAGCGTTAAGAAGTTGCTGTTGACATAACGGCAGCGGAGCTCCTGTAAAACAACATCATATGTAATGTGTGAAACAAAGCGATCAAATTGCCAATACAAACGATCGATTAAAATGAATATCACAACAACAACAACAACTAGAAATACAGCTACAGCAACAAAACAGCAAACCAAAAACATAACCGATGACGATCACTATCTAAAACGATAATAAAATGCATTGAAATCAATAAGATCAAAGCTGAGATTGAGTGACATTTAAACAACCACAAGAATAACAAATAATGTTCAAAATAAAAACAGCAACAAGCTGATTGTTTTCTGCTAACTCACACATAAGGGGAGCTAAAAGAGGGTTTATGGCAAAAACAAAAAAAAAAAAAAACAATAACAGGGGCAACTGAATGAACGAACGTACGTTACGTTGACATGCGTCAATGAAAGAGTGTAATGTCATTTGTATGCAACAATAACAAGCTTTTTTTATTACCAAGCAAATGTCCAGTCATGATAAAACCCGCTGGAGTAGTAAGTACAACCGTTTTACACGTTCTCTTTAGACTACTTTCAAGGCACTTTGTAGTCGATAATCCCCCAAAGAATAAAATAACTATGTGACTGTTGTTCAAAGATCCTTAAAGGAGGAAGCAAATGAAAAAAGCCAGAAGAGAACAACAGCAACTACACAAGCCAACAGCAATGGCCAAAAACTCACTACATATGTTTTAACTTGTTCAAAGTTTATTATTGGCCACTTGAGCTCCTCGACCATAACATTAAGCTAAAGGTTCTTAACCAATCTTAACAACTGTTGTAAAATAAAAACTTAACTTTTACCAAAGGCTTTCAAATTTAAACAATGACAATATTGCTCTAGTAAACCTAGCTCCTTCTTTTGCTGATGTTCCTTGGGCCAACATGTTGCCAATGCTGATGATCTTCAGCTGGCTTTTGAAGAGATTTGTTTTAATTACATTTGCAACAAATTCAACATTCAATTGTAAATTGCCTCTGCCTGTTGCTGGAAAGCAAAAGCTATAGCTACAGTGATTTGTTTTATAAAAACGATATTCCGATTAGGGTATGCCGATATTGGCAGTTTGCGCCGGTCATGTTTTTTGTCGTTCTAAAGAAGTTGGTTACTATTCAGTAATTGATGCCAAATAACCATGGTATCACTCCCAGATAATAAAACTTTACTGCCGAACTGTTCGTTAATTTTCGCACTTTCTGGCAGACGCATGGGCCAATAGTCGACTAACTGAAGAACGACTAGTTCGGTAAACGATAAGCCTAACTCTCAACAGGCCTATATCAAAACAACGCCAAATTAGCTGAGAACTTCCCCACTGTGCATCTCAGGAATACCTGAGACAAACGATTTCTCGCCTTACACTCGTAACTTGGAAGATTTGATCTTGGGCCTACGTCTCTACAATATTCAACTAACCCAGTAGCGCAAGCCAAGTGAAAATAGACAACAATGTTTGTTCGCTGAGACAGAGAGCTTTTGGAGCGTTTGTAGTATTACCTCAAAATTAAGAAATAAATCATCTTTAGCAACCAGGCATTGCTATGGTAGCAATCATAATTGCTGTACGAGGAACGACGCCAATGGATACTAGCTTCATCAGAGCCTCACGAATGATAACCAGTTTAATTTGTCCCAAATTACAGTACGTGGAAGTAAACTACAAGTGATCCCAGCAGGATTGCACTATGTTCTATACAGCAAACGCTGTGACGTAAATTGGCCACCAAGATCATGCGATTTGACTCTGCTAGATTTTTAAAGTCGCAATATTCCGCGCTCGACTGCTGTCAGTCATAATCAAGAAGGAGCCGTACATGGACGAATTATTTAAATTGAAGAGCTGATGCGTCCACCCGTCCGTATTGAAATACCCTTTATTTGATTCTTAGTACTGCTGTTCACTTTTTTCAATACACAAGACCAGTTCGTTGCGAAAACATCAACATCTTTCGGCTGGTTATTGTTCAACTAGCAAAATGTACTCGAGGGTATTGAAGAAGATGCCAAAGAAGATGAACCTCATCATGAGCCAGCAGCCGCAGAAGTAGTAGTTTGAGCCTCTGAAGAAGATGAGTAAATGTTATTGAATTAGTATAAGAAGTTCTAAGTAGAAGAATTTTTTGAATTGCAATAACAATACGAACTACATCAAAAGTTTCTTAAGAGTGATTGTCTTGCTTTTTGTAGTGTGAGTTATCTTGGACTTACGAGAAGGGCGGTAGGAAATTGAAATAAGAATTTGCTCCACGTTCTGTTCTTGAACAACGATGGGTGTATAAAGCGTTCGGATCGCAAGTGAAAACACATTGAGTAAGAAACATACACTCGAATACTCATGACTATAAATTAAATTTTGAGCTGCTGCAGGTGAAAGCGAAACAACAAAAAAGTTTGTTGTTGAGCTAAAAAATAACAAGATAAATTGAATTTTGCTTAAATCAAAAAATTTAAAGCGTTTTTTAACGCAACATAACATTTTATTATGATAGCCTAAGCTTTATTCACGCTAGTAGTCACATTAAATCTACCCAGATTGGGTTAGGTTGAGAACAGAAGCACTTAGGGTGGTTATGCGTTGTTTTTTTATGAGCTTTGAATGCTGTGCGATCTCAGCCGTCTGAACAAAGTTCCGCAACATTTTTTAGTCTATCAATGCCTTCCGGTGCTAAGACCATTGTCGGATAATGTTAAGAACCAAGTGGCGATGTTAATCGAGATAATATCAGTTGAACCTTTTGTGGTGGGTTATGTGTAGTAAGCTAAGCTGTCAACCGTGAAATAATGGGTTCTCATTTATACGAAAGCTGATAATTGGCACATCAAATGTTCCATCGTTTCAATAATCCTGCTTGCATGTACTGAAAACTCTATTGTCTGATCTTCCGCTTACCTTATGAAACGCCTTTCAACCCCCGTCTTTTCTGGAATTGATTTCAGGCAACAGATTTCTAGTTAACGACTGCCTTACTTTTATTGAGTGTTGTGCTAACACTAGCCTTTACTCTTCACTGTAGCGATTCCAAATGGACGACTGGTAACTTGCGGCTTTATTCCCCATCACGGTGTCCCTTGTAATCACTAGCATATATTTCCCCATGGCATTCACATTTAACAAGTGTCTGTCCGTTGACTTAAGCCTTCTGTTAGCCAGTGTTGGAGTTTCAAACACAATGTGCCCTACGTCTCAGCTTCTTCCTGAGAAGTATCTTTGAAGACTGACTTGTCCTTGCGAAATTTTCTTGTCCATCTCTTCAGAATTCTTTTATGGGCTAAAAAACAACGGAGTTTCCACAAAGATAAACCTCTCCATCTCTTGCGGAGCTCATTGTCCATAGCTCTGGGAATCTAACAGTCCAACTCTTCGCGAGGCGTTCTTGTCCATCTCTTTCGGAGAGTTCATATAATTCCCACGAATAGTGAAGAAAATGGTGTCCACCCACACAGAGTTCCATATGTATCGGTTAGTCTGTATTAAACTGGAAATCGACTGGTATCGAGTTCGCGTACTAGATACTAAGCATCGCCGTGGCCACGCTTCTCTAGCGTAGTCAGACTCCTATCGTGGGACTATTACGGCTAGAGTATTGCTTGTTAATTACCAAACTCCCCCTCCTGGAATCCAGGTAATGAGATGCCTTACGCAGTCTCAAAAGAGCAATAATTTTAAGTGCCACCCATAATATTGAGTTCACTATCGCTTCCAATTTTGTAAAAATTCCTACCAGGCCATTTGATCATGTGTCTGCTTCTGACACTGTCGTTTATACAAAACAAATACTTTGGTGGACGTTTCGGCTAGAAATGATTCTTAACATTTAAAACCGAAAACAAACGCTTTGTGTTATTCTCCAACTGACTTGTTGCCGTTTATCTTCTTCTTCTTTGGTGGTGTTTTAATAAAACAGAGTTAAGGTTTTAAAAACGATAGACAACTCAAAAAGTCAAATAGAATGACGCCAATATGTTCTAAATGTTGAGCAGCGGCAAATTGGGTGCAGCGTCAGTTAAACACCGCTAAGAAAAGTTTATTTTTCTGCCACCAAAAAGCGGCACAATTTTCTTTGATCCATATAAACGTATATTTCTTTTTTCCTACTATTTAGTTGCTACTACTACTACGACTACGACTAGCATTAGTATTTTGGTTGTATATCGGCAGGGTTAACAAATTTCCCTTAGTTTCTGGCTTGTAATTTCCCCCTCTTGAGTCTGGGCTTTTCGTTTTTTTTTTTTGTTTACATGGCTGGTCGTTTGTTTGGTTTTTCGTATTGGCCATGTACTAATGCTGTCATCTTTTGTCTTCTTTGGCACTTTAGTTTTGCCGCAGCGGTCATGCTGGCGACTCAGCTGGCAGTTGTGCGACAATTCACGTTTCTTCTGCTATTTGTGATTTTGCTTATAAATACTTTTGGCTGCTTGTTTTTGTTTGTTACGCTCTTCTTGCTGCGCGATCATTTTTATATGGTGACATTAAATGTCAGTTGGCCTAGTCAAAGAATCTACAATAAGGCTAGAAAATTGCTTTGGTTTTCATTTGCTTGCACTAGTCTGCAATTGTTGTTAAAATTGTAGTTTGTATTGCGTTGTTGTGTTTGTTAGATTCATGTGTTTTTGTTTTTTGTTTGTGTGATTTTAAATGGCGCTTAATGTTAATTGTTGTTTTACAATTACCAGCAATTTTTAAGCCATGTTCAATTGATGGCAAGCAACCAACCAAACCAAATCAAAGCAATCCAACCATTAAGTCACCTTTCTACCCTGCTGTTGTTCCTATGGATTGCACTCTGTCCATCGATACGTCTGTCTAGAGGTCTGTCTAGCGGTAAGTATGTGCTGCTCAAAACTTCTTATAGTTGTTACTGAGGTTGTTTTGATTTTGTGTCTTTGATGATTAAATGGCACCCTATATCATCACTGTAAAATAATTTAATATAAAAGTCTGTCTCTTCTTATACTGAGGCAATTTTATATACCACAAAATAGCTACGAGCACTAGATTGTCCCCGCTGAAGATCATTATATGGTAGTATAATCCCCTGCCATTAATATATGTTCATTGTGAATCATACTATGGTCATGTAGAAAATTGGTAAAATGGTATACTAACCTTAGGGTACAAAACAGTCACCTTATGTTGCCGACAGTAATTGTTTACTTGTTTTTCGTTATTGTTTTTGGTGTCGAAGCTCATGTGTGTAATTTGAGTTTTAGCCTGATGTGCGATTTGTATTGATTGGCGGCTAATTGTCGAGTTAAGTTGTTGAATTTTTAAGTTTTTCTTTTAGCTTCACTTTACCTCCTTTTCATTTCAATTCATTACTTTTGTGAATTCTTTTGCACCATTTAACATTGTTTTTCAGCGCTTTGTTGTTTTTTTTTCTTTTTTTTTTTTGCTAAGGCAGTTTGATTTCTTTAACTTCAAATAATACAGCCACTGAATGTTTAGATGTTTTTGCTTGCAGAAGTTCCGTCTTAACAGTTGTATTTTGTCTATATTTAATGCATGTTGCTCTGGCAATTAGAGTAATCCAAACCGTGCAACGGCGGGATATTGAAAAATTGCAGAATTGCTGATTGGATTTATAAAAACTCGAAACAGTTACATGCAATGTTTGGTGTTCTTTTGCTAATAAATAGAGAAAGAACTCTTTGGAAAATTGGCTTTAACAAAATTGTCAATATTGTCCGATAAAGTTAAATTTGTGACAAAGTCAATATTGTCACTCGAAGTTACTCGCTTTGGTTACAAATTTTGTTGCAAAATAAAAGTTTGTAGAGAAAAAAAATTTAACCAAAAATGCAACATTTGTCACAAAACATTATTTTGGCCACAAAATTCATTTCTGTGGCAAAAAGTTTCCATTGACCTGTTAGTTATAAAATACATATTTAGACAAAAAATTACATTTGTACAAGGTTGTTTATGGCACAAAAAGTAATATTATTATTCAATATCACTTTTGTCATCAAAAAGTTCCGTTTGTCACAAAGACTTACAATTTTTTTCTTTTTAAATACGTTTGTCACAAAATTTAATTTTTATCGTAAAGTCATTTTTCCCCCAAAATATCAATTGTTACTAACGGCCAATCGTGTTGCAAACGACCCTTTTTTTCGAGATGCCAATTGGATCTCAATTATTTCTTTTTTAATAAAAGGTCAGTATTTTTAGATATGTCACTCTTTTCAAAAAAGTTCATTCTTATGCCAAAAGTCAGTCTTGTCAGGAAAAGTTCACTGTTGTTACAAAAGTTGAGTCTTGTTACAAAAAGTCGCTTTTGTCCCAACAGTTTACACTTATCACAAAAAAACAGTATTGTCAGAAAAGGCATCCTTGTCACAACAACTAAGGGTCAGTGTTGTCATTAAAATGAACTTTTGTCAACCAAAGTCACTCTTTTCACAAAAATTTAAACGTCACAAAAAGTCACTTTTGTCTCATAAATCCATCTGTCACAAATGACATTTTTGTCACAAAGATCCTTTTTTTTACACAAAAATTCACAAATAAAATTTAATTTTGTCACAAAGTTAGTTTTGTCACAAAACGCAAGATCCTTTTCTATGCAAAGCATAATTTTTTTTAAGGAAATAAAAAAACAAATTCTTGACAGTCTTTTTTTGTCACAAATATGCTCTAGTGTCAAACTAACATATGTTTTTCATTCTATTAAAATTAATGATCTTTGCGATTGATATCTTTATGTCATCATTGAAAATATTGAAATGTTAGCAATTCTATGTTGTTTTTATTTCTCTTCTTGAAGATAGCTAAAAAAAAAATGGATTGTCAATAAAAAGACTTTTACAACAAGTTTATCATGAACAAGACGGCACCAAAAATGGCTGTACAAATGCTGTACGTTTTTGGTCAAGTAGTGACATCAAAGAAAATATTGTAACGCATTCGAAACAAGGAGAAGAGAACAAAATAATAAGGACATGGAACCAGGCACACCAAATTAGATCAGATTTTTACAACGATAAAATCTATTTGCAACTTATAAAGGAAATTACAGCTTAGAAGCCAAAAGAAAAATACTCGGTTGAGTAAAAAACTCTAAAGAGAAGTTTGAGCAGAACTTGTTGTGCTTTTAAGTCAGAGTTATTGGTTTATTTTATTATGATTATTTTTTCCTCTTTTAATTCATATTTTTTGCTGTTGTAATAATATTTAATCATAATGTCAAGATTTATGTTTTTAGCCTCTATTAGCTTATAAATCATGTGTGCTGTTTTTGGGCTGGTTTTCAAGTCGAAATGAGGGGCTTTTTTATTTAAGCCATTCGTATGTTATATGAGTATTCAAAAAAAGTTTATTCAAGATAGCTTTTTGTTTGAATGACAAAACAAAGCTGAGACTTCGGTTCGTTTTACTTTTTTACTATAATTATTGTAGTTATGATTTATATGGAAACAGTGGTTTAGGTTGACCAAATAGTGAAGGAACAAATCGTATCATTTGATTAAGTAAATATAGAATTTTCATTGCTACCGGCTTCTGATAGTTGTGTAACTAGTATGAAGTCACCTAAAATCTTTAATTTTTTATTTGAAGCTACTGTCCCCTAATCGACACAAATGTAGTCAATATAACTTGCATGTTTAATTATTTCGTTTTGTGATCTGCAGCACTATTTATGTTTTTACAAAATATAAATTTTCTTCTTTTTTACAAGTACAGATCTTTAACTTCCGTTTTTAGTTTACCTCTAATTGTTGTCCACTATTCGACAGAAATGTAGCCAGTAAGAAATCAGTTTGGATCGTTTTTGTTTTAATTGATTCCCAGCGCTATTTATATTTTGATAAAATTATAACCTTGCTTATTCGAACCACGATCACTTTTTCGACCGATCAGAAAACGGTGAGAAATTGTTAAGGCGACTTCTTCGTCAGATTTGTAATAAGCAAAGAAATTTCGCCAGCACTATTTTGTTTACTACCAACCACTATATCCTATTCGACAGAAATGTAGCCAGTAAGAAATCAGTTTGGCCTGTACGATTGATCGAACTGTAATTTCTTTTCTAGCGATCTGCAATAGATAAGAAATCTGCTCGGCTGTCTGCCTCACAAAAATGCCTCTATTTAACAGAATTGTAACCAGTAAAGAAGTTTCACTTGCACTGATTTATTTACTTCCAACCACTGTCCCCTATTCGACAGAAATGTAGCCTGTAAGAAATCAGTTTGTTAATTCAGAGCACTGTCTATATTTTGCCCAAATTATAACCTGTTACTACTTTTTTTTGCTAATTCGAATCACGATCTATTTCTACGCTTCTTCGACAGATCTGTTACCAGGAAAGAGGTTTCACCACTACTATTTTCTTTACTACCAACCACTGCCCCATTTCAACGCCTTTCTTACCAAATTTAGTACTCATTTCGTCACGTTATCCCAATGATGGTCCAAACGAAAGCTCACCAAACGATGATCCAAAATCCAAAATGTTTTATTAATATGTTTAATAAAGTTAATGTAAAGTTTAAAATAAAAATACAAACTATTTAAGATTTTTTTGTAATTTTGGCCAGGAAAAATGGATTTTTGACCAAGGTGCACTGTTAAGCGCAGCTCAAATCTTCAATCGTTGAAGGTATCAACGGCTTATCTGCAGTTACTTTTTTCTGTGGAAACCATTTGAATACAAATCACGTCCACATATGCTGCAACATGTGCAGATCATCGCCAAAAACTAACAAAATCCAAAATGATTTTAACAAAATAAAATTAGAAAAAAAATACACTGATGGCATCTGTAAAGTTAAACTTTCAGCATTATTTGAGCCATCAAGTGTAACTGAGCATATTACAGGTTGTTGGGACAAGTTTTCTATTTATTGTTTTCAGCAAAACAATAAGAAGAAGTACCCTTCTTCAGGGAGTTTAAAAATCAAAATAGAAATTATAAGACGCCAGGTTGCATTTTTAGGGCTTGTCTGCTTTTAAGAGATCTTGGTATGAATGTTTAAAATACTCTTGTTAGGGTAGGGTGTTTGCAAATCACTAATATGTTACTGTTTTGTAAGGTGAAACGGTCGAACGTTTTTTTTCTGTTTTGTTTTGTTATTTCTTTTATTATGTGCGATCAGTTTGTTTCATCGTTGTTAAGCTCTGCGTGATTTTCCACCTTCTCTTTATGATCGCTTGGTTTTGATATCAATTTTTGCACGTTTTGTTAGATTTTCAAAACATACTTACATGCTAATGCATACCGCGCTTAGATTTTTATTTGAAAAATTGTTTTACAAACGAAATAAAAAAAAATATTTATCAACCTCACACTCGCTATAAAATACAGACATGTATGGTGAGGCCTCTATAACGATCTTTAGCATTAAAGTTTGTTTAATGTTGGGTGTATATAAGAAAGATCTCCGCCATCGCTATGAAAACGTAATGGGGTTCGATTAAATACAAAAAACCAATTTGCATATCGCTTAAATAATGTTGATAACCATGATTGCTGTGTGTAACAGATATTCGTCGTTTTAGCATATTTATTTACACTGATCGAGTATGTGTGTGTGTGTGTGTGTGTGTGTGCTGTTACCAAAGGGGGGGTTTCTTGTGCTTAACGGTAGTGTGTGGTGTAGTGTTGCCTGCAAGTGCATGTGCCACATCGTTCATATGTAATATTTATGTAGATTTATATGCTACTAAAGGTGCGAAAATGATAACAATCTACATAAGTTCGTTCAGCCAAACGCTGTTTGAATTGTTGGCTGGTTGGTTATTTCTTTTCAAGTGCTGTTTAGCCTGCCAGTGGATGGTATCGTGTGGTGTTCAAGTGAATTAATTTGTTTTTAGTTAATTTATTTCACCTTTTTTATGTCGTTGTTTTTCTTACAAAAATTAACACTTTTCTGGAAAAGGACGGTTTTTCACAAAAAGATCACTTGGTTCGGTGATTTCACAGAACTTTGTCTTTTACACAAAGAGATCACTTTTGTCATATAAAAAAGACTTTTATTACAAAACGATAATATATCAACTTTTCTTTAAAATGTTCAGTTTTTTATAAAAATAACACTTTTACCAAATGATAATTTTGTTATTAAAATTACTTTTTTAAAAACGAACGCACAAAAAGTCATTTTCTCCCTGAAAAGAGAACTTTTTTCACAACAACATTTCTTTGCATATTCATTTTTAAGCAGTGTTTTCACAGAAGAAAGTCCACTTCTTGCCAAAAGGATCACCTTTTACACAAAACGGATCACTTTGCGTAATATGATTAGTTTTATTCACACAGAGGTGTGTTTCTAAAACCCCAGTTCACTCCCAGTGCACATTTCTGCACTAAAGATTACTTTTTTCACAAAATAATTTCCTTGCCTAAAATGATCAGTTTAATCAAGATAACTTCTTAGCAACAGGATCACTCTTTTCATAAAAACATCACTTTGCGCAATATGCTGGTGGTGTTTTTTAAAACAAGATCAGTTTATACCAGATCACATTTTTGCATAAAAGATCACAGTTTTACAAAATATTTTCTTTGTAAAATTAAAGGAAGATAACTATTGCTTTGCAGAAAGCAATAATTTTATTCACAGCAAGATCACCATTTTCAAAAAATGATCACTTTGTTCATAGAGGGTTGGTTGATGTTTTTCTAATCAAGATCAGATTTTTACCACAAAAAGATCGCTTTTGCACAAAAAACACTTTTTTCCACCAAATATTTTCTTTGCAAAATATGATCGGTTTATTCTTCTTGACAAAGTATCAGAATTTTTACAAGATGATCATTTCATACACAGATAGATGTTGATTTTTAAAATAAGATCAGATTATTTTCTACAAAAAGATCGCTTTTGCAAAAAAATTTCGTAATATGCCAGAAATTTGGTCTAAGAAAAACTTACTTTTTTACAACAAGGTGAATTCCATTTGTCACCTTATAAACATTTTATCGCCATCTCCTAAAATGTTCCACAGTTTCAAAACTATTTCAGGTTTTTTTATATGCGAAAAAATAAAATGTCACTTTAATACGCTGACATTTCTGAAGACCATATATGTAAATGAAAACTCAGAACTTTCTAAATTTTATGAATTCTTTTCCAACATATATATTGCTTATGACCATTTTGGCGAATAATTGTCATAATAGCCGGCGCTCAATAATCCCAATTGGCACAGGCACTCTCAAATATACAGATGACCACCACTACCACCATTGACTGACATTTCAATCTACATAACTGTCGTTCTTTCTATCCATCGTTAATTCTCCTCATCAGCTTACTTTATCGACTTTCCCACTTGATGGTCGGTCAGTCATATTAATAACTTTTACTACACATTTTTAAGGCCTTCTTAAACGGAATTGCACTCAAATCAAAAAAATAAAAATAACAAATAAATTGAAAAACAAACTGGCAGAATTTCTTAAAAAGATATCAACGACTAAATCCCAAAAAGTCTTACAGATAAACCTGAAAAGAAAAAATTACAGCGAGAAACAAAACATCATCTCATCAATAAATCAACTTAATAGTTGTGCGCAAAAGACGACAATTGTATGAAGGAAATTCAAAGTAAATCATACTGTGATATTTTTCAATTTTTGTACGACTAAAGTCTCCTTCTTTATTTATTCATTTCAATTTAAGTTCGCTTTGTGATTAAAAAAGCCAGCACTATTTACTTCAAGTACTAATTTGGTCATTAATTGCATTTGTGTTTAGAGTACTCACGATTAAATTCTTGAAATACCCAAAAGGCATACCAAAAGCTCATAAATAATACACCACCATCCACGTTGAAGCCAATGCAGAAGATGATGATGGGGAGCAAATAAAAAAAATATATAAATTGAAACTTATCTTGCAACGATCGATATTTAATAAATGTGCCAAAACAAGACATAGATGGTTACAACTGCAATGACGGTGTCTTATGATGCTGATGACGACCGATGATCATATGATGATGGGGATCATCAACAGTTTAATAAGAAACAACAAAAAAAAATTACAATTTTATTGGATAAGAGCAAGAGTTGTGAGAAATCTACATACTTTCGAATTCAAAGCAAAGTAACCGTGCGTTAATTAAAATTGTATAAAATATTATCTGTTGCAAGACACTTGAAAGAGGACCTTTCAAAAATAATCTCTTAAAAAAGGTGTCTTTTTATAAAACTCCCTTTTAAAAAAGTTCTCTTTGCAGAAGGCTACCTTTTAACAAAAGTACGAATTATAAACACTTACCTTTTAAAGTAAGCACTTTTTAAATAAGGTACTATTTCAAAAAGTACCTTTGGAAAAAGTACTTTTTATAATTTTTTTTGGTAAAAGTGGTTTGAAGAAATGAAAGAAAATTATATAAACACAATGCTTTGAAACAAAAGTCTGCGAAAAGTATGCACTAAAGTAATAGCTTTAAGCAAAGTACCTTAAATAAAAAAAATTAAAAATTTAGTCTTAAAAAAACTACCATTCTGTAAAAGTACCCTGTAGCAAAATTACTATTATGAAAGAGTACCTTGAGACAAATTAAGTCTTTTAGAAAAGCAAATTATAACAAAATGTCTATTTTAAAACAGTGTATTTGAATGATGTCTTAAAAAAGTACCCTTTTAGAAATTCCTCTTCACAAAAAAGAGCCTTCTGAAAATGTATATTTAAAAAAATTATTTGCAAAAAGTGTTTATAAAAAATGTACCTTCTAAGTACGTATTTTTTAACAAGTACTTTCGAAAGTTCCTTTGGGAAAAGTAATTTACAGGGAAGTGAAATAAAAAAATATACCTTTAAGAAAATTCCCTTGTAAAGCAAAATGCCTCTAGAAAAAGATACTATAAAAAGCATCACTTATATGTGCCTTTTAAAAAGTTACTTCAAAAAAAGTACTTCTTGGAAAAAGTGCCTGCAGAAAAGTTGGCTTTAAAATGGTAATTCAGTTCCTTAAAAAAATACCTAAAAGATAGCTCCCAGAATTTCTTATAAAGAATACTTAAAAAAATATAAAAAAGTCCATTTTTTAACAAGTGCCATATAAAAAGTACTTTTCAAAAAGTACCATAAAAAGTCCTTTTCAAAAAAGTACCATTGGAAACACTTAAATATATAATATACCTTAGTAGATAATATACTTAAATATATATTTAAAATACTTCTAAAAACTTAATAAGGTACATTTGAAAAATTTTTCTCAAAAAAGTACCTTTATAAAAGTAAAAAGACGTTATAAAAATTTACGTATAATAATTTGACCTCTTCTAGAAAGTGACCTGGGAAAAAGGTACTTTTTTAGATACGAACCTTTTCGTACAAAAATCTACATCTAGTACTTTTTTTTAAACAAACAAAGTATTTTCCGAATTATTTCTACTGTAGAAATGTCAACTTTTTTCTTTAGCCAATAGAGATTTTAAATAAACAAAAGTAAACAGTAACCATATACATCCATATACATGAATACATTTTTACGTAATATGTGTGCGTGTGTGTGTTTGTATTCGCACAGTATAAACGGCCTTTCAAACATTTTCATAAGGTCTTCTTTTGGTAAGATTAAGTTCGAAGCACTAGATAGTAGTAATAGCACAGATATAAAAAAAAGGAAGCAGAAAACTAAGAGGCTTCTAACCAAATAAAAAGTTACATATTTATGTGCGTATGTATGTGTGTATTTATTTTATATTTATATAAGGCTGGCAATCACAATTCGAGCAAACGTTTAACAGAGCTGTTGGTTTTTGTAAATGTCTCCTAGATGAGAAGAGTTTTTTTGTTGTTGCTATTTTATTTCCCAACCATATTGTCAAAACATTAGATGTCAACTTATCATTATCAATATGGTCATGCGCTGGTGTTTTTTAAACATTTCTACAAAGTAATCAAATACAAGCAACCATAATACTCGTATACAAACAAACGTTCGTACATACGCATCGAGCAAACACGCTCAAATACTCTTTAACTTCAGCTACACTACACGCACAGTTTGTAACCATTTTCGCTGAAAATGATCGATGATGATGCTCCTTTTACTATTTGGCCTCTATGTCTAGCAAATTTCGCAACAACAAAAAAAATAGACACACACACACACACAAAGAGGCTTCTGTTCTCTATTCCTATTGAATGTTGGGTTGTATTTGGTACCGCGTTATCGTCTGGTTTTATATCATTCGGTTTTTTGTTTTTTATTTTACTCTCCTTCTTTTGTATGTGTAGTTAGTTTTAATATTGGTCAATTGACTTTTTGAATATGCAGCACATGTTGCAATCAAATTGCTGTAAAGCGTCAAATCTTTTACTTTTTTTTTGTCATCTTCTTATTTATGATCATGTCTTTTCAAATGTGACATTTTATTTAGAAGAAGAAAAAAAAAACGAACAAAACCAAACTTGAACGGGGAAAGAAAATGTTCAAATGTCTTTTGTTTTACTTGGTATTCTCCTATTGAATTTCAAGTATTTTGCGAAGAATAAAAAAGATGGGTAAAAGTTCGCTGCTAAACGGAAGTGAATGTGTGTCAATAAATTTCGTAGAAGAGCTTCTTCGTATGACATCTTCTTAGAAGTTCCGCAGCTAGCAAAGGATAGTCAACCAGTTTGGAGGAAAGGTCTTAATTATTAACCCACTTTCCTTTTAACTCGTTATATATACACAAGCGATATTCAATAATTTTAGTACTCTGTTTGTGGCAAGAACCGTTAAGCGATAAGTAGCCGTCAACCTTCGCATTGTTAAAGTAACTTACTAATTTAAAGTCATTGATGCTGCCCCCGAAGTAGTCTTTTATATGCAATAATGCACGAAGAATGTCCAGGCAGACCGGTTATTTTAGGGCCCCTTTTCGGACCCCTTCTTGCTCGGAATTGAGTCTAGCTAACTAACTTTACTCTTGACTGTAGTGATTTCAGATTGTCGACTGGTAACTATCGACCTTCTTCCTTATTGCGGAGTTTCTTGGAATTGCTAGCCTTTTTTTAAGGCTTAGACCACCCCCCACATGTCATTCATATTTAACAAGTGTCTGCCCGTGGTCCTAAGCCTTACGCTAGCCAGCGCGGGACATTCACACACAATATGCCACCGTCTCACCGTCTTCCAGGCATCTTCTTCGATTTTCAATTTGGCCACACCATACTTAAAGTTTTCACGAGCTACCACAATTATATCTGAGCAACTTACTGGCCCTCCTGCCGAGGGGCTCTTTGAGCACTATTAGAGCTTCACTCCACCGTTTTAGCTTTAGTAAGTCTGTGTGGAATCGCTCGGTATTTTAATTTTGCTTTCATTAGGACTGAGTTAGGTGATATCGTGGCAATGATGACCGGACATTGCATAGTTGTCTATGACGTGAAGAGAATTCTAGATATTGTCACAATAGAGGGGAAGACGAGACAGTTTTTCATCTACTGTTTTCCTACCCTGACCTATACTTCGAGGACCAGATTTATCTCGAGCGCAGGTCTTTCGTCCGCCTCTCCGAACTATTGGAGATTACAATACAGGGAATATATACTCGTACTTCTTTATAAGGAGCTGCTACTGGTTTAAGCTTGACTCCAAATCGGCACAGTTATATACTATTTTACAAAGCTTCCAACTTCCACTTTTGAGTTCTCTCTCTACTTTTAATCTACGTTTCTGTCTTCTTTTTTAATCTTCTCTTACTCAGCTAACACAAAGGAAGCGGATGAGGTGCTTCAAGTGAGCCTGTTTGGCAGGCGGTCTGTTTACGTAACCTAAGCTAACTTGACCTAAGCTTGGCACATAATGCTTGCGGATAGCTTTCACAATTGTTACGTTTCCATTTAACACACGAGCAAGAGGGGTTCCGGAAATGCTCATAGCGATTTAGGATGATTAGACCATCTGACTTATCTTTAAAGTTCTACGAAATCTACCCAAACTTAGCTTCGGATCTAAAACTTTGAAGAGACAATGACGTTCGAGGTTCGACTAGTAACTAACCAACTGCTACCGCTAAAACCAGTAGCCCTCTGGACAACAATTTCCACACTAGTTGTTTGTGAGAAACTTTCTGGTGAATATCCTATTGACTGTCGTCCGAACTCAAATGACGGGGGTTTTATTTTGCAACGTAAGCCGTGTATGGTAAGGCAGGAGATTTTTAATAACTTCAGACTCTCCCAGCAAGGCCAGATATATAGCTGAAGTGGCATTGGTAGATGCACTAAGTCCATCCAGGCCGCTAAGGCAGTCAAAAACGGAAAGACAACATACATAGCGTGTCATCAACCTTGTGTTTCATATTCATCCCTATGACCCTTCTTCACGAAGAAATAGTCTCAGTTGAAAGCGCTTCTTGTTGCGAAATACAAATTGAATTTCTCAAGAATTCAATCGGGTTACCTACAACGAATACAAGTTTTAAATATTTGTGTATTTGATTAGAAAATAAAGAAATGAAGAAATAAAGAAAAACATATTATTAGAGAGCACGAAATAGCATTGCTACCGTATATGCTCTGTTTAGCTGTCAAATAGAAATTGATCGATTGCTAGCAAATGCCTTCATTGATAAATACACAATAAATCATTGTGTAATTTATAGTTGCTACGCGCAAATAGCAGTAAACGACATTTAAGGTGACTTACCATAATTTCACGCTCCAAAACGACAACAATAATAATAATAAGAACAACAACAACAATAACAGCAGCGACATTAACCACAACATAGGCAACAACAGTCAAATCATCCTACTAACATGCAGAGATTTCGAGCAGCAATATGAGCTGCAGGAGGAGCAACAAGTGACGCCAAGATTACTTTAGAGTAATTTTTTTTGAGATTCAGATACCTATCAGTCGATCGAATTGTAATAGCAAACATTAGCAGCAGAAGTAGTCACTCGTCTTCGTATTTGCAGCAACAACAAACGGTTACGCAGCAACGAATTTGAGATCATTTCTGCGTTGTTAATGTTGTTCACATACTTTCTTAAGTAGCTGGAGCGTAATTACTTTTATTTCTCTAACACGGGCATACAATACTTTCAAATAAACATCTAAATACACAAATCGTTTAAAGATTTTCACACTCATCGTACACCCATCAACAACAGCAGCAGCACCATCATCAGGCTTAAGTTAATTTGGTATGTTGCGTTGGTTACCAGGTTTGTTAGCTTAGGGTTGACGGGTGTCAAACAAATAGGTCGGCCAATCACCAGCTATCTCGTTTCGTCTGTAAAGAAATAAAAGGGGTAAAATTAAAAGAAATAGCTCGGAAAAACGTTTGAAGAGGAAATAGTAATTGCTAAGAAAAATTACAAAGAGGTAAGAGACCGGGTGGCAAGAATATGATTAGTATTTTGTGTTGGTACCAAGGCGAATTTAAACAGCGCCGATGCTGACTTTCTTGCGATTTCATATAAAAATATTTTTGCCATCTCCGCCCCCTTTGTTTTTTTTTTATAAGGAGTTTTATACTGAGCCGGAAATGCTTTGAATTCTCCAGTGAGTATACCAGTTATCAATTTGCCTTAATTGGAAACCTCCCTTTTATTTTTTTGGAAAAGGAATTTCAACATTCCATTCTAGAGATTTTGCTTAGCCTGCTAAAGAAGCGATGAAAAGATCTATTCATCTACTCCTTTACTCATCTTCTTTGAGAAAACTTTTGCTTCTGCAATACTCGGCACAAAAAAAATTTTGATATCTATCACCAGGCCGTCAGCAAGCAGGCTTGCCGTGACTGAGTGCACTTCCGGAAGTTCTGACTTCCTCGTCATGGCGGCCGGTAATAGGTTCCTGTCTCTGGGAGGAGTCTGGATAAATAAGTTGAGCGGAGCGAAGTGAACACCCACTCTATTATAAAAACTCCCTAATTTACGGTGGAACAGCATATGCCAGGGAAACGTGGTCAAGAGGGTGGTTGGTCTCTAGTACGCGAACTCTTGTTACCAGTCGACCACAAGTTTTAATATAGATTTACCCGTGCATATGGAGTGTGGGTGGAAGCCTCGCAAGAGGCAGCGAGGTTAGTCGCTGAATTGTTGAGACGGTAATGAACATTGTGTGTGAATGTCCAGCACTGGCTAGCAAAAGGATTAGGGCAACGGGCAGACACTTGTTAAATCTAAATGCTAAGGGGCGTCTTAGACAAATCCTAGCAATAACAAGAGGGTTTCTGATGAAAAAAAGGGCGACAATTACCACTTGACGCCTTTAAGATCACTATAGGCAAGAGTAAATAATAGTGCAAGCACGAGACTAAATGAAGGTAAGGTAGTCGTAAATTACAAATCAGTAGGCTGAAATCAATTCGTGGAAAGAAGGGGGTCGAAAAGGGACGCATAACCCCTACATTAATATTAATGTTTATCACTAACAATTGTCTCCGGTTACCTAGTTAGACCGCATCCGCTTTCGAAAACATTCTTCTCTTAGATTGCAGTTTCAGTTGTGAATAGACGAATTCAACATCTAAAAAAGGTCTGAAGTCTTACATAAAAATTACATCTCAAGGAGAATTGCTTTTCCTCACATGGAGACAGACTCCTGTGGGGATGATGCCATCGAGCAGTTGTAGAATTATTTACATCCATAGAAGTGTGTTTTTGTTACTATTCATGCTTAAAGCAAAGGAACTAACAGAAGAGAAGAATTAAAGGGAAAATGTTGCCCCCAAAAAGGGCAAGAGGAGTATTTCTAAAATTTTGTAATGCGCGAATTTGCGTTTTCTTCAGTAATGAGAGGCTATGAACGGCTAATGTGCGAACTTATTAAGCTGTTTAGTGAAGAAAAGTGAAAGCAGGTGTGGATCCAGCCTAAGCTTCAGTTTGCGGGAGAGGGGAAGTATTAAAGAAAAGAAAGAATTCTTTAATTCTTTTAAACTTTTTGTATGTTCAAATGTTAACTCTTAATGCTTTTGGAAGGGGAAAATTTCCTTTTTCTGTCTTACTATTTCTAACACTTTTGCTTGCTTCTCCTCTTAAAGCTGTTTATTATTCGGTGTGTTGTTCTTTTTTTTCATTTCCAATGCTGTAAGTTTTTCACCAAACTTATACTAAATCGAAGTGACAATTGACGTGACAGTAATCAACAACGTGTCAAAATTAAATAACTGTCAGTATTAATATGGCCACAAGAATTAGCGTCATGCATAGTGATATTGTTTGTAAAGCTATGGTGCAAGTGCTGTGCTACTACATGTTATCTAGCACACATCCTTTCAACATTCAACCAAATTGTTGACCATCATCGACATGGCCATTATAGACAAGGCCCCAAATAATACAAGAAACCTTGCTACCATCAACAACATCAACAGCAAATTGCTATAGAGGCAGCAACATCTTTTACATGCAACAAATGGTCACTGCAATATCAGGAATGTTATAATTTCTTTTATAAAAAAATATTTACGTTTTATTTTTTGTATGCTTTCTGCTATGAAGACTGGAGTGATTAGAAGCCTTAACAATGGCTGATGGTGCTGCCACCAACAACATTATAATAAAATATTTATATAGAAAGGAATAGAGAGAGAGAGAGAGAGAGGGAGCAAGAAAAAAGAAAGTGTGGGAAAAATTTGCTAATAAAATTTTATTTAATTTTTTCAGCAACTTTTTAATCTTCTAAATATGAATATTTCTCGTTTGGTTTAGTTTGGTTTGGCTCCTAAAAGCCTGTTTACATTCAAAATGCTGCAATCGATATGCAAGTAATTGCAACTTGCTAGTTTTTGCTAGCTTTAGTCTATTGAGGCAAGTAAAACAGCATTCATTAGTGTTTGAATGAAAAGAGAAACAAGAGCATTACAAATCAGCATGCGTAAGCACGTTTATGGTCACCGATTAGTCAATGTCATCATACATTCAAGTGATGCCCATTACTACTGCTGTTGCATGGCAAAAACGTAAACATAACGCTGCTTGTGTTAAAGTCTAATTTTTATGCAAAAATGTTTGTTTTTCTTGTGGCACATTTTACATTCTCTTGTGCATATATTATTTTCTGAGTGTGCGTTAGTATGTGTAGTTTTTATGGTTTTGTGGCATGAATGAGCTTTTTATATTACAGTTTTATTTGTATGAATTTAATATGAATGAGTGGCACATGCAACAATTCTTTTTATGTTCAAATTGAATTGTACATGTTGGCATTTGAAATGGTCTCTTAGATTGTAAATCGTTCTTGTTTTTTTTTTCTTTTTCTGTTTCTTTGGCTTCTTTCATTAGGAAGATACAGATGAATAGGCTTTTAATTTTCATTGTTCATTGGGGTCTGTTTGTATGTTCTCTGTGAGATTTAATGGTGAAAAAGTTATTTATATTGTTTTTGGTGCAGCCTTTAAAAACACTTTCAAAAACTTTATGAGATGCATTTTTTCATAAATACTTATCTTTAGACCCAAAAAGATCAGTTTTTATTTACAGAAATTCACTTAGTGATCGAAAACTATTTATTTAATAATTAGTTTTTCTTTTTAAAGTATGGGTTTGTAGTGCAGAATGCTTAATGGCACCACTGCGCATAGTACCATTCGATATTTAGAAACAATAGTTCTTATATGGCCGCAGAACTTAAATCTTGCATCGAGTATGTTGGGCTGTTCCATTATGATTTGTAACCTTAGATTATTTCCTACAGCAAAGTGTGTATTTCCTTGAGATTGTGTTGCTCATGCACTTCAATGATTTGCCACCCGGGTATTGCTGCAAAAAGAGTACAAGACACAACTCAGCACATTCCAGTGTGCACTATAATCATAATCCTTGAAAAAGTCTTTAGTTACACCTCTAAATTGTTTAAAGGAAATCTCAAGTTTTCGACTGAAATTTCGTTAACTGGTGGTGGCAACATTTACAGTGGCAACATTTACAGGCAAACAAAAACAAGGACTGGGTTGGTTCAGCTACGAATCCAAGAGAAGGAGGAAGATATATCCCCCTCCTAAAACGATAAAAAAGTTAATTAAAAAAAATGTTTCTTTCGACCAGCCCTAAGGGGTATAGCATGAGAAGTGTTTGTGGGCATTCGATTTGAATTTTCCCACCTCGAAAACGGCAGGAAAGATTTCTGCAGAATGCTGCTTTTACATAGAAACATACGGCTAAACTACGAGTTTTTCCTGCAGTGTATTGTGCGGTCCAATGACCGATCTACCAAGAACCGAAGAATCCTAAATGAAGAACGTGTTCGGTTTTCAGGAACAAGTAATTTCATTGGATCACATTCCCATGCAGTAACGATAGAACAATGACACACAACCCACATTGCGTTGGTGTTTCAGTGAGTCAATAGAGATGGATACCCTAAAGTTACCAATAATAATCTTCGCCCTGTCTTGTATTCGGTCGAGAAGATTCAGAATATACTTTGAAGCACCGCCCGATAAATGGGAGTTGCAGTGCATTTTCGTTCGGTTAAAGGTCGAGTAAATAATATGGAGATCAGATGAAATGAAGTTTCTCTTACACCGTTTTAGAAGATCGAAGCACTTGTGAGCTTATTTGGCGATCGGAAAATGTGTTTAGTTCAACAAACATCACACTAAATTTTCAAGCCAAGAACATCAAGGGCCTCTGATTCCTTAATACCTATATCACCCACAACTACACAAAATTTACCCTGCAGCGCATCAAAAGCGACCCCAATCGGAGATTATTGCATGATTTAGGTTGAGCATTTCTTTGAAATTGCTCCTGGTGTCTCCAAGTTCTGAAATGGTCTACTACTGAATGAAAACGTTTTGACAGTAGTGCAGAACGCCACGCTATCAAACACCTTAGCGATATATAGAGCCACCACTTAACATTTTCAAATATCGAATATGGAATGACGCCATCTTTCCGAGAGGAAAGCTAGGAGGTCTACCGTAGAACGGCCTCTGAGGCAACCATACTAGCTAATTGGATATTTTCTCCACTCCTTGGTTAGTTTATATACAGATAAAACCATCAGTCCATGTAGCGAAATGGCGGTGCTCTCCTTCGAATCAAATAATTTCATGTAATAAGACTGACTGTGTACATGGGTCACAACATGAGTTCAAATTATTAGTTGCTGTGCCACTGAGGTTACCTATATTCCAAATGTTTCAATTTAGCAGTTGGATACCTCTCGTTTTTCGCGAGCACTACTTAGAATTTTCAAATGCGAAATTCAAAATTGAAGTTATCCAATGGTCTATTTTAGGCCCAGTACGGCCAGCATTTGCAGTAAATAATTTTGTACATGATTGTCTATGTTGTACTTAAATCATACAACTGAAGACTGCAAAATCGTTATGGTCCATAAATATTAAACGGCCAAACTTGGTTTGAGGCAAATACAAATTTCTTAGATTTTTTTTTTATTGTTTAACACAGAGACAACGTTTTATTAATCCTCCTTAGAAGTGAAATGTTTATAGTGATCATTTAGTTAAATATTTTCCTACTGAGAATTTGAAGCACATGATCTGCCAATGTCTTGCTAACAATTTTAATAAAAACCACTCGTAATGTTTCCAAACGATTAAACACCAGCCAGTTTATTACAAATCTGCTAAATATTAAAGCGAATTATAAGAATGACACTTCAAAAGACAACTTAACATCTGCTCTCTGAAAGGAAAACATTCATACAAAGTCATACAGGCAATAATTGTAATCGTTATACATTCTCGTTTATATCGCATTGCACAGTGGGAATGATCTTAAAATAAAAGATAATAAATACGTGTAAATTACTGATGGGAATTTTCTGAACTTCAGTGAAAAAGGAGTATAACTTTTAGAAAATTGTCTACGGTAATGGGTATTTGAAGCACCGACGGTACTATAGTAAGCTGAAGTTGGCCAAGTGTGAACTACTAAATGTCGACCTTATTCCTTATCACGTAGAGTCGAGTAATTGCTTAGGTATTCACATGCATATGTGCTCCCGTGGTCCTAAGCTTGTACATCTCTTTAGAATTCCTCCATTCAGTAAAAAACACATCCGTTCCTACAATTAACCTCTTCACTGCTTGCGAGGCTTCGTTGTCTATCCCTATCGGAATTTCAGAGTTCAACGCCTTAGAAGTAGCTTTAGACAAAGGCAGAGGTATTCTGTTCCATCACTTTTGGAGTCCTTCTTTGGCCAATTAAACCTGAAGTTCCTTCAGAAAACTCACATAATTCCCACGAGTAATAAAGAAAGAGATGTCCACCGACATAGAGCACCATGTGCACGGGAAAGTCTGTATTAAAACTGAAAATCGGCTGGTATCCTGAGTTCGCATACTACAGACCAAGCACCCTCCTTAGCCACACATCTCTGGCGTATGCTATTTCATCGCGGATTAGGGATTTTTATAGCTAAATGTTAACTTCCCTCTGCTCGACTTATTTAGCCAGACTGCTGGCAGAGAAAGGCAACTGTTACCGGCCGCCACCACTAGGATATAGGTCAGAAATTCTAACAGTGCACCCAGTTACAGCAAATAAAACAAAGAGCTGGTGAGAAATCATTGACATATTTTATTCGTTTAAAGGACTTATGGCTGTCATTATATATGTATGGTCAATAACATCGTGCAAATGTCCGCTGCAGCATCCGTAATGTCCAATTGCCCATGACTTTGGCTCATAAATCAGGCTGAATTTGCCCGATCGCATATGGTATGTTGGCTTAGACGGTCGCTGTGGTTTGTGGCTTATTCCCATAGACCTTCGACTAAAGAAAACCACACAAGAAAAGGTCTAACAGGCTCAAATCGCACTGTTTCGGTGAACAATCTGTCTTACGGCCTTATCTAATGGTGGTCTTAGCACCAGGTGGGTTAACGACCACCAACATCCCTATACGCACTTGTATAGGTAGCCATTAAAAATTATGCTGCCTGAACCCTGATCCCATTCTCCTGCCGTCAATAGCTACTCTTGGCAGCCTGCAACGCCACATTGATCTTGGACCAAGATCTTCCCGCGATTCGGCTATAAACCGCAGCCAACACGTACATTTCGGAAGGAGCCTTACTAACACCCAGTCTACCAGTACTTGTGGTATCAGTATATATATCGTTACAGGACGAACTGGGAAAGTCCTACCAAGAAGACATGCCACCAGGGGCAATCTAGGTCTCCAGTTGACCACCACCAGGTGAGATAACCACGCCCTCAAATTGATCATGCAGAACTTCCAATGTTCTATGAGCTGTGTTGCCCGTAGCGCTGTCGTGTTGAAACCACATATCGTTGATATCCATATCATCCGATTCAGTCCAAAAGAAGTTGGTAATCATTGACCAATAGTGCTCGTTATTGAGGGTGATGGCCTGACCAACTTCGTTGTCAAAGAAATATAGACCAATGACGCCGCCAGCCCAAAAGCCACACCAAACAGTGACTTTTTCGGATTGCATCTCATGTGGCTTGGTATTGTTGGAAGACCCGATCCTTCTTTTAATATTCCAAGCTATTTTTTATCCTTTAATTTTACAATCCTTCCCACTGTGGAAGCCAGTTTTATATCGCTTGTTCAAAACTGTTGTGACAACATCAAACGGTCTTAAATGGGCAACCAGACAAAAACTTCCAAATTACCAATGCCTTGTCAGCATTCCCTTTTTTATACGAATATGTTTTGGTTTCGTTGAAGGACCTTTTCATAAATAATATAATGAAACAGTGCAGTTCATTATATTGTGCGTAACAAAATTGACTTTCCATTATTATTACGATTATTGTTGGTATCAACACCTCTTTTAATCAAAAGGACTTCAATGGTTATTGAAGTCCTTAGTGTATTGTTATCCTTATTATTGTTTGCAAATGCAGACACACACACGCACACACTTCATTTAATCTTTTGTTCTTTAAGCAACGAAAACAAACAAAACATAATAATAATGAACTATAGTTTGTTTGTGTGGTATGTAGTAGTCATATTGTTGAAAAACATCAGCACTAGATAGTCATGGTGTCAGTGATTGTTGAAATATTGTGGATGTATACATTTTTCTTAAGCATGTGTGCACGTATGTGTGTGTTTGTGTGCGTGTGGCTGTGTGTATTTGTTTGTTGACATTAAAACAAATTTATTGATTAATGTATTTTGAAATGCCATTATCATTTAACTATTGTATTGTTTTGTTAAACTACTTGAAAAAGTCATAAATTATCAGCCAGCGTCTCTTTCGTTTTGCTTTTTTTTTTCCTTTTTTATCGTCTCTTAAACTGCATCCATTTATTGAAAGTGAAAATAAATCTAGGGTTATAAGATCATATTTTATCGATTTTGATTTTACAATTCATCTTGTGTGCCTTTTGTTACGACTGCTTTTGCCGTGGTTTGTTTGCCTGTTGTTTGTTATTGCAGTGTTTTGTGCCACTCAACAGCTGTAACGAATTGTCATCAGTATTATGATCATTATTTTGCTATAAATTTAAAGATCTCTTTCAAACCAAAAACAAACGTAAAATTTATTTGCAAATAGCTTTTAAATTTGTTAAGCTCTGGGGCGTGGTGTGAAAATTTTAATTTTTTAAGGTCTTAAAGAAATTTGGATCTTAACGATGAATTAAACTTAATTCGATTTTTAATTATTGAAAAAACATTAACTTTCAAAATATAAATTTTTTAAACCTGCCTTTGAGCGCCATCTATTTATATTTCCATACTAAGTTTTGCTTGTTTTGTATTCTAAGTACTTCACTTTGTCGAATTTATTTCTAAAAAAAAAATCATTTCAGGAACCAATGTGGAACATTCTGGGTCATGCCGTCCAAGGACAAAATAAATGGCGGACTATCTGGCAAAATCGGGCAGACACTGCATGCATAGGTCCACATCCTGTCTGCGGATTAAACAACAGCTTCACAAATACCCTAATACGCAAAAAAATAAAAAGAGGTCTACTCGACTACTGGAGGACACAAACCGGCATGCGGCAGTCGAAAAACCCCATTGATACCGAAGGCATTGCAGTCGCGGCTACTCTAAATCTCAGCACAAATGATATTAATCTCTACACTGAACTGTTAACAGGGCACTGCAGACTTAACTATCACATGAAGAAAATAGGTCTGATAGAAAGTGGTTCCTGCAGACTTTGCTAAGGGACAGAAAACATTAAAACATGGAGTAGGACATTAGTTCCAGACAAGCTATTTAAAATAAAGCTCAGCTAGTTTATTGAAATTCTACGTCCTTATTGAAAATTAAATCCGCTGTCCAGCGACATATTCAGAAAAAAGCCACGCCCATTAGTTTCCAATATATCAAGGCGTTTAGGAGAAATTGCGATTTTGAAGAAGTGGGCGTGTCAGTTGGCGGAATATGTGAACTAAGGATTAAAGTTCTACTTCCTATCTAACGGAGGGTGAAACTTCCATGTCGATAACTATCCTTCCATGTCGATAACTATCCTTCTGGAGATATTGGGCTTTGAAAATAATTAAAATCAGGAATCCACCTTCTGCGCGATTATGTTCTCCTGGTGCTGGGAAAACTTTTGTACAATTTTACTGAATTAAAGATAATCACGAACCGTATTTCAAACGCTATAGCTTCAACGCTAGCCCAGCTACATTATTGAAATTCCACAATCTTCTTGAGAATGAAACCCGCTATCCAGTGGCGTACTCAGAAAACGGCCACGCCCCTTCGCTTCAAAGGTATTAAGGCGTTAAGGAGAAATTGCGGTTTTGATAATATTGGGCGTGGCAGTGGGCGGGAATTGTGATATAAGAATTGAAGCTCTACTTCACACCTAACGGAGGGTGGGATTCCCATGCCGATAGCGTCCCTGGTTCTCGAGATATTGGGCTTTGAAGATAATTAAAACTAGGAATCCACCTTCACGCGATTATGTTCTCCTGGTGCTGGAAAAAAAATTTTGTGTAATTTTACAGAATTAAAATTAGTCACGAACGGTTGCGCGTTACTGTATTTCAAGCGCTATAGCTTTGGCGCCAGATCAGCTACATTATTGAAATTCTACATCCTTATTGAGAATAACTTCCGCTATCCAGTGGGATATTCAGAAAAGCGCCACGCCCATTAGTTTCAAAGATATTAAGGCGTTTAGGAGAAATTGCGATTTTGAAAATAGTGGGCGTGGCAGTGGGCGGGAAATGTAAACTAAGAACTAAAGCTCTACTTGCTACCTAACGGATGGTGGCACTCCCATGTCGATAGCGTTCCTAGTTCTGGAGATATTGAGGTTTAAAAGGAAGTAAAATCAGGAATCCACCTTCTGCGTGATTATGTTCTCCTGGTGCTGGAAAAAAAATTCTGTGCAATTTTACTGAATTAAAATTCGTCACGAACAGTTGCGTTACTGTATTTCAAGCGCTATAGCTTTGGCGCCAGATCAGCTACATTATTGAAATTCTACATCTTTATTGAGAATAACTTCCGCTATCCAGTGGGATATTCAGAAAAGCGCCACGCCCATTAGTTTCAAAGATATTAAGGCGTTTAGGAGAAAATGCGATTTTGAAAATAGTGGGCGTGGCAGTGGGCGGGAAATGTAAACTAAGAACTAAAGCTCTACTTGCTGCCTAACGGATGGTGGCACTCCCATGTCGATAGCGTTGCTAGTTCTGGAGATATTAAGCTTTAAAAACAAGTCAAATCAGGAATCCACCTTCTGCGTGATTATGTTCTCCTGGTGCTGGAAAAAAAATTTTGTGCAATTTTACTGAATTAAAATTCGTCACGAACAGTTGCGTGACTGTATTTCAAGCACTATAGCTTTGGCGCCAGATCAGCTACATTATTGAAATTCTACATCCTTATTGAGAATAACTTCCGCTATCCAGTGGCATATTCAGAAAAGCGCCACGCCCATTAGTTTCAAAGATATTAAGGCGTTTAGGAGAAAATGCGATTTTGAAAATAGTGGGCGTGGCAGTGGGCGGGAAATGTAAACTAAGAACTAAAGCTCTACTTGCTACCTAACGGATGGTGGCACTCCCATGTCGATAGAGTTCCTAGTTCTGGAGATATTGAGGTTTAAAAGGAAGTAAAATCAGGAATCCACCTTCTGCGTGATTATGTTCTCCTGGTGCTGGAAAAAAAATTCTGTGCAATTTTACTGAATTAAAATTCGTCACGAACAGTTGCGTTACTGTATTTCAAGCGCTATAGCTTTGGCGCCAGATCAGCTACATTATTGAAATTCTACATCTTTATTGAGAATAACTTCCGCTATCCAGTGGGATATTCAGAAAAGCGCCACGCCCATTAGTTTCAAAGATATTAAGGCGTTTAGGAGAAAATGCGATTTTGAAAATAGTGGGCGTGGCAGTGGGCGGGAAATGTAAACTAAGAACTAAAGCTCTACTTGCTGCCTAACGGATGGTGGCACTCCCATGTCGATAGCGTTGCTAGTTCTGGAGATATTAAGCTTTAAAAACAAGTAAAATCAGGAATCCACCTTCTGCGTGATTATGTTCTCCTGGTGCTGGAAAAAAAATTTTGTGCAATTTTACTGAATTAAAATTCGTCACGAACAGTTGCGTGACTGTATTTCAAGCACTATAGCTTTGGCGCCAGATCAGCTACATTATTGAAATTCTACATCCTTATTGAGAATAACTTCCGCTATCCAGTGGCATATTCAGAAAAGCGCCACGCCCATTAGTTTCAAAGATATTAAGGCGTTTAGGAGAAAATGCGATTTTGAAAATAGTGGGCGTGGCAGTGGGCGGGAAATGTAAACTAAGAACTAAAGCTCTACTTGCCACCTAACGGATGGTGGCACTCCCATGTCGATTGCGTTGCTAGTTCTGGAGATATTAAGCTTTAAAAACAAGTAAAATCAGGAATCCACCTTCTGCGTGATTATGTTCTCCTGGTGCTGGAAAAAAAATTTTGTGCAATTTTACTGAATTAAAACTAGTCACGAACGGTTGCGCGTGACTGCATTTCAAGCGCTATAGCTTTGGCGCCAGATCAGCTACATTATTGAAATTCTACATCCTTATTGAGAATAACTTCCGCTATCCAGTGGCATATTCAGAAAAGCGCCACGCCCATTAGTTTCAAAGATATTAAGGCGTTTAGGAGAAAATGCGATTTTGAAAATAGTGGGCGTGGCAGTGGGCGGGAAATGTAAACTAAGAACTAAAGCTCTACTTGCTGCCTAACGGATGGTGGCACTCCCATGTCGATAGCGTTGCTAGTTCTGGAGATATTAAGCTTTAAAAACAAGTAAAATCAGGAATCCACCTTCTGCGTGATTATGTTCTCCTGGTGCTGGAAAAAAAATTTTGTGCAATTTTACTGAATTAAAACTAGTCACGAACGGTTGCGCGTGACTGCATTTCAAGCGCTATAGCTTTGGCGCCAGATCAGCTACATTATTGAAATTCTACATCCTTATTGAGAATAACTTCCGCTATCCAGTGGCATATTCAGAAAAGCGCCACGCCCATTAGTTTCAAAAATATTAAGGCGTTTAGGAGAAATTGCGATTTTGAAAATAGTGGGCGTGGCAGTGGGCGGGAAATGTAAACTAAGAACTAAAGCTCTACTTGCTGCCTAACGGATGGTGGCACTCCCATGTCGATAGCGTTCCTAGTTCTGGAGATATTGAGGTTTAAAAGGAAGTAAAATCAGGAATCCACCTTCTGCGTGATTATGTTCTCCTGGTGCTGGAAAAAAAATTTTGTGCAATTTTACTGAATTAAAATTCGTCACGAACAGTTGCGTGACTGTATTTCAAGCACTATAGCTTTGGCGCCAGATCAGCTACATTATTGAAATTCTACATCCTTATTGAGAATAACTTCCGCTATCCAGTGACATATTCAGAAAAGCGCCACGCCCATTAGTTTCAAAAATATTAAGGCGTTTAGGAGAAATTGCGATTTTGAAAATAGTGGGCGTGGCAGTGGGCGGGAAATGTAAACTAAGAACTAAAGCTCTACTTGCTGCCTAACGGATGGTGGCACTCCCATGTCGATAGCGTTGCTAGTTCTGGAGATATTAAGCTTTAAAAACAAGTAAAATTAGGAATCCACCTTCTGCGTGATTATGTTCTCCTGGTGCTGGAAAAAAAATTTTGTGCAATTTTACTGAATTAAAATTCGTCACGAACAGTTGCGTGACTGTATTTCAAGCACTATAGCTTTGGCGCCAGATCAGCTACATTATTGAAATTCTACATCCTTATTGAGAATAACTTCCGCTATCCAGTGACATATTCAGAAAAGCGCCACGCCCATTAGTTTCAAAAATATTAAGGCGTTTAGGAGAAATTGCGATTTTGAAAATAGTGGGCGTGGCAGTGGGCGGGAAATGTAAACTAAGAACTAAAGCTCTACTTGCTGCCTAACGGATGGTGGCACTCCCATGTCGATAGCGTTCCTAGTTCTGGAGATATTGAGGTTTAAAAGGAAGTAAAATTAGGAATCCACCTTCTGCGTGATTATGTTCTCCTGGTGCTGGAAAAAAAATTTTGTGCAATTTTACTGAATTAAAATTCGTCACGAACAGTTGCGTGACTGTATTTCAAGCACTATACCTTTGGCGCCAGATCAGCTACATTATTGAAATTCTACATCCTTATTGAGAATAACTTCCGCTATCCAGTGGCATATTCAGAAAAGCGCCACGCCCATTAGTTTCAAAGATATTAAGGCGTTTAGGAGAAAATGCGATTTTGAAAATAGTGGGCGTGGCAGCGGGCGGGAAATGTAAACTAAGAACTAAAGCTCTACTTGCTGCCTAACGGATGGTGGCACTCCCATGTCGATAGCGTTGCTAGTTCTGGAGATATTAAGCTTTAAAAACAAGTAAAATCAGGAATCCACCTTCTGCGTGATATTCAGAAAAGCGCCACGCCCATTAGTTTCAAAAATATTAAGGCGTTTAGGAGAAATTGCGATTTTGAAAATAGTGGGCGTGGCAGTGGGCGGGAAATGTAAACTAAGAACTAAAGCTCTACTTGCTGCCTAACGGATGGTGGCACTCCCATGTCGATAGCGTTGCTAGTTCTGGAGATATTAAGCTTTAAAAACAAGTAAAATCAGGAATCCACCTTCTGCGTGATATTCAGAAAAGCGCCACGCCCATTAGTTTCAAAGATATTAAGGCGTTTAGGAGAAAATGCGATTTTGAAAATAGTGGGCGTGGCAGTGGGCGGGAAATGTAAACTAAGAACTAAAGCTCTACTTGCTGCCTAACGGATGGTGGCACTCCCATGTCGATAGCGTTCCTAGTTCTGGAGATATTGAGGTTTAAAAGGAAGTAAAATCAGGAATCCACCTTCTGCGTGATTATGTTCTCCTGGTGCTGGAAAAAAAATTTTGTGCAATTTTACTGAATTAAAATTCGTCACGAACAGTTGCGTGACTGTATTTCAAGCACTATAGCTTTGGCGCCAGATCAGCTACATTATTGAAATTCTACATCCTTATTGAGAATAACTTCCGCTACCCAGTGGGATATTCAGAAAAGCGCCACGCCCATTAGTTTCAAAGATATTAAGGCGTTTAGGAGAAAATGCGATTTTGAAAATAGTGGGCGTGGCAGCGGGCGGGAAATGTAAACTAAGAACTAAAGCTCTACTTGCTGCCTAACGGATGGTGGCACTCCCATGTCGATAGCGTTGCTAGTTCTGGAGATATTAAGCTTTAAAAACAAGTAAAATCAGGAATCCACCTTCTGCGTGATATTCAGAAAAGCGCCACGCCCATTAGTTTCAAAGATATTAAGGCGTTTAGGAGAAAATGCGATTTTGAAAATAGTGGGCGTGGCAGTGGGCGGGAAATGTAAACTAAGAACTAAAGCTCTACTTGCTGCCTAACGGATGGTGGCACTCCCATGTCGATAGCGTTGCTAGTTCTGGAGATATTAAGCTTTAAAAACAAGTAAAATCAGGAATCCACCTTCTGCGTGATTATGTTCTCCTGGTGCTGGAAAAAAAATTTTGTGCAATTTTACTGAATTAAAATTCGTCACGAACAGTTGCGTGACTGTATTTCAAGCACTATAGCTTTGGCGCCAGATCAGCTACATTATTGAAATTCTACATCCTTATTGAGAATAACTTCCGCTATCCAGTGACATATTCAGAAAAGCGCCACGCCCATTAGTTTCAAAAATATTAAGGCGTTTAGGAGAAATTGCGATTTTGAAAATAGTGGGCGTGGCAGTGGGCGGGAAATGTAAACTAAGAACTAAAGCTCTACTTGCTGCCTAACGGATGGTGGCACTCCCATGTCGATAGCGTTCCTAGTTCTGGAGATATTGAGGTTTAAAAGGAAGTAAAATCAGGAATCCACCTTCTGCGTGATTATGTTCTCCTGGTGCTGGAAAAAAAATTTTGTGCAATTTTACTGAATTAAAATTCGTCACGAACAGTTGCGTGACTGTATTTCAAGCACTATACCTTTGGCGCCAGATCAGCTACATTATTGAAATTCTACATCCTTATTGAGAATAACTTCCGCTATCCAGTGGCATATTCAGAAAAGCGCCACGCCCATTAGTTTCAAAGATATTAAGGCGTTTAGGAGAAAATGCGATTTTGAAAATAGTGGGCGTGGCAGCGGGCGGGAAATGTAAACTAAGAACTAAAGCTCTACTTGCTGCCTAACGGATGGTGGCACTCCCATGTCGATAGCGTTGCTAGTTCTGGAGATATTAAGCTTTAAAAACAAGTAAAATCAGGAATCCACCTTCTGCGTGATATTCAGAAAAGCGCCACGCCCATTAGTTTCAAAAATATTAAGGCGTTTAGGAGAAATTGCGATTTTGAAAATAGTGGGCGTGGCAGTGGGCGGGAAATGTAAACTAAGAACTAAAGCTCTACTTGCTGCCTAACGGATGGTGGCACTCCCATGTCGATAGCGTTGCTAGTTCTGGAGATATTAAGCTTTAAAAACAAGTAAAATCAGGAATCCACCTTCTGCGTGATATTCAGAAAAGCGCCACGCCCATTAGTTTCAAAGATATTAAGGCGTTTAGGAGAAAATGCGATTTTGAAAATAGTGGGCGTGGCAGTGGGCGGGAAATGTAAACTAAGAACTAAAGCTCTACTTGCTGCCTAACGGATGGTGGCACTCCCATGTCGATAGCGTTCCTAGTTCTGGAGATATTGAGGTTTAAAAGGAAGTAAAATCAGGAATCCACCTTCTGCGTGATTATGTTCTCCTGGTGCTGGAAAAAAAATTTTGTGCAATTTTACTGAATTAAAATTCGTCACGAACAGTTGCGTTACTGTATTTCAAGCACTATAGCTTTGGCGCCAGATCAGCTACATTATTGAAATTCTACATCCTTATTGAGAATAACTTCCGCTATCCAGTGGAATATTCAGAAAAGCGCCACGCCCATTAGTTTCAAAGATATTAAGGCGTTTAGGAGAAAATGCGATTTTGAAAATAGTGGGCGTGGCAGTGGGCGGGAAATGTAAACTAGGAACTAAAGCTCTACTTGCCACCTAACGGATGGTGGCACTCTCATGTCGATAGCGTTGCTAGTTCTGGAGATATTGCGCTGCAAAAACAAGTAAAATCAGGAATCCACCTTCTGCGTGATTATGTTCTCCTGGTGCTGGAAAAAAAATTTTGTGCAATTTCACTGAAACAAAATTAGTCACGAACGGTTGCGCGTTACTGTATTTCAAGCGCTATAGCTTTGGCGCCAGATCAGCTACATTATTGAAATTCTACATCCTTATTGAGAATAACTTCCGCTACCCAGTGGGATATTCAGAAAAGCGCCACGCCCATTAGTTTCAAAGATATTAAGGCGTTTAGGAGAAAATGCGATTTTGAAAATAGTGGGCGTGGCAGTGGGCGGGAAATGTAAACTAAGAACTAAAGCTCTACTTGCTGCCTAACGGATGGTGGCACTCCCATGTCGATAGCGTTGCTAGTTCTGGAGATATTAAGCTTTAAAAACAAGTAAAATCAGGAATCCACCTTCTGCGTGATTATGTTCTCCTGGTGCTGGAAAAAAAATTTTGTGCAATTTTACTGAATTAAAATTCGTCACGAACAGTTGCGTGACTGTATTTCAAGCACTATAGCTTTGGCGCCAGATCAGCTACATTATTGAAATTCTACATCCTTATTGAGAATAACTTCCGCTATCCAGTGACATATTCAGAAAAGCGCCACGCCCATTAGTTTCAAAAATATTAAGGCGTTTAGGAGAAATTGCGATTTTGAAAATAGTGGGCGTGGCAGTGGGCGGGAAATGTAAACTAAGAACTAAAGCTCTACTTGCTGCCTAACGGATGGTGGCACTCCCATGTCGATAGCGTTGCTAGTTCTGGAGATATTAAGCTTTAAAAACAAGTAAAATCAGGAATCCACCTTCTGCGTGATTATGTTCTCCTGGTGCTGGAAAAAAAATTTTGTGCAATTTTACTGAATTAAAATTCGTCACGAACAGTTGCGTGACTGTATTTCAAGCACTATAGCTTTGGCGCCAGATCAGCTACATTATTGAAATTCTACATCCTTATTGAGAATAACTTCCGCTATCCAGTGACATATTCAGAAAAGCGCCACGCCCATTAGTTTCAAAGATATTAAGGCGTTTAGGAGAAAATGCGATTTTGAAAATAGTGGGCGTGGCAGCGGGCGGGAAATGTAAACTAAGAACTAAAGCTCTACTTGCTGCCTAACGGATGGTGGCACTCCCATGTCGATAGCGTTGCTAGTTCTGGAGATATTAAGCTTTAAAAACAAGTAAAATCAGGAATCCACCTTCTGCGTGATATTCAGAAAAGCGCCACGCCCATTAGTTTCAAAAATATTAAGGCGTTTAGGAGAAATTGCGATTTTGAAAATAGTGGGCGTGGCAGTGGGCGGGAAATGTAAACTAAGAACTAAAGCTCTACTTGCTGCCTAACGGATGGTGGCACTCCCATGTCGATAGCGTTGCTAGTTCTGGAGATATTAAGCTTTAAAAACAAGTAAAATCAGGAATCCACCTTCTGCGTGATTATGTTCTCCTGGTGCTGGAAAAAAAATTTTGTGCAATTTTACTGAATTAAAATTCGTCACGAACAGTTGCGTGACTGTATTTCAAGCACTATAGCTTTGGCGCCAGATCAGCTACATTATTGAAATTCTACATCCTTATTGAGAATAACTTCCGCTATCCAGTGACATATTCAGAAAAGCGCCACGCCCATTAGTTTCAAAAATATTAAGGCGTTTAGGAGAAATTGCGATTTTGAAAATAGTGGGCGTGGCAGTGGGCGGGAAATGTAAACTAAGAACTAAAGCTCTACTTGCTGCCTAACGGATGGTGGCACTCCCATGTCGATAGCGTTGCTAGTTCTGGAGATATTAAGCTTTAAAAACAAGTAAAATTAGGAATCCACCTTCTGCGTGATTATGTTCTCCTGGTGCTGGAAAAAAAATTTTGTGCAATTTTACTGAATTAAAATTCGTCACGAACAGTTGCGTGACTGTATTTCAAGCACTATAGCTTTGGCGCCAGATCAGCTACATTATTGAAATTCTACATCCTTATTGAGAATAACTTCCGCTATCCAGTGACATATTCAGAAAAGCGCCACGCCCATTAGTTTCAAAAATATTAAGGCGTTTAGGAGAAATTGCGATTTTGAAAATAGTGGGCGTGGCAGTGGGCGGGAAATGTAAACTAAGAACTAAAGCTCTACTTGCTGCCTAACGGATGGTGGCACTCCCATGTCGATAGCGTTGCTAGTTCTGGAGATATTAAGCTTTAAAAACAAGTAAAATCAGGAATCCACCTTCTGCGTGATTATGTTCTCCTGGTGCTGGAAAAAAAATTTTGTGCAATTTCACTGAAACAAAATTAGTCACGAACGGTTGCGCGTTACTGTATTTCAAGCGCTATAGCTTTGGCGCCAGATCAGCTACATTATTGAAATTCTACATCCTTATTGAGAATAACTTCCGCTACCCAGTGGGATATTCAGAAAAGCGCCACGCCCATTAGTTTCAAAGATATTAAGGCGTTTAGGAGAAAATGCGATTTTGAAAATAGTGGGCGTGGCAGTGGGCGGGAAATGTAAACTAAGAACTAAAGCTCTACTTGCTGCCTAACGGATGGTGGCACTCCCATGTCGATAGCGTTGCTAGTTCTGGAGATATTAAGCTTTAAAAACAAGTAAAATCAGGAATCCACCTTCTGCGTGATTATGTTCTCCTGGTGCTGGAAAAAAAATTTTGTGCAATTTTACTGAATTAAAATTCGTCACGAACAGTTGCGTGACTGTATTTCAAGCACTATAGCTTTGGCGCCAGATCAGCTACATTATTGAAATTCTACATCCTTATTGAGAATAACTTCCGCTATCCAGTGACATATTCAGAAAAGCGCCACGCCCATTAGTTTCAAAAATATTAAGGCGTTTAGGAGAAATTGCGATTTTGAAAATAGTGGGCGTGGCAGTGGGCGGGAAATGTAAACTAAGAACTAAAGCTCTACTTGCTGCCTAACGGATGGTGGCACTCCCATGTCGATAGCGTTGCTAGTTCTGGAGATATTAAGCTTTAAAAACAAGTAAAATCAGGAATCCACCTTCTGCGTGATTATGTTCTCCTGGTGCTGGAAAAAAAATTTTGTGCAATTTTACTGAATTAAAATTCGTCACGAACAGTTGCGTGACTGTATTTCAAGCACTATAGCTTTGGCGCCAGATCAGCTACATTATTGAAATTCTACATCCTTATTGAGAATAACTTCCGCTATCCAGTGACATATTCAGAAAAGCGCCACGCCCATTAGTTTCAAAGATATTAAGGCGTTTAGGAGAAAATGCGATTTTGAAAATAGTGGGCGTGGCAGCGGGCGGGAAATGTAAACTAAGAACTAAAGCTCTACTTGCTGCCTAACGGATGGTGGCACTCCCATGTCGATAGCGTTGCTAGTTCTGGAGATATTAAGCTTTAAAAACAAGTAAAATCAGGAATCCACCTTCTGCGTGATATTCAGAAAAGCGCCACGCCCATTAGTTTCAAAAATATTAAGGCGTTTAGGAGAAATTGCGATTTTGAAAATAGTGGGCGTGGCAGTGGGCGGGAAATGTAAACTAAGAACTAAAGCTCTACTTGCTGCCTAACGGATGGTGGCACTCCCATGTCGATAGCGTTGCTAGTTCTGGAGATATTAAGCTTTAAAAACAAGTAAAATCAGGAATCCACCTTCTGCGTGATATTCAGAAAAGCGCCACGCCCATTAGTTTCAAAGATATTAAGGCGTTTAGGAGAAAATGCGATTTTGAAAATAGTGGGCGTGGCAGTGGGCGGGAAATGTAAACTAAGAACTAAAGCTCTACTTGCTGCCTAACGGATGGTGGCACTCCCATGTCGATAGCGTTCCTAGTTCTGGAGATATTGAGGTTTAAAAGGAAGTAAAATCAGGAATCCACCTTCTGCGTGATTATGTTCTCCTGGTGCTGGAAAAAAAATTTTGTGCAATTTTACTGAATTAAAATTCGTCACGAACAGTTGCGTGACTGTATTTCAAGCACTATAGCTTTGGCGCCAGATCAGCTACATTATTGAAATTCTACATCCTTATTGAGAATAACTTCCGCTACCCAGTGGGATATTCAGAAAAGCGCCACGCCCATTAGTTTCAAAGATATTAAGGCGTTTAGGAGAAAATGCGATTTTGAAAATAGTGGGCGTGGCAGCGGGCGGGAAATGTAAACTAAGAACTAAAGCTCTACTTGCTGCCTAACGGATGGTGGCACTCCCATGTCGATAGCGTTGCTAGTTCTGGAGATATTAAGCTTTAAAAACAAGTAAAATCAGGAATCCACCTTCTGCGTGATATTCAGAAAAGCGCCACGCCCATTAGTTTCAAAAATATTAAGGCGTTTAGGAGAAATTGCGATTTTGAAAATAGTGGGCGTGGCAGTGGGCGGGAAATGTAAACTAAGAACTAAAGCTCTACTTGCTGCCTAACGGATGGTGGCACTCCCATGTCGATAGCGTTGCTAGTTCTGGAGATATTAAGCTTTAAAAACAAGTAAAATCAGGAATCCACCTTCTGCGTGATTATGTTCTCCTGGTGCTGGAAAAAAAATTTTGTGCAATTTTACTGAATTAAAATTCGTCACGAACAGTTGCGTTACTGTATTTCAAGCGCTATAGCTTTGACGCCAGATCAGCTACATTATTGAAATTCTACATCCTTATTGAGAATAACTTCCGCTACCCAGTGGGATATTCAGAAAAGCGCCACGCCCATTAGTTTCAAAGATATTAAGGCGTTTAGGAGAAAATGCGATTTTGAAAATAGTGGGCGTGGCAGTGGGCGGGAAATGTAAACTAAGAACTAAAGCTCTACTTGCCACCTAACGGATGGTGGCACTCCCATGTCGATAGCGTTGCTAGTTCTGGAGATATTAAGCTTTAAAAACAAGTAAAATCAGGAATCCACCTTCTGCGTGATTATGTTCTCCTGGTGCTGGAAAAAAAATTTTGTGCAATTTTACTGAATTAAAATTCGTCACGAACAGTTGCGTGACTGTATTTCAAGCACTATAGCTTTGGCGCCAGATCAGCTACATTATTGAAATTCTACATCCTTATTGAGAATAACTTCCGCTATCCAGTGGAATATTCAGAAAAGCGCCACGCCCATTAGTTTCAAAGATATTAAGGCGTTTAGGAGAAAATGCGATTTTGAAAATAGTGGGCGTGGCAGTGGGCGGGAAATGTAAACTAAGAACTAAAGCTCTACTTGCCACCTAACGGATGGTGGCACTCTCATGTCGATAGCGTTGCTAGTTCTGGAGATATTGCGCTGCAAAAACAAGTAAAATCAGGAATCCACCTTCTGCGTGATTATGTTCTCCTGGTGCTGGAAAAAAAATTTTGTGCAATTTTACTGAATTAAAACTAGTCACGAACGGTTGCGCGTGACTGCATTTCAAGCGCTATAGCTTTGGCGCCAGATCAGCTACATTATTGAAATTCTACATCCTTATTGAGAATAACTTCCGCTATCCAGTGGAATATTCAGAAAAGCGCCACGCCCATTAGTTTCAAAGATATTAAGGCGTTTAGGAGAAAATGCGATTTTGAAAATAGTGGGCGTGGCAGTGGGCGGGAAATGTAAACTAGGAACTAAAGCTCTACTTGCCACCTAACGGATGGTGGCACTCTCATGTCGATAGCGTTGCTAGTTCTGGAGATATTGCGCTGCAAAAACAAGTAAAATCAGGAATCCACCTTCTGCGTGATTATGTTCTCCTGGTGCTGGAAAAAAAATTTTGTGCAATTTCACTGAAACAAAATTAGTCACGAACGGTTGCGCGTTACTGTATTTCAAGCGCTATAGCTTTGGCGCCAGATCAGCTACATTATTGAAATTCTACATCCTTATTGAGAATAACTTCCGCTATCCAGTGGAATATTCAGAAAAGCGCCACGCCCATTAGTTTCAAAGATATTAAGGCGTTTAGGAGAAAATGCGATTTTGAAAATAGTGGGCGTGGCAGTGGGCGGGAAATGTAAACTAAGAACTAAAGCTCTACTTGCCACCTAACGGATGGTGGCACTCTCATGTCGATAGCGTTGCTAGTTCTGGAGATATTGCGCTGCAAAAACAAGTAAAATCAGGAATCCACCTTCTGCGTGATTATGTTCTCCTGGTGCTGGAAAAAAAATTTTGTGCAATTTCACTGAAACAAAATTAGTCACGAACGGTTGCGCGTTACTGTATTTCAAGCGCTATAGCTTTGGCGCCAGATCAGCTACATTATTGAAATTCTACATCCTTATTGAGAATAACTTCCGCTACCCAGTGGGATATTCAGAAAAGCGCCACGCCCATTAGTTTCAAAGATATTAAGGCGTTTAGGAGAAAATGCGATTTTGAAAATAGTGGGCGTGGCAGTGGGCGGGAAATGTAAACTAAGAACTAAAGCTCTACTTGCCACCTAACGGATGGTGGCACTCCCATGTCGATAGCGTTGCTAGTTCTGGAGATATTAAGCTTTAAAAACAAGTAAAATCAGGAATCCACCTTCTGCGTGATTATGTTCTCCTGGTGCTGGAAAAAAAATTTTGTGCAATTTTACTGAATTAAAATTCGTCACGAACAGTTGCGTGACTGTATTTCAAGCGCTATAGCTTTGGCGCCAGATCAGCTACATTATTGAAATTCTACATCCTTATTGAGAATAACTTCCGCTACCCAGTGGGATATTCAGAAAAGCGCCACGCCCATTAGTTTCAAAGATATTAAGGCGTTTAGGAGAAAATGCGATTTTGAAAATAGTGGGCGTGGCAGTGGGCGGGAAATGTAAACTAAGAACTAAAGCTCTACTTGCCACCTAACGGATGGTGGCACTCCCATGTCGATAGCGTTGCTAGTTCTGGAGATATTAAGCTTTAAAAACAAGTAAAATCAGGAATCCACCTTCTGCGTGATTATGTTCTCCTGGTGCTGGAAAAAAAATTTTGTGCAATTTTACTGAATTAAAACTAGTCACGAACGGTTGCGCGTGACTGCATTTCAAGCGCTATAGCTTTGGCGCCAGATCAGCTACATTATTGAAATTCTACATCCTTATTGAGAATAACTTCCGCTATCCAGTGGAATATTCAGAAAAACGCCACGCCCATTAGTTTCAAAGATATTAAGGCGTTTAGGAGAAAATGCGATTTTGAAAATAGTGGGCCTGGCAGTGGGCGGGAAATGTAAACTAAGAACTAAAGCTCTACTTGCTGCCTAACGGATGGTGGCACTCCCATGTCGATAGCGTTGCTAGTTCTGGAGATATTAAGCTTTAAAAACAAGTTAAATCAGGAATCCACCTTCTGCGTGATTATGTTCTCCTGGTGCTGGAAAAAAAATTTTGTGCAATTTTACTGAATTAAAATTCGTCACGAACAGTTGCGTGACTGTATTTCAAGCACTATAGCTTTGGCGCCAGATCAGCTACATTATTGAAATTCTACATCCTTATTGAGAATAACTTCCGCTATCCAGTGGCATATTCAGAAAAGCGCCACGCCCATTAGTTTCAAAGATATTAAGGCGTTTAGGAGAAAATGCGATTTTGAAAATAGTGGGCGTGGCAGTGGGCGGGAAATGTAAACTAAGAACTAAAGCTCTACTTGCTGCCTAACGGATGGTGGCACTCCCATGTCGATAGCGTTGCTAGTTCTGGAGATATTAAGCTTTAAAAACAAGTAAAATCAGGAATCCACCTTCTGCGTGATTATGTTCTCCTGGTGCTGGAAAAAAAATGTTGTGCAATTTTACTGAATTAAAATTCGTCACGAACAGTTGCGTTACTGTATTTCAAGCGCTATAGCTTTGGCGCCAGATCAGCTACATTATTGAAATTCTACATCCTTATTGAGAATAACTTCCGCTATCCAGTGGGATATTCAGAAAAGCGCCACGCCCATTAGTTTCAAAGATATTAAGGCGTTTAGGAGAAAATGCGATTTTGAAAATAGTGGGCGTGGCGGTGGGCGGGAAATGTAAACTAAGAACTAAAGCTCTACTTGCTGCCTAACGGATGGTGGCACTCCCATGTCGATAGCGTTGCTAGTTCTGGAGATATTAAGCTTTAAAAACAAGTAAAATCAGGAATCCACCTTCTGCGTGATTATGTTCTCCTGGTGCTGGAAAAAAAATTTTGTGCAATTTTACTGAATTAAAACTAGTCACGAACGGTTGCGCGTGACTGCATTTCAAGCGCTATAGCTTTGGCGCCAGATCAGCTACATTATTGAAATTCTACATCCTTATTGAGAATAACTTCCGCTATCCAGTGGAATATTCAGAAAAGCGCCACGCCCATTAGTTTCAAAGATATTAAGGCGTTTAGGAGAAAATGCGATTTTGAAAATAGTGGGCGTGGCAGTGGGCGGGAAATGTAAACTAAGAACTAAAGCTCTACTTGCTGCCTAACGGATGGTGGCACTCCCATGTCGATAGCGTTGCTAGTTCTGGAGATATTAAGCTTTAAAAACAAGTAAAATCAGGAATCCACCTTCTGCGTGATTATGTTCTCCTGGTGCTGGAAAAAAAATGTTGTGCAATTTTACTGAATTAAAATTCGTCACGAACAGTTGCGTTACTGTATTTCAAGCGCTATAGCTTTGGCGCCAGATCAGCTACATTATTGAAATTCTACATCCTTATTGAGAATAACTTCCGCTATCCAGTGGGATATTCAGAAAAGCGCCACGCCCATTAGTTTCAAAGATATTAAGGCGTTTAGGAGAAAATGCGATTTTGAAAATAGTGGGCGTGGCAGTGGGCGGGAAATGTAAACTAAGAACTAAAGCTCTACTTGCTGCCTAACGGATGGTGGCACTCCCATGTCGATAGCGTTGCTAGTTCTGGAGATATTAAGCTTTAAAAACAAGTAAAATCAGGAATCCACCTTCTGCGTGATTATGTTCTCCTGGTGCTGGAAAAAAATTTTGTGCAATTTTACTGAATTAAAATTCGTCACGAACAGTTGCGTGACTGTATTTCAAGCACTATAGCTTTGGCGCCAGATCAGCTACATTATTGAAATTCTACATCCTTATTGAGAATAACTTCCGCTATCCAGTGGAATATTCACAAAAGCGCCACGCCCATTAGTTTCAAAGATATTAAGGCGTTTAGGAGAAAATGCGATTTTGAAAATAGTGGGCGTGGCAGTGGGCGGGAAATGTAAACTAGGAACTAAAGCTCTACTTGCCACCTAACGGATGGTGGCACTCTCATGTCGATAGCGTTGCTAGTTCTGGAGATATTGCGCTGCAAAAACAAGTAAAATCAGGAATCCACCTTCTGCGTGATTATGTTCTCCTGGTGCTGGAAAAAAAATTTTGTGCAATTTCACTGAAACAAAATTAGTCACGAACGGTTGCGCGTTACTGTATTTCAAGCGCTATAGCTTTGGCGCCAGATCAGCTACATTATTGAAATTCTACATCCTTATTGAGAATAACTTCCGCTACCCAGTGGGATATTCAGAAAAGCGCCACGCCCATTAGTTTCAAAGATATTAAGGCGTTTAGGAGAAAATGCGATTTTGAAAATAGTGGGCGTGGCAGTGGGCGGGAAATGTAAACTAGGAACTAAAGCTCTACTTGCCACCTAACGGATGGTGGCACTCTCATGTCGATAGCGTTGCTAGTTCTGGAGATATTGCGCTGCAAAAACAAGTAAAATCAGGAATCCACCTTCTGCGTGATTATGTTCTCCTGGTGCTGGAAAAAAAATTTTGTGCAATTTCACTGAAACAAAATTAGTCACGAACGGTTGCGCGTTACTGTATTTCAAGCGCTATAGCTTTGGCGCCAGATCAGCTACATTATTGAAATTCTACATCCTTATTGAGAATAACTTCCGCTACCCAGTGGGATATTCAGAAAAGCGCCACGCCCATTAGTTTCAAAGATATTAAGGCGTTTAGGAGAAAATGCGATTTTGAAAATAGTGGGCGTGGCAGTGGGCGGGAAATGTAAACTAGGAACTAAAGCTCTACTTGCCACCTAACGGATGGTGGCACTCTCATGTCGATAGCGTTGCTAGTTCTGGAGATATTGCGCTGCAAAAACAAGTAAAATCAGGAATCCACCTTCTGCGTGATTATGTTCTCCTGGTGCTGGAAAAAAAATTTTGTGCAATTTCACTGAAACAAAATTAGTCACGAACGGTTGCGCGTTACTGTATTTCAAGCGCTATAGCTTTGGCGCCAGATCAGCTACATTATTGAAATTCTACATCCTTATTGAGAATAACTTCCGCTACCCAGTGGGATATTCAGAAAAGCGCCACGCCCATTAGTTTCAAAGATATTAAGGCGTTTAGGAGAAAATGCGATTTTGAAAATAGTGGGCGTGGCAGTGGGCGGGAAATGTAAACTAAGAACTAAAGCTCTACTTGCCACCTAACGGATGGTGGCACTCCCATGTCGATAGCGTTGCTAGTTCTGGAGATATTAAGCTTTAAAAACAAGTAAAATCAGGAATCCACCTTCTGCGTGATTATGTTCTCCTGGTGCTGGAAAAAAAATTTTGTGCAATTTTACTGAATTAAAATTCGTCACGAACAGTTGCGTGACTGTATTTCAAGCGCTATAGCTTTGGCGCCAGATCAGCTACATTATTGAAATTCTACATCCTTATTGAGAATAACTTCCGCTACCCAGTGGGATATTCAGAAAAGCGCCACGCCCATTAGTTTCAAAGATATTAAGGCGTTTAGGAGAAAATGCGATTTTGAAAATAGTGGGCGTGGCAGTGGGCGGGAAATGTAAACTAAGAACTAAAGCTCTACTTGCCACCTAACGGATGGTGGCACTCCCATGTCGATAGCGTTGCTAGTTCTGGAGATATTAAGCTTTAAAAACAAGTAAAATCAGGAATCCACCTTCTGCGTGATTATGTTCTCCTGGTGCTGGAAAAAAAATTTTGTGCAATTTTACTGAATTAAAATTCGTCACGAACAGTTGCGTGACTGTATTTCAAGCACTATAGCTTTGGCGCCAGATCAGCTACATTATTGAAATTCTACATCCTTATTGAGAATAACTTCCGCTATCCAGTGGAATATTCAGAAAAGCGCCACGCCCATTAGTTTCAAAGATATTAAGGCGTTTAGGAGAAAATGCGATTTTGAAAATAGTGGGCCTGGCAGTGGGCGGGAAATGTAAACTAAGAACTAAAGCTCTACTTGCTGCCTAACGGATGGTGGCACTCCCATGTCGATAGCGTTGCTAGTTCTGGAGATATTAAGCTTTAAAAACAAGTTAAATCAGGAATCCACCTTCTGCGTGATTATGTTCTCCTGGTGCTGGAAAAAAAATTTTGTGCAATTTTACTGAATTAAAATTCGTCACGAACAGTTGCGTGACTGTATTTCAAGCACTATAGCTTTGGCGCCAGATCAGCTACATTATTGAAATTCTACATCCTTATTGAGAATAACTTCCGCTATCCAGTGGGATATTCAGAAAAGCGCCACGCCCATTAGTTTCAAAGATATTAAGGCGTTTAGGAGAAAATGCGATTTTGAAAATAGTGGGCGTGGCAGTGGGCGGGAAATGTAAACTAAGAACTAAAGCTCTACTTGCTGCCTAACGGATGGTGGCACTCCCATGTCGATAGCGTTGCTAGTTCTGGAGATATTAAGCTTTAAAAACAAGTAAAATCAGGAATCCACCTTCTGCGTGATTATGTTCTCCTGGTGCTGGAAAAAAAATTTTGTGCAATTTTACTGAATTAAAACTAGTCACGAACGGTTGCGCGTGACTGCATTTCAAGCGCTATAGCTTTGGCGCCAGATCAGCTACATTATTGAAATTCTACATCCTTATTGAGAATAACTTCCGCTATCCAGTGGAATATTCAGAAAAGCGCCACGCCCATTAGTTTCAAAGATATTAAGGCGTTTAGGAGAAAATGCGATTTTGAAAATAGTGGGCGTGGCAGTGGGCGGGAAATGTAAACTAAGAACTAAAGCTCTACTTGCTGCCTAACGGATGGTGGCACTCCCATGTCGATAGCGTTGCTAGTTCTGGAACGGTTGCGCGTGACTGCATTTCAAGCGCTATAGCTTTGGCGCCAGATCAGATACATTATTGAAATTCTACATCCTTATTGAGAATAACTTCCGCTATCCAGTGGAATATTCAGAAAAGCGCCACGCCCATTAGTTTCAAAGATATTAAGGCGTTTAGGAGAAAATGCGATTTTGAAAATAGTGGGCGTGGCAGTGGGCGGGAAATGTAAACTAAGAACTAAAGCTCTACTTGCTGCCTAACGGATGGTGGCACTCCCATGTCGATAGCGTTGCTAGTTCTGGAGATATTAAGCTTTAAAAACAAGTAAAATCAGGAATCCACCTTCTGCGTGATTATGTTCTCCTGGTGCTGGAAAAAAAATGTTGTGCAATTTTACTGAATTAAAATTCGTCACGAACAGTTGCGTTACTGTATTTCAAGCGCTATAGCTTTGGCGCCAGATCAGCTACATTATTGAAATTCTACATCCTTATTGAGAATAACTTCCGCTATCCAGTGGGATATTCAGAAAAGCGCCACGCCCATTAGTTTCAAAGATATTAAGGCGTTTAGGAGAAAATGCGATTTTGAAAATAGTGGGCGTGGCAGTGGGCGGGAAATGTAAACTAAGAACTAAAGCTCTACTTGCTGCGTAACGGATGGTGGCACTCCCATGTCGATAGCGTTGCTAGTTCTGGAGATATTAAGCTTTAAAAACAAGTAAAATCAGGAATCCACCTTCTGCGTGATTATGTTCTCCTGGTGCTGGAAAAAAAATTTTGTGCAATTTTACTGAATTAAAACTAGTCACGAACGGTTGCGCGTGACTGCATTTCAAGCGCTATAGCTTTGGCGCCAGATCAGCTACATTATTGAAATTCTACATCCTTATTGAGAATAACTTCCGCTATCCAGTGGAATATTCAGAAAAGCGCCACGCCCATTAGTTTCAAAGATATTAAGGCGTTTAGGAGAAAATGCGATTTTGAAAATAGTGGGCGTGGCAGTGGGCGGGAAATGTAAACTAAGAACTAAAGCTCTACTTGCTGCCTAACGGATGGTGGCACTCCCATGTCGATAGCGTTGCTAGTTCTGGAGATATTAAGCTTTAAAAACAAGTAAAATCAGGAATCCACCTTCTGCGTGATTATGTTCTCCTGGTGCTGGAAAAAAAATGTTGTGCAATTTTACTGAATTAAAATTCGTCACGAACAGTTGCGTTACTGTATTTCAAGCGCTATAGCTTTGGCGCCAGATCAGCTACATTATTGAAATTCTACATCCTTATTGAGAATAACTTCCGCTATCCAGTGGGATATTCAGAAAAGCGCCACGCCCATTAGTTTCAAAGATATTAAGGCGTTTAGGAGAAAATGCGATTTTGAAAATAGTGGGCGTGGCAGTGGGCGGGAAATGTAAACTAAGAACTAAAGCTATACTTGCTGCCTAACGGATGGTGGCACTCCCATGTCGATAGCGTTGCTAGTTCTGGAGATATTAAGCTTTAAAAACAAGTAAAATCAGGAATCCACCTTCTGCGTGATTATGTTCTCCTGGTGCTGGAAAAAAAATTTTGTGCAATTTTACTGAATTAAAACTAGTCACGAACGGTTGCGCGTGACTGCATTTCAAGCGCTATAGCTTTGGCGCCAGATCAGCTACATTATTGAAATTCTACATCCTTATTGAGAATAACTTCCGCTATCCAGTGGAATATTCAGAAAAGCGCCACGCCCATTAGTTTCAAAGATATTAAGGCGTTTAGGAGAAAATGCGATTTTGAAAATAGTGGGCGTGGCAGTGGGCGGGAAATGTAAACTAAGAACTAAAGCTCTACTTGCTGCCTAACGGATGGTGGCACTCCCATGTCGATAGCGTTGCTAGTTCTGGAGATATTAAGCTTTAAAAACAAGTAAAATCAGGAATCCACCTTCTGCGTGATTATGTTCTCCTGGTGCTGGAAAAAAAATTTTGTGCAATTTTACTGAATTAAAATTCGTCACGAACAGTTGCGTGACTGTATTTCAAGCACTATAGCTTTGGCGCCAGATCAGCTACATTATTGAAATTCTACATCCTTATTGAGAATAACTTCCGCTATCCAGTGGAATATTCAGAAAAGCGCCACGCCCATTAGTTTCAAAGATATTAAGGCGTTTAGGAGAAAATGCGATTTTGAAAATAGTGGGCGTGGCAGTGGGCGGGAAATGTAAACTAAGAACTAAAGCTCTACTTGCTGCCTAACGGATGGTGGCACTCCCATGTCGATAGCGTTGCTAGTTCTGGAGATATTAAGCTTTAAAAACAAGTTAAATCAGGAATCCACCTTCTGCGTGATTATGTTCTCCTGGTGCAGGAAAAAAAATTTTGTGCAATTTTACTGAATTAAAATTCGTCACGAACAGTTGCGTGACTGTATTTCAAGCACTATAGCTTTGGCGCCAGATCAGCTACATTATTGAAATTCTACATCCTTATTGAGAATAACTTCCGCTATCCAGTGGCATATTCAGAAAAGCGCCACGCCCATTAGTTTCAAAGATATTAAGGCGTTTAGGAGAAAATGCGATTTTGAAAATAGTGGGCGTGGCAGTGGGTGGGAAATGTAAACTAAGAACTAAAGCTCTACTTGCTGCCTAACGGATGGTGGCACTCCCATGTCGATAGCGTTGCTAGTTCTGGAGATATTGCGCTGCAAAAACAAGTAAAATCAGGAATCCACCTTCTGCGTGATTATGTTCTCCTGGTGCTGGAAAAAAAATTTTGTGCAATTTTACTGAATTAAAATTCGTCACGAACAGTTGCGTGACTGTATTTCAAGCACTATAGCTTTGGCGCCAGATCAGCTACATTATTGAAATTCCACATCCTTATGGAGAATAACTTCCGCTACCCAGTGGGATATTCAGAAAAGCGCCACGCCCATTAGTTTCAAAGATATTAAGGCGTTTAGGAGAAAATGCGATTTTGAAAATAGTGGGCGTGGCAGTGGGCGGGAAATGTAAACTAAGAACTAAAGCTCTACTTGCTGCCTAACGGATGGTGGCACTCCCATGTCGATAGCGTTGCTAGTTCTGGAGATATTAAGCTTTAAAATCAAGTAAAATCAGGAATCCACCTTCTGCGTGATTATGTTCTCCTGGTGCTGGAAAAAAAATTTTGTGCAATTTTACTGAATTAAAATTCGTCACGAACAGTTGCGTGACTGTATTTCAAGCACTATAGCTTTGGCGCCAGATCAGCTACATTATTGAAATTCCACATCCTTATGGAGAATAACTTCCGCTACCCAGTGGGATATTCAGAAAAGCGCCACGCCCATTAGTTTCAAAGATATTAAGGCGTTTAGGAGAAAATGCGATTTTGAAAATAGTGGGCGTGGCAGTGGGCGGGAAATGTAAACTAAGAACTAAAGCTCTACTTGCTGCCTAACGGATGGTGGCACTCCCATGTCGATAGCGTTGCTAGTTCTGGAGATATTAAGCTTTAAAAACAAGTAAAATCAGGAATCCACCTTCTGCGTGATTATGTTCTCCTGGTGCTGGAAAAAAAATTTTGTGCAATTTTACTGAATTAAAATTCGTCACGAACAGTTAGTTGCGTGACTGTATTTCAAGCACTATAGCTTTGGCGCCAGATCAGCTACATTATTGAAATTCTACATCCTTATTGAGAATAACTTCCGCTATCCAGTGGCATATTCAGAAAAGCGCCACGCCCATTAGTTTCAAAGATATTAAGGCGTTTAGGAGAAAATGCGATTTTGAAAATAGTGGGCGTGGCAGTGGGCGGGAAATGTAAACTAAGAACTAAAGCTCTACTTGCTGCCTAACGGATGGTGGCACTCCCATGTCGATAGCGTTGCTAGTTCTGGAGATATTAAGCTTTAAAATCAAGTAAAATCAGGAATCCACCTTCTGCGTGATTATGTTCTCCTGGTGCTGGAAAAAAAATTTTGTGCAATTTTACTGAATTAAAATTCGTCACGAACAGTTGCGTGACTGTATTTCAAGCACTATAGCTTTGGCGCCAGATCAGCTACGTTATTGAAATTCTACATCCTTATTGAGAATAACTTCCGCTATCCAGTGGCATATTCAGAAAAGCGCCACGCCCATTAGTTTCAAAGATATTAAGGCGTTTAGGAGAAAATGCGATTTTGAAAATAGTGGGCGTGGCAGTGGGCGGGAAATGTAAACTAAGAACTAAAGCTCTACTTGCTGCCTAACGGATGGTGGCACTCCCATGTCGATAGCGTTGCTAGTTCTGGAGATATTAAGCTTTAAAAACAAGTAAAATCAGGAATCCACCTTCTGCGTGATTATGTTCTCCTGGTGCTGGAAAAAAAATTTTGTGCAATTTTACTGAATTAAAATTCGTCACGAACAGTTGCGTGACTGTATTTCAAGCACTATAGCTTTGGCGCCAGATCAGCTACATTATTGAAATTCTACATCCTTATTGAGAATAACTTCCGCTATCCAGTGGGATATTCAGAAAAGCGCCACGCCCATTAGTTTCAAAGATATTAAGGCGTTTAGGAGAAAATGCGATTTTGAAAATAGTGGGCGTGGCAGTGGGCGGGAAATGTAAACTAAGAACTAAAGCTCTACTTGCTGCCTAACGGATGGTGGCACTCTCATGTCGATAGCGTTGCTAGTTCTGGAGATATTGCGCTGCAAAAACAAGTAAAATCAGGAATCCACCTTCTGCGTGATTATGTTCTCCTGGTGCTGGAAAAAAAATTTTGTGCAATTTTACTGAATTAAAATTCGTCACGAACAGTTGCGTTACTGTATTTCAAGCGCTATAGCTTTGACGCCAGATCAGCTACATTATTGAAATTCTACATCCTTATTGAGAATAACTTCCGCTACCCAGTGGGATATTCAGAAAAGCGCCACGCCCATTAGTTTCAAAGATATTAAGGCGTTTAGGAGAAAATGCGATTTTGAAAATAGTGGGCGTGGCAGTGGGCGGGAAATGTAAACTAAGAACTAAAGCTCTACTTGCCACCTAACGGATGGTGGCACTCCCATGTCGATAGCGTTGCTAGTTCTGGAGATATTAAGCTTTAAAAACAAGTAAAATCAGGAATCCACCTTCTGCGTGATTATGTTCTCCTGGTGCTGGAAAAAAAATGTTGTGCAATTTTACTGAATTAAAATTCGTCACGAACAGTTGCGTTACTGTATTTCAAGCGCTATAGCTTTGGCGCCAGATCAGCTACATTATTGAAATTCTACATCCTTATTGAGAATAACTTCCGCTATCCAGTGGGATATTCAGAAAAGCGCCACGCCCATTAGTTTCAAAGATATTAAGGCGTTTAGGAGAAAATGCGATTTTGAAAATAGTGGGCGTGGCAGTGGGCGGGAAATGTAAACTAAGAACTAAAGCTCTACTTGCTGCCTAACGGATGGTGGCACTCCCATGTCGATAGCGTTGCTAGTTCTGGAGATATTGAGGTTTAAAAGGAAGTAAAATCAGGAATCCACCTTCTGCGTGATTATGTTCTCCTGGTGCTGGAAAAAAAATTTTGTGCAATTTTACTGAATTAAAATTCGTCACGAACAGTTGCGTGACTGTATTTCAAGCACTATAGCTTTGGCGCCAGATCAGCTACATTATTGAAATTCTACATCCTTATTGAGAATAACTTCCGCTATCCAGTGGAATATTCAGAAAAGCGCCACGCCCATTAGTTTCAAAGATATTAAGGCGTTTAGGAGAAAATGCGATTTTGAAAATAGTGGGCGTGGCAGCGGGCGGGAAATGTAAACTAAGAACTAAAGCTCTACTTGCTGCCTAACGGATGGTGGCACTCCCATGTAGATAGCGTTGCTAGTTCTGGAGATATTAAGCTTTAAAAACAAGTTAAATCAGGAATCCACCTTCTGCGTGATTATGTTCTCCTGGTGCTGGAAAAAAAATTTTGTGCAATTTTACTGAATTAAAATTCGTCACGAACAGTTGCGTGACTGTATTTCAAGCACTATAGCTTTGGCGCCAGATCAGCTACATTATTGAAATTCTACATCCTTATTGAGAATAACTTCCGCTATCCAGTGGCATATTCAGAAAAGCGCCACGCCCATTAGTTTCAAAGATATTAAAGCGTTTAGGAGAAAATGCGATTTTGAAAATAGTGGGCGTGGCAGTGGGCGGGAAATGTAAACTAAGAACTAAAGCTCTACTTGCTGCCTAACGGATGGTGGCACTCCCATGTCGATAGCGTTGCTAGTTCTGGAGATATTAAGCTTTAAAAACAAGTAAAATCAGGAATCCACCTTCTGCGTGATTATGTTCTCCTGGTGCTGGAAAAAAAATTTTGTGCAATTTTACTGAATTAAAATTCGTCACGAACAGTTGCGTGACTGTATTTCAAGCACTATAGCTTTGGCGCCAGATCAGCTACATTATTGAAATTCTACATCCTTATTGAGAATAACTTCCGCTATCCAGTGGCATATTCAGAAAAGCGCCACGCCCATTAGTTTCAAAGATATTAAGGCGTTTAGGAGAAAATGCGATTTTGAAAATAGTGGGCGTGGCAGTGGGCGGGAAATGTAAACTAAGAACTAAAGCTCTACTTGCTGCCTAACGGATGGTGGCACTCCCATGTCGATAGCGTTGCTAGTTCTGGAGATATTAAGCTTTAAAAACAAGTAAAATCAGGAATCCACCTTCTGCGTGATTATGTTCTCCTGGTGCTGGAAAAAAAATTTTGTGCAATTTTACTGAATTAAAATTCGTCACGAACAGTTGCGTGACTGTATTTCAAGCACTATAGCTTTGGCGCCAGATCAGCTACATTATTGAAATTCTACATCCTTATTGAGAATAACTTCCGCTATCCAGTGGGATATTCAGAAAAGCGCCACGCCCATTAGTTTCAAAGATATTAAGGCGTTTAGGAGAAAATGCGATTTTGAAAATAGTGGGCGTGGCAGCGGGCGGGAAATGTAAACTAAGAACTAAAGCTCTACTTGCTGCCTAACGGATGGTGGCACTCCCATGTCGATAGCGTTGCTAGTTCTGGAGATATTAAGCTTTAAAAACAAGTAAAATCAGGAATCCACCTTCTGCGTGATTATGTTCTCCTGGTGCTGGAAAAAAAATTTTGTGCAATTTTACTGAATTAAAATTCGTCACGAACAGTTGCGTGACTGTATTTCAAGCACTATAGCTTTGGCGCCAGATCAGCTACATTATTGAAATTCTACATCCTTATTGAGAATAACTTCCGCTATCCAGTGGGATATTCAGAAAAGCGCCACGCCCATTAGTTTCAAAGATATTAAGGCGTTTAGGAGAAAATGCGATTTTGAAAATAGTGGGCGTGGCAGTGGGCGGGAAATGTAAACTAAGAACTAAAGCTCTACTTGCTGCCTAACGGATGGTGGCACTCTCATGTCGATAGCGTTGCTAGTTCTGGAGATATTGCGCTGCAAAAACAAGTAAAATCAGGAATCCACCTTCTGCGTGATTATGTTCTCCTGGTGCTGGAAAAAAAATTTTGTGCAATTTTACTGAATTAAAATTCGTCACGAACAGTTGCGTGACTGTATTTCAAGCACTATAGCTTTGGCGCCAGATCAGCTACATTATTGAAATTCTACATCCTTATTGAGAATAACTTCCGCTACCCAGTGGGATATTCAGAAAAGCGCCACGCCCATTAGTTTCAAAGATATTAAGGCGTTTAGGAGAAAATGCGATTTTGAAAATAGTGGGCGTGGCAGTGGGCGGGAAATGTAAACTAAGAACTAAAGCTCTACTTGCTGCCTAACGGATGGTGGCACTCTCATGTCGATAGCGTTGCTAGTTCTGGAGATATTGCGCTGCAAAAACAAGTAAAATCAGGAATCCACCTTCTGCGTGATTATGTTCTCCTGGTGCTGGAAAAAAAATTTTGTGCAATTTTACTGAATTAAAATTCGTCACGAACAGTTGCGTTACTGTATTTCAAGCGCTATAGCTTTGACGCCAGATCAGCTACATTATTGAAATTCTACATCCTTATTGAGAATAACTTCCGCTACCCAGTGGGATATTCAGAAAAGCGCCACGCCCATTAGTTTCAAAGATATTAAGGCGTTTAGGAGAAAATGCGATTTTGAAAATAGTGGGCGTGGCAGTGGGCGGGAAATGTAAACTAAGAACTAAAGCTCTACTTGCCACCTAACGGATGGTGGCACTCCCATGTCGATAGCGTTGCTAGTTCTGGAGATATTAAGCTTTAAAAACAAGTAAAATCAGGAATCCACCTTTTGCGTGATTATGTTCTCCTGGTGCTGGAAAAAAAATTTTGTGCAATTTTACTGAATTAAAATTCGTCACGAACAGTTGCGTGACTGTATTTCAAGCACTATAGCTTTGGCGCCAGATCAGCTACATTATTGAAATTCTACATCCTTATTGAGAATAACTTCCGCTACCCAGTGGGATATTCAGAAAAGCGCCACGCCCATTAGTTTCAAAGATATTAAGGCGTTTAGGAGAAAATGCGATTTTGAAAATAGTGGGCGTGGCAGTGGGCGGGAAATGTAAACTAAGAACTAAAGCTCTACTTGCTGCCTAACGGATGGTGGCACTCTCATGTCGATAGCGTTGCTAGTTCTGGAGATATTGCGCTGCAAAAACAAGTAAAATCAGGAATCCACCTTCTGCGTGATTATGTTCTCCTGGTGCTGGAAAAAAAATTTTGTGCAATTTTACTGAATTAAAATTCGTCACGAACAGTTGCGTTACTGTATTTCAAGCGCTATAGCTTTGACGCCAGATCAGCTACATTATTGAAATTCTACATCCTTATTGAGAATAACTTCCGCTACCCAGTGGGATATTCAGAAAAGCGCCACGCCCATTAGTTTCAAAGATATTAAGGCGTTTAGGAGAAAATGCGATTTTGAAAATAGTGGGCGTGGCAGTGGGCGGGAAATGTAAACTAAGAACTAAAGCTCTACTTGCTGCCTAACGGATGGTGGCACTCCCATGTCGATAGCGTTGCTAGTTCTGGAGATATTGAGGTTTAAAAGGAAGTAAAATCAGGAATCCACCTTCTGCGTGATTATGTTCTCCTGGTGCTGGAAAAAAAATTTTGTGCAATTTTACTGAATTAAAATTCGTCACGAACAGTTGCGTGACTGTATTTCAAGCACTATAGCTTTGGCGCCAGATCAGCTACATTATTGAAATTCTACATCCTTATTGAGAATAACTTCCGCTATCCAGTGGAATATTCAGAAAAGCGCCACGCCCATTAGTTTCAAAGATATTAAGGCGTTTAGGAGAAAATGCGATTTTGAAAATAGTGGGCGTGGCAGCGGGCGGGAAATGTAAACTAAGAACTAAAGCTCTACTTGCTGCCTAACGGATGGTGGCACTCCCATGTAGATAGCGTTGCTAGTTCTGGAGATATTAAGCTTTAAAAACAAGTTAAATCAGGAATCCACCTTCTGCGTGATTATGTTCTCCTGGTGCTGGAAAAAAAATTTTGTGCAATTTTACTGAATTAAAATTCGTCACGAACAGTTGCGTGACTGTATTTCAAGCACTATAGCTTTGGCGCCAGATCAGCTACATTATTGAAATTCTACATCCTTATTGAGAATAACTTCCGCTACCCAGTGGGATATTCAGAAAAGCGCCACGCCCATTAGTTTCAAAGATATTAAGGCGTTTAGGAGAAAATGCGATTTTGAAAATAGTGGGCGTGGCAGTGGGCGGGAAATGTAAACTAAGAACTAAAGCTCTACTTGCTGCCTAACGGATGGTGGCACTCCCATGTCGATAGCGTTGCTAGTTCTGGAGATATTAAGCTTTAAAAACAAGTAAAATCAGGAATCCACCTTCTGCGTGATTATGTTCTCCTGGTGCTGGAAAAAAAATTTTGTGCAATTTTACTGAATTAAAATTCGTCACGAACAGTTGCGTTACTGTATTTCAAGCGCTATAGCTTTGACGCCAGATCAGCTACATTATTGAAATTCTACATCCTTATTGAGAATAAATTCCGCTACCCAGTGGGATATTCAGAAAAGCGCCACGCCCATTAGTTTCAAAGATATTAAGGCGTTTAGGAGAAAATGCGATTTTGAAAATAGTGGGCGTGGCAGTGGGCGGGAAATGTAAACTAAGAACTAAAGCTCTACTTGCTGCCTAACGGATGGTGGCACTCCCATGTCGATAGCGTTGCTAGTTCTGGAGATATTAAGCTTTAAAAACAAGTAAAATCAGGAATCCACCTTCTGCGTGATTATGTTCTCCTGGTGCTGGAAAAAAAATTTTGTGCAATTTTACTGAATTAAAATTCGTCACGAACAGTTGCGTGACTGTATTTCAAGCACTATAGCTTTGGCGCCAGATCAGCTACATTATTGAAATTCTACATCCTTATTGAGAATAACTTCCGCTATCCAGTGGGATATTCAGAAAAGCGCCACGCCCATTAGTTTCAAAGATATTAAGGCGTTTAGGAGAAAATGCGATTTTGAAAATAGTGGGCGTGGCAGTGGGCGGGAAATGTAAACTAAGAACTAAAGCTCTACTTGCTGCCTAACGGATGGTGGCACTCCCATGTCGATAGCGTTGCTAGTTCTGGAGATATTGAGGTTTAAAAGGAAGTAAAATCAGGAATCCACCTTCTGCGTGATTATGTTCTCCTGGTGCTGGAAAAAAAATTTTGTGCAATTTTACTGAATTAAAATTCGTCACGAACAGTTGCGTGACTGTATTTCAAGCACTATAGCTTTGGCGCCAGATCAGCTACATTATTGAAATCCTACATCCTTATTGAGAATAACTTCCGCTATCCAGTGGAATATTCAGAAAAGCGCCACGCCCATTAGTTTCAAAGATATTAAGGCGTTTAGGAGAAAATGCGATTTTGAAAATAGTGGGCGTGGCAGCGGGCGGGAAATGTAAACTAAGAACTAAAGCTCTACTTGCTGCCTAACGGATGGTGGCACTCCCATGTAGATAGCGTTGCTAGTTCTGGAGATATTAAGCTTTAAAAACAAGTTAAATCAGGAATCCACCTTCTGCGTGATTATGTTCTCCTGGTGCTGGAAAAAAAATTTTGTGCAATTTTACTGAATTAAAATTCGTCACGAACAGTTGCGTGACTGTATTTCAAGCACTATAGCTTTGGCGCCAGATCAGCTACATTATTGAAATTCTACATCCTTATTGAGAATAACTTCCGCTATCCAGTGGCATATTCAGAAAAGCGCCACGCCCATTAGTTTCAAAGATATTAAAGCGTTTAGGAGAAAATGCGATTTTGAAAATAGTGGGCGTGGCAGTGGGCGGGAAATGTAAACTAAGAACTAAAGCTCTACTTGCTGCCTAACGGATGGTGGCACTCCCATGTCGATAGCGTTGCTAGTTCTGGAGATATTAAGCTTTAAAAACAAGTAAAATCAGGAATCCACCTTCTGCGTGATTATGTTCTCCTGGTGCTGGAAAAAAAATTTTGTGCAATTTTACTGAATTAAAATTCGTCACGAACAGTTGCGTGACTGTATTTCAAGCACTATAGCTTTGGCGCCAGATCAGCTACATTATTGAAATTCTACATCCTTATTGAGAATAACTTCCGCTATCCAGTGGCATATTCAGAAAAGCGCCACGCCCATTAGTTTCAAAGATATTAAGGCGTTTAGGAGAAAATGCGATTTTGAAAATAGTGGGCGTGGCAGTGGGCGGGAAATGTAAACTAAGAACTAAAGCTCTACTTGCTGCCTAACGGATGGTGGCACTCCCATGTCGATAGCGTTGCTAGTTCTGGAGATATTAAGCTTTAAAAACAAGTAAAATCAGGAATCCACCTTCTGCGTGATTATGTTCTCCTGGTGCTGGAAAAAAAATGTTGTGCAATTTTACTGAATTAAAATTCGTCACGAACAGTTGCGTGACTGTATTTCAAGCACTATAGCTTTGGCGCCAGATCAGCTACATTATTGAAATTCTACATCCTTATTGAGAATAACTTCCGCTATCCAGTGGCATATTCAGAAAAGCGCCACGCCCATTAGTTTCAAAGATATTAAGGCGTTTAGGAGAAAATGCGATTTTGAAAATAGTGGGCGTGGCAGTGGGCGGGAAATGTAAACTAAGAACTAAAGCTCTACTTGCTGCCTAACGGATGGTGGCACTCCCATGTCGATAGCGTTGCTAGTTCTGGAGATATTAAGCTTTAAAAACAAGTAAAATCAGGAATCCACCTTCTGCGTGATTATGTTCTCCTGGTGCTGGAAAAAAAATTTTGTGCAATTTTACTGAATTAAAATTCGTCACGAACAGTTGCGTGACTGTATTTCAAGCACTATAGCTTTGGCGCCAGATCAGCTACATTATTGAAATTCTACATCCTTATGGAGAATAACTTCCGCTACCCAGTGGGATATTCAGAAAAGCGCCACGCCCATTAGTTTCAAAGATATTAAGGCGTTTAGGAGAAAATGCGATTTTGAAAATAGTGGGCGTGGCAGTGGGCGGGAAATGTAAACTAAGAACTAAAGCTCTACTTGCTGCCTAACGGATGGTGGCACTCCCATGTCGATAGCGTTGCTAGTTCTGGAGATATTAAGCTTTAAAAACAAGTAAAATCAGGAATCCACCTTCTGCGTGATTATGTTCTCCTGGTGCTGGAAAAAAAATTTTGTGCAATTTTACTGAATTAAAATTCGTCACGAACAGTTGCGTGACTGTATTTCAAGCACTATAGCTTTGGCGCCAGATCAGCTACATTATTGAAATTCTACATCCTTATGGAGAATAACTTCCGCTACCCAGTGGGATATTCAGAAAAGCGCCACGCCCATCAGTTTCAAAGATATTAAGGCGTTTAGGAGAAAATGCGATTTTGAAAATAGTGGGCGTGGCAGTGGGCGGGAAATGTAAACTAAGAACTAAAGCTCTACTTGCTGCCTAACGGATGGTGGCACTCCCATGTCGATAGCGTTGCTAGTTCTGGAGATATTAAGCTTTAAAAACAAGTAAAATCAGGAATCCACCTTCTGCGTGATTATGTTCTCCTGGTGCTGGAAAAAAAATTTTGTGCAATTTTACTGAATTAAAATTCGTCACGAACAGTTGCGTGACTGTATTTCAAGCACTATAGCTTTGGCGCCAGATCAGCTACATTATTGAAATTCTACATCCTTATTGAGAATAACTTCCGCTATCCAGTGGCATATTCAGAAAAGCGCCACGCCCATTAGTTTTAAAGATATTAAGGCGTTTAGGAGAAATTGCGATTTTGAAAATAGTGGGCGTGGCAGTGGGCGGGAAATGTAAACTAAGAACTAAAGCTCTACTTGCTGCCTAACGGATGGTGGCAATCCCATGTCGATAGCGTTCCTAGTTCTGGAGATATTGAGGTTTAAAAGGAAGTAAAATCAGGAATCCACCTTCTGCGTGATTATGTTCTCCTGGTGCTGGAAAAAAAATTTTGTGCAATTTTACTGAATTAAAATTCGTCACGAACAGTTGCGTGACTGTATTTCAAGCACTATAGCTTTGGCGCCAGATCAGCTACATTATTGAAATTCTACATCCTTATGGAGAATAACTTCCGCTACCCAGTGGGATATTCAGAAAAGCGCCACGCCCATTAGTTTCAAAGATATTAAGGCGTTTAGGAGAAAATGCGATTTTGAAAATAGTGGGCGTGGCAGTGGGCGGGAAATGTAAACTAAGAACTAAAGCTCTACTTGCTGCCTAACGGATGGTGGCACTCCCATGTCGATAGCGTTGCTAGTTCTGGAGATATTAAGCTTTAAAAACAAGTAAAATCAGGAATCCACCTTCTGCGTGATTATGTTCTCCTGGTGCTGGAAAAAAAATTTTGTGCAATTTTACTGAATTAAAATTCGTCACGAACAGTTGCGTGACTGTATTTCAAGCACTATAGCTTTGGCGCCAGATCAGCTACATTATTGAAATTCTACATCCTTATTGAGAATAACTTCCGCTATCCAGTGGCATATTCAGAAAAGCGCCACGCCCATTAGTTTCAAAAATATTAAGGCGTTTAGGAGAAATTGCGATTTTGAAAATAGTGGGCGTGGCAGTGGGCGGGAAATGTAAACTAAGAACTAAAGCTCTACTTGCCACCTAACGGATGGTGGCACTCCCATGTCGATAGCGTTGCTAGTTCTGGAGATATTGAGGTTTAAAAGGAAGTAAAATCAGGAATCCACCTTCTGCGTGATTATGTTCTCCTGGTGCTGGAAAAAAAATTTTGTGCAATTTTACTGAATTAAAATTCGTCACGAACAGTTGCGTGACTGTATTTCAAGCACTATAGCTTTGGCGCCAGATCAGCTACATTATTGAAATTCTACATCCTTATTGAGAATAACTTCTGCTATCCAGTGGCATATTCAGAAAAGCGCCACGCCCATTAGTTTCAAACATATTAAGGCGTTTAGGAGAAAATGCGATTTTGAAAATAGTGGGCGTGGCAGTGGGCGGGAAATGTAAACTAAGAACTAAAGCTCTACTTGCCACCTAACGGATGGTGGCACTCCCATGTCGATAGCGTTGCTAGTTCTCGAGATATTAAGCTTTAAAAACAAGTAAAATCAGGAATCCACCTTCTGCGTGATTATGTTCTCCTGGTGCTGGAAAAAAAATTTTGTGCAATTTTACTGAATTAAAACTAGTCACGAACGGTTGCGCGTGACTGCATTTCAAGCGCTATAGCTTTGGCGCCAGATCAGCTACATTATTGAAATTCTACATCCTTATTGAGAATAACTTCCGCTACCCAGTGGGATATTCAGAAAAGCGCCACGCCCATTAGTTTCAAAGATATTAAGGCGTTTAGGAGAAAATGTGATTTTGAAAATAGTGGGCGTGGCAGTGGGCGGGAAATGTAAACTAAGAACTAAAGCTCTACTTGCTGCCTAACGGATGGTGGCACTCCCATGTCGATAGCGTTGCTAGTTCTGCAGATATTAAGCTTTAAAAACAAGTAAAATCAGGAATCCACCTTCTGCGTGATTATGTTCTCCTGGTGCTGGAAAAAAAATTTTGTGCAATTTTACTGAATTAAAATTCGTCACGAACGGTTGCGCGTGACTGCATTTCAAGCGCTATAGCTTTGGCGCCAGATCAGCTACATTATTGAAATTCTACATCCTTATTGAGAATAACTTCCGCTATCCAGTGGCATATTCAGAAAAGCGCCACGCCCATTAGTTTCAAAGATATTAAGGCGTTTAGGAGAAAATGCGATTTTGAAAATAGTGGGAGTGGCAGTGGGCGGGAAATGTAAACTAAGAACTAAAGCTCTACTTGCCACCTAACGGATGGTGGCACTCCCATGTCGATAGCATTGCTAGTTCTGGAGATATTGAGGTTTAAAAGGAAGTAAAATCAGGAATCCACCTTCTGCGTGATTATGTTCTCCTGGTGCTGGAAAAAAAATTTTGTGCAATTTTACTGAATTAAAATTCGTCACGAACAGTTGCGTGACTGTATTTCAAGCGCTATAGCTTTGGCGCCAGATCAGCTACATTATTGAAATTCTACATCCTTATTGAGAATAACTTCCGCTATCCAGTGGCATATTCAGAAAAGCGCCACGCCCATTAGTTTCAAAGATATTAAGGCGTTTAGGAGAAAATGCGATTTTGAAAATAGTGGGCGTGGCAGCGGGCGGGAAATGTAAACTAAGAACTAAAGCTCTACTTGCTGCCTAACGGATGGTGGCACTCCCATGTCGATAGCGTTGCTAGTTCTGGAGATATTAAGCTTTAAAAACAAGTAAAATCAGGAATCCACCTTCTGCGTGATTATGTTCTCCTGGTGCTGGAAAAAAAATTTTGTGCAATTTTACTGAATTAAAATTCGTCACGAACAGTTGCGTGACTGTATTTCAAGCACTATAGCTTTGGCGCCAGATCAGCTACATTATTGAAATTCTACATCCTTATTGAGAATAACTTCCGCTATCCAGTGGGATATTCAGAAAAGCGCCACGCCCATTAGTTTCAAAGATATTAAGGCGTTTAGGAGAAAATGCGATTTTGAAAATAGTGGGCGTGGCAGTGGGCGGGAAATGTAAACTAAGAACTAAAGCTCTACTTGCTGCCTAACGGATGGTGGCACTCCCATGTCGATAGCGTTGCTAGTTCTGGAACGGTTGCGCGTGACTGCATTTCAAGCACTATAGCTTTGGCGCCAGATCAGCTACATTATTGAAATTCTACATCCTTATTGAGAATAACTTCCGCTATCCAGTGGCATATTCAGAAAAGCGCCACGCCCATTAGTTTCAAAGATATTAAGGCGTTTAGGAGAAAATGCGATTTTGAAAATAGTGGGCGTGGCAGTGGGCGGGAAATGTAAACTAAGAACTAAAGCTCTACTTGCTGCCTAACGGATGGTGGCACTCCCATGTCGATAGCGTTGCTAGTTCTGCAGATATTAAGCTTTAAAAACAAGTAAAATCAGGAATCCACCTTCTGCGTGATTATGTTCTCCTGGTGCTGGAAAAAAAATTTTGTGCAATTTTACTGAATTAAAATTCGTCACGAACAGTTGCGTGACTGTATTTCAAGCACTATAGCTTTGGCGCCAGATCAGCTACATTATTGAAATTCTACATCCTTATTGAGAATAACTTCCGCTATCCAGTGGCATATTCAGAAAAGCGCCACGCCCATTAGTTTCAAAGATATTAAGGCGTTTAGGAGAAAATGCGATTTTGAAAATAGTGGGCGTGGCAGTGGGCGGGAAATGTAAACTAAGAACTAAAGCTCTACTTGCTGCCTAACGGATGGTGGCACTCCCATGTCGATAGCGTTGCTAGTTCTGGAGATATTAAGCTTTAAAAACAAGTAAAATCAGGAATCCACCTTCTGCGTGATTATGTTCTCCTGGTGCTGGAAAAAAAATTTTGTGCAATTTTACTGAATTAAAATTCGTCACGAACAGTTGCGTGACTGTATTTCAAGCACTATAGCTTTGGCGCCAGATCAGCTACATTATTGAAATTCTACATCCTTATTGAGAATAACTTCCGCTATCCAGTGGCATATTCAGAAAAGCGCCACGCCCATTAGTTTCAAAGATATTAAGGCGTTTAGGAGAAAATGCGATTTTGAAAATAGTGGGCGTGGCAGTGGGCAGGAAATGTAAACTAAGAACTAAAGCTCTACTTGCCACCTAACGGATGGTGGCACTCCCATGTCGATAGCGTTGCTAGTTCTGGAGATATTAAGCTTTAAAAACAAGTAAAATCAGGAATCCACCTTCTGCGTGATTATGTTCTCCTGGTGCTGGAAAAAAAATTTTGTGCAATTTTACTGAATTAAAATTCGTCACGAACAGTTGCGTGACTGTATTTCAAGCACTATAGCTTTGGCGCCAGATCAGCTACATTATTGAAATTCTACATCCTTATTGAGAATAACTTCCGCTATCCAGTGGCATATTCAGAAAAGCGCCACGCCCATTAGTTTCAAAGATATTAAGGCGTTTAGGAGAAAATGCGATTTTGAAAATAGTGGGCGTGGCAGTGGGCGGGAAATGTAAACTAAGAACTAAAGCTCTACTTGCCACCTAACGGATGGTGGCACTCCCATGTCGATAGCGTTGCTAGTTCTGGAGATATTAAGCTTTAAAAACAAGTAAAATCAGGAATCCACCTTCTGCGTGATTATGTTCTCCTGGTGCTGGAAAAAAAATTTTGTGCAATTTTACTGAATTAAAACTAGTCACGAACGGTTGCGCGTGACTGCATTTCAAGCGCTATAGCTTTGGCGCCAGATCAGCTACATTATTGAAATTCTACATCCTTATTGAGAATAACTTCCGCTATCCAGTGGCATATTCAGAAAAGCGCCACGCCCATTAGTTTCAAAAATATTAAGGCGTTTAGGAGAAATTGCGATTTTGAAAATAGTGGGCGTGGCAGTGGGCGGGAAATGTAAACTAAGAACTAAAGCTCTACTTGCCACCTAACGGATGGTGGCACTCCCATGTCGATAGCGTTGCTAGTTCTGGAGATATTGAGGTTTAAAAGGAAGTAAAATCAGGAATCCACCTTCTGCGTGATTATGTTCTCCTGGTGCTGGAAAAAAAATTTTGTGCAATTTTACTGAATTAAAATTCGTCACGAACAGTTGCGTGACTGTATTTCAAGCACTATAGCTTTGGCGCCAGATCAGCTACATTATTGAAATTCTACATCCTTATTGAGAATAACTTCCGCTATCCAGTGGCATATTCAGAAAAGCGCCACGCCCATTAGTTTCAAAGATATTAAGGCGTTTAGGAGAAAATGCGATTTTGAAAATAGTGGGCGTGGCAGCGGGCGGGAAATGTAAACTAAGAACTAAAGCTCTACTTGCTGCCTAACGGATGGTGGCACTCCCATGTCGATAGCGTTGCTAGTTCTGGAGATATTAAGCTTTAAAAACAAGTAAAATCAGGAATCCACCTTCTGCGTGATTATGTTCTCCTGGTGCTGGAAAAAAAATTTTGTGCAATTTTACTGAATTAAAATTCGTCACGAACAGTTGCGTGACTGTATTTCAAGCGCTATAGCTTTGGCGCCAGATCAGCTACATTATTGAAATTCTACATCCTTATTGAGAATAACTTCCGCTATCCAGTGGCATATTCAGAAAAGCGCCACGCCCATTAGTTTCAAAGATATTAAGGCGTTTAGGAGAAAATGCGATTTTGAAAATAGTGGGCGTGGCAGCGGGCGGGAAATGTAAACTAAGAACTAAAGCTCTACTTGCTGCCTAACGGATGGTGGCACTCCCATGTCGATAGCGTTGCTAGTTCTGGAGATATTAAGCTTTAAAAACAAGTAAAATCAGGAATCCACCTTCTGCGTGATTATGTTCTCCTGGTGCTGGAAAAAAAATTTTGTGCAATTTTACTGAATTAAAATTCGTCACGAACAGTTGCGTGACTGTATTTCAAGCACTATAGCTTTGGCGCCAGATCAGCTACATTATTGAAATTCTACATCCTTATTGAGAATAACTTCTGCTATCCAGTGGCATATTCAGAAAAGCGCCACGCCCATTAGTTTCAAACATATTAAGGCGTTTAGGAGAAAATGCGATTTTGAAAATAGTGGGCGTGGCAGTGGGCGGGAAATGTAAACTAAGAACTAAAGCTCTACTTGCCACCTAACGGATGGTGGCACTCCCATGTCGATAGCGTTGCTAGTTCTCGAGATATTAAGCTTTAAAAACAAGTAAAATCAGGAATCCACCTTCTGCGTGATTATGTTCTCCTGGTGCTGGAAAAAAAATTTTGTGCAATTTTACTGAATTAAAACTAGTCACGAACGGTTGCGCGTGACTGCATTTCAAGCGCTATAGCTTTGGCGCCAGATCAGCTACATTATTGAAATTCTACATCCTTATTGAGAATAACTTCCGCTATCCAGTGGCATATTCAGAAAAGCGCCACGCCCATTAGTTTCAAAGATATTAAGGCGTTTAGGAGAAAATGCGATTTTGAAAATAGTGGGAGTGGCAGTGGGCGGGAAATGTAAACTAAGAACTAAAGCTCTACTTGCCACCTAACGGATGGTGGCACTCCCATGTCGATAGCGTTGCTAGTTCTGGAGATATTGAGGTTTAAAAGGAAGTAAAATCAGGAATCCACCTTCTGCGTGATTATGTTCTCCTGGTGCTGGAAAAAAAATTTTGTGCAATTTTACTGAATTAAAATTCGTCACGAACAGTTGCGTGACTGTATTTCAAGCGCTATAGCTTTGGCGCCAGATCAGCTACATTATTGAAATTCTACATCCTTATTGAGAATAACTTCTGCTATCCAGTGGCATATTCAGAAAAGCGCCACGCCCATTAGTTTCAAAGATATTAAGGCGTTTAGGAGAAAATGCGATTTTGAAAATAGTGGGCGTGGCAGTGGGCGGGAAATGTAAACTAAGAACTAAAGCTCTACTTGCCACCTAACGGATGGTGGCACTCCCATGTCGATAGCGTTGCTAGTTCTCGAGATATTAAGCTTTAAAAACAAGTAAAATCAGGAATCCACCTTCTGCGTGATTATGTTCTCCTGGTGCTGGAAAAAAAATTTTGTGCAATTTTACTGAATTAAAACTAGTCACGAACGGTTGCGCGTGACTGCATTTCAAGCGCTATAGCTTTGGCGCCAGATCAGCTACATTATTGAAATTCTACATCCTTATTGAGAATAACTTCCGCTACCCAGTGGGATATTCAGAAAAGCGCCACGCCCATTAGTTTCAAAGATATTAAGGCGTTTAGGAGAAAATGTGATTTTGAAAATAGTGGGCGTGGCAGTGGGCGGGAAATGTAAACTAAGAACTAAAGCTCTACTTGCTGCCTAACGGATGGTGGCACTCCCATGTCGATAGCGTTGCTAGTTCTGCAGATATTAAGCTTTAAAAACAAGTAAAATCAGGAATCCACCTTCTGCGTGATTATGTTCTCCTGGTGCTGGAAAAAAAATTTTGTGCAATTTTACTGAATTAAAATTCGTCACGAACAGTTGCGTGACTGTATTTCAAGCACTATAGCTTTGGCGCCAGATCAGCTACATTATTGAAATTCTACATCCTTATTGAGAATAACTTCCGCTATCCAGTGGCATATTCAGAAAAGCGCCACGCCCATTAGTTTCAAAGATATTAAGGCGTTTAGGAGAAAATGCGATTTTGAAAATAGTGGGCGTGGCAGTGGGCGGGAAATGTAAACTAAGAACTAAAGCTCTACTTGCTGCCTAACGGATGGTGGCACTCCCATGTCGATAGCGTTGCTAGTTCTGCAGATATTAAGCTTTAAAAACAAGTAAAATCAGGAATCCACCTTCTGCGTGATTATGTTCTCCTGGTGCTGGAAAAAAAATTTTGTGCAATTTTACTGAATTAAAATTCGTCACGAACAGTTGCGTGACTGTATTTCAAGCACTATAGCTTTGGCGCCAGATCAGCTACATTATTGAAATTCTACATCCTTATTGAGAATAACTTCCGCTATCCAGTGGCATATTCAGAAAAGCGCCACGCCCATTAGTTTCAAAGATATTAAGGCGTTTAGGAGAAAATGCGATTTTGAAAATAGTGGGCGTGGCAGTGGGCGGGAAATGTAAACTAAGAACTAAAGCCCTACTTGCTGCCTAACGGATGGTGGCACTCCCATGTCGATAGCGTTGCTAGTTCTGGAGATATTAAGCTTTAAAAACAAGTAAAATCAGGAATCCACCTTCTGCGTGATTATGTTCTCCTGGTGCTGGAAAAAAAATTTTGTGCAATTTTACTGAATTAAAACTAGTCACGAACGGTTGCGCGTGACTGCATTTCAAGCGCTATAGCTTTGGCGCCAGATCAGCTACATTATTGAAATTCTACATCCTTATTGAGAATAACTTCCGCTATCCAGTGGCATATTCAGAAAAGCGCCACGCCCATTAGTTTCAAAGATATTAAGGCGTTTAGGAGAAAATGCGATTTTGAAAATAGTGGGCGTGGCAGTGGGCGGGAAATGTAAACTAAGAACTAAAGCTCTACTTGCTGCCTAACGGATGGTGGCACTCCCATGTCGATAGCGTTGCTAGTTCTGGAGATATTAAGCTTTAAAAACAAGTAAAATCAGGAATCCACCTTCTGCGTGATTATGTTCTCCTGGTGCTGGAAAAAAAATTTTGTGCAATTTTACTGAATTAAAATTCGTCACGAACAGTTGCGTGACTGTATTTCAAGCACTATAGCTTTGGCGCCAGATCAGCTACATTATTGAAATTCTACATCCTTATTGAGAATAACTTCCGCTATCCAGTGGGATATTCAGAAAAGCGCCACGCCCATTAGTTTCAAAAATATTAAGGCGTTTATGAAATATTGCGATTTTGAAAATAGTGGGCGTGGCAGTGGGCGGGAAATGTAAACTAAGAACTACTAAGCTCTACTTGCTGCCTAACGGATGGTGGCACTCCCATGTCGATAGCGTTGCTAGTTCTGGAGATATTGAGCTGCAAAAACAAGTAAAATCAGGAATCCACCTTCTGCGTGATTATGTTCTCCTGGTGCTGGAAAAAAAATTTTGTGCAATTTTACTGAATTAAAATTCGTCACGAACAGTTGCGTGACTGTATTTCAAGCACTATAGCTTTGGCGCCAGATCAGCTACATTATTGAAATTCTACATCCTTATTGAGAATAACTTCCGCTATCCAGTGGGATATTCAGAAAAGCGCCACGCCCATTAGTTTCAAAGATATTAAGGCGTTTAGGAGAAAATGCGATTTTGAAAATAGTGGGCGTGGCAGCGGGCGGGAAATGTAAACTAAGAACTAAAGCTCTACTTGCTGCCTAACGGATGGTGGCACTCCCATGTCGATAGCGTTGCTAGTTCTGGAGATATTAAGCTTTAAAAACAAGTAAAATCAGGAATCCACCTTCTGCGTGATTATGTTCTCCTGGTGCTGGAAAAAAAATTTTGTGCAATTTTACTGAATTAAAATTCGTCACGAACAGTTGCGTTACTGTATTTCAAGCGCTATAGCTTTGGCGCCAGATCAGCTACATTATTGAAATTCTACATCCTTATTGAGAATAACTTCCGCTATTAGTTTCAAAGATATTAAGGCGTTTAGAAGAAATTGCTGTGTTGATAATAGTGGGCGTGGCAATGGGCGGGAGTTGTGAAATAAGAATTGAAGCTCTACTTCATACCTAACGGATGGTGGGACTCCCATGTCGATAGCGTTCCTGGTTCTCGAGATATTGGGCTTTGAAAATAATTAAAATCAGGAATCCACCTTCTGCGCGATTATGTTCTCCTGGTGCTAGGAAAAATTTTGTACAATTTTACTGAATTAAAGTTAATCACGAACGCTTACACATACATGACCGTACTTCAAACGCTATAGCTTCGACGCTAGCCAAGCTACATGATTGAGAATGAAATCCGCTATCCAGTAGCGTACTCAGAAAACGGCCACGCCCCCTTCGCTTCAAAGGTATTAAGGCGTTAAGGAGAAATTGCGGTTTTGATAATAGTGGGCGTGGCAGTGGGCGGTAATTGTGAAATAAGAATTGAAGCTCTACTTCATGCCTAACGGAGGTCGAAGCTATAGCGTTTGAAGTACGGTCATGTGCAAAACGTTCGTGAATAACTTTAATTCAGTAAAATTGTACAAAATTTTTCCTAGCACCAGGAGAACATAATCACGCAAAAGGTGGATTCCTGAATTTAAATATTTTCAAAGCCCGATATCACTAGTAACTACTATTTCATTTTGAAAGCATACACTAAATTTTCAATGGTAGTACGCTACCATGGCTCTGTTAATAGGTTTTTGTGCGTAGGGTTAATACGAGTAGTTTAATGTTATAAACATAGTAAATGCTGAGATAGTTTATTTCTTCAAACACTTTAGCTAGAAACACTTTTCTTCTATTTATTCCCTTACATTAATTATTTCTTATTCTTGCGGTTAATAAGTTGCTTTATGGCAAAATTCTGTAAGTTAAGTATAGACATGCGTGTCTTCGCATTTTACGGTTTTTCCCCCAGCATGGCCATCAAAATGTCAATAAAATTGTCCATGATAAATCTACAAAAATAGTGCCGCTATTTCAATATCCACTTGAAGTGTTTATTTTTTTAATAATTTCAATTTTTTGCTTTTAATTCGATACCATATTTGTAGCAAAACAAAGACACCTAGAGCAAAGATGTTAAACCATTTTTGTCATATTTAACACCAGTGATCATAACCATATCTGTGCTGCTGCTTGGTTATCAGCTTAAAGTCTAAAAAAAAAGTATTAATTTTAAAGAAAATAAATTTCATATAGAAAAATTTTGCGATAGCAATCAGCAATATAATGGTTTTATCTGATTTACGCACTTCTTATTGTTGCAACACACAGTTAATTAATACATCTCTCCTTTAAGCTGAAATGCAATACCACTTGTAGTCAACGGTTTGAAAGTAGCTGAAGGAAGCTCGGTTTTTTTTTTGCTTTTTTGCTTTTTTTGTGGCAGTAAAAAAGAGCATCAGTTGAGAAAGACTGCGAAAAAATCCTACATAATTGAAAAAGTGAATTTTTTATAAAGTATTTTTTTTCTTGAATAGGGGTACTTTTTATTGATAACTTTTACTAATTGTGACGAAAGTACTTTTTGTAAGAAAATACTTGTTGTAAAAAAATTACACTTTGTGAAAAAGAATACTCTGTGCAAAAACTGTACTAAAAGTGGAGAAATGACTTTGTATTATAAGGCCTTTTCGGAAATAGCCTTTTGTAAACAAGTGTACAGGGTGTCCGGCGGGAACGTATATTACTTTGTTTATAATTTTTGATTAAATGCAAGAGAATGGATCGTATATTGACAAATGTTTTATTTAATGTCGGCAACGGCAATTATGTTTGGAATACAATATCAGATAAATCTCCGCCTCTGTTTGGCTCACAAATGTGAGCCCTTTCGAACACATATTTCATTACATTCTCACACATTTCACGCGGTATTTAATTAATTTCATCACGAATATTTTGTTTGAGTTTTCAATCACATTGACAGTTACCGTTACGCCGTTTTCAGTTTCAAAGAAATAAGGTGCAATGATTCATCTTGACCAAATTATTCACACTGGTGAATAATTTGAGGGTTTTCCATTGCCCATTCAGATAAAAATGTGCCTCGTCATCCTATTGACATATGTACGGCGGCGTAAATGGTCTTCTGGAAGAAGCTCTTGTGTCAATTGAATAGAAACAAATGGAAATCTTTGTGCAAAATTGTGGCTAAAGTTGTTCTTTAAAGACCAAGCTCCTGAGCACGTTGTCGAATTGAGGTTTATGGATTGTTTTTAACACTTTCTTGAATAGCAGTAATGTTTTCAGCCGATCTTATAGTACGTTGTGGTCCATGCTTGGGCCTATCAGCTACAGTCCCTCTTGCTTCGAAATCATTCAATACACGATAAATAATAGTGCGTCTTGTTGGCACGTTGTTCCTCCCAAAAATTTCACGTAACTTTCTCATCTCTGATCGATGATTGATTTTGATAAAATATTTTAACGATTAAAACACGTTGGTTTACCGAATATTTTTCCATAATAAATTTGCCACATCTCCACTACTTCACGACTGCCAAATATGAAGTGTCAAGACTAATGTTTACCACAACAAAGTTGTATACCTTCCTGGAGGACACCTTGTACTTCGTGAAAAAATTGTTTTTAAGATAAAGAAAAATTTGTTTGTGCAAAAAGTGTGCTTTTTTTAAAAAGGGGATTTGTTGCAAAAAAGACTTTTTGTAAAAAAGGTCTTTTGTAAAAAGGACTTTGTATGAAATAGGTATTTTGTATAAAAGTGTACTCTACGAAAAACTGTGCTTGAAGTAAAGAGAGTACTTTTTGTAAAAAGAGGATTTTTTCCAAAAAGTTCTCTTGTTAAAAAGTAAAAAACCGGTGCCTAAGTAAGTACTTTATGTGAACAAATTTTACTTTTTGTAAAAAATATTTTGTAAACACGTGAACTTAGAAAAAAAAAACTGAACTTAATGCACAGAAAGTACTTTTGGGGAAAAAAGTGTGCTTTTTGTAAAAAGTGGCTTTTTGTACAAACGTTTTTCTTAAAGAACTTTTTAAAGAAGAAAAATATTTTGTAAAAAGTGAAAATATATCCGGAAGAAAGAATCTGTTTTATAAAACTATGTCAGGTTGCCAGACTTACAAACACAATGACCAACTAATTTATTAAATCCCTAACAGAACATGGTGAAGTGTGCAATGGAATTAAATACAAAAGGTGTTGGTGGTTATGGTCAAGCACAATTTTGCTGTCTTAGTTGTTGTAGTTGTTATTAAACATATTGTGTGTGTTTTTTGTAACATTTTAACAAGAAAAATAGTAACAGAGCTGTGAAAATTGTTTGAAGTTTTTGTAACAAAACTAGCTTATCTTTGCACATTTTGTAGCATTTCTAAATAACTTTTCAATATAAAGTCCGACAGTACGCCCGACTGTCGGTTTGCTGTTTTATTTTTTCCTATTTATATATGTTTTAGAAATTGGTTCGTGTCTTTTTGCCACATTGTGTTGCAAGTACAAAACAAAGCAAAAATAAAGGCGGCAGTCAACACCAACAATTTCAACAAACATATTGACTGTTAGCAGCAGCACAAAATAAGAAACTAAACAACCACCAGCACTTTTAAAGAGCAAAACTTAAGCAGAAGAAAAAAAATGATTTTTACTTTAAAGTGTTGCGCTCTGCATAAATTTATGTAATCGTTTGTTACCATTTTCAGTTATTGCTCGACATTTTTAGTTAATACACGCGTGCTTTTTGAAGTTTAGTTTGTTCTGCACGTTTGTGTTGTAATTTTTGTTTTGAGTCTAAGGGGGGTTACTCTAGAGTATTGTTTGTTAATATGTTGTCGACTTTTATGGCTGGCAAATGTTGCGGTATTCTGCGTGTTTTTCTCTGTTCGCTTGTTGTTGTTGTTTTTTTTCACGTACTTGTGTGTCTTTAAGTTATGCCTGCTATGGTCTATACTTTGTTTATGGTGGCATATAGTAAATGAACAATATATCTTGGTAAAATAAGATGAAAAAACTTTAAAAAAATCCGTAAATGTCTGAAAAGTATAATTACATTAGTGCTAAAAGTTTGCGAACCCAAAGCAAACGTGTTGTAATGACAAATGAACTAAATTTCTGATGTTATAGAAAAAGGCACATACACTATGATTCATGCAACAATATGGTCGTAATAGAAGCGAAGACACTATAGTCGTGAAATACATATGGTGCTGGAAAATAATTAATTTTTAATTTTAAACTTAAGTTTTAAGAATGTGTTTTATTTAGTGAAATAATTCACTAATAACAATGGAAAGATTTAAGCGATTGATTGGTTATTGTATTTTACTGTTAATTGTCTGAAATTATTTCGATGGTTCAGATTGTCTTCTGTAAACAAAAGAATTTAGAAAAATTGATTGGAAAACAAATATTGGTACATTAAAAAAGTAACCTACTTTCGTCTCGCTTTTTATTTATTTAATGTAGAGGAATATCGAAGCAGACCTCCGACTTTATGGATCCCTTTACGATCCCGTTTTTTCTTCGAGTTGATCCGGCAACCGATTTGAATTTACGACTACCTTACTCTCGTTGCAACAGTTACCGGACATTGCAAATTTGGCAGCCATGTGAAAAGTATGAGGCTGCCTGCAAATGGCTTCTGTAGAAGTTGTTAAAATTAAGACGTTTGTCCTGCTTTGGAGGACAAACGTCTGAATCATCTCGGACGGAGGTCCTTCGGCAGCTTCTCCGAAATATTGGAGGTGGGACTGCCGGGAATCAATTCCTTCATTAGGAATAGACGCTGGTTTAGCAGTGACTCCATACCGGCACAGACTTAGTGATCCTTCTTTAATTCCCCTGAATTTCTTTACTCTCTTCTATCTTTTCAGGTAACACAAAGGGACCAAATTTGCAGACCCACGTGGGCCTGCGGTGCAGGCGGCGTGATTAGCTAACCTACTCTTAAGTCTTGTGCTACCACTAACTTTTACTTTTGACTGTAGTAATTTAAGAACGTCGAAGCGTCGGCCTTCCTCCTCATCGCAGAGTCTCTTCTAACTGCTAGCATTTGTCAAAGGCTTTGGCCCCCCATGGCATTCACATTATAGGGAACAGTGGGGGCAGATGGTCGGAATGGCCGGACATCACAATGGGTCGAATGAAGTCCGAGTGAATTCGCTGTATGCGAGCTGCCCACCTACCCTAATCTAATGCCCCCCTATTCGTAATAGTATATATAACAGTGCTCTTCTTCATCGGTATCGTTAAGATAGCTTCAAGCCATGCGCCTACATAACACCAGCGGCGCTACAACACTGTTAAACACACTGAAGCATTTCTATTCATATAATTCACTGCCTGTCTTTTCAAGTCTATTCCTTTAAAAAAAAGTAACACAATTAATTCACTTAATTCGCAGACACGCCTCAGTGTTATTTCAATTAACAAAAAAAAATACTTTGAACTCTGCCAGTGATTCAGCTTTACTCGAATTTATTCCTGAAGAAGAGCACCCCGAAGACGTTCTAAATATCGAAAAATAAAGGAAATGAATATTATTTAATAAGTCGAAATAAAATATTTGGCCTAGAGCCTGAAGAATAACACCAACAATTTTAATACAAAAATAAGGTTGATTTTAACAAATAAACAAACAAAAAAAACCCCCCAGTTCTTCCCTGGCAACTATTTTACACCAGATGAGAATGCAAATTGCCCGGGTAAGTTCACTTTGCACTTTATCTTATTTATATTCAATAATTTTCTGCTGGAATTTTGCCCAAACAAACCTCAAATCTAATTGATCTTTTCACTTATAAAAATTTCCATAATATCTTCAGTGTAATCAGAGCACTTGTTTGGTAGTACAATAAAACATTTTTATATGTTGCACTTAATTTTTTTTATTACTTTAACTTGTGTAATAAAATGTAAAAATTAAAGGAAGCAAAACAAGAATCAAGACCATAAAAATGATTTTGGTTTCCAACTAATAACAACTCAATAAATAATAAAACAACAATCAGCAACAGCCAACATGTTGGCAGCAGCTCTACAGACCATGTTAAAACAAACAATACATGCTACACATTCAACTAGATTTGGTGCAAGCTGCAATAAATACAAAATACAAAAACAAATAAGAAAATGAAAACACCATATAAATACATGCCTGCCGAGTGAGTGCCTTAGTACTACTACTACACGTACTACCACTGTTTCCACTACTGTGTGTGAATAAATTATGTACAACACTAGTTAGTTCCCACAACATGGCCAATATTCACAAAAGCCACACGTACAAGCAGAGCACTAGAACATCAACAGCAGCAGCCATAAATATACGATTTGTAACAAACTATAATTTTTACCAACTTGCACCAATATGTTGGGGGAATATTAAGATGTAGCAGCTATCACCTCGTTTGTTGTTGTTGTTGTTGTCATATCTTTAAATCTAGGAAATTGGAAGAGGAAACCCAGCGAAATATTGTCCACCTTTCTTCTGACATGAGAACGAATCAAATCAAATGTACCCAAGGTCCACAATCCCTGCTACTAGTAATTAATTATTAAAAAACAATTATTTTTTAATCGTTTTCGGTGGGCGGAGGAGGTTAATGACAGGAAATTTATATCAACTCCATCCCCTCCCTCACCATCCGCGTCTAGTTTAAATCCAGGTCCAGGTTAAATTTTCCTGGCAGATAGAAAAGTAGTTGTACCGTTCAGCCTTAACGTACGAAAAGGCAGAACTGTTAGCACACAAAGAGAGTGTGAGAGAGAGAAAGAGAGAGAGGAATGCCGCATAGTGTTGCGTTTGTCCATATCTGAAAGTGAATATTTAATGGTCTCCGGCAATCCTTAGCTAGACTTCATTTAGGTTACCCTTCTGTACGAAACCGTATTGGATCTTGGCTCTCGCTGCAAGTTAGAACATCGCTAATCTTTATTCTGTGATATTTTAACTAATTTTGTGGATGCCCTATTGGAATTGCCCATTTAGGAGCAGAACGGTCTTGGTAAAGGGAAGTACACTATCGACATACATGGTTTCTTAAAACTAACCACACCACACCACCAAATATGTTCAGTCTGATTGCGCTCTGGTTAGTACCAAAACTAGGGCCTAGTATTTTTCGAAAGGCTGATGAAAGGAAGATTGTCGTTATGGTTGTCGTCTTCACTTATGTCTAGTACTTCCTCTCTCAGAACAGATCAATACCCAGAAAGATGACAAATATTTTATTGTATCGCAAAGATTTTAATTTATCACTGTCATTATGAAACGATTACTTGCTCTTCAACCAAACTGTTGCTGGGTTAACAATTAACACCATCTTCAGCCGACTACAAACCGAAGAGAGAAAAAATTGTTATTGGAAAGAAGTGCACAAATTTATGCTAATGTCGAACAAAACTAACATGTTACACATTTTTCCTTAACGATCACGAACGAGATCATGTTACCAAAGAAAGTGATCTGCTTAAATATATAAGTATAGAGTAGATTAAATTGAAATTTAATATGCCTACAAAGGATAATGATGACTTTTTTTAACTAAGCGACCATATTCAATATAGAAAAATAAACTAAAGCCACCTATATTAAGGCGTTGACTCTAAAATTACTATTCTCTGCGAAAGGTGGTAATTTCGCATGATAGTCATACGTTGCTGTGAAGACGGAAGATACGACTGATGTTCAAGAGGCTGTGTGTTCATTAACATCTAACACGGTATGAGCTTTTGCGGTAGCAAAACAATTTTTTGTGCTTTGTTAACGCGCTCTTAAACTACCAAATGAAAATTAATAAGTGAATCGATACTACTACTAATATTGGAAGAACAGACTGACTGACTCGTACATGCTGGCTTTATGTAGTTTCAAAAATATTATACCCGCTTCTTTTTTTTTTTTTTTGGTGTGTAATAATCTGCCGATACAATATTGTGAAATACAAATAGTTTTGCGCGATATTGATTGCATATTCACTGATTTTGGTAATTCTGATGTTTTTGAAATACTAGTGTTTTGGAGACGTTTTGAAGCTACTCTATTTTGCATTTACTTGGAAGCTACATTAAATAATACTTCGCTCTAGGCTATGGAATGTATATAGTAGGGTTTGGCCCCCATGCATCATCTATTGAATCTAATCTGCGATTTGCTGTCAGCATTTCTCTGCAATGTGTCAATGAAGCTATTCATTCCTCATCTTAGAATATGCTGGACACACTTCTACACCTGGTTTCTTTGGAGTTGGTAGAGTATAACTATTTGTAACCAATGTATTATACTGGAAGCGGAATTTCTTTGAGTGAACAGAGCAATATACCACACCTGCAGAAATCCACGAACTGTTCTACATGATATTGTATTCATGGCATAAAAGTACACGGAGAAAAGAAAAGATCTAACGCCATCAAGGTTACGGAGCATTAAAGAAATTCTAGCACTAAACTAGAGGGCGCAACAATTACCGTAAACATCTGCTTCGGCAATCTAACAGTCATTATGCGCTTTCAAGTTTTATTTTCAAACACGAAGACAGACCTGGCACTTCTAAAAAATGACAGAGGTTTACAGGAGCTCTCTAAATGTTTTATAACTCCTAACAAGATGACAGATCAGTTACTCATCAGGATCATTCCAACGCCTGACTAAAGAGGCATGCAGCAGCATGCTAAGGCAGATGAGCTAAATATGCAGAGCAATTTAAAATCAAGGGTTTACTCATTAGAAGATGATTGAACAGTTTAACTTCAGGATCATATTGGTACCAGGCGAAGGGGTTCTCCAAGAGCGTGTTAAAGCAGATGAATCTGCCAGGCTGAGCAGTTTCATACCAGAATCATTTCGTTGACATTATAGGAGCAGGGATATATAGGAGTGCTATAAATGTTATTCTACTCCTAACAAGATTAGTTTAATACCAGAATCATGAATATAATACAAATGCATTAAGTAAAAGTGGTTCACAATTAGACACATTCATAGTACTCCTTTCCTTGTCCCTCATGATTAATACACGTAGGTATGTCTTCGACACCTTGATGTATTGTTGCCGGGGGAGATGGAGGAACAAATCCCCTAGCCTGTCTGGGGCCTGAACCATAACGACATAAAACACTGGTATCACGGAAATTAGTAGCCAATAGGACGCATGTTCCATACTGGTTGGTGGTGAGGATCCTGCGGGAGCGCAGTGTCTGTGGTTTATACTCAAATCTTGGTTGGTTCATGAGACGTTGCACTGCAACGCAGGCTGTTAGTGGAATAGCTATAATTTTTTTCCATTTTTCCTGCAAATCATCGTACCAATACCAATGTAGGGTATTATTTTTGTAAAATAATCAATTATTTATTAAAACCTCAAACAACAACCACTACAGAATCGAAAAAAACCCCCAACCAAAGCGGAATTGTGAATCAGAAGGTGTTGTTATCGTTTAAATAAATATTGATATTATTGGCAGCAATTTACGTTAAACAAGCAACAAGTAAGCATTTACTTTGTACAACTCATGCTACCAACAATCACTACTATACAACAAACAACCAACAACTTCAGAGAGCATATTGTAGCATGTAGCAAATGAAACCTACACTTAAACATGTAAAGAGGACTATCACTATTGCTACCACTATGTTTGCTATGTGTATCAGGTGGCAAGTTGCAAATAAGTTGTTTATTGCAACGTTACTTTTTTGTTTGTTGTTACGGTTTGAGGTGTTATAAGTTTGCTTTCCTTTATTCCTACAACTTACTCGTAGAGTGTTTGGCTGATGCTGAGGATTTGCTGTTTATTTATTTGCTTTCTTTCTTTAAAAAGGTGTGCCTCGATTATGTCTTATATATAATACTTTTTGTTTTTCTTGGTTAACACCCAAATTTTGTTTTTTTTATCTTAAAAGCTTTTTCTACTTAAACTTTAATTATTCATATTTTTTTTTTGTTATTAGGAAAATTGGAGGTGTAAGTGCTGGCAAATTAATTTGTTGTTAGTAAATTAAAAATTATATTTATATATAGTGACCAGATAAGAACGATAGGAAAAGAAATTTAAAGAAAACAATAACTGTGTGGGATATCAAATTGATTTTGGCTTTATTTTGAAGCTAAATTTATGCGATTATATATCTGGCATAGCGCATGATTCAAATGGTCGGTCAGGCTTCACTGATAATGCTATAATATACTCCAATGAAATTGGGGAACCTGTTCGTGATACTCGAACATTTGTACGTACAACAATGTTTATTAGATTGAACACTAGACCGATTGCAGAACACCCGACAAGAAATACTCGTTCTTTAGCTGTGCTGTCCTTCTTGTAATGTCAGATGTCTTTCCTTTCCACAAACCCTATTCCCGCTATCCCCCTTCCATTAACTATTTTTTCTAGTTCCAGCAAAATTAAAATGTTTTCTAAACCATTTACACACATACGGCAGGCGTGCAACGGTGCAGGATGTGGCATTGGTAACTTTGAAAAATTATCATTGCTCTCTGATCTTTAAGATTATTGAAAGTTAACATCACTGGATCGTAACTTTTTCTAAAAGTTTTTACTGAACAACGGACCTTGGATTGAAGTTCAAGCGTTCAATCTTCACTTAACACATCCAGAGAGTTGGTTATCCTGAACTTTAAACGATTCGATGGCAGAGTTGTATTTATAAAAAAATGTGATGAAAGCTTGGTAGCAAACAATGCAAGCTAAATATGAGAGAACTGGCTTTGAAGCCGAAAGATACCTCAGGGACGGTTTCAAGACCGAGAACGAAATTGGACCGCAGAAGAGACTGTTGGTGTAAATATGCGGCAAATGGGCCATGATATATCAAGCGGTAGCTCAGGCAATCTCCACGCGTGTTTCCATTCCCTTAGATGAGAGCCCAAAGATTGCACCAACCTACCCTGACATCTATCCTTTCTTGGGAATTTGCGACAGCTTTATATAGTAGTTGAAGTTTTCGATTTGCTCCCAATACGTAAGAAAATTACAGTTTCAAAAAGCGTCTAACGTGGGAAGTAGAACAAATATAAGAATGAAATTTATACACAATATAAATCATAACATAACAACAAATTCGGAATCGCTTACTCCACAATGAATTTTTTGAGTTATGATGCTGTTTGAGTAAATGTTCGAAATGATCTGATCCACAAAAGATTCAGCAGATGTCGCAGTGCCGGTAACGAAAATAACCACTCAACTCCACGTAATGACAGGAATATGTAAAAAACTAAAATCGCTTAAAATATGCGCCACTTCTGACCCACTGTGCTAAAACTATTTCCAAAGCATAGCTTTACAATAACAATAAACACAACAAAAAGACGCTTAAATATTTAAGCCTACTTTTAAGCATGACAAGCTAAACTTCAACTTAAATTCATAATGAATTTTCAACTGTCTAGTTAAATTTCAGAACCAGATTCATTCATATCTTTGACTACAGGCCGTATACCGTACGGCACAGTGTACAGTAATTAGCTCACCATATAAGCGTAAGGTTTAATTAAAATGAAATCAGTGGCACCACTACCAACTCACATGCAGCTTTTAATTCCAGCTGTGATGACTGCGAAACCCCAATTGCTCCAAATCGTTGTGTAAAATGTAGTGAACAAACAAAGATTTGAGCGAATCTCTCTCTCTATGATACAAACAAAAAATTAGTTACACTAGTCAACTGAAATGTCCAACTAAGAAGGATTAAAAATTTATTTAAAACAAAAAAAAACCAAGTACACACACATACATACATTGCAAAGGCCATAAAACTGCAGTTGTAAAGCTTTTGCTGCTCAACGCAAAGCAATGTGACGCTTTTGCACTTGTTAGTTTAATGCTTAGATTTTCCTTTGCTACAGGATGATATTTCTGCCATTGCTGCTGTTGACGCTGCTGATGCTGCTGGCTGATGATGGTGATGACGATGACTCTGCTTAGTTGGTTTAGCGCTTTATTGCTTTCTAGCTAGTGTGTGTGTGTTTGATTATCATCTTTATTTTGAGTTAAGATGATCATGGGAAGTAGTGTATCTTTTTGTATTTATGTCCGAATGTTTGTTTGCTCATACGCACGTAGTAGTTGTATGTGGCGATTAAAATTGGCATTTTGACAGACGTATAATTAGTGCAGCTGCCTTGCTTAAAATATACAGATTGTTGCTGTGTTGGCTGTGATTATTTCTTTTTCAGTATTAATATGTCTATCGGAGATTGGGAAAATTAATACACTTCTTTTTTCGTAGTAGTTTTTCTTGGCCAAGTTATTTGCAGTGTTTATTTGATTAACATTTGACATGAAATGGATTTGTTTCAGAGAAAAGAGACATTTATACAGCATAACTGGATTAAGTCAAAAAGAGGAACGTAGGCCTATTAAGATGATTTTTGTTTTTGTATTTTTAAAAGAAGTTATCTGATTTTTTTTAAAACCACATATGAAATGGATATCAAACTCTTAACAAAAAACATCAGCTTTTTCCTTTAAATACAGATTGCTCGCATCTCAGGCTTTATTATAGACTACGTTTTAATACAGAAGTTTATCAAAAGGTTACTATATACAGCAACGTATTGAAAGCCAGTTTATTTTGATTTAAAATCACTTGATCGAATGCAAATCCATCAGAGTGCTTTTTCATAGGTTTTTGAATCGATTCTATAAAAAACCATCTTCACTTTTCAAATTAATATGAAGAATTATATTCAGGCTTTAGTTTGTTTATTATTCTTCCAATTAAGAAATTAAAAAAATTTTACGATCAATCAGTACAGTTACTGTGGCACAAACGTCTTTCTAACCCAACAGGAAAATGATTGGAATGTGAAAATTATGAAACGCCCTCGTATTAAATTTTTCATCACTATATTATGGGTTAAATGGATGATGTTTACAATAGATACTAATCAGTAGAAAGACACAGAATGCTAATTCATGTGTAGCATCACAGAATATACTTGTATTCCATTCTGCAAAATTTTTTTTAATTAGAAGAATAATTAAACGAACTTAAGCCTGTATAAAATTATTCATATTAATTATTATAAATTTAATTTTAATCTTCACTTTATTTTAATATATCACTCACAGTTTGTTTCTTATTTATTTGCAAAGGATTTTTCATGAAAAAGTTTGAGGAAAAAGTTTGTTATGAAGAAGACAACTTAAATTGATAAATAATTTAGGAGGGATATCGAAGCAGACCGCTATCTTGATGGGTCCCTTTTCGAGCCCTTCCTCCTTTCTTCGAATTGATTGCGGGCAACCGATTTGTACGACTATTTTACTTTAATTTAAGTCTCGTTCTACCACTAGTCTTTACTATTGACTGTATTAATTTCACACTCTCGATTGGTAACTGTCCACCTTCTTCCTCATTACAGAGTATCTTGTAATTGCTATTTATCTAAGGCTTGGATCAACCATGACATTCACATTTAACAAATTCTGCCCGTAGTTCTAAGCCTTATGATAGCCAGTGCTGATGTCTACCGTTTCAGCCTCTATCCCAGGAGTAGCTTTGGAGACTCACGCGTCCACTCCTTGGTGGGTTCTCTAGGCTTTCTAGTCCATCTCTCCCGTGTTACTCTATTGGCCAATAAACACCGGATTTCCTAAAGAGATTAACCTCTTGCAAAGCGGAAAAAGTACCTCTAATAATAGACCAGTCCACCCCTCGCGTGGCGTTCTTTTCCATCTCTTCCGGACTGCTCCCTTGGTCAATTATAACCGGAGTTTCTTCTGTGATTAACCTTCATCCTTGTAATGGAGTAAAGAATGTCCACCCATACAGAGCTCCATATGCGCGTGTAAGAATATAAAACTGGAGACCGACTGACAGACTTTTGTGTATTTTTAAGAAGTTTATTTGACTTATTTTTTTAACTCAATCGCCAAATAGAATTTATTTATTTTTTGTATAAAAACCTTTTCTATTTTTTTTGTATAAGTTTCTTTCTACTTTATTGCGGCAAAGTTTATTTGAGTATTTTTTTTTTAACTAAACTTTGGTGTCGAAAAGATTTAAAGAAGAAATTTTAGTTAGTGAAATAAAAACCAATACTCTTCTCTAAGCCATAGCGCTCGTATCTTAAGTCTTTCGATTTGCCCAACTTTCTATTGCCAATTTATATTTTTAATAAAATCTTCAACTCTTTTTGTTAACATGTGTTTAATTCAATTAACAAAATTACACATTTTTCAAATACCAACGATTATCTTTCTTTTTACGCCATTTCATCAAACGAAATTTAATGTTTTTTTTGCAATTTAAAAAATTCTGAAAAGAATTCAAGCGCTACTCATTTTTGTCTTTAGTGTTGGCTTAAACATAATATGCGTTTGTCTGCTTGTTAACGTTTAATGTTATACCGACATTTATGACATTAATTGGTACTCTTGCACATAAAACACAATATAACGTTCACCTATGGAAAAAGTAAACACAACACAAGACAAGAGAGACGAATGTAAAATGGTGAACAAAAACTTGCTGTAGTAACAAACTAAATACAAAGTAATAATGTGAATATAGCTTTATATTGCAAGTGTCATAAAAACTGTGAGCTTTTATATCTTACAAGCAACTACTCATGTCCATAAATGAGATAAAAGGGTGTTAAAGGGGGTAGCAAGGCACAAAGTGTTCAGTTTAGTTGAGCTAATAAGTTATGAAGTGGTTTAGTGGTTTGGAAATTATTCTAAATTACACTGAAAGTAAACGTTTTGTTTTCAGGTTGGATTAAATGAATATTTTTTTAGAAATCCTAAAATAGTATGGGAAAGAGAATCTAAAAAGTAGCAGTAAATAAAATAGTATTTACGAACATTAATTGTGGATTAAGAAAATTAATAAACGTTTCTATTATTTGTTGCAAGCACTGCGATAGAGTGCGAGGGGAAAAATAATGGCATTCATGAGATATATCTTTTACACCTTACACACAACTGGTATTATAATATTTTTGAGGATTTGTATAGCCATTGTCCTTTCTTTTACGCATGCGAGTCCAAAGACTTGTCTTGAGACCTCTGATCGAATTCAACATCATCATTTCCAATACTGGCCAGCTGAGCCAGCATTTTAGCTGTTTCGCTTTTTATGTCTCTTATAATCCCATATAGCGGTAATGAATCTTAGAAATGTATATATCAATTATTTTGGCAATAATAGGATTGGTCCTCAATCGACAGAATTTTTCGATAGAATTAAATTGATACTCGGAATAAAATAATTGATTAGTAACCATTTTTCACTTCATCTTGCCATCAATACCTATAGTATAAAGCCAAGAATACAGTAGAACGAAGAAATGCAGACTTGAGAGGATAAAAGTGAAGTAAGGAAGATAAGATTCGAATTCGAACAAATTCAATTAAAAGTTAATTTTCTGTTACTGCAGAGGATTGTGTGCAGGATTGTGTGCCACTGCTCGTATTGCTTTTCTACCAGCATCTTACAATTCTTGTCTGCCTTAGTATTGAGTAAACTGTAACACCTTATCACGAATAATGTAAAAAAAAAATTTGTTTTATAACCTCTCAAAAAATATAGCACTTTACAAGCAACATTGTAAACATTTATGAATTTTTCATTTATGTTTCTGTATTATTTTCAATTTTCGATATTTGTCTAGTGCGTTTTTCCAAATTACTTAAAAGCCACCGTAGAAGATTTTAGCTTATCAAGCAATTTATAAAGTAGTAATGTGAAAACAATGTTAAGCCATAATTTTTGAAGCACCCCATTATTCTTGGCCCATTACAAAAAAATCCCATATAGATAAATTTCAACTAAAATTTAACAAACAAACCTTAAAGTTTCTTATACATACGATACACGAACGTTTAAGTAGCGCAAGCAAATAAACAACCAAATCTTACTTTCGACAAGGAATTTTAAAACACAAAACCAAAAAATATCAGGCTTTCAGCAAATTATTATTTAATAATAGACCATGAAAATACCATGACTGTTAAGTATTTTTTAATAGCGAAAACATTAGTACAGAGAGCTTAAACAAAATCTAACACAAACTAATAATTGGTACAAGTGTCTTGAATTGGCCAAGTGTAAAACCTGCTAAAGGAAAAAGTTCATTTAGTTTTGCTTTTCCTTATATGTTAATGCAATGATTGTCTAAATACATTTTTTTTTTGGCCTGCCAGTGCAGGATTAAAAAAATGTTTATATTTTCCATTTTTAAAAATAATGCTCTAAATTTGGTTTTGATGCAGAAATATATCTTGTGACTTCTTTTTTTGCTTAACAAAAACCCACAAATACGAAAAGAGCTCTTCAATTTAGCCTATCTTTACATCTCTTCCAGTTTAAGTTTAATGTCGATTTCGTTTCAAGATCGATTTTATACTTTTGTGTGTGATTGTCAACCTATTTGGTAGGACATAATAGATTTTAATAAGGTTTTCTTTGCATCTTCAGCTAATATTTATGCCATTAAATTCATAAAAGGTCAATTTTATTGACAGTCAGCTTAATATAGAGTAACAATAGCACATTGCTAGGGACTCGTACCTGTATTTTATATGGCGATATAGTGACAGTTTTAAGGAAATTATTTTGTAAATTTTACAGAAATATAACGGCAAGAAAAAAATTGCATTATTTTTTCTTTTTTAACAAACCAATACCGTTTTCTTATAAAGGCAATACGACAAACATATTGCAAAAAGGCTTTTTAACTATTTAAATTTTTGTTTGCCACTGCTTGCAAATAATAAGCTCTTTTTTCTTGATTTGATTTTCCGACAAGGTGATTTTTAAAAGTGGAGTAACTTAATCGGCGGATAGTAAAGTGTAATACAACTACACTTAAATTAAATTGAGGCTGAAATATGCAACATATTTTGCACTTTTACTTGCTGTGCTTTTACACTTTTGGATACGAGTATAATTCTGAGAAGATCCCAATAAAATTAATATATATTTTGGTTAGAAAAGAAAATGTCATAAGACATAACATTACTTGAAAAACCTCATGAGAATAAATTAAAGCGAGAGAGTTGGAAGCTACTCTTCCTTCTGTCGCACTATTGGCAGCTTGTGTGTCAAACCTTATAAGCCATAAACCACAGCGTGTCATGCTGAGTTATCGAAAAACCTGTCGTTTAGTCGAAGATCCTTATATTCAATTTTAATGCCCTATGCCAGCTACGGGGCCACGTATCCCAGCTTTCCTCCGAATAGTCATATATCACGACGGCGTCCATCTAATGGGACAGGGTCGCATCAAAATAGACATAATTAATAATATGTTTTGACTTGCCACTAAACTAAGTATTTAGGAAATTTTAAGAATTAAGACCGTAATTGAGATCAATTTACCATAAAAAAAAATTAAGCAATTAGTACTTAGTTGCACAATTAATTGAGTCAAGTTCCCAATGCAACTCTGATGAAATATGATTAGTGAGCATAAAACCCTGTTCAATGACAAGATCAAGACACATACAACAAGGTGACTGCTTCACATTTTATTCTTCATGGTAGTTGTATATAAAAAAAAATTTAAGGAAAAGTAAACAGAAATGGCAGGTGAAATGCGCAGTTAATAAAGTTCAAGACAATTTTTAACGAAAGTACGTTCTTGATTTTTCTAAATTCAAAATGAAAACATTTTCACTTATCAAATGTTAATTGCTGAGTAAGCTAAATTACATATGTGAACACCAAATGCAACCGTAATAGCCTGCCAATTCAGCAATGGTTTTTACTTTCGTTTCTAAATAGAAAGTCATAGAGTAAGGAGGGCAATGGTAATACACCCATCTGGGTATTCTCGCCTGTTCTAGCATTCTCCTTCATGTTCGTTCTTAGGATCAGATTCTTTTAAGCCAGAGCTATAGAGGTAATTCAGCAATCTGCTTCTCTGCCACAGTTCCTAACGAAGAAATATGTCTATCTTTATTGGCATGCAGGCCAATATCCTTAGATATTTTAATGTTTTTAATATTTTAATGGTAATGTTTGTACTCTCGCTTGGAGTGCAGTTTTTTTTTTTTTAATGAATTTTGAGTTGATATCTCAGCATTCGTTAAAACTGCTGTATTTTAATAGTAATAATTGGAAAAATATGTGATACCAGATTTAGAGATGTGTAGAAGGCCAATTCTAAGAAGAGTTTAAAAAATTATCAGATTGATACTTTTTTCCAAACCACAAAACCAAAGCCCCAGTCCAGGAATAAGACCTACAAAGGCTCTATTTCCCGTAAATCTCTTGCAAAAGAGGAGTACTGCTGTTGAGTATTTCATTAACTACTGCCTTTCTAAATCAAATATAAACTAATTATTGATTATGTGAAAACTCTTATCATGCCCAATTATTTAATAAACTGACATCAATTACGCTAAAAAGAAAATACATACAAAAATCCGAAACTTACTTCAAAACGAAAGACTTAAGACAAAAACTCTCGTAAACCAATTTTTTCCCATATTTAAATTAAATCTTTCCACAACAATTATTGTCCTCTAATCGCACATTTACCATTTACCCACAATGTTGTTTCTGTTTAATTTTCTTGAACATTATTCGTTTTGACTTAATTTCATGTCAATTACATGATAAACTATTTACGGTATGTTTTCTTAATGTTGACTTCACTATTATACAACTAGCAAACAACAAACAACATCTTAACCATGTGAATGTCGTATTCTAAATACATATGTATGTGCATACAATAATGCTGTTGTTGTTATTACTGTTGTCGTCCAACTCTTGAATCCTTGAGGTTTTCTTCTTGTACTGGGTAGTTTTTCTGTGGCATTTTATAAATGGTAGGTAGGCAGCATAACAAATGTTCATCTCAGATTTTAGCATACGTTTGTTGCAGGTTTGCAAAAAAATAAGAAATAAAATATTTCCATTTACTGTCATTATGTTAAAAGCAATTACACTTGTTAAAATGTTAAAGATGAAATGGCCAATATACCCAGCTGATACATTTAAAGATACTGTTGTTACAAATGTAATTTTTAAATGATTCCCTGGACAAGTTTAGACATGTGTTTAATAAAAAAAATATATATATATTTTTTTCTTTTTATTTTTTTAATTCAACTAACTAGTGGCATTTTAATAGCAGTTATACTTTGTCACTTTAAAGTGAAATTGTATGAAGAGAAGTGATTGTTATTAGAGAATATTACTTCGTAATAAACCATACAAAATAATTTAGTAAATTTGCCTTGAAGCAAGAGTTTTTGGTTTTTTTGGGATTTTTTTTTTTAATATTTCCAGTTTTTTCTTTAAAGAATATTTCTGAAATCTGCTTGATTAAATTCTACTTGATTTTGAAATATTTTCACTAATGACAAGTATAGGTAACTGACGGTTGTTCAATATCAACGAAATGAAAGGCGTAATAGGCAAAATTAATGTCAATTGAAATGCCAAAGTACTTTCTTCTAAATGTAAATATAAGCAAGAAAATATCCTCGCGCAGTAGGAAATGCACAACTGCGGATGGTTAGGTTACAGCGGCGATAGTAACTCTATAAGGCGCAAATGAACTTTAAGAGCAAAAGAAATACATGAGCAAGGGAATAAGCCGCTCTTAATGACGCCGAGATAACGAACCAAGTGAACATTCGATTCTCCGGAAAAGGGCCACGACAGCAGCACACGCGAAATCATGCTGACTCAAGAGCCGAAGGGACAGGTAATGTATGGCAATACTGGATGCTCTAGCCAGAAATTTCGAAAACCCAGAGCATATATAGCGACCTAAAATTTTATTAGAGCCAAAACAGTGTTAAAAAATATACGTATTTGTACCAAAATAATGCTGGCACAAGTTCTTTGCAAAGTGTAACAGCTATTAAATTTCTTTAAAATGCCCCAAAAGTTAAAAAATCCAAATGATTTAAAAAAAATCACTGCAAAGTAAACTTTATTTACACCATGTAAAGAACATAAATATGTGTCAAATAAATTAAATATGAAATCCTGCAATTGTTTGATTTATTTAAATTAATGTTTTTGTTGAACTTATTAGTATTATTTACACGGTGTAATTAATTTACAAACCCACGTAAACTACTGTACCAGTGCAAGCGGGTTATAAAAAAGTCTTGTGACTTTATAGTAAAATTAAACTGATGTAATAAAATATGTGTAACATAAATTAAACACAAAATCGTGCAACTGTTGCATTTCCTTAAGAGTATTCCTGTTGGGCCTTATAAAACTAATAACCAAATTTGTATAGTCTTAATTATGTACATTATTTACATCATGTAAAGACTGTACAAATGCTTTCAAATCCAATCAAGTTTAAAGGCTAAAACCAGTTTATTTTGTTTAAATTATCCTTGTACAAAATCTCATTCAAAATTTTGTTTATAAAACCACGTATTTACTTTGATTACATCATGTAAAGAATGGGTAATTTGGAATGCAAACCGTAAAAAAAATCCTGCGATTTACAAAAATTATGGCAAAATTAAACTGATGGTATAAAATCAATTATTTACACCATGTAAATAATATAAGAATATGGGTAAAATGAATGAAATACAAACTACACCGATTTTGATTTCCTTGAAATACCCGTTCTGGGTCTTGTAAAAAGTCTACTGATTTATAAAAATTATTACTATATTTGCATAAACTTATTATTTACTCAATGTATAGAATGTATAACTACTTACATATTAAATAAAAGTTTAAAATCCTAAAAATGTTGACTTTTTTAAAATTGTCCTTGCAGCGCTGACTAGAAAATTTTTGTGTAAAATCAATTTTTATATTGTTTACGGTAAGTAAAGAATTGGTAAATACGTATACATTAGAGTACCAATACAATCATTTTATTGAGAATGGTTCGTAATATAAAAATTTATGGTAAAATATAACTGTTGTAATAAATTCAATTATTTACACCATGTAAATAATGTAAGAAAACGAGTAAAATTAAAGAAATATGTAATCGACCGAAGTTTGATTTTTTTAAAATACCCGTGCTAGGCCTTGTAGAACTAAAATTAATTATTTACATCATTTACATAAGGTAAATAGAATTGATCTTTTAAGACTCGTCATACGGTTATCGCCATGTCAAAAATTTTAAAGTTATTGAATTTTTGTTCGGAAAATTAAAAAAAAAAAATTTTAATTACTTTTCCCCCTTTTCTCTCCTAATCTAAAATGTTCTTGTGAAACAAACTCTGTTCTATTTCCCATTAAATTGATTTTCTTTAACCAACAATTTTACAGTAAAAAAACAAAAGAGACCCGCATATTTCATTTGGAAAAAGAAGCCAAATAAAAAATCTTCTTGATCCATTCAACACACGGGTGAAAGAGTAACGGCTTATATTTGATGTAAAATGTAAATAGCAAACAATTGAGCTTCCTTATAATGATATTATGATGGCCAAAACTACTGCATGGCTAGAAATTAACAAATGTTACTGCAACCAACAAAGCATTACAACGTAACAACACAAAACGAAACAAAGTGTTGAAAGAGTAACAGCAAGAAAATTAGTTTGATTTCAAACAAACACTAAAAACCCAGTCAAAATGTCCATGATGATGGTTGTTATTTCTAGCATAAACAAGAATAGTTTTAAGGCGAAAGTCAATTTATCTTAAGTGTCTCACGTTCTGATTTTAATTTTACGTTTTTTCTCCTTTTTTTTTGTTTTGTCTGTTTTTTAAGCAGAAAAACTGCCGCAGAAAATTGTGAGGGTAAGTAGCAATACCTGCTACCATTCTAAAGCTTTACATTAGTGCGAAAAAATGCCTGCAATATTTTCCTATAACTGTTGCTGGCAGAAAACTAGAGTGAGTGTGTTTTGTATGGATACCCTGCCAGATTTTTAATTTCCTATTATAGTTAGTTGGGTTTCTTTTTTACTGCTCGCTAGCATTTCATGTTTAAGCCAGCATAATTTGCTGCAACATAAAACAGCAACAACATTATTTACTAATTCGCAATAAAAAGCACAACAAACAGCACACACTGTTTGCAACAACAAAAATTAAAACAAAATTGGAAGAAAATGCACGCAGAACAACAAGAGAAGACGACCGCTGTATTTTGGCCATAATGCAAGCACTTTTAAGCTAATTTAGTTTAACTTACAAACAAAACTTTTTCATTTACAAATCTAAAATGCGCAACATTTACATTAAGTGTTGTTCAAATCATGTAACACCAGCAAACAAATGAAATGGCTCTTTAAGTACAAGAGCAAAAACTATAAAACACTGGCAGAGGTAAAATGTATTCGCAAATATTCATGTTGGCGATTAGTTCTCGTTTTGCTTTTATAAATGTTGGCAGTGTATTAAACACAACCAAAGCAAAGATAGCCCGCATTTAATTTCTGAGTCATTAAATTTGCACTTAGTTGCCTTACAAAGCAAATGCGTTGTTTAGTGCCATTTGCCGGCCGCAAGAACAACGAAATATATATTTAAAGCAAATGCAAAAATCATGTTAAAAACTTTCCCCCCCCCCCCTCAACCAATAGTTAGGTAACCGCATGTTATTTTTAGCAAACTCCAAAAAAAAATTATTATTTAATGTTAGAAATTGTAGCAAATGCTACAATGAAAAAGAGATGTATAAAAAAAGTTAATTTAATACAAGATTACTGTGTCAAAAAATCTGACAATAAAAGTTGTAATGAATCACCTGGCTGTAGAGGTGTTAAGTTAATTGTTACTTGCAGCTAGAGTTGGGTAGTTGATGCTGTAATTAAATTGTAAAATTGAGGTTTAAATGACACAAATTTATAAATATTTATTACTTCAAAAATTTTGAAATAAAAGTTGGCAATATATTTTTTATCGAATAAGGTATCTCTAACGAAGAAAGGAAGCAACATATTATGGTATAGAATTGATTTTCAAGTTCTAAACATAAAATGAGATTTAAAGCAAAATATAAGATCATCGGAACTCATAAGAACTTTAAGCTTCTCATGCCAGACAGAGACCAATAATTGGCATAAAGGCAGGCTACGAATTATACTCAGTTACGTTTCAGGCCATCTTTATTTGTGTTGGGAAATATTTAAGGAAAAAATTACGCTGTATCAGATTACGTCTATCTGATAAACCGTAGCAAAGCTATTCTTAGTTTCTCAAGAAGTGCGGTCAAACAGTTGTCACGAACGCTGTCTTGAAAATTGTTTAAAAGTAAGCATTTTGCGCCAGTGTGAACGCTCGTTTAGAAATATTGAACAATCATTTTTACTAATAGCTTCAACTCTACTAAACTCCAGACTACAAAAACATATATTGATATGGAATTCGATTTTTGGGGTCACCTAAAGTATTTTGCTTACAAGCAAAAAAGAAAGGACAATGATCCTGGTAATCTTCAAGATGAGCTAAGCTTTTTTTCTCAACGCTTCAGTTCTCAAACTAAAACGAAATGTGGTTAAGGCATGGGATGAAATGAGAATAGTGTGATCTGACCTTTGCACATTTGCATACAACTTGGTGTAGATTACCTCCCACTTTCAAATGTTATTTATGATAATTTTCAATCTTTGCTAAATTAATCGATTCTTTTTTCCGATTAATTGCAATTAATAAGTTCTCAGTTCGATTAAGCATACGATTCTTTTTTTTTATTGATATCGGTCCCTTTTCGACCCACTTCCATTCTGGAATTGATTTCAGGCAACAAGTTTGTAATTTACGACTCCTTACTAACTTTCAGGGAGACTCGTGCTACCACTATAACACTAGCCATCTCTTGCTGAAGTGTTAGAAGCTATCCCCTGCTGCTAATAGCTATTCCATCAACAACCTGCCAGCGATTTGGCTATAAACCACATCCACCACTTGGACTCCTGGGATCACCAGACCTGCGGGGCCAGCAAACATGTATCAGCAATTTATATATGCTCTTATGACTGAAGCTTACGATGGGGGCTATTAAGTTTCTAAACAACAGGATGATAAGGGCAAATGCTCCATATTTACTTGTAAGAGTTTGGCTCGCATTCCTGGTAAATTTCGAGCCTGTCTCGGGGACACTCGCTGCCTTTTGAGCACAAATCTTTTCTAATCACGTTATTGTTTCTTTACAATTATTTATTTTATTTTAATTGCATATTAAAATATTATTTATGCTATGAGCCTAAAGAAAAAATAAAAAACTAAATAAATTTCCACAATTTATAGACTTGTTACTTTAGTTAACTGTGTACCAGCATGCTGGGTTTGGTCTTTTATGGCCAATGGTTAGGTATGCTTACGTCTTAACCACCTTATAACAAATTCCTTTACAAACATTTTGGCTTTCAGCAGCTTCCTTAAACACAAAAAGATGCGTATTTTTTGATAAAATTAAATTTAGTTTTTTGTTTGCTTTTGTGCCAACACAACAAAGTAAAAACGCCTTCTGGGGTTACGACCACTAACGAAATTGTTCTAAAGGATTTTCTAGACTATCTTGATAAAAAGAAAAAACAACAACAGCAACAAGTAAGCTAAACAAAAAACAAACGAAAAAAATACACAAAAATTTTAACGAAAATATAAAACGGGCAACTGAAACTACTTGAATTTTTGCATGAGCTAATAAAGTTGGCAAAATATTGGTGGTATTGGAATTTAACTATCTCTCACCGAACGTATGTACATAACAACACAATACCAGCAACTATAGCAACACCAACAAACAACAACATCAAACTCTCAAATCAGTTAGAATTTTCTTAAGATACAAAACAGCACAATGGGTTCAAAATTACACTTGTTTAAAATTTATGAAATGCAGGCAATATTCTTCACCTTTTTGGTTTTCTGGGCCATTGTGCATTAGCTTAAACCAAAAAAAAAGTGTTTTTTGTGGATTTTTTGTGCTGTTGTTGCTGATGATAGCCTTAATTGTTTTTTATGTTAATTTAGCTGTTGCACACGATCATGGTTAGTTTGGCAATGTTTGTTTTTCACATAGCAATATTCCAAAATGTCTTTTTTTGTGCTCTTATAAAATGCTGTAGATCTATCGGTATTTGCAGTAAAAAAAACCAGGCAAAAAAACTTGCAAAATCTTAAAGGAGTTTAAGGAGGTGGTGGAGGCGGTAGAATTAAAGGTGGAGTTGTTTTTTTTTGCTTAGGATTTTGTTTCTTTTATTTTGTTATAGGCGGCTTTAGACGTGTATGATATGAATCTTGACAGAAAATTGGTTCGCACTTGGTATAGAATGGATTTCAGTTTGTTTTTTTGTTAACGTTAATATTTACGTTTTAGAAAAGTGTTAAAATGGGCTTAGGGCAAGTTACGGCATAAACAAAGCATCAAAAGAACATACTTTTCAGAAATAAATGATATGAAAATATTGTCAACATTTACCACGAATTTGGTTGTTATAACTAGCAAAACATTCCTATAAACCTAGTATTGTTTCGCCTATGATAGCTTTATAACACCTTAAACTGGTGTTAACCTTATTACTATGTTCAGACATGCACCTTAATTGAGCCAATTAAATTTGTAATTGAGTAACTGACTTTGGTGTTCACAATTATGCAATTTAGCTTACTTAATTAGATTTTGACACCTAAATATGTGATGACTTTGTTTCTCAAAACTTGTATTTTTGATTTTGGGAACATGAAGAGAAAATCGGCATTAAAAGAAATTTTTTTATTTAAAATTTAATTTTAGTTAAAAATTTCATAAAATCTAATAACGTCAAGTTCACCTGCCATTTTAATTTATGTTTGTTTAAATATTTTATATATAGACTTTGACAGCTGGGCGTAAATAACAATAAAATATTGTTGTATTAATGATGCAGTCAATTTGTTAAAAGTGCCTTGATTTTGTTCCTCTCACTAAGCGGACTTCACCAGAGTTGCTTGGGTATTTTAACCAATTAATGTTGCAAATTCCATAATTTATTAATTTAGTTCTTGTTTGGTAAATCCAGCTCAATTAAGGCCTTAATTGCGTAAATTTCTTAATTGCGCACCCCTTGTTACCCTTACAATTTAAATATCTGAAGAATTTTCCGTCACCCCTTAGTCACTCAGAACGAAAATTGGCAACGAAGATGGCGCATATCCGATGCCGGTTTATCTCTAAGCCAAACTTCGCAAGGGCTGACTAAAATTTCCTTCCAAATATCTATATAAAAGCACCCTGTCGGAAAATCAAATCAGAACCATTATAATCGTTAAAATATCATGTATAAACAATTATGCTCCAAGGGCTTTTGTTTTGTCTTGCTCTTCTCATTGGAACCAAACAAAAACCAATAGTGAGACAAAAGTAAAGAAATAAAGAAGAAGACACATATGGTATCTCTAGCTTGGCCTGCGGATATTAATTGCTTTAAAATATAAAGGAGGATCCATGTAAAATATTATGCGAACTTATTTAGAATTTGTGTGAATAAATCATGTTAAAGCATTTAGTGAAAAGGCACCTGTTTCGAACTAAAAAAAATTAATTATTTCAAGTTTCCATTGCTGCCCACAGCACCATTCTCACTGTAGAGTAGCTTGACGAATACCGTTAAATGAAGTATGTTGAACCACAAGGAAAGTTAAAAATACAAAAGTAGCTTGTGGTTTTTACTATCGTAGTATTGATTCTGACAGCGGCTTAAGATGAGGGCGACAAATTGACAAGGATGCCGTGATGACTTATTTTTTTAAAATCCATTATTTCACGGTTGATATCTAAGTGAAGAGAACACATCTCAGCGACATGGACTGGAAAACTTTGAGGCACTTTGCTCTGAGTATCTATATCCCTCAAATGAATAATGAATCTTGTTTCATAATAGAAAGCGCACAACAATCCCAATTGTTGTATTAAAGAAATGAGAGTAATAAATTGGCTCCTCGGTCCAACCTAACGTAAGTTCTGAGAAAGATTACATTCTCAAATCATGCGATCTCGAGGTAGCATAATCCCCTGCTAAAAACGGTGCACTGTTTCGAAAGTCTGCTTGATATCAGCTATTGGTGTTAAGCAGGCGCGGTTCCAACCTTAGTAAGTTCTAATGATGCCTCCCGCCCACATCTGCATCAAACGGTACATCTTAAGGGCGTATTGGCAGCTCTTAAACTGGCTCTGGCTGTTATTCACACCAAATTTGGCAATTCCATTTGTTGACGTCCCCCCATTTAGTGAAACATGAGCTTCGTCGCTGAACACATTTCTTACACAGCACGAAATTTGACGATAAAATTAAATTCTTATTTCCATCCGTAACATCGTATTTTTGCACTGTAATATTTTTTTTTATTATTTCAATTGAATATTTTATAAGTCGTGTTACTCATTTTCTAATGGTGTGAAACGGCGGTAAGGACAGAGTATCGAAAGTGAGAAGAACTAGTTTAGCGCCGTAGTTCTATTAAATAAGATTTTCAAACGATCCAGAATCAAGTTGTGGGAAGGAATTTTAACTCTATTGCAACTGCAGCGATAAATACATAGGTGATTATCTCGCAAGTTTGTACTCGAAATTTTTAGTTTAGAACTTGAATGGAAAACAGATACAATAAAAAAAAAAACATAAAATGATAGTAGTGGGGCACCCCCAATATAGGTGGCCCTCATTCAAAAAAGGTCGAGTTTGAGAGGCAGCTATATATTTTTTATACGTCAAGTAAAAGTTATACTCGTATTTATATCAACATTAAACAAAAATTATTACTCATCCCATAGCTTATACAATAATTAATGTCTGAATAGGAAGCCAAACAAAAACGCAATTGATAACAATCGCTAAACCAATAACAATACAACACAAATAATTTTTGTTCCAAACTTCAATTGGCAACATTCTTTTAAAGGCGGTACTAAACTTTGAAGGGGGTTTCTTTTCTATTCACATCAATTTAAGTCTTTTTTTCCCATTTCTCAACATTTTGGGAAATAGCTGTAATACATGATGTTGGCGGCATTTTTGAAAAACCCCAAAAACCATTTGAGCTGAACTCTGATAATATTTAGGTGGCTTGTCAACTAATATAAACCAATAATAGTGTTATCTGCAATGAAATATCTATAAAATGAATTGAAGATGATATGGAAAAAAACAATTTTTAATAGCTAAAAAGTGAGCAAGAAGAAGGAGGTGTTTTTTATTTGCTTCTTTTTTCTCTTGCTTCTAACCATTTTAATAATAGTTCAACTAAAAGCTTAAAGAAATGGTTGGCAAAAAAAAGACGAAAGTTTTAAACAAAGTTGGCTTGCTTTGGCAAATTAAACTGTCGCATTTATTTCATGTCGCCCGAAGGCATTGTAATAATGTTTAAAATGAAAACACAACCAAAACAATTTGTGACATTTGAATGGTCAATTGATGACAGTTTTAAAATGGCTAAAAGTAATGGTAACATAAATCGATAATCAAAAGTAAGTTTAAAGTTGCTTAAATGGCTGCTAAAAAAATTTTAAAAATATTTCTTTTAAAAAATCACTTCGATTTTTGCTTTTTACTACCAGCCCCAAGTCTAGCTCCATCTTTTAGTAGGGGAAAAGTGAAATGAGGTGATAAAAATTTTCAAAAATTTTGATGACAAAACGTTTAATAATGAAAAAACAGAAGACATATTTTTTAAAGTTCTGGCGCAAGAAATATCCCAATTTACCTTCGCCTTTAATAAACAGCCGCTTAATGTTCATTTGTTGCCAAATAAAAATTTCAATTTATGATTTCACGTGAAATCACTCGAAACTGAAGGGGTCTTTCTTGGATGCTTCTATTGAAGGATTCGTCCGAAAATTTATATTATTAATATTTACAAGTCTTTTTTATTTTCAGCTCTGATTTGCTCTACAAGTCAGGATAGGCTAACTTGTTCGCATTAAACAAGTCTTTTCCTAAATTCAATTAAAAATCTTTATAATGGATTTAATATATATTAGTAGTGAGTGAATATCAAAGCAGACCACTGACTTTATGGGTCCCTTTTCGACCCCTTTCTTTCTACGAACTTATTTCAGGCAACCGATTTGTAATTTAACTCTCTTGTAATTACTTGTATTCGTCTAAGGTCTAGAACCCCCATGGCATTCACATTTAACCAGTGTCTGCCTGCAGTCCTAAGCCTTCTGTTAGGCAGTACTGGACATTCACATACAATGAGTGCTACCGTCTGAGCGTCTTCCTCAGAAGTATAATTGGAGACTGACTCGTGCATCTCTTCAGAATTCCTCCATTGGCCAATAAACACCCGAATTCATACAGAGATTAAACTCTCCACCTGTCGCCAAGCTTCTTTTTCCATACTAATCGAAATCTCAAGGTTCTTAGGAGTATCTTTAAAGATTAACCGCTGGCCAATTAAATCCGCTGTTAGTTCAGAGAATTCATATAATTCCCACGACTAATGGAGCTCCATATGCACAGTCTGCACTAAAACTGCAGATCGACTGGTATTGAGAGTTTGTATCCTACAGACCAATCACTCTTCTGGCCACGCATCACTTGCGTATGCTGTTCCACCGTGCATTAGGGAGTGTTAACTTTTCTACGATCTACTTATTCACGAGGTATAACTCAGAATCTCTGACAACACACTCGGTTAAAGGCAAGCCAATCCTTTCTGCCTGCCTTGTAAGGGCTTAAATCATCGAATTGATGACGATCAATCGTAGTTATTTATAGTTTTAAAATAACTGCGAAGTTTTAGAGACCCCTTCGATTTAGTAGCAAAGCCTAACTCATAACATTTATAACAATTAACTTAGGCGCTGCTCCAGCTGTTGGGAGGGAGCGCTATACTGGTGTTAAACACAAACGTACACTTTTTCGTATGACAAAACATATGTTTTTATCCTCTGGAGGGAGGTCAATATCTGATACACATCCTCGTTGTATTTACGTCGCAGTTATGCGTAGGCTCCAATCGCTTCTTTCATCTTCGTGAAGAGAGTTTTATAATTTTTCAAACGTGAATTTCCAAGATGTTTATTTAGCGAACCCATTTTGAACCTTAATAGTCTGTCTAATCCTTGACTGGTTATGTTTATCGAGCGTGCTAATGACCCCCACACGCCCCTATACGTACTTGTATTGAGGTAGCAATTGAAGATCATGGCTGTTTGGACCCTTATCCCACCTCTTGCAGGAGGTTTTGAGCTACCCATTCTCCTGCTGTCAACAGCTCTTTAATTGACAGCTTACGTTGGCAATGCAACGCCACATTGATCTCGCACTTGGTTTAAAACCACAGCCACCACACGTGCACTACCGAAGGAGCCCCACCAGCAACCAGTCTTCTTGGCCTTGTTTAAGCTTCAGCTGTTTTTATTTATAGTATATTTTTAGCTTAAGCGCCGGAATTATTAACTTGCGGCATTAATAGTTTTAATAATAATTCTGGATTCTGATGGATGCCATTACCAGCTTTAATGCTATTTCTTTATAGCACTTGTTTAGAGCTTTAACCACAGATCATTATAGAGCTCAACTTTTATATGCCACCTGGCGTTTTACTAATCAATTATCTCCCCTTTAATACATGTTATAAATTGCCACCATCTATTATCACATCAACACTTGAATATTTTGAAATGAAAATCACTACACTTTTCCACTTTAAGAAATATTAGCATGCAACAAATCGTATTGATTACATACTGTTCATATTGTAATTAGCCACGAGCAAAGTTAAGACAACGACGGCAACTAACCATTCATTATTTGAAAAACAAACAGCACAGAACAACACACATACACACAACACAAACTGCTGCTGCCTAGTGGCTGCTCTAAATCAATTTCAGTGCAACAACAAATTGCGTGTTGTTGCAACAAGTAAGTCGTCTTGCAGCACTTCAGTGAAGCTGTAGTATGTTAGAATCAAAGAAAGAAAAAAAAGGATAAGATGTCGTTTGAAAACCACAATAACATCATTATTATCAGTAAACAACAGTAACAGAACACCAGCTAAATGAATACCATGTTGCAACTGTAGCAAGTTAGTGCTACAACTTATCAAGCTTCATAAACAAAAGAGAAGAAAAGTAATACTGGCTTTAAAATTACGGCGACACTTAACAAACTGTGCAACATTTGCTGTGGCCGCAACACTAAACTGATGATGGTGGCGGCATGTAAAAATATCAATTTTCTGTTGATTTGCCACCTCTTGTTTAGCAACAACTTTGCTCTAGAACAACTCTATTGGCAGGTTGAAAGAATATTTATTGTATCACCTGGACATTGTGTACATGAACGTTGTTGTTATTGCTGTTGCAGTTTTTGTTGTCTTTTACTATACATTTCTTTGCCATGAGTTTGAGTCATGAAAACGACTGGCAGAACAAAAAAATTATAATAAATGTTTAAAGTTGAGGTGGCAGTTAATTTAATTTACTCAAGTTAATATAACTTGTCCAACATGGTCATTCTGAGTTAAGCAATATACATACGAGTGCAAGGAGTAGACAGACAGACAGACAGAATGAAAGTCAACTAAACAAAATCGACAACAGCATGAAGTGGCAAGTAATTGATTTTAAATATATGGTTAAGAAATATTGCCACCACACAAATGTTACAATTCCAACACACATATTAAATCAGGCAGCGTTTAATTGGAAATCATTTTTCTTCTATTCCAAATGAAAAACTTTAAAACTCCTAGAAATATTTTTAATTACTTCTTTTAATTCGAAACAAAAATGTAGGAATAACTCACTAATGAAGTCCCAGCTGATGTTAGTTATTATTTGTAATAGAAAACCAAAAATTGCATATAGTAGTCATTCGGTTTTGAAATATATTTTGGCTGGCTAGTCACACGTTTTTATTAAAACTGGTACCAATAAATGTTGATGGCAAAAACTCTTTTCATGACTGCCTTTTTTATCTTCTTTATAATTATTATACTCCAAAGCATAACTTGTATTATTAACCTTAAAAAAACTATTGTCGCTATGGCCCTCTAAGTCAGGTAATAAAAAAACATTTTGAGGTTTATTTTTAAAATAGGCAAAACTTACAAATCTTGATGGACAACGAAGTTTTATGACCCTACAATAAGATTTATAGACCAGAAAAGTATAATTAAATGATCTTGTTAATGCAGCTCCAGCTTCACTTAGGTCGACACATAAATCTAATGGTGTTTTCTTTTCTATAAAAAAATGTAAAATTTTGTTGCCATTCGTTATAGAAAACGAAACCGCCACAAAAGTTACATTGCACCTTGTATCGTTAATCAATCGACCTCAAATCGATAAGGGAATACCTTAAATATATGTAAGTAGATCAGGCGCAAATCCAGCCTAAGCTTTTGGAAGACGCGGGGAAGGAAACTATTAAAAAAAATCAAAATTTTTTAAATATTTATTCGCTACAATATTCATTTAAAATCGTTTGGTGGTGCTGGGGGTATACTATTTTCCCTCCTCTGCCTGCTTGCATGTTCAGAACTGCACCTTAATTGCGCAATTAGAAAATCTACACAATCATGGTCTTAATTGAGCTCAATTTACCAGACAAGAACGCAATGAATAAATTGAGCAATTAGTACATATTGCATTTTGGGTAAAGTCTGTGCGAAGAAAAAAATCAAGGCACATTCAACAAGCTGACTGCAGCATCATTACAATAACATTAAATTATTCATGGCAGCTGTCAAACTCTATATATAAAAAATTAAAATAAAAAGTAATGACAGGTGAAATTGACGTTAAATAAGTTTCATGAAATTTTTAACGAAAATCGGTTTTAACTAAATTATTTCTTTAAAATGTTTGTTGTTTTGGTTCTGCCTCACAATCCAGTTTCAGCTCCACGGTCACGATTTTTATAAAGGCAGCGGTTTTGGATAGTCCAGTTCGATCCTCTGCCATTATTTGTATCGAGCCAAACTCTGACTTTTAATTATTTTAGGACCCAGCTAATCTTGATTAAGTCGCCTTTGTCTTTTTCAGCCTTCCTTATCTGTTACAACATGTAGCAAACCATATCAGTAAATGAAAATGACCAGACCTTATCCAATTTACTTTTGTTATCTTCACTGCACAAAAAAGCATTAACAATTCGATTACCCATTACCATTCATTATAATTTATCAACATCGAGCGCTGAAATGCTCGTAATTCAACACTTTAAAACCATTAGTGGAAGCAACAGACAACATGGAGAGAGAGCTGCCATAGACTAAGCAACCTAAGCATGCGATATTTTTTTGTTCTCCACAAACTATTTCTTCAGTTGATGTCCAAAAAAGATTATACACCAGCATCAAGAATATACCACAGCCTTTAAAGCACACTTACCCAGCACCAAGCCAACAAAAAGAAGCAAAAAACAAACCAAAAAACAAAAATGATTTGAAACAATTGAAAATCTCTTAAATTATGAACGGAATAAAAAATGAAATACGCCGGCAGAGAGGAGGAGAGGAGAGGAGCAGAAATGAAGCAAGAGAAAGAAATGAAAAATGTTTTGGTGAAACCATTTAAGTGGTAAATAATTTTGGCACGATTTGTTCTGATTCCCACGTTTCAAGTGCAGAAAAAGTATTAGACTGGTTGCTGGCTGGCTGACTGGCTGTTTCACTCTTCAAATGACTGACTGAATGGCAGATTGCCTTAACTTGGCCAAAACAGAAATTGCAACATTGTTAGTCATACTGTTTAGAGGATTAACTAACAAAGTTGGTATTAGAGGCTGCAAGTATTTGATTGATTTTTTTTCTTCTTTTTTTTTGCCTGCTTCTTAAGTACATTTAGTAAGTTAGTTGGTGCTATAAAATGATTTAAAAGAATTGATAATGGTGACAATAACCAAACTAAGGAAAAAATTAAACTGTAAATAGTTTCAAACCCCAACAACGACACTCATAAATCATCACGAAATTATTTAGAAATCTTTTTGGGAAAAACCCAACTAATATTTAGTTTCAGTTTTTCAAACAATTAATATTAATTTCATATAAAAGCCTTGAACCCCCAATTAGTTGACTTAAACTTTTCTCCCAGTAATTCATGGAATTCTTCTTTAGCCACTTGAACTTTTAACATAAATTTTTAAATTTTCTCAAAACCCACCATAACTAAATATCCCCCAGTTTCTTCTACTCGTATTCATATGTCTTTATATGCAAACATAATAATGTAAAATATTATATTGTTTACATGACTACTTCCACCACCGCTGCCACCGCTACAACTGCTGCTGCCTTTTTATACTAATTTTTCGCTTCTGACCATGTTAAACCTACAAATAATGTAAGTCACTATAAAGTCTGGCAGTTATAGTGCTGACAAATTTATATTTTATTGGCTTGACCGCGCAACTAAAATAAACCGCCAACAAATTCAAACAAAGACCGCCATAACCAGCATTAACAACGCTATCACAGTCATTACGAAGAGCTTATTGGAATATGCTGAATCTTCTGGCAGGAGAATCATATTAAAAGATCAATAATTTTTTGTCTTTAAAAGACAGTGGTTTTTGTGCAACTAAATAACTGTAAATGGATTCTAGGTTGACCATGATGTGATTCGAACGGCTAGACTTTTAGTAGTGACATAGAAATAATTCCAGATCTTACTGGCTCTTTCCTATGAACTTTCGGTTTAGAAGAGCTCCTTCCTGTCATCATGAGCAGCTGTGTACGATAATAGGTTAAGTTACCAGGCCGCCTACAAGGCAGGCTCACGTGGGTCCGCTAAATGGGTCCCTTTGTGTTACCTTGTAAGAATGAGAAGAAAGGAAAGTAAAAAAAAGACAGTGTAGATTCACAGGCTAGTGGTTAGAGTAAAGAGCAGGGTTTGAGAGGTCACTACATATGTGCCGCTGTGGAATCATTACCAAACTATAAAGGAACATTATCCCTGTATTCCGACATCTCGGAGAGGTTAGCAAAGGTCCTCCATTCGAGAAGAGTTTGGCGTAGGCCCTCTAATGCAGGACAAAGTTATAGAAGCAGAACTACTCTCTCTTCTTCCTGCTCATAGTGGCCAATTCTACACAAATAATTTTCAGGAAACCTCATTCTCTCGCTGTGATAGCCAAGACATCTATACTGATGGTATCAATAACCTTTTATTAAACAAGCGCCAAACACTTAATAACCAGTCTCAGTCCGAGAGCTAGACATCGTTAAAACTCTTTGGCTGACTGAGAGAAGCATTAGGCCGCGACGAAGTCGGTCCAAAACAGCACAATCAAAACGACAATGAAGATCCAAGATCAAAGTCAAACTTGAACTCTAGCGTGATTATGGATTGTTGAGAAATTATGGCTCTAAGAATGCCACAAATAGGGGTTGAAAAAGATCTGCCCTAAAAGCTTTAGTTCTAGTCAATGTTTGGATTCTAGCTTCAAGTGTATACTGATTTACAATACGTTTTGACTAAATTTATTTCCGCATTTTACGCTTCAGGAACAGATGAAGGAATAAAATCCCTATTAAGTACTAAGATCCCTCAGAGCTCAGCTACACACTGACTAATTTAGAGCGAGTAAAGAAATTGATGACGCGGCAAAGAGTCGTTTTGTGTCAGAATGCAGCAACAGCAGGAGTATGCTAGAGCGGATGAGATTATCATATGTAGCCTGCTTGGCTGCGAAGCTATGGTCCAGTGCCCTTCGCATTACAACAGCAAAAGCGCTGGACAGGCCTACTAATTCCCTTGCTGTATGTAGATAAAGCACCGAACGTTACATTACACTCGGTGTAAATTATTGTCAAATTCATCTGCTATGCTTCAGATCTAATTTTCTTCTCGAACGCAAACAACAGAGATCGAAGCTGCTTAACGGTAACAGTGAGGTATCCAAGTCTTTTGACTTACTGGAACTTCGATGAAATGTGTGTTGTGTGTAATTGTTCTATCGTTACTAAAACAGATTGAGCTCCAATGAAATTAGGGAACTTGTTTCGGATACCCGAACATATTTACATATTAAGTTCCTCATGAAGGGCTTATCCGTTCGTGGTAGATTAGCCAGTGGGCCACACGACACACATCAATTGGAAAACTTGTTCTTTAGCCATACTCTGCGCCTGTGGAATAAACTCCCTGCAGATGTTTTACCTGCCACTTTAAATGTGGGGACATCAAATAAAATGTTCACAAAAACTATTCCCGCTACGCTCCCCTACATAACGTTTTTCCACCAGTTCCTACGCAATGGATTGCATTAGTGCCCTGAGTACTGGTCGCACAACAAAAATATAAAAGAAAATAAGTAGACGGTTATGAGTATTTCAAGATGTACTACATGCGAATAGGTCCCCCAGCGTTTCTAATGTTGTATTCGTTAACACGAAGGTTTAAATTAAGCTCTATTAAACATTAAAAACAAGGAAAATTGAACTCTTAAATATCCAATACTGTAATTAATATTCTGACGGACAAAATAAATTTACTAAGGCAGGAACAAAATTGTCTCGAGCCACTGTGCCCACTACATCAATATCAAAAAGCTATTGTTATGCGCACATACAGTGCCATACTAATATCATCACCGCCACCGCCGCCAACTACTTTCAGCCACATACATGATCATACGAGCTCATAAAGTAGTTACCTAAACTTCTTTTGCTATTGGAGATTCTTGTGCTTAAAATGAGAAAAGGCGCAAAAGGAGACCTTGTTGCAGGAAAGTAGTTATAAGTAATCCCAACATTATTGGCATTAGTGTCCATTGTATTTGTTGTAATATTTTGTTGCCAACATGCATATGAAATAAAACGAATGCATTAATGCAACCCCATATGCAGCATTGGCCTGCCAATTTAAGCATTGTTGCAATTTAAACATAATTTTCATACGCGAGTTACTCGCATAAATGTTCAACATACTCACATGTTGCTACATGTTGCCCAAATGTTTGCAGTTCGTTAGTTGGAATAACAGAAACAACACAAAATACATGAAAACACAAAATTTACTTTTAGCTACTGCTTAACGCAAATGTTACAACAACGAACAACAAATACTGTTGTTGTTAGTGGCAGCAACAACGGCCCAACAGAAAAATATATTATTAGACCTCTCTTGCAAGGATAAGTTAAATTTGTTTTATTTTATAAAAGAAATAATTTGAGAAAGATGAAAACATTACAATGATTTCACTTTAATTCCACTTACTACTCGTAGCAATAGCAAGCAAACAAAACGACAACAACAACAACAGCAGCAAAAAACAAACATTTATTTTTTTTATTGCACGCACTTTCTGCGTAAAACATCAGCCTGGGCAGTAGTAAGTAGTAGTGGCTGTTTTTGTGGCCGGCCATGCTTAAGCAAAGTGCAACATATTGTTGTAGTAAAACATACAACACTATAACAGACAACAAATAATAAAATGTATAATTGGCGGCTATAAACATGCTTATGGTGATGTTGTTAATGTAGAAATGTTTTTTCTACTTCTACAGCTTCTTCTAAGAAAATATTTACTGAAAAAAGGAAAAATTTGTTTTTAATGTTGGTGTTGCCGTTACAATGAGCCGCTGGTGTTGGTGAGTTATAATTGTTGGTCATTTACAGAGGGATTTGAGAAGAGTAGTATTTACAAGAGGATTATTTTAAAGAAATGAGGTACAATTTTCTGGCTGCTATATGAAATTTCTAACAATGTCTTTAAGCTGTCCCACCTCATACTTCACGAAACAATAGAAGTCAAAAGAAAGCTTCAGAAGTTACAAATTTAAGGCTGCAACAAATGGAGACTAAATGAAAATTGCGGCTGCGTCCATAATCGCCCAAGTAAAAAATTCCCAAAACTTTGATATTGCACAAATGCTCAACTATTTTTGTAATAACAACATAAGTGATTATTCATTAACTTTGAACGATTTTATATTTCTGCGCAAGGAACTGTTCAATTGATCAAAGTATTTTTTTCATCTCTGGTGCATGTCCGAACTTGGCTTCGCTTAATAAAAATAAAGAGGGTTGAATCTGGTCCGTCGACTGCAGTGAGACACCTTATGAATCATTGGTGGCTCCGATCATTTATTTAACCAATCTCTGGATAACGCTTCTAACGAAACTCATTCTGTATTGAGCTCGCAGAAGCCCGTCTGATATCGCTCGATCATAAAAGCTGCGACTTAAAAACATCTGCCATCATCAATTAAAACAACACATTCATAAAAAAATTTGTGTTTCATCCTTCCCCAAGTATAAATGACACAAAGCAGAACTAATCTGTCTCCCTTTACCCAAAGGATTGGGCAATCGCAAATGACAGGACCATTCAATAGTCAAAGATGATTTATATTTAATTCGAGACCTTGATATGAGATGGATTTTAAATCTGAGGTATACCTCTCCGTAGTCATGGCCGGTAACAGGTGCCGGTCTCGGCTGTATAAGTCGATTAAAGAGAAGTTAACAGTTTCCTATAAAAAGCACGTTTGAACAACGCACACCAGGGATACGTGACCAAGAGGGTTCTTGGTCTTTTGTATGCGAGCTCTGGATACCAGTCGATCTTCAGTTTTAATACAGACTTACCCTTGCATATAGAGCTCGTGGGAATTAGAATGGGGAGAAATTAACAAGAATGCAAATAGAAAGGCGTTAGACCGTGAGAATTAAGCCTCGCAAGAGGTGCAGAAGTTCATCTCTGTAGGAACTCCGGTGTTTATTCACCAATGGAGGAATTCTGGTGAGATGGAAAGAAAATCTCGCTAGGGGTAAACGTCAGGGTCAGTCTGCAAAGATACTCGTGAGGAAGAGACTAAGACGGTAGGCTTAGGATCACGGTCAGACACTTCTTAAAGGTGAATGTCATGAGTCAAGAGACTCCGTGATGAGAAATGAGCTAACAGTCGACTGTCAGAATTCACTGCAGTCAACAGTAAAGGCTAGTGTTAGCGCGACATTCTGTGAAAGGTAGTCGTAAATTACAAATTGGTTGCCTAAAATCAATTCGTGGTAAGAAGGGATCGATAAGGAACCTATAAAGAAAGCCATCTGCTTCGATATTCCCCCTACATTAAATAATAAAATACTAGTATATATCACAGAGCCCTCCTTCGGCGCTATAGTTCTGTAGCAATAAATCGTCGATAAAGTGAAATAAGTTATAAAATGGCTATACCAGGATCAAGTAACGCACCTGCATAAGACCAGAGCACAACTAAAAATAAACTGTTCCAAAAATAAACTAACACGAAATTTAACACTGTGGTTTTTCTATCCATCTACTTCAGCACCTGACTCCTGTAGCCTAAATAATTAGTAGGCCTTCAATGTCTAAGTGTTACTGGCTTAAATCAATTTTAACACTTATTTTTGTCTTCCCCCTTTTCTATTTTTGTTAAAAATCTTCTCTAGTAGAGGGTGCAAAAAATGTTTGCTAAATCTTGTTGCGGTTTGTAACATATAACATGTTTTGGCTGCCGTTTTATTACTTTAACAGATTTGTTGCTTTCTTTGCGGTGATTATAAATTATAGTTATTTTTATTTTTTGCACAGAAATATTTGTTTAATTTATTGATTTAATGATCTCTAACACAAATGCCAGTTAAATGTTGTCTATGTAGAAAGTCTATACAGTTTGTAATAAAAGGTTAATGGCATGAGAAAATTTTGATAATCTCTAATGAATGGTGGTGATCTTTTGGATGCAATTATTGGTTCTCGGTATTGATTCAGGGCCGAAAACATAATTTACGCTTGGAAAGAGACGCATGTTTCCATGACATATTATTGTTGAAGCGAACGAGAGTTTTCTATACCATTAAATCACCAGGTTTTGGTACCCCTAACCGCCTAACTCAGGAGCTATGAGATCTTGATGTCAAAACGCCTAAAGACTTGTTGCTTCATTTGATTTTTTGTTAATTTAAAATGTGATTTATTTTCTCACAACTTTGCTTCTACACTTCATCTTAAAACCATTCAATATGTCATCAGGTCAATTCTTACTGTTGTTTTTTTTTTTTGTTGTTATATTTCACGCTATCACGTCGAACACTACCACTACTAGAAGTTGCTAGTTTCTAACAAAGTGTTGACGTAGGCGATAGTAGTCAAAGCTATAAATAAAATCAAAGTAGATCGATCAACACTTTGGTTCATTAATTGCCAGCCTTTAAGGCAGCCAAGCAGAGAGGGAGAGATACACAACATCAGTAAAGGCAATAAAAGAAATGCATTTAGCCCAAGATAAAACTTTAACTCTTTAACGAAAGTGTAGTAAAGAAACCCGAAAGATTGATCAATGGGTTTGCTTTGAACCTAAAGGCAGCCAGCCATAGCTGAAATAATAGCACATCTCAAATGTCCCTTTTAAAGCAGGAAAATATAGTAGAATTTCACGTAGTTAAAGAAGTTCGTAGTAGTAGTAGTTGTAGTTGTTGTTGTTGCTGCAGTTACCATAGCATGCAGCCATGAATTGTTTAAGATAGATGGCCATTTAAGTTGCGCTGGCTCTACGCTATGGTTGGGTATGAAATAATACCAAAAATAAGAAATATCTAGGGTGACGATTGATCATCAATAACGAACCTATAATTTAACTTAATAACAATTTTCCAGTGGCAATGAGCTTCCATATAACAACAGTAGTGAGCAGCAGCAGCACATTATTTGGCTCCCAGGAGCTTTATTACAATTTGAACTACAACTACTAGTACCACAGTTCTTTAGTTAGTTTTCTTCAATCGTATTACAAAAAAAAAAAAAAAACACTTGCAAAAAACATCAAAAAACAGAAGCCGCATTTTTGAAAATATTTGAAAAAATAATTGTTTTAACAAATAGTGATTGTGATTGTGGTACGAGTATTAATGTTTTTCTTCCATTTACTATTCACTTAAAGCGACAAATAGTTGTCTTTTTACACCTGAATCAAATAGCTTTTATCTAACTATCTAAATAAAATGAAAACAATCTATTTCTCACATCTTGTCACTGCTTACTCACCTACCTACCGTGCACTTGAAAAGGGGCACCCCTTTGCTTTGGCTCTTAAAAGACTTGAAAAGTAATGTCCAATTGTAGGCACTAGAAGATGTATTTCTTCAAGGCATCCCCTCTTGTTAAATAACTAACACTACACATATCCATGTAAAATGGCATAGCCGCAGATTTGCAGTAAAAAAAAGTAGCGTTTTTAAGAGGTGCTATTGCTAGGATCATTAATCGATCACACATGAAAACATTAAGACAAACAGGCAGACAGACAGACAAACAAACTTCAAGATGTTGCCGCTTTTGGTTGTAAGGAATCATCAAACACAATTCATCGTATGTACAACATAAATCCTTCAAATGTTTGAAATTCAAACAAGTAGTGATGTGATGTTAATGTTGCAATTGTTTAACGTTTTTTTTTTCTTTTTTTAATACTTCTTGTGTTGTATTTTAGGAAGCCTACGACTAAGACAACGTCTTAAGTGTTTGTTTGTATTGTTTTGTTTTGCCGAAAAGTGATTTCCCACTACCACAAATGGCAGCTAATTATGTCACGAACCTGATAAATTATGCTGTAAAACAAAGCTAAGATATTGTAATACGAAACCAACTCTGTTGTCTGTTTTTTCTTCTTTTTCTTTTTTATTGACTAATAGAAGTTATAAAGTTGTAAGTCAACGCAAAATTACTGGAAGTAGATGAACATATTTATGGATCTTTTTCTTTTAGTTTTAGAAAAAATAATACAATTTCATAGAGGTTTATACAAGTTCTTAGGGGACTTTATTAACAGATCGAAAGCAATTAGGAAAATCACTAATCTAAGTTGTGCTGGTGTTGCTTGGATCTTATCTGCCAATATGCTTGTAGAAACAGAACAAACGTTTTGTTTTTCAAATATTCCATAACTATTGTCAAATTTCGTGTTTCTTAATTAACTGACTTAGACAAACCGTTTCCCAGTTATTTTAATATTGTGACGACCAAGAGTCCTTCCACTCGTTTTTGTAAGACTCAGCCCAGCAAGTATAATAGCAAAGCGTATACAATGTAGAAATCAGTCAGCCTGTGGCTAGCAAGGCGGTAAGACCAACTTAACAATTTTAGAATTTTATTCAATCTTATTATTTAAGTCTTTGGCAGACAGCAAATAGTTGGGCCATAATTTTATTCAACTCAACTATTTGTAGCTTAATTATTTTCGAGTTTTACTCAACTTAATTAAGCTAGTCTTTCGCGCCAGCAACTGGAAACTACTGGTGTTTTCGTGTCAGGCCAGAATTTTATTCGCCCTGACAAGAGAACCCAGTGAGTAAGGTGACGTTATACCACTTGGGCGAGAATCTTATTCGCCCCAGTTAGTGTAGGCGAGTAGTGGATAGAACGGTTGAGCCAGAATTTTATTCGCCCTAAGCACGTGTGGTCGGAGTTGAGTGAGCATCTCTTAGCTTTGGGCCAGAATTTTATTCGCCCCGACAAGAGAGTCAATCGAGAGCCTCTGGCGTTACAAAGCCACTTTGTTGATTGTGCCCAATTTGGCGGACCGAGAGAATAAAATTTTTAACGACACCAGCAAGAATATTTCTAGTTAAGTACTTTGGCCCCCCTTTTGTTCGCCATTGTTCGACATATGACATAAGACACTATGTCTTACTTGCCTCTCCCGCAACGTAGTCAAAATAATATTTGAATGACAATCGGTTACCCACCATGACGCGAAGATACTTTATGTAATCCTTTGTCGCCATCATATAATCTCTAAGTGATTACTCTTTACTTTTGCGGCTGATGATAAAAATAGCCTCGGTCTTATATGCTCAGCCACTGTTAGTGCCATTTGGTCCAGCTACGACCTAGATACTTCCTTCCGACACCGTATCAGCCTCATTTAGTTCCCCTTGCCACAATTCCCAGCACAATGTCATTTGCAACACCTGTGATTTTGGCATTCTGCAGTTCCAGTATTCCATTATACATAATGGTCCAAGTACAGGTCCTTGTGGTACTTTTTACTCTTTAACAGCATCTAAGTACTTCAGTATTAAAAGAATTGCCTTAATACCTCTATATTTTCAAAGCAAGTTGTTGGTGAAATCTAAAAATTGGGAAGTGGAGAATTTTTCCGCACTGCATGGACTGACTATTACTCAAGCTGATATCTCAAGGTAACAATTAGTCTGTCACAGTTGTTTGATAGTAATTAAAAAAAAAAATAATACACAAAATTCTTTTAATCACACATTCCTCAAAACAATATCATGACTTTGCATGCCTTTAACTATTAATGCGCTATCTTTGCAATTAATTTAAACATCGAGTATTTTTATAACTCTGTCAAAAATGGTAAAAATTTGCCATAAATAGACAATGACATTATTGGGTGTTAATGCCGCCTTACAAGGCATTTAATATGGAAATAACAAAACAACCCCACACTCTTTGTTTTTATTCTGCAGTGTCTTCCATAGTTTTTCGCTTGGTTAGAAGGCAGTAACAGTTTAGCAAATATTATAACAGCCGAAAAGAAAACTAAACAAAACAAGCCGCTATCTTTTGCAATGTTTAAAGAGTTTGCAACTATAATTTTGATACAAAAGGAAAAAAAAAACCGTTGCTGTTGAATGGTTTCCTTTGCGATAGAATGTACGTGCTTTGAAACAATTAAAAAAACAAAGCCAACAAAAACAAACAACACCTAGTGTTAAAGAAAGATTCACTGCAATTTTGCTCAATCTTGCGTTTAAGTTTTTCAAAGTTGGGCTTTCAAAGCTACTGGTGTTTTTGTTTTCTTTTGCTTCATTTCGAAATAATTTTTCGAAACCGATCGCATGTCTAAGATAACAAACATTTTTCACTTAGGCTGGCAATACACAACAGTTTAGTTGCTTTGATTTTTTGCCATACAACATACGAATCGATTTGAGCAGGGAAAAAAGAAACGAAGAGTAGAAAAAAAACTTCAAGTCTGGCAGCTAAATAACAGCATATCTTAACACGGTAGCTAACATGCTTAAGTTTAATTAATGATAAGAAATCTGTATCTAAAGCTGTTGTTTGTTGTCTTGTAATGAGCCAATTCACCACAGTTGGAAAAAAACTTCGGGCAAACTAAATTTAAAGCCTTTTATAAAACAAACAAAATAAAAACTAACAAACAACCTCCCTCCTTTAGATTCTGAAAAAAGGGGAACGGAACAAATGTTTAAGAATCCACAAGAACTTTGCGGCATCTCAATAACATGTAGATTTGTTCGCTAATGTTTTGTTTACTTACTTAGCATTTCAGTAACAAAAAAGAAACGAAAATATAAAACGCGTGCATAACTCTTGGCTTTCTCAGCTTTAATTTGGTTGCCTTCCTCTAATGCACACTTGGCTGTTTTCTGGATTCTTACCGCATTTTTGTTTCTACAACTAACGCATTTTAACACGCTTTTGCTAAGAGATTTATGTACAATATTATGCCATTAATTAGTAACGTTTCTTTTTTTATTAGATTTAAATCAATATTAGATGTGAAACTAAAAGTCAAAAGAACAAGGTTAAACTGATAAAAAGCATGAGAAATTCGAAGAAAAAGTTATATTTCATTTTGTAGTAAACTCTATACACAAGGAAGTCAACTTCAAGACTTATTTCTAGCATCCAATAATTATTGGGAATTTCAATTATTATGACAGTTCAATTTTCGTGGTTTGGATTTTAATAAAATGTTTAACTAAATCGGTTTATTATTTAATTCAAATATTATTTTACGAAATAATTAATTTAATTAATGAAACATTTTATTAAACTGAAACTTCGCTAAAATTTTAAGACATTAAATATAATTTTTCTTAAAGGAATTATGATATTTTAATATAAGAACACTTTTTTATTATATTAATACTCTAATCTATTAAAACCCTAATTAAATTTTTTCTTTGTAAAAGTTCTAAGTTGGCCTCTAAAGTCCTAAATAACTCAGCATTATTTTATGTTTTATTTTCCAAAACGTTTCCATTTTAAGTCTTTTGTTTTGTGGCGTAATTGTTTTACCAAAAATAAATATTTATATTTTATTAATATTCGAACAAAACTACGGTTAACATTTATAAATCTCATGTTGCAAAGGAGAGGGCTAAATGTTTATGCAACAGCAAAGTTCAACTAAATTTTATAGTCTGAACCTTCTGTGACATACCAAGGGTACCTGTTAGAAAATGTACTGGAAGCGAGGCTGAGTTCAAATTTGTTCTAACTGAGATCAGACCAGCAAAGCAGTCCTGGATTTAAGAGAAGTTAGATAAGAACGATCGTAGAATTGTCACGGAATATTCTACCGTAGACAACGTGTTAGATACCTTCAGTTTATTTTGCATAGTACAGTTGTTTTATTTTTTGTGGATGATTTTTATTATTTGAAGTATAACTTGTTCAGTGATTCGTAGCCAAATTGGCAATTCATTATTTAAGCTCTTCAGTCAATTAAATTCATCTATTCAGTGTTAGGATATTCAAAAAATGTTCTTATATATAAGAAGGCCGTTTTGTCACAGAGAAGACGAGAAGTAAATATGACTTTTAAACAGTCAGCTGTGTTTGCCCAAATTTGGATCTCAATTCATTTGTGTATAAAATTTGTAACTGCTGTAGCCGTTGCGCTAAATTGGCAATTTTTGGAATAATTTTAAAAATTGGAAAAACTCCTTCGCAGGATTTATTTTAAACAAATATCCGAGTCTTTGCCGCAACTACCAATATCTTGACCGCTTTTTTTTAACAAAACTAAGCAGGTCGATCTATGAGTGCGGCAGGGTTAAAACGGAGTTTTAACCTAGGCCATTGAGTGATTTATAGTGCAAACTACTTTAGCCATAGCAACATTATATCTACATTTTGTTTTTGTCCTTACTGTTTCCCCCACGGGGGCATGTATCATCTTGGTGAACCCTGCCACCTTGATGGAATGCCGCTGGGGGAAAAGAGGGGCACCAGTCCTTGGGGCTGGTCAGGAGCCTATGTTCGACCAGTGGCGAGATAAACTGGTACCACGGGAACAAGTAGCCCCTGGAACTTCGCTTACAGACTGGATGTTGGTGACGCTTCTTCGGGGGTGCATCCAAAGCGGGGAGGTTCACTGCATGACCGATGTGGCGTTGCTTTGCAACGCAAGCTGTCAATGTCATTCGTTGACAGCAGGAGATTATGTAATTCCGAACCCTTCAGCAAAGGGTAGGGCCGGGGGCCTGGCAAACCTCTGTCCTAATTTGCAACCTATTTTCAAATAATTTAAAGGCCTGGCTGTACATATGACCTTCTTATAAAACTATACCTTTAAAGTCAAATTATATCTCCTTAAATATTTGGGTTACAAACATTATTCGCATGTTCATTTTAGTTTTATAGATTTTAAATATACACATACACTTACATACATAGGTTTTTTTTATTTTTTTGAATTTTCTAATCAAAATAGTTGTCTTTGTTTTTGCCATAAAGAAAAAACAACATGTTAATAAAAATTTTCTCTCCTCATTACGATGATCCTCACAACAATTTTTAACAGCACGATATTGACATCACAACGAGTACATAAAAATATACGTTCATACATTAAAAAAGAAACATACTCATAGCACAGGGACAGACAATATTAGCAGGTGTATGCATATTTTGTTAACGAAGCTTTTTTGGATGTTTTGTTTAAATAAATGACCACCATAGCAAGCAGCACAAACGAAAGAAAAAAGACATAAATCGCTTTAAAAATGTATTACAAATTTTTGATAGAGCTGACACGAATTTAAGGAACCTATATTTAAGCATCAGCAAATATTTAGAATTTTTTCGTATATTTCGTATAAGCAGAAGGGTTCCAGTTATAGTCCCCCGAATTGCTGGGACATTTTTGATGTGATGCTCTTTTCGTCTACCTACGATTGTAAGATCTTTTCGCATTTTTGCGGGATACCTTTATTCATGTAAATTTTTCCCTTTCTTGCTAATCAAAGCCATTGGAAGAGAACATACATAATAAACATATATGAAACCCACAGATGCAAAATATTAAAAAAAACTGAAGGAGTTACAAATGGAACGACTGAATCAATATATTACAATTAATTTAAAAAAGCTTTCGCATATACAGAAATTTTGCCAAAATTGTATTCATACAAAACTCTAGAAGACATTACACAGCAAAAGAAAAAAAACAGCAACAACACCATTTTAACCATAAGAAGCACAAAGGTCGTGAATGCGTATTGCTTAACAACAAATACAACCGAAATAACAGTAATAACAACAAACAAACAAAGCAATAACAATACTGAAAAACAACCTAAGCATAATGCACATGACTGCGAGGACCCAGATCATTGAGGAGGATGATGAAGAAGCCACCTTCCTCATCATCTACATATAAATAAACAGAGCCATGGTTACAGGTTTCTTTTACCAACTACCAATTTTCATACATGTTGTTTAGGTCGTCTGTATATAACTATGAATGTTTTGTCTCTAGCTATAGATCTGTCCCGCCAAAAATAGTGGACAATCGACAAGCAGCCGCAGACTCAGCCCAAGCCACTGCGCAGCATCAGTAATAAGAATGAACAAAACGAATTATAAGACCTGGGCGATCAATTGATTGTTTAGTCACAAAACTAACGGTCTTTTAGTTGCCAAGAAACATTATTCTCATACACACAGGTGTGTGTATTTTCCTCAGAAAGAAAAAAAACAAACAACAAAGAGTATGTGCGAATGTTCCATACGTGCGCATTAAAGTGTGTCTCTACATAAACATTACAGCCTCATCTTCATCTGCATTTTTTGCATTGCAATCATCAAAAAACAAAAAAAAATTATATATTTTTTATAATAAAACAAAATCTAAAATTTAACCAAAACCCAGCCACGCCACATTACTAAAGTCGTTTTGTGCATCGCACTTAGACCATGGAATACGTGTGTTCGTACTGCTATATGCCCCACACGACATTACAATACCAGCAAACACATTTAAACTTAATATTGCTTTCAGGCAGCTCTAGTAAAGCCACGTACTCGTTTACTTTGTTGACTTGCTATCATGTCATATAGCGCAGGTTGGTGTTATTGTTGCTGGTCGTTGTTTTTATTACTATTATTTTTATGTGTGTGCGTGTGTTTGTTGCAACTCACATGCAATTTTAATTTTTTTCAATACTTCTTTTGATTTTTATTTTTTGTATTTTTGTTTTTTGCCTACATTTCTATGCGACCGGCCCATTATGGCGGCTACACATAGTTCAAACTTAATAATGCCTACTTTAATATGTACAACAACAACATTATCAACAAACAACCAGCACCACCAGTAATAACAAAACCAACAGTAATTTACAGATTTTTTGTTGTTAGTAGATTTTACGCCAGGCAAAGTTGGTTGGTGTGTTTTATTGGCTTCGTATTGTCGGAAAGCATCGCGTTCACTTTACTTCAGATTCGGGAAATAGTAAGTTGTGCTAAGTCTCCGTCTCATTTATCTATTGCAAACAGCTTGAGCTCGTCAGGAAGTTCTTAGAGGCAATGACAAAACCTGCCAGATTTATCAGTACTGTTGCCATATAATTTAAAACAGGAAAACTTTTACGGGAAATATTTTGAATGAGAAAAAATTGGACTTTAAGCAAATTAATATTATTTTAAATTCCTTGAAAATTTTAAAAATATAATACAATGAATGCGGGGGCTTATAAAGGAGCTTGACCAACCCTGGATCCAGAGGGAAGACAAATAAGGGACTATTCTCATCTACACGAACGATTAAAAATTTACGTTGTCCTTAATAAAAATTTCGAAAATTAAAACGTGCCACGTTAAAACACCTGAGCTTGACGGATGAGCATTATATGCGTTAGGGAGAGAAATTGCTTGCGTTTATTTAGTATTTTTATATTATATAATCGTTATATTGTCGCATTATAAACTTTGTCCCATTCTTAGGTTTAGAAAAGATCAATTGGAAATTATTTAAATATTAAATATATGGCAATGCTGGCTATCTAAATTTTCTTTGGCTTTCTTGGCTATTTTTATTTTTCTTCAGATATTCAGGAAGTTACGAAAAGAGGTCGCATTTAACAGACTAAAATAAAGCTAGTCAGTAAGGCTTTTTTCCACGTCACAGTATCATTTTGACATTGAACAACAAATTGATGCGTCGTCGGATTTAAAGACAACGAAAGTAGTCAGGAGGGCTACAGTTGAATTAGAGTTTCACAAATCACTTACAAAATACCATCTTTTCCTTGTTTGTCAAATTTAATTTATGAAGACTTTCGGGGCCTTTGCTTTAGGTTATGAGAGAAAGGCTTTATTTTATAAAACACACAGCCATTATCTTATGTTGTTATAGGAGAGAATTTAATTGTGTAAAACCAAGGGCTGGTTTTAGAAAGAGAAAAAGGTGATACCATGAGGCCTAACTTATAAGATATCATTAGTAAGCACGTTTTCAAATTGACTTCTTACAGTTACCAGCACGTCGACCCATTTTAATTTAAAACCCTGCTCAAAATAGTAGCAAACAAACTCGACGTCGTGCCTAATATTTACCAACAGCATTCCTGAGATGGCAAATTTTGTTGTTTGCTATTTTATTGTTGTAATTATTGTTGAAAATGGGACTCAAATGTTTGAAGAAACAAACGCTTTATAAAATCATACCTAAAATTACCACCACCTAACCAACGCATATTGTAAACAGGCGTTGGTTGGCAGGTTAGCTGCGGGCTGTTGATCGAAAGAAAAAAGCAGTGCAGCCTAACGGTTTGGTTGTAGGAATTTCAACTTGTTGCTAGTGCAATTGTGCTTGATATAAAAGAGGGATAAATAAGGTAAAGGAATTTTTCAAATTTTCCCAACATATAAGGGGGAGTGGGTGCGTGGAAGTTAAGGAAAAGATGAAAAGCAATTTGGCTTGAAGAATTAAGACACGAACCTTTTATAGTAGAATGCATTTTTTTTAACAAAAGACTTAAGAAATTAACTTTTTTCTTCACAGCCATTTGGCTTGTTGGAAAGACGGGTAAAATGTTTAAAAATATTTGATATGGGATCGGACAATGTGGTTTGTATTTTAATTAGAAATATTAACACAATCATTATTCTATTCTCTTTCGTGACAGCACGCCCGTGATTTGGGATTTTTTCTTACGTCTGTTTTTCTTACACAACTTTGGGTCGTCCAGATATGCCATTACTGAGTGTATTGTCAATAATGCCACCTTCTGGTGGCGACCGGTAACATGTTCCTGTCTCTGCAAGGAGTTTGGCTAAAAAAGTTGTGCGGAGATAAGTTAACACTCTCTAATAAAAAATCCTTAATCCACCAAGAGGGTGCTTGGTCTCTAGTATGGGAACTCTGGATGCCAGCAGATCTCCAGTCTTAATACAGACTTACCCGTGCATATGGAAATCCATTACAGGGTGGAATCGGAAATCTCACAAGAGACGGAGAAGTTAATCTATGAAGAAACTGCGGTTTTAATTGGCCAAGGGGGAATCCGGAAAAGATAGAGAACAATGCCTCGCGAGATGTAGACGCGTCAGTCTTTAGTGGTACTTAAAGGTACTTCTAAGGCTCAAGAGGTGGAGAGGTTAATTTCAGTAGTAACTGCGGTGTTTATTGGCCAATGGAGAATTCTAACATTGTGGCCAAGGAAACCTAGCAACGGGTGCACAAGTTGGTCGCCAAAGATACTTCTGAGGAAGAGGCTGAAACGGTAGCATTATGTGAATTTTCAGTATTAGCCAGCATAAGGTTTAGGTTTGATTGTGGTGGACCTAAGCGTGCGACAAATGCAAGCCATTACAAGAGCCTCTGTGATGAGGAAGAAGGCCGACAGTCTGTTATCGTGGAAAGAAGAGGTGTCCGAAAAGATACCTATAAAGTTAACGGTCTACTTCGAAATTCCCCCTACCTTAAGAGTAATTAATATCATCTCTTTTACCGCTTCTTATGATTAAATCAAATAACTTACACGCAGCAAAAATTCCCACACTTGTTAATTCAAATTACATATATGGCATAACGTTACAGTCTTTATAACCAAAGCCTTCTTGGCAAGAGCAACTTACATATTTATTTATATTATAAATTACCCCCACACTCAGGCTCTTAGTCATCGTCCTCCTCGCTTAGTTAGCTGGCTGACAAAATCAAGTCAAACCATTGAAAAGTTAATAACAATGCTGAAGATGACGATGTCGAAAATAAAGTTAACAGAAATTGTAGTGCAATTTACACCCACTATCATCAATGCTCCAATCAAATTAAAGTGAGTTACTTTAACAAGATTGTGGCAAAAGAGTTTGTTAAAAAAAAAACTGTGAATAGTTATTGAGTGCTAAATATTTTGACAGGGAAAATTTTGATGGTATTATTCGTTAGAGAAGTGCCATACGCTTTCTAGGGGAAGCTTTAATAAAAGAAATCGAATGTTATTCTCTGCATTTTTGTGCATTATTTGGTAATGTTTAGTTAATTAAAATTTATTTGCATTGACAAAAACGGTAATTAATATGGCAATGCGTTTGTTGTTGCTGCGTAGCACGATTGAAATTGTTCCATGTTTCTTCCTAAATAAAAATTGTTTACTTTTCTCAATAAGTAAACTCCCCCTTGCCAAAAGAATTAACATGAATTTCCTAGAGCTACTCATATTAATTATCATATTAGACATATTGTGTTTAAAAATTTAAATATCATACAAAAATATTATGCTCTACTATATGCTGTAGATTAGAACTGGTTGTTCGACTAATATTTTTTTTTTTTTAAATAATTTTTCCTTTTATTTAAAATGAAACTTTTTGAAGCGATTTGGCAAACCAACTAACCAACTGTAGAAAGGCAAATAAGGTTAATAAAATAACAATTTGTTTGCTGTGGGGGTTGTTGGTTTATTTATTGTTCGTGTTTTGGGATCCTTTAAGCTTTCTCATTTGGTTTGAAGAATTTCGGCCAAAAGACGTTTATTTTATAGATAAAGACTCAAGCAACTAGCAAAAAGTCCATAAAAAAAGAGTTTGGATGGAATCATCAAGAAAAGTTTTTTAAAGAAAAACAATAAGATCCCAAAAAGCCTTTTTATTTAATTTTATTTAATCTACAAACCCTTTATCACACATAAGCATGTAATGTAGGGTACTTAAGACCTTTAGCTGGCAAACAAAAAAAAAACGACTAATATGACAGTTAAAATAATCGCCACCTCCGGCCATAATACACAATCGAAAATATTTAAGCCCCACCATAACAAGAGCTAAACATAATAGAGCAGCATTGCATCTTAAAAGCTGAAACATTTTTAAACTCGAACAGATTATGATGATGACAAGTATAATAAACCCTTTACTGCAACCAAACTTGCACTTGCCCTCGAAACATGTTGGTTAAATGATGACAACGTTATTATTTGACATAATTACGTGATCGATATAAAAGAACTCAACCCAGATTTGTTAACTTATTTGCCAAGTAAAACGTTTTTGCAGCATAAAACAAAGTAAAGAAAATTGAAATAGCTTAAGGCTGTATTATAAAATTGAGCCAGGTTGCTTGTTTGTATAACTCTGTTACTTCTTAGTTAGGAAAATGTACCTAAAAAAAGACAAGAATTGTCTTTAAATGCCGGTGAGTCGTCTTGAAAATTTTTATAGATGTTAACAGCAAAAAATATCTATATTTCATATACATTTCGTGGACTAATCGCTAGCTTGTGTTACAAAGTCAGGCTATTTTTTAAACTGCAACATTTTTAAAGATGTTGTTGTTGTCCCACTGTTAACTAACATTTTGCTATAATTTTGTGTTTCTTTCTGTTAAAGTTATACATCTACATTTGTGCGTGCTAGTGTGTGCGTAATAATTCTGCTTAGAAATCTTTGTTAAACATCTCTTCACTTTACTACCGCCTAAAAGTATACTTCAAAGTTTTAATATTCATAATTTGAAGGCGGTTGCTTTAAGTAGTATATGTGCTACTTATCTCTATTAAAATACGATCTGTTAAGCAAACCAGCTATAGAGGGGGCTAGTGGCTGTTTGATTTTTTTTAAATATTTTGTTTTTTTCCTCATTTGTTTTTGATTTTTTTTCTGCTGTTGCCTGGCTCTTGCATAAATTATTTTGTAATATTAATTTTGCCATAATTAAATTTATTTTGCCAGCCTTAGTGTTAGTTTAGTGTTATCCGATTTTGTTGTTTTTTTTTTAACTTTGTAACTCATTCACTTAGCAATTTAAAAATGTTAAACAAGTTTTGAATTTTAAAATAATGTTAAATAAATTGGCGCTTGTTGTGTCAGCAAATTGTCAAAGTAATTAATACAAATTGTATTATAGGTTTTGTGCGAATTGTTAATAAAAGGAAATAGAAATGTTAATTGAACGCCTTGTGCTCTGTTAGAGAATAATTAGAAATTTATATAGGAGATTTTTTTTAATAAAAAAATCTTAAGTAAATGATTCATGGGTAAAAAAAATTAAATAATGTTGAAAGCAAAACATTTTAATTATTACGAGCAATTATCAGAGGACAGTTTAAGCACAGCTTTTGAATATTAGTCTGTTAGCCAGAGCTCTTGACTAATAAATAGCCAGTTATCTATAATGGGAACTTGTACACAGATTTTAAGGAGTGGAAAAACATGGATGATCCTTGTCTGAAAATTAAATATTGAAGCAACAAACATGGAATTAAGCATTGAGAAATGATTCAAAAATAGGCACCAAAAATTTCAAAGACTTTACATAAGCCTAAGATTGCTTTCCTGAAAGTCCCACGAAAGCGGCAAGTTAAAACCAACTTTCTAATGACATATTCAGCATAAGTGTGATCAGATTTTTTTCCTATAAGCGTTCGTACACAACCACTTGCAGTTATTAAGTAAAAAAATACACTATTGTTATAAATAATTAACTCCATATTATAAGTGAAAGTGATGAGTAATTAAATTAAAAAAAAAAAATGTTAAATATATTGAAACTTCTACAAGAAATTAATAAGAAACAAACATTAACGCATCGTGCATTAAGCGAATGAAATTACTCCATAAATTATAAAATATTTCAATTTGTCACATTCACTTGAAGTTTTAATTTATTCATTTTTTTTCGCTTCAATAACTACAAACCAATAGAAGAAATCGAGATGCTCTCATATAAATTTTGCAAAACAAAATAAACCATCAACAATACTTTTATATAGGAAAATATAAAACAACAAATGATATTTGTTAAATATCATGACTACCTGTCAACAACAATTGTTGCAAATTGCGCATCAATTTCCATGGAACAAAAATTGCTAATGTTCATTGTTTTTTTTTTTTTTTTGAATTAATGAATTAAACAAATACAGGAAGAATTATTGGGTACAACATAGAAATGTATACAAAAACAATAGCAACATGTGACATATTGACTTGTGAAGAAAAACAATTGCAATGAAAGACAAACTGCCATCGCAGTTTGAAAATCAACAAAAAAAAATAAGAAATAAAAAAGAAAAAAAATTGAGTCATGTTGGAAAAAATTAAACAACATAACGCAACTTAATGACACAAATTATCTGAAAGATTGTAAGAATAATAAAAGCAGTTCTTAAATAAAAAAAACATCCCACATGTGTTAAGAAATAGAAGATTTTAGAAGAAAACCTGGTTGTTTAAGAAATGTAGTAACTAAAAGAAAGACTTAAAAAACAAACTCTTTTATTGTAAAAAAATTTGTTTAAATCTCTAAAATGCTTTTTTTAAGTCAGACTTTTTGGAAAACTAAACTTGTCATAAAAAAGTAATTGTTTTGCCAAAATGTTTCTTTTTAAAGCCTTTAAACAGAAGGGCGTTTTGTTTGTCCAAATCCTACAAAATATTCTCGACTTATTTTTACATCTTCATTTTCGGTAAACTAGAGTTTTATAAATTTATAAACCAAACAACCAATTCAGCTTAGAAAACATTACGTGGCGCTTATTTATATCCGAGTATTCGTCCATAACTTTTCCGTTCCTTCTCCTCATCTCTTGTCTTTGCTCTATGTAGAACATTTACGTTTAAGCCTATAAACGTTTGGTAGACAATTTAACATTCATTCTTTACAAGAAATGTTTTTTACACTTTTTATTATGACATTTCAAACAAGTGACAACAACTATAGCAAATTATCATCAACAACAACTTGTAGACATTTATTTTCTGTTCACCTTCATTCTTTATTTAATTTCATAACATTTTCCTCTTTGCTTTAAAGTCCATGACTGTTTCTTTCTTTACTTTTTTTTAGCACTTGCTAGTGTCCATGACTGTTTCTTTTTCTTTTAGAATACTTTTTTTGTTTGTTTTAAAATTCAATTTTCCTTCACTTGTCGCTGTGATTTTTCTTTAATCGCTTTTGATGTTTTAAATTTTTGAAATTTTTGCCACAATTTATCTGCCATTTTTATGTCAAGTTACTTGAGATATGTCTGTTTGATTTGTGTGTATAAATTGATTTATAGCCTTTAGTTTAGCATGCCACAAAGTATTAACAATTTATTTCTTCTCAACAGAGTTTGTAGATTTTGTCATGGCCTTAGTAATAGAAATGCAAAGAGAAGCAACGTGTGTTTGTGTTTCAGAAGAAATTGAATTGCTACTTTTTATAGCGACAATTTGATTGGTCTGTTGTTTTGAGTGATTAGCATGCTTTAATGATTACAGAAAATTGATACTAAAAGAGATTTATGGGAGGCAGCTTCAAAATTTTAAAACTTTTACGTTGTGCTACTTCAAATAACAGTGTCAGTATAAATGAAAGTCTATAAACGTAATGGCGTAATGGGCAAGTGTGTCAAAAAAGTCCATTTGGCTTACAAAATACATTGTATGATTAAATGTCGTGTAGAAATGCATGATGATGTCCTTGTTTTGAAAAGTTTTAAAGAAAATCTAGTTGCTATTGCTAAACGGCAATTAATTAAAATAGTGTCGTGACAATCAGACTAAATTAGGATTTTTTGATTGAAACTTAAATTGTCATAAACCTACATACAGACATGTCTGCAAAGAAAAGGAAAACGCCTAAAAGAAATCAAACTTTTCCCAAAAAAAAATAATTAACAAAAATTTTAATATTTTTTTTGTCCTAAAAACTTGTCCCCAAAATAATTAAGCTGCATCCCCGTGAAGGAAAAAGCCTAAACGTTAACTTTTTCACATAATAAAAAAAATTCCAAAATTCTCTCAAGAGATGAGAATATTACGTTTCCTTCCTAAGTCTTTTGTTTGTATCGCAATTAAACTTAATGTTGAACTAATTAAAAAAAAAAATTGCAATTTTATATTAAATAAAGGGTTTGTTGAGAACAATTGCAAAACTAAATTGACATTATTCTAAATCTAATATGTCTGATGTACAAAAATGGCAGATCAATAATTTTTTGGATAAATATCGAGAATAACCTGGATGTTCTGCGACAAGACATCGTCTGCACGGACCACTAATAAAACATAAAAATACACTTGGAAAAAATCTGTGCTTATTTTATTTCATTCAATTATTCCCTTAATAACTGGCCTTATAGGCCCACGATCTATAGGATTTTCTCTGCAACTTCTACGGCGCCCTTTAGTTGTAGTAAACTTTTGAATAAAAAACAATTTTAATAATTTGTACATAACACAAGCAAAATTTATGTGCAAAATCTATTGTGTTTTAATCCACAATTATTTAAGTTATCTTTTAGTATGATTGATAAAGAAAGTGGCTAATAAAAATTTTATTTGCTTAATGTTCATGTTAACAAAACTTCTTAACAAGATCACAAGATTAATATTTGTTCTTTCATACGAACGAATTTACAATTTTATAGGGTTTTTGTCTTAAGTTTTTTGTTTGGATTTTTTGTTTTTTTCGCTCTCTCTGTATCTTAACAGTGATAATTACTCTAAAATCTAATATTCAAAGGCATATCTCAATTTCAAATATTCGGTAGTAATTAAAAAAAAGTAGAACAAATTATTTTCTTTTATGGCAGAGACACAACGAAACAACAAATAAATATTTCAATTTGTCAGTTTCATATACCAACCATTAACACAAATTACGAAATGTAAGATGTTAGAGATATTAAAACGTTGAAAGCCTCTTGGGATAAGAAATAAAACATAAATACTATTAAATATTTAACGACTGTTTTTTTTTAAAGCCACAATTTGTAACGCACTCCAAAATGTAACTACAGAATAAATCATCTCAAAATCAAAGATAAGCAAAAAAGTGTTTATGGCCACAACCGAAAAGAAAAAATAAAACAAAACGTAACAGAGTTAAACAAAATGTCTACTACCGGCCTGTGATCTTTAACAATCAAATGTCTTAAATTGTTTGTAGCTGTTACTGTTTTGGTCTTTTAAGCCATGAATCAGCTCTTTTTTCTGTCGTGCTTTATAAACTTCTGGTTTTCACAGCACAATTGATTTGTTAATTTTTTTCTTCTCGATTTTTTTTTTGTACTTAAATAGATTTTATTCACCCATAAACACAAAAACATTTAACTTGACTTTGAGGTCTTTATTTTCATAGAAATGTGTAAATTGTAGTTGCTTTTTTCTTGTCTTAAATCTAAAGAATCAATTTGGTTTCCGAGCCATTGTTGTAGATAATTACAAACTGTCTTGATTTCTATTATGACATAAAGATAAATAAATATAAATTTTGGGTTTTTTATTGAAGCGTTAAAAAATAAATATGACAATCATGTTAAGATTGAACAATTCCCATTATTTGAGTGGTAGCGGGTGTCTTTTGAATAAAATTGTTGTTTATGCCTTTTTTTAACAAAGGCAAGTTTATTTTTGATATTTATCTAAAAAAATATGAGGGCATCTTAAAGCTCATAAATTTGCTTGCTATTTGCTACAAAATATGTTTTGACTCTTTTTTTAGTTTTGTTTTTTACGGTTTAAATTTAGTTTGTAATAAAATTTTAATTAAACTTTCCGCTGTAGCAAAGAAATTTTACACCCACCTAAAGACTATTAATTGACTTTTACCTAAATGTAGCCTTGAGTAACATTAACGAAATATTTAATCCTTTAAAAGTTTATTATTAAAGAGTGGTCACTCTTAAGTACGAACTGCTAAAAATGCGAGCACTAGGACTTCAGCAACTCAACATGATCGAGAATGATTAAGCACCTCAAAGGATGTCGGGTTAGCAATGCCGCTAAGGTCACCCTTAAGTTTGAACTGTAACTGTATTAATAGGTAACTAACATATTAAAAACCACACCTACATTATTGGTACTAGAAAGCCAACTTATTGAAAAATACAAAATACACGTTATATATGCGCATTATAATTCTCATTTAGTTTATAATAAATATTGGATATAGTGCGTAGGTTCGGCCATGAAAAGGGAGAAGTTATCGCTACCGTATTGTTACAAGGAGGGAGGCCACTTGAACTGTAGTATTAGAGCTTTACCGATTCTTGTTCCACCCGTAGACTTTCCGAATACAAGGTCTCCAGAAATTATTTTATATTCTTCGTATTTAATCGTCTTTGGCCGAATACAAGGACTTCAGGAGTCCCTTACCTTGTCTTTACCGTAGATTTGTCACATGTCATACAAATATAAGGTCCTTCAATATTATCTTTTAATCTTCATATTTAATCGCATTTTTTCGAATACAAGATAGCCCGAACTTACCGTGTATCAAACATAACATAACATAGTCGTCTAGTATACGAATACAAGGCCCCATGAAATTATTTTGTACTGTCTTGTATTGTACACGAATATACATATTCATCGTAATAGTTTCGTTAACAAAATAGCTGTATTCTCATACATTGTCACCTAAGTATTAAAGAAAGCAGACCTTTGGTAAAGCACTGAGCAGACTGAAACTGATCGCAGCGGGGTCCTTTTTTAACCGACTTTAAATAAAAATACTTTACCAAATTTCTTCTTCTACGGTTCATATGGGTTAATGAATTTACTTCCAAAACAAATTCCCATAACTCACAAACATACATTTTCTTCTTTTCATACCCTAGCTCACATATATTTTATTGATCTTCTGCCTGTCTACTCAATATCGAAGTGTAAAATTCTTTTTCTTCCTTCGCTAAAAGAAAGTTCAATAGTTTATAGTGCAACACTAATATTTATATAATTTAAACAGTTTTTCGATAAGGGCGGGTGGGTGTTGAAATTACATTGGAGCTCTTTTTTTTATTTAAAAGACGCATGTATGTTATTATGTATAAAATACGATATCGTGTCACGAAGCCGGGTGATCTCTTATTCCTGCAACGTAAAGATGCTTCGGGTTATGTTGACGTTGAGGCCACCGATCGATTGCGATTTTAGAAAACCGCACAAAACAAAATCTCCAGCGGCATCAGATCGCATGCTCTTGTCATCCACGAGTGGCAAACATACCTTAAAAACGATCAGGCAGAATGTCCATTGTGGCTTTCACTGCGTGGCGCATTACGTCATCCTGCTGGAACCACATGTTAGCTACATTCATATCGTTCAATCATTGATCTGCAGCAATAGGCGCTGACGGTGACTACTTATTTTGTAAAGAAGTACTGATCAATGACGATGCTGGCAGGAAACAGTAAAGTTTTGTGGGTTTCAGCTTGAGGCCCAGGTTTGCAATGGTGTCACCCCAACGTAAATTTTGGCTTAAGTCGATTTTTGGCTAAAATTAGAATTCTCTTTCAAACACTTCAAAGCACATGCATAAAATAAAAGACGATGTGTACGTTCATTAGTATTGAGCTCCTGGGTCTTGTACGGATGCAGGCCTTAGTCAATATGCAAATTTCGTTAAAGTTTGTAAGTGCTATTTTTTGTGAATTGAAAGGAATCGACTACTTCCGGTTCTCCTGCACTCTTTCGTGGATGGCAACGATGTTCCTGTCTAATCTGGTGTAACTTTAATGCGCGAGTGTTGAACAAGTTCTTTACCAAATCTGTCTACTCAATTTGCCCACCAGACTTGACTTTCAAATCCCACAGCATCTGCCGTAAAATCGGGATAAAGGGATACGGAACATTCACATTTGATAATAAAGTTTGGACGAACAGCTCATTTGGCATTTGCTGTCGATTAATAGTAAGTTCGCAGACACTCAACATCGATTCCTTATTATTGGTAACCCCTGTCTCCCGGTAAATAGCACAATATAGCTTGCTTCTAGCCAATAGTACAACAAAGTCTTGCATGGCCAACTCAATAAGGTTTCTTAAGTTTTAATACAACATTGATTTGCTAGATGCTGCAGAAAATATTATGCCGGCCTTTTGGCCTTAATAATATTTCAAACTCACATACAATAAAGTTTTCATTTGTTTCTATAGTACAAGTTAGAACTCATCGACATATTGCTAAGAACAAAAATATTATGTGTTGTTGTCGTTTTTGAATTTTCCATTTTATTTTCATGCAACATACGAGAGAGAGTACAATGTCATAAATTGTTTAAATACATACGGATGGATAAGTGAGACTAAAGTTGATTCTGTCAGGAATTACTTGTTGCATGTGGCAAGCTCTCGCGGCGTATCCAGTATAAATATGTTTATTTGGTCTCATATAAGTGTAAATGGTTATAAAGTTTGCGAGTTTATATGAGTTTTTATTAAACACTTGATCTTAGTCTGATAATAAATCATGCTGAGCGACATAAATCGATTAAAAATATTGTTTTCTTAGGTTTTTCTTGCCCCTTTCTTAAATTTGGCATGCATTGAAATTTATGGTGGGAGATTCTCTTTGCGGTTTGAATAGATCTTGGTATGGTTAAGAGGAGAGAATATCAAGGGTGATGCTTGTTGATTTGTATAGGAGAAGGTGGAGTTTTAAATGAAACAAGTGTTCATAAATAATTTCAAAACCATTTAAAATTTAGTAAAGGCCACGTAGCTGCCGTGATTTGATCACATCGAGTTAAAATGCCGTTACAACGAAGAGTAGCTATTATCAGATGGAAAGGGAGCTGTTAAGCAAACTAAGCAGCGGTACAAAAACCTGGCTTCTTGAGTACTCACAATAAAAAAGACAAAAGAGTTTTCAACCGCTCAGGCAAAATAGGATTCCTTAGGCCAGGCGAGGATTCAGCTTAGCTTTTCGGAAATAAAAAAAAAAATTCTCGAAATTTATATTTGGAAAGGGAGGAGATCCGTGCCAGCCTTAGTGTACTTAGATGTTTATATAGATTCAGAAGAGCATCTATCGCCAGAGGGTTTTTAAGATTTCGAATGAATATAAGATATATTAAAAGTGCAGTCACTTATCATATGCCAACTTAAATATCATACCACTGAGAAGCTTATTTTTATTTTGTGTTTTTTTTTTTTGTCATTTCCATACAGTAGCTTCACCCCAGCTTGTAACAATTACACAAAGACATACAACTACCAGTTCATTTTTCAATTGTTATTGGCAAACAGCAAACAAGCAAGTCAAAAACCAAACATAAAAAAAAAAATTGAACCTAAACCAAACATTATGTGAGTCACACTTTTGGATGCCACAGCAACGCACGATCTTTAAAGATCATGTACAGAAATTCGAGCACAACATGTTACTACTTAACACAAGACATACAACACAGAGAGCAAAAAAGAAATAAAAACGAAGAAACAACCGTGAAGGATGACAATTTCTTATTGTGTAAAAATATATAAAAAAAATCCTTCTTTCGAGAACCTTAAAAATATCGAACAATATTTGGTGGCTCCTCCAAATTTTTTTTTAACAAAAATAAAAACTAAATCAACGTTGTTGCAAAAAACATATTTTTGTTGTGGTTTCTGTTTTGGTTGTTTGTTTTTTATATAAATTGTTGCTGATGTTTTCCTGGGCATCATTTAAAACACAATAAATAATGGCCAAGTAAAATGAACTGCATTAAATGGAGGAGAAAATGTTGAGATAAAAAAAACGTTCAAAAAGAATATCAATTTACACTTGAACATAAATCGATTGTTTTGTTAATCGTGCGTGATTTTGTTTTATTAAAAAAAAAAAAGTTTTAAACAGAATAAAAAAAGGTTTTAGGAATGTTGGCTTCTTTAAATTGAAGATATTTCGAAACATAGAGGGTGTTTTGAATTTTTAAATTGGTTCAGCAAAATCTAGGAGTTTTGCAGACATCAACACATTTTGACACTTTATTTCACACTTTTGCCTGTTTGCGATTTTTACCACTTAGAATTTTCGCCACTTCAGTTAAACCATCATCAGCTGCTCTGGCTTTAGCCAATTTCCAACTGTATCGTTTTCAAGAATTACACAAATATGAATAATTAAAATTCTATAATACCAACTAAGCAGCATGTTAAGCAATGAAACATAAGCTACTTAATGAAAAAAGCACAACCAATTTTTTGCTTCCAGCAAACATTTGTCTGTTATTAGCTAATTTTTTGCGATAAAATAATCTTTAAAATTAACTCCAACTTTATGTAGACAACAATTACACTTCATATTTAAACTGCAATCGGATTTGCAGCAGATTTTCTTTCTCAAACGCACTCTTAGGCTCAATAAAAAGCAATCAACTAAAATAGCAAAATATCATTTAATTAACTTAATTCCACTATGCGTTGGAAAAAGAATAAACATAATATTACTTGATGCCAACAACTAAAGCGCGAGAAGGCCCACATTCAGGTTTCTGTCTTAAGTCTTTTGTTTTTAATATAAATTTTCTTTAACTTTTCGCTCACAAACGATTTTTTTTTTATGTTTTGCCAAACAAAAAATCTTTAAATTGTTATCAATAAAAACCATAGCATAAAATCTAATATTACAACAACAAAAAAGAACAAGAAGAAGAAAAAAGATAAAGAAAACAATTATTGGCAAACCATAAATGTCTGACACAACCAGAGAATGCCATTTATCATGTTATTATCATGATCATTGTCAACAGCACAACTATCAGAGCCAGCAACAACTGAAACCGAAGCAGCAACAAAAACAACATCAACAACAACTACAATACTTTTACTAACAGTTTCAACACCATCACTACGCCAACTACTACCATGAAGTGGAAGTCAATGTTGAAGTTCAGACCAGACGTTATGATTTCTTTCATTATAACTGCTTGCTCTTGCATTTTTTTAAGTCAAATTTAAATTTAAGGCTGTTTTTTTGTCTTCGTTCTTACAAATGAATGTGATCTAAAAAGTTGACAAATACTTAAACAACAGTCATGTTTAAGTATGACATCGCTTGCAAAAAATGAAATATAAATAAAAGACAAATGAATAATAAAAAAAATATACATAAAGAACCCTTTTTTTGCTTCTTGTGAGCTGGTATTCTACAGAAGTACAAGAACAAGTGCCATTTATACACCTGGTACGTATGAATGTAAAAGTTTCGTAGCATACTGACGATCTCTGTGAAGCTGCTGCAATAGTGTTTAGGAGGTTGATGCTTGCAAGAGAGTTTCCTTTGAATGTGTGACTGAATAAAAGTGTTTAAATAAGGAAATAGTTTGGAAACAAGGTTTAGAAATAAATTTTAAAAAACGACTGCCAGGATAGCTACACCAAATATTAGTTATTGTGAAATGAAAAAGAAAATACGTGTAACAGCTTTATAAAAATGGGTTTCTCACAATTCAAAAAGAATAGGTCTTGACAAAAAAGTTACTTTCCGTTAAAATAAATTTTGTTCCAAATTTTTCATCAAAAATTATTTTCCAAATATGGAAACGTTTCCAAAAATATCACATTATTTCACCAAAAATATCACTTTTTCTCCAAAAAGATTCATTATTATCCAAAAAGATCGATTTTCACCCTAAAATATTAATTTATTCCAAAAAGATAATTTCCCAAAAAACAATTGTTTAGCAAATAGATCACGATATTCCCAAAAATATCACTTTTTCCCCCAAAAAGATCACTTTGTCTTCAAAAAGATCACTTTTTCTTCAAGAAGATCACTTTTTCTTCAAAAAGATCACTTTTTCGTTTTTCCCCACCACCCAACTTTTTCATAAAAAGATAAGTTTTTCCACAAAAGACCACTTTTCTCAAAAATATTACATTATTCCAGAAAGATCACTTCTTTCCTTTAAAAAAAAGGGGGTTTCCCGAAAGTATAGAACGCAAATTTTCCTAAAAGAATCACTTTGTTCTATAAAAAGTTATTAAACACAAATATTGTATAGAAACAATAGATAAATTATTAAGTAAAAGAAATCAATTAAAAATGGTACTTTTCTCAAAAAAGATCACATTTTTAGCTAAAAGATATTATTAATGTATGGGGAATATCGAAGTAGACCACTTGCTTTCTGGGTCCCTTTTCGAACCCCATTTCGCTCCTCAAATTGATTTGAGGGAACCGATCCTCATGGCATTCACATCTAACAAGTGTCTGCCCGTGATCTTAAGCCTTATGCTAGCCAGTGCTGGACATTCACACACAATGTGCGCTACCGTCTCAGCCTTTTCCAGGCATAGTCTGCAAGTATCATCTTCTACGACTTTCATCTTAGCCAGATGGTACTTGAAGTTTCCATGTCCTGTCACTAACGCAGCGATCCAGCTTAAAGTAGCTAAAAGATAACTTTTCTACCGAAAGGATAACTCTTTTCCCAAGAGGATCACTTTAGTCCCAGAAAGGTTCGATTTTTCCCAAAAAAGATTAATTGTTCCAATAAAGTTACTTTTTCTGGAAAAATATCACATTTTTGCCGAAAAGCTCACTTATTCCAAAAATATCGCCTTATAATAGAGTAATTTTTCCCCAAAAGGTCACTTTTCCGCAAAATGTTACATTCACCGTTTCATCAAAAAGATCACTTTATTCAGCACGGATTACTTTTCCCCCCAAAAAAAATCAATTTTATTTTCCAAGAAGATCAGTTTCGCAACCAAAGGCACTTATTTGGCATAAACGACCCTTTTTTCTGTTTATCAGATTGTTTTTCTCTAGCTGGCCTTATTAAAAAAATGTTTTCTTCATAAGGCCGACCACCTTTAGGCGGAAAATGTATCACTTTTTCCAAAAAGTAGGTTGGTATAGAGTACATTGAATGCGACCCTGACAAATATAGCAATCATTCTTATTTTGCTTCGCTCAAGTGACAAGAATCTCCTAGTAAGAAGTATGAGTAAGTTCTTCAATTTTTACTTATTCTTTCTCATCATCGGTGTGTGTGTGTGTGTTTATGTTTTTCTCAATTTACTTTTTTTCAATATAATTTTGTTTGTAACTTGTCGTTAATAATTCATGCACACCCGCTGTGTTAAAGTTGAACACTTCTTCTTTTGTGAACTTTTTTTTAGATTTTTGATTTTTTCCACTTTTTCCTCAACAACTGCACTTCGCTAAAGCACAGCACTGAACGATGCAAGAGTCTGTTAAGGTGTGAGTGTGCCTGTTGGGTGTATGTTTATTTGTACTCGTATGGATGGCATGCCAATGTGTGTGTGTGTGTTGGTGTGGGTAAAGGCATATTTGTTATTTGCTAAAATGTTGTAAGGTTTTGATTGCTTGTTTGTTTGCTTCCCTTTTTTAGTAGATTTTGGAGACCAATGTGACATATTTGACCAGGAACGTGTTTAAGTTTGTTGTTTTTCCTTAACATTTTGTTTTTGTTTTGTGTGTGTGTGTGTGTGTGTGTGTGTGTGTGTGTGTGTATTTTTTTAGCTGCTGCTGCTGTTAGTTATTGTAGTTGTTAAATGTGTTGCCAAAGCGTAAATTACTACACGGCAGGGTTACTACTGTGTTGAGTTGGCATAAATTATATTTGGCAGCCTAGAGGCCAAGAATTTATAAACGCTTTTTTGTCCATCCTGTTTGTTGCTTGATTGTTTGTTTGTCCGTCCAGCTATCTATCTTACAGTTTTTTGTGTATTTTGTTGTATTTATGTGTTTGTCTGCCCATTTGTGTTGACATTTTGTTTAAATAACTGCCACAACCAAAAACAGACAGACCTGATTGCAGGCAGAGCAGAACTTTGCTTAACAGAAAGTGTTGAACAGCAATAACAACAAGCTGAACTAAATGTTGACATGAATTATGGCAAGTTATAGTTAATGAATTTTAATTTGTATTTTTGTATAAATACTATTTAATAAAGAAATGATCATTTTACAAAAATGTCGCTTACTTAAATGTGACAAAAAAAAAACTCCTAAACAGTTTGTACAAAACATTTAAGTGCTCTTGCAGTGTTTTTTTTTTTGCTGTTATAGACAGTGTCTTGTCATAACACACGCAGATTTTTCTGTCCATCTACACGCAGAAAACAATATTTTTATCTATTAAAGATATTGTTTGGTTTTAATTTTAAGTTTAATTAAATTTTTAATTGGTTTAATATAATAATGATTTAAGTAAATCAATTAAATAATTTATTTATACCAAAAAACTTAAAATTTAAGTAATTAAATGACAAACAATAAAAAAACTGATTTCATTTCAATGCTGATTTAAAAAAAAAATTGTGTGTATAACAAGTTGTTTGTTTGCTAGAGGGGAGTTTGGATTATAGGGCACGTTTTAGCATGTTAAACTTTTAAGTGGTCATAATATGTCTCATTATTTTATAAAATTAAAAAAAAAATAGAACAAATAACGACTACGCAGGAAAAAACATATTGAAAGAAGAGTTAAATAAATAAGTCTGGCATTAATTTGAGTAACAAACAACTTATTTTTTTGTATTTTAAAGTTTGATCTGCAACTAAATTTTTTCCTCAACCTCAAAAAAGTTTGCTGAGATATAATGAATATTTGACATTAATTAATGGCAAAGTCCTAAATGTGCTGACAGAAATCACGTCTGTTTAGCAGTGCCACTATGCTGCAAGATCGCTCACTTTTATATGGTAATTCTGGCAATACTAATCTAAGCCGATATATTCATAGGTGTTGCGGATTTAATTTTATTTTTATCGTCTTTGGATTTATTGAATAAAGAACATAAGAAACTTTACCAGGGCATCAATAGTAGTTAAGAAAAGTTATTAGTTAAGAACTCCTCGGAGCAAGAATCAGGCTCCCCTTGTATAGATTCTTGATCAAGTTTGTCGCCTTTAAGAGTTCACTTGCTCAGAGTGTTCAATTTGATTGGATGTCAAATAAAATTGATATTGTTGGACGATATGTTTAGTTATACATCAGATCGCCAGGGCCTGGAACTCGTATATGGCAGTGATACATACATACATACACCTCACAAAGAATATGTGCACTTACGTATAAAAACCTCTCTGAGGCAGTAACAGCAATGACAGCCATGTTTTTTTTTATTTATTTCCAACAAAAAGTGTTTTCTCGTTTAGGTGCCTTACAAAAATGATTTAATTTCAATTACGTGTTTTGCAAAATTAAAAACCCTCATTTATTTAATTCTACACTTCTTCATGTTTTGATAATTATCAACGCATTCAGTCATTTATTATTATATAGAGACACACACACGCACGCAAATATATACTTTTCGTTTCCCCATGAACATGCTTTGCCAAGTTCGGCTTCGTAGCATATCCGTTTTCGGCTAGACAACTTAACCAAAGCAAAATTGATGGTTGACAAGAAAGAGCAACATTAAAAGAAAATTGAGTAAATATTATTTGACGTGCAAAATTCTGCTAGCATTTTTAGTAAAATTATGCGAAGCATTTGGGATATATGCGAGCTTCAAAATATCTGAAAATGTTAAGACTAATAGCATATTTATATCGTTAGTGCAAAAACGACTGATTTTCCATGTTCAGTGTTTGAATAAATCTGTTTATTACCTGTTCAACGTTTCACAAGTGTTTATGTCATCAGACATGTCGACAAGAATTGTTGTCTGGGTTGCTTAAAATACACAATCGGCAGAAACTGAAAATATTTTTTTTAATTCAACAACAAATTGATTTGTTGCTTGCATTTTGAAATATGTATGAATGCTATTTTTATAGTTTTTTTTTTGCTTTTTGTTTGTAAATATATTTTTAAATACAAAACACTATAATATTTATACGGGTATATTTTTAAATGACTTAGTAATACAATCAATGATATACGACTATTGAAATATTGAGTCGTTTTGTGCTCGCATTGCTTGTCTTATTATATTTTTTTTTCCTTTTTTTATTTGCTGATACTTATTTTGAGGGTGTATTTATGGCTAGATGTATTATTTATATGTCGTTATGCTAAACCTTTTGAATACTAATTTATTTGCTATACCCCTTAATAAGAACCAGAAGCCAGAGATTTTGTAAGCAAAACCAATAGATAATATTGTCTATAATAAAACTTTTAATAATCAGTTAATCAGAAATCTATTTCAAATAAAGACAAACTGCTAGACAAATTTAAAACAGAAATAATAAAATTTTATGTGTTTGTTTAAGACATTTTTTAAACAATTGAATACATATTTTATCGGCTAACAATGATCAAGAACATATGAAATAGTTTAGCATATGTATAAAAAAACGATTGTGTTAAACAAATGTTTTGCTAACAATGTATTTAAACTAAACAACAACAACAAAAGACTTAAGACACATATTGGAATTTCAATAACGTGCGGAGAACTAAGTGGGAGACATTTTGTCCCATATGGGTGATATATTTATTATATTGAAATGTTAAATACAGACTGCGAAAAAGTCGAACACCGGGTAACATTTTACTTTTTGTTATTTAGAGGTATTTTTGAAATCACCTAGTGTGATACAGTAGGGCCTACTTAAACAAATACATTTGCTATTTTAACAAATTCGCTCCAAAACGAATTTGATCGAGAAAATACGATTTCAAGCTGATAAACCAGCGAAAATTGACGCCTCAGAGGTCAACATTGTTCGTGTTAATCGTAATATACGACTAGCAATGCTCAAAGAAGTTGACCGAAATTGGAGGTGGTCATATGCTATCATATTCAAATATTAATGTCAAATATTGATCTTTCGGATAAAAAAAAATTAATAAATAATTCATTGCTAGAGATTGCTATCATCGTCTCTTAAACAAATTAAAAGAAATTTTTATTTTTTTAAAACATATTTCTTCAAAAGATTGTTGGTCGAGTCAAACTTCTTAAAAAGTAGTAAGGAGCTCTAACTTTCCGTGTTTGCTACACCATTGAAAATTTCAAGGTCGGTGGCAAAAACGTATTTTATCTGTTAATTCGATTTCGAGGATGTAATCGCAAAATGACAAAACTGTGTACGCAAGTAAGCCTAACACCTGCACTGGGTAGTTTTAAAAATATCTCAAATTTTTCGGATTTTGTCGCATAGTGAAATTATTTTCAATAAAATAAATTCGTAATTGCTATTTTGTTCGAAGAATGGCCATCCATAGCGTGGACTTTTTCCCATTTTTCTGGTTATAAGTGAATTTCATGCCAACACAACTTCTGCTCTTATAAGGACAGACATGAATCAAGGTTACTCCAGCCAGATTGTTCTGCATTGATCAAAACACATGTTAGTCGGACCGGGCAAGGTCCGAACCAAAAGGTGAGTAAGGTTAAATTTCCCAGTAACATGAGAATGAACACTGTCATAGTGGAATATTATAGCTTCATATCCGGTAACATATGCTGAACGTTTTTATGCTAATTACTATTATTAAACGGCTCAATTGTTGCCTGCGTTTCAGCAGCTTTTAATACAAATTCTGCATCATTTAGCTTTTGTGGCTTTCCTCTCAGACTTAAAGAACAAAATCTTTGAAACGTTAAATCCAATCTCTACAAATGCTTTCAGAGAGAGGCATATTCGCCATAAACTTGCAATAGAATACAGTAAAAAATTTGTGAAGCAAAATTCACTTTCATTGAGTCTCGTGCTAACATGTGTATTGATTTCCGACTATCGAGTGATGACTGTCGGCCTTCTTCCTCATCACGGAGTCTCTTGTAATAAGCTTTATGCTAGGCAGGGCTGGATATTCACACACAATGTACGCTACCGTCTCAGTCTCTTCCCCAGGAGTATCTTTGGAGACTGAGCCGTTCATCCCTTGCAAGGTTTTCGTTTCTATCTCTTTAGAATTCCTCTATTGGCCAATAAAAACCGGAGTTCTTACAGAGATTAACCTCTCCACCTTTAACGAGGTTTCGTTGTCCACCTTTAAGGATTGACCCGTCCCGTCCATGCCGAATTCCTCAACTTGACCAAATAAAATCGCAGTTCGTTTAGAGAACTCATATAATTCCCACGAGTAATGTAGACAAAGATGTCCACCTTAACAGAGCTACATAAGTCCGGGTAAGTCTGTATTAAAACTGGAGATCTAAAGTTCGCATACTAGAGACCAAACACCCTCTTGGTCAAGCATCCCTGGCGTGTGCTGATCCAGCTGGTATTAGGTATTTTTATATGAGAGTGTTAACTACTCTCCGCTCAACTTAATTAGTCAGACTCGTAGCAGAGAAAAGAATCTGTTACCGATCGCCATTACGAGGAGGTATAATTCAGAACTTCTCAGTTACGGCAAGCCATACCTTTGCCTGCAAGCTGACGGCTTGGCATTTTTAACAATATATCACAAGAGGAGCCATCTGTAGTCAAACGAAGAGATATTTTTTGTACAGCCCTTGTTGGCTGAAAAGACTATACGTATTGAAAAGTTTATTGCATTTTGGAAAACAATTCTAGAGCTAAATTTGTTCTATTTTCTCTTCATACATATTACCCCCTTTTCGGTACAAAATTGTCTGTCTTGAATATAGTATTGTGTCATATAGAGTTGAATCTTCTGTTCGTCTAAACTCCTCAGTTTCTTGGTCAACATTCAATAATAATTATCTTCATTTCTCTTTTGGGGCACAAATATTCTCTAAAGTGTTATAAAAATATGTTATGAATTTCATATTTTTATCTTTTATAAATTTATTTTCATAATTTCCTTACGTTTGTAAAATATTACCCTCTAGAGACGGCAATTTAATTTTCGTTGTACTATCAAAAAAAAACAAATAGCAATCTTAAATATTTTCAAATTGCCCATTTAAGGTATAAAATACTCAAGCAGAAATTCATACACATATGAAATGATTACTAAAAACCAAAAAGTCAACAATCGTGCATGTAAAGAAACAAGAGAAGTGAAGAAGAAACAGTAGAACAAATATTAAATGAAAAATTCAAGCCTTAAAATGGAAAAAAATATCCTAAAGCCTGCCCAAGATTTTACAACAATTTTTCTTTTCTTTTTTTTATTGTATTTTAAATATTTTTTTCTCTAAATACTTGTTTAACTATTTCTTAATGATATAATTATATCATTCGTACTTTTTTCCTGCGAGAAATTAAAACTCCTGCTTAAATAGAATAAGAAAAATATATCATTTACAATGTTCACATTTAACAATTTAAACTTGCAACTGATCTGCAGACAAAACTTTTAATAAGGCCTTTGTTAAAATATTTTTGACGATAACAGAAATTTATATAAATATCATAATTTTTAACGGCTGAGGCTTTTTGTAGCAAAAAAAAATTTATCACAAAAATCATAATGTGTTGAAAAAAGTCAAAAAAGCAAACAAAGCCAGCCATCCAACATTGTTTGCCTTGTGATAATTATGGCCAATTTAAAAAGGGTTAATTAAAAACCAAAAATACTCATACAGACAACACGGCCATTTAATGTCTAAATGAAGAAATCCTTAAGAAAACAAAAAACGTAAAAATCTTCACATGTTATTATTAATAAATATTTAGTATTAAAAAAATCAATTGAAAAGTGAGGGTTGTGTTAACAGCTTCTGGCAATTAAATTCCCGGGATTTTGAATATGTAATAAAATATCTGGACAAGCCACTGCTCTTTTCATTAAATTTTTGATGACTTTTTGGCAAAGATGTAGCTGTTGGATCTCGGCGACGCGTTGTTTCTCGGTCCTGAAATCAGGAAATGTTTTTCGTTTACTCCCACATACCCAACATTTCACAAAACTTTAAGGAAAGAAATTGCAACGTGCTAAATTGCATGCTCTTGATGGCCAGTTGACATCGAAATTTCGTGAGATATAATGGCCTGTAAAAATTTTGGCCACAATAAATCGATTGTTTCATGCGATGTGTTCAGTTCTGCTGAAACCACATGTCATTCGGCCAAAATAATTCCCTATCATGTTCCTGTAACGAATGCCGTCCACAGGCACTGCGATTCCGGTCACATTTTAATATAAGTGAGACACAACCACCAAGCCACCTCACCGATATCTGCACCAGACAGTTGCTTGTTGTGAATGCATATTTTTCTCAAAACTCAAGAATGTGAATCTAATTGTTCATGTTCAGTAATTACGAAATTAACTTAGAGCATTAATTGACCTCCATTTACCATGGGAGAACTTAATCCATAAATTTATCAATTAGCTCTTAATTACAACATTAATTTAGTCAAGTTCCCAATGCAACTGTGTTGAAGTGTGTTTAGTGGGCAGAAAACAATCTATTTAGTGACAAAACTAAGCCACACTCAACAATACAACAACATTTTATTATTCAAGCCAGTTGTATCAAAATCTTTTGATTATATAAAAAATTACAACAAAACTAAAAAGCAACGGCAGGTGAAATTTTGGATTAGTAAATTTCATGAAATTTTTAACGAAAATACATTTTAAATATTTTATTTCATTTAAAAATAATAACATTTCTTACAAACCAACGTTTTCATGAACAAGATGAACACATTTTCAGCTGTCAAATGCTAATTGAGTAAGCTAAATTGCATGTGTGAAAGTCTGTAACTCAATTTAAAATTGAATTGCCTCCATTAAGGTTCATATTATTATTGCGATTAATACAAACATATTATTACGGTGCGCGTTCTATCTGAGCGCTCGAGTATAGGAACTTACACGCTGCAAGTAAGTTCAACGGCTACTGCTGAAGTTGTCACAATTAACAGAAAGGGGAAACGGTATTCTGTGCCTGTAGCCATTTCATTTGAACTTAATAAGCTGTTCTTTTTATTAAAGAAAATAAAAAGGCTCGACTCACGCAACTGCAATACCTGAATTGGATACTGGGCCTATAGTACAGCTTTTGTAAACCTTTTTTGTCCCTTTTTCCTCCTTAATAATTACTTTGTTTTTTCTGGATTTATCTTTCAATCCGACACCTTTTTGATTTTTTAAATCAAACAACTTTTAGGAACCCTTTTGTTTACTCAATATTATTTATTGACCAAAACGTTTGCAATTCACCCTCCTATGAGGGAGCAAGGTTTGAAAGAAATCACTAGTTTTCAATCGCTATTAAAGAAACAGAAAAAAAAACAATCATAATTGCTGCCTCTTAATACCACATATGGTCAATTGGAGTTGACAAATCATAAAAACATGAACAAAGAATTTATAAACAGCACAACTCCCTGATTGAATCTTTTGTGTTGCCTTAAATGTTTTATATTTAACATCTTTTCAGAAAAAGAAAAATTACAAAAATATTTTAAACAAAAAAAGTCGTGGTATATAAACTCGTATCCTTCAATACAGCGAATTTATATCGAAGTAAATAAGAATATTAAGAGAGAAGAAAAAAGAGACGTAAAAATATCATTCATTCGCCTGGAATTCAGAACATTGTGTCATATTTAATACAGCAAAAATGTTTAATTAAGCAAAATTTGTAAAACTTGCACGTTTTGTGGCAAATACTTCTTTTCTAAAGGGAACGTTTCTGAACTGATTTCAGTTGCTTTTTTTTTCATTGTCTCATTTATTATTTATTTCTGTTGTTTTGGCCGTTTATTTGGTTGCTTTTAATTGATCCTTTTATTGCCATCAATCTGTTGTTAAGTATTTATTAAAGAATTTTTAATAAAATTTGTTGTAGTTGCATGAATATCATATCAATCGTTAATATTAACAAGAGGCTGTGGCAAGGAATAGCAGCACTAAATACGAAAAATTGCAACCATAATTTAACTATAAAATGAAAAGACGTTTATTTCTTATTTATTTATTAGAAGATGAGTGAATTGTAAACGAAAATTACCGATTTACAGAAATCTTATGTAGAGAAAAATTCATTAATAGGTTTGCTAACTTTCATACAATTAAAAAGTTACAAAAGTTGGAAAATATAACAAATTTTTTAGACAGAATTAAGTCCTAAACAAGAGAAAATAATTTTTTTAAGAGAATTTAGTCCCAAACATTGAAAAAAATTTCGTTAAAATAATGAAATTTTCTATAGAGAATATTTGGCTCAAAAAAGAGACAAAAGTTTCTATAGAATAAAATTGGTGCGCAAAAAGAGAAAATTTGGTCCCAGAGATAGAAAATAATGTCCAAAGAGAAAATTTGGTGGCATTAAAGATACAAGTTTCGAAAAAAATGGTCCGAAAACTAAATTTCTATAAAGAACATTTGGTAAAAAAGAAAAGAAAAAGGTCTTTAAAGAAAATATCCATCCACAAGTTTCTAAGAAAACATTTGGTCCAAATAATAACAAACATTTTCTACGCAAACTCAAAAAAGATCAAAAATTGTTTGCAGAAAAAATTTATTCCCAAAAATAGAGACAACATTGTGTACAGAAAATTTTTCCAAGAAAGGCAAAAGCTTTCAATAAACGAAATTTGTTACCAACACTTTCTGTAGACAAAATTTGATCCAAAAAAATAACACACGTTTCCATGGACAAAATTTGGTCCCGAAAGGAGAGAAAACTTTCTATACATAAAAGTTGGTGCCCTCTGTGAAAAAATTTGGTGCCAGAAAAGACACAAAAATTTTAGAAAACAATGTTATCCCCTTATAGAGAAAAAGAAAATTCTATAAAGAAAATGTTATCCCGGAAAAGAAAAAAATGTTGTCCCAAAAGGGAGAGGAAACTTTCTATAGAGAATATTTGGTATCTGAAAAGCGGAAACTTTCCATAAAAAAGTTGGTCCCTAAATAAGAGAACTTTCTGTAGAGACAATTTTGGTCTCAGAAAGGACACAAGTTTCTGAGAAAAAAATCTTTCCCGAAAAGTGGTGAAAATTTTCTATTGAGAAAAGGATATTTAGTCCAAAGGAAAGAACGGTCTTCAAAAAATTGTTTGCCCCAAATAAAAAAATAAAGTTGCATCAACAATAGCGAGAATTTTCTAAAGAGAAAAAAGAAGGAAAAAAATTCTATATAGAAAATTTGGCGCTAAGACAGAGAAAAAAATTTCCATGAAAGAAGTTTGGTACAGAAACAAATTTTCAATAAGGAAAACTTGTCTTCTACAGAAAAATTGTCTCTACAACGAAGTTAGTATCAACAGAAAAGGGGAAAAATTCCTTCCTGCAAAAATTTTATTAAAAAAAGAGAGATTATTTTCTATAAATTCGATACCAAAATGGGACAAAACTTTCTACAGAGAACATTTCTTTTATTATTTTATTAAAAGAAATTTGTTTAATTTTTTAAATTCCATTCGTTGTGATTTTATGTGTAAGTACATTAATAGAGTTGAACACGCACCTGTGTATGAGACAACGAGAAACATCCTTGACCATTTACGGCACCAGCTTGAAAGGGGTTGTGTATCATCATCAGTCCATACACGAGTGTTGTGGTTAATTTTTTCCAAAGAAAGGTGTTATTAAAATTGGTAGAAATAGCAGTTAAATTGATGTTCTTTAGAAAAATAAAAATAAACCATAGAAGAGTGAATGAAATACCACCTTATAGCCAAAGTAATATTTAACTCGTGTGATGAGATTTCAGCAATTCTCAATTGCAAGTTTCCTGACTTTTACAAACTTTAATCGAAATTAGCTCTTAGATTTTAACCCTTAAATGCATACTGTACCAAATATGGTACATGACTTTAATCATATGATACTCTCGCTAATATAACTAAAGAGTGGTACCGTTAGCTATAGATTATAAAAAACAATATCACTCTTCATAAAAATACCATTTAAGCTCACTTACGATTTGTTTTAATTGTCAGTAAGCTGCCAAAGTGGGTGTATGCACTTTTTGCACAAAATTTTAAAAGTGAATTTCAATAGTGAAAAAAAAGTTTTAAATACATATTATTCGTGTGGAAACAAGTATTGGTAAGTAAATTGGACTTTTTTTTAGCTAATTATGATGAATCTTGATCAAATATTATATCGTTTATTAGTTTTTTTTCTCCATTTTTCTATGTACCTTATATGGTACAACATGCATCTGCACATGTGGTTCATTGTGTGCTGGATGTATGCATATTCTATGACTATTTTTATTATTTATTGTTTATTATTTATTATTTTTTATATTCATTTTTATTTTTTATAAGTTATTGTTTTTATTTATTATTGGCGTTGTTTATTTAGATATGGATGGTATTATTATTGACGGGAAGAGGTACAACGCTGATGAGGTGTCGGATATGCTTCAGGATTATGACGATAACGAAGTAGTTGGCATACCAAACAATGGCGATAGGTCTGATGATGAATTAGAATGGGTGGATGACGGACCGGATGAATTGGTTAATGAAACTCAAATGCCGCAACGTGTGAGAAATCGTGCCGAAACCGATTACGCCATATTGGATGCAGGGGAAATTTCTGACGAAATTCTCAATATTGACGAACTAGACGTATCTATTCTTGAAGCTTCTGGAGTTCCTGTTCCTGATATTGGTACCTCAATATCAGTTGATTTGTCTATAGTGACTAAGCCGCCTTCTTCGCCTCCACGAAAAAGGATAAAAATGTTGGCTTCATCGACCCCTGTGCAACCTGTAGATGATCTAACAGAAAACGCTGCCACCGAAAATGCTTTCGTCGATCAGAATGAAAAGCTAACCCATGTACGTGAAGAATGCTGCAAGTATAAGGACGTTGTTGTAGACATAACTTCCAATGATTTTGAGAGAGTTCGTTGGAAAAAAGAAAACCTACAGTTGCACGAAGAGCAAATCTCTTTTCTTGGAAGCTCTAAATTGGAACCAGACTCAGCAGATGATTTCGCAACTCCTTACACATGTTTCAAATACTTTTTCACGGACGGGCTGATGGCGAAAATAGTGGACGAGACCATTCATTACGCAAAAGTTGAAAAGAACAATCAAAACTTCGTTTTTAATGCCTTGGAACTCGGTAAATACATTGGAATTATTTATTATATGTCTTACCACAAACTTCCTTGTGTGCGAGATTATTGGAACAGACAGAATGGGGTTGATGCAGTGCGTAATGTAATGACTGTAAACCGGTTTGAGAAGATTAGGGAGTACCTCCATATAAACAATAACGATGAGTATGATGCCGAAAATCCTGACCGATTATTCAAAGTTAGGCCAATGGTGAATTCACTTAACGATCGTTTTCAATCGATTCCTATGCTGCCTCGCTTATCGATAGATGAGCAAATGTGCTCCACAAAAGTTGGACATTATATGAAGCAGTATCTCCCAAATAAGCCAAAGAAATGGGGATTTAAATTTTTCGCACTTTGCGATACAACCGGTTTTATGTATAAGTTCGAAATTTACACTGGAGAAGAACATCGTAGATGGCCGGGAGAACCTGATTTGAAGGCATCTGCGAATATTGTAGTACGTATGACCCGTGAAGTTCCCCGTTTTGAAAATTACGTCGTCTATATGGATAATTATTACACGTCCATACCATTACTGATTTATTTGAGGACCCAAGGCATTCACAGCATTGGAACAATCAACCGTAACCGCATAAAGAATTGTAAACTTCCTGACCCTAAGGAGATGATGAAAATGAATAGAGGCGTTTCGGCAGAGTTTACAGCACACATTCATGGTGTGCAATTAACATCAATATCTTGGAAAGATAACAAGGTCGTTAACCTTGTGTCCACTTTCGTTGGCATAAAACCATTACTTGCTGAACATGGTGTTGCTGTTGACGTCCCTTCTGTTGAAAGATGGGATAAAAAGCACCACGAAGTAATCACGATTCCCTGCCCCCAAATCATCAAAGAATACAATATGCATATGGGCGGCGTAGACCTAATGGATTCTTCTTTAGGTCGTCTAAAAATTGGACTAAAAAGCCGAAAATGGTACATCAGAATATTCTACCATTTACTCGACATTTGCATGGTTAATGCATGGCTTCTTTTTAAAAGAGCAAACCCTTCAATCCCAATAACCCAAAAGGAGTTCCGTCTGGAGGTATCCCATGTGCTGACAAACATGACACAAAAGAAAAGAAAGTGTGGTCGGCCAGACGTACCTTTGCCAGTCTCTCGAGGCCAAAACGAACAGCAGCCAGCTGACGATTTGCGATATGATGGTATTGACCACCTGCCAGTTGTCGAAGGACGAGCTCGCTGCAAAAATATTACATGTGGTGAAGATAAAAAAGTTAACAACCGTTCCATTTTTAAGTGCAGAAAGTGTAATGTTCATCTTTGCTTGAACGAAAAACGTAATTGCTTCGTCGATTACCATACTAAAAAGGAATAATAAATATTATTTTAAAACTGGAAACTACCAATATTGTTATTTTCACACATTTTACATGAATTTTCCATTTATTTTTATGTTTTTTTTCATTAATTTCTAATAAATATTAAAAGTATTTCAACAAACTGTATTTTATTCTAAATATGTATAGAATGCATAGTGTACCATATATGGTACACATCACAAATCGTCGTTTTTCCGCTTTTCCGTGAAAACGGTGCATTTTCCAGGAAAACGAATGCCCATTTCGTGTTCAGCGAGCGATTTACCATAAGAGTAGCTTGGTCGCAATACCGGGGGCTGACCTCATGCATTTAAGGGTTAATAAAATTTTGCTTAATTATGGTTTTTTTTCTTTTCCTATAAAAAAATATAAGAAATAAATAATTTTCATACATTTGTAGCAGGCGCTCGTAACATTGTAACATAAAATGAAAGTAGTTCAACCAAATTGCTAATAATTTATAGATTTTCGGTGCTTTAAACAGAGAAAAGCCGAAAAGTAATAAAGCCAGCAAAATGCAACTACAAATCACTAAAGTTGTAATGAGTCTGCAAAATATATCAAACTACTGAATGTTGCACAGCCAACGTACCGTTAGTTGGTTGCAAATTACTAGATTTTACGCTGACATAAAACGAACACTAAAAAATCTACCTATGATCAGGCAAGCTACATACATTTACGTATGTACATATTTAATAGTAAGTTGGTCTATAACACGGTGTAATTTTACAGCATTCCATAATACATATTTGCAAAAGAAACAAAAAAAAGCGAGGCAGAGCAATATAGGAAACAGTAACAGAAACATTTTAGTCCATAAAGCTGCAGAAAAATGCATAAATTTTTTTCAACTGCATTTTAGACACCGCATCATTATAGTTTCCATTATTATTATTGCAGTGTTATTAGTTCTTCATAAAAACATTTAAGACATCAATTCTCTTATTAGCCCGCAGTAGCATTTCTTTATTACATAATTATCAACATAAATAGATATCGAACAGTTGGAGCACTCATCTTAAAAGTCTTATAGGGGCAGTTTTATGTTTTAACTGTTGTTTGTGTCAGGTTAACAAAATAGCGGCAACTTTGTTGAACACAGATAATAATTAATAGTGCAATATGTAAGAAGACTTAAAGGCTACTGGGTGATGAGACGTTGATTTTGCGGTAGGCGGTCAGAATTACTTAATAAGTCTTGGACATCTGGCTTCCAAATGTCATAAAATGACTTGTCGATTTATGCTGGCATGATAAATTTCTATTTTTCTGATTTAAAATGTTTGTTAAGTATGAAGTATTCTTCTATTTTCAGCTTTTATGTGAAGTTAGTGAACGGCTGGTGCGGCGCCGGAAATGCTTTTAAATATTTCAGAGCGGCAGTTGTAAGTATTCATATCAAAAAATAGGTAGGCCAACTTCTTCAAAAGAAGCGTACATACAGAAAAATTTGTATATAGAGAAAAAAAGGAGAAAATTTGCTCCCAAAAAGATTAAATGTCCTAATAGAGCAACTTTGGTGAGAAGGAGAAAATTTCCTATAGAGAAAATTTTGTTGCCAAGAGAGCAAATCTTTTCTATAAAGAAACAAAAAGTTGGCAACATCTCTCTCAAGTGGCCAACTTTTTATTTCTTTATAGGAAAGATTTGCTCTCTTGGCAACAATATTTTCTCTATAAGAAACTTTTTCCTTAGCATCAAATTTTTTCCTACCGGAAAAAGGGAGAGAATATTTCTTGAATTAAAATCCAATTTACCTTCCTGGACGAACCGGGTAGCTGTAGTGGATGATTTCTCAAATGCATGCTACTTTTTTATTATTGCTCAATCTGAAACTTAACTTGTTCTGAAAAAATTTTGAGACAAAACGGGAAAGAAGTTTCTATTTGCTCCAAAAAGAGAATATATTTTATAGAGAACATTTTGTCTCCAAGAGAAAATTTCTTTTAGAGGAAAAATGGTCACAAAAACAAGGACAATGTTCTATGAACTTAAAAGAGTTTTTATTTTCTAGACCAGCTGGGTAGCTGCAGTGGATAATTTTAGAAATCCAAAGTTTTCTTGAACCCCTCCTTAATCTGAAACTTAACTTGGCGGAAAAAAAGATAATAAATTTAGTCTAACAAAGAAAAAAATTTGTTCCCAAAGAGAATATATCCTAATAGAGAGAATCTGTACTAATGAGAAAAAAATGTCGCACCAATGATGAGAATTCCCTGGCAAGTAGCTGTAGTGAATGCATTTTCAAAATCGTGGTCCTTTTTAACCCCTCCTGTATCTGAAACTTGACTTGGAACATCAAGTCACCACTTATTTACTTCTGTTGGCCATTTTGATCTATTTGCTGTTGAACATAATGGGTCAAGTATTTTATACTCACCCGTGATGAGCAGGAGCTTCCACTACTTTAGTCTCATGGCATCACTTTAAAAAAAATATTTTTTACTTCTCAAAGTATTATAAAACATAAAGTGATCTCAACAATTTGATCAGGCAAATATTAAAAAAAAAACAACACTCTAACAATGGTTTGTGAAGACAATATAAACTAACTAAAGACTTGGCATTAACCTTATGAACTGAAATCAAAACAGGCGCCTTTTGTTTTAACCATTAAAATTTTCTCATATTTTGGCATTGCACAGTTTTTAAGAAAACAATAAAGCAAGTGGTCAATATTGTGTAAATTTTTTTGGGCAATTGTTACTTTTGAAAATAAGTATTTCTTTATTCAAAACAATAATAGAAAATATACTTGAATATTTTTGAGCTACTCAAGCAGCAAAAGCTGCTGTGTAGAAAACTTTTTATGGTCTGAACCATAAATGCAGTGTTTCTTGGTTGCCCATTTTTCATGTTTCGCCCAATGAACTTTGTTCAAGCTTTACAAGTAACACTCAAAATTTAACAAGGAATTGTATAAATTTTGGCCACTTTATATAACACACAAAAAAAAGCATATTGTTGTCTATTGTGTTTTAAAAAAGAAATCTCTGAAATAAAATCTCCTTTAAGAAATAAAAAAAAAAAACATCTAAAACAATTGCAGAAAAATAGTTGTATTTCTTTTGTTTAGTTTATTAGTTGTTTAGTTTATTACCATGAACTGATTTTTCAAAAAAATGCAAAAATATTTTTATATAACTCTGCTTTCTTAAACAGGGTGTTTGTTAAGTAGAAATTGAAGCGAAACATTAAAAATTTTACAGCCTCAAATAATAATCTTTGAGCTTTGTTTTTATGGTGGCATCGCAATAAACCATTATATTAATCACGCAGACTATTTGAACACAAATTAATCCTCTCTAAATTCATAATAGCAGAAAATGAACACAAAACGTCGCATGTAGTTAAACCAAAAAAATATAGTCAGTATTTTATCGTAGCGGCAAAGTAATTAGTAGGCTAACGAATATTAGTTTAAGATAGGCATAAATTTGAAAGTAGCTCAAGACTTATTTCTACCACCATGTGACGTCGGAACGTCGTTTCATTAGCCAGTTGTGAATTTGAAAGGCTGCAAACAGTGTAAAAAGCTTTAATATTTCAGTAATGAAAATTCTCATTTAGTTTGAAGAAGTTCACACCTAAGACTTTGCCGGGTTCTCTAAAATTAAGGGCAAAGGTTTTCTAATGAGGTGGCATTAGTCACCAGCAATATGCTCCTAGAGACTGCATAATGCCCCAAAAAGTGTTTTACGTCGGCACCTGTCTTTCGGCTATATTTGACGTTGGTGATGCCAATCGAGGCCTCTCTTAGAGCCTGAAAATAGAAGAAGTTAGGACTTTCTCAATTATACCAGTAACGATTTAAGCACTGGTACCACGGGTATCAGTAGACCTCTCCTCAGGGTAAGCAAGTTCCAGTTGTTGGTTAGGCTCCTTCGGTAGTGTACGTGATTGCTGTGGTTTTTATACCCAAATCTATAAAAAAATCTCACGCCTATGTTTAGCCAGCTCAGCAATGGTATCTTTCATCCTCCTCTACTCTAGTTTTCAGAGCCACAATATTGTTGTACATGAAGATCCACAACAAACCCCTCCTTTTCTGCTAATTATCTCCAATGTTGTTACTTTTCTGCAGTATTTCGGAATTCGGGAATAATGTTGGTGATTCTTTTTATGACTTTATTTTAATACAAAACAAAGTTTAAAATTACAATTAAAACATTTCTATTTTAAATACTCTTTACAGCAACTGCCATTATGCAAACAATTCAACCTTTTAACCAGCCGAAAAAAAAATGAAACACTTGCTTAACTTTATTTTCAAGCTCATCTTCTGTTTTAAAAAATTCATTGTTGTTGTTGTTGTTGTTGTCAGGCATTTCTGCAATAGTTTAAATACAATTCTGTTTAAACATTTGTTTAATCATCATTATTTTAAGGCCGAGCTTGTGTATTTTTATAATGATGATCATGAGGATGATGATGTTGATTTCAACCAAAGGGGGTGTAACTTTAACAATAAAAAATCGCAACAGCCACAATTTTACTTGTTTTTTTTTTGTTTTACTTTAGCGTTTGTTTGCTGTTTAATAACAATCAAACATTGAAACAAGTTCGATCAAAAATAACGCCCTGGGGTTAGTTTTCGAAAAACACAAGCTCAATCTTGCTATTAGCAGGGAGGGTATCCCTCAGCTAGAAATTCCTGCTGCAGAGATAATGATATTCCAAACTTAAGTTGCTTTCGTAAAGACGTATGTTTCTTTAATAACTTTGCAGCAGTATCCTTCCCCCATTTGATTGTCTCTCAAAGCCATTACTATTTGCTCCAAATGTGTGTGGGTGTAGTTTCGTTTTGTTATTGTGTTTCTGTCTGTTCTTGTTTTTTCCCTCCAGTACCTAAGTATTGAATGAACTCTTCTTAAGTTGGTTTTTTTGTTTAAGCTGACTCATTTGCTATTGTTTACAATACACTGGGGATCTAAAACGATCTTCTGAAACACTACAATATCTTTCAAAGCGTTTTGATTAATTTGAAGGGTCTGTTGTGTTTGGTGTAGTTTTGTGGACACCTCTTTCAGCTTCATCATGTTTGCAGCGGGAAAAATCATCAATTTAATATACCCTCGGATATCCAAGTGACTACAAGTTAAAACTGATCATATCGACTTTTGGCCATTGTGGTGTGTTGTGATTTCTAGAGATTTTGTTTTAGTTTTCTTAGTTTTATTAGTTTTACTTTGCCAAATACCAGGTCATGTTTTGTTCTTCAGCATCAGCAGCATCATCATCATCAGTACCATCATCATGGTGAACATCATCATCATGATCTTCATCATCATTACCATTATCAACATTTTGTTGTTGTTGTATTATATGATTTTCTGCTTTGCAATGACCTTTAACTGTTATAAGTACGGCACGATCATCTTTGATACTGAATTAAACATTCCTTTCCTTTCTTCTTTGCTGGCATTCACTGCCTGGCCTGTAAATGCAGTTGTTGTTTTTCAGTGTGCCACTTGTTTGTATGTGGCATTGTTTGGGCCATGGGAAATGGTTTAGTTTTTGTTGAGTGCTTTGCCAACTACTCAAAAGCTGAATGAATTTATTTTAAGCCCAAACTTTTTTAACAAAATTTTTATGTGCATTTCTTTTCATATGCATTTTTAAAAATTCCCATTTTCATATTAGGCGTTGTTGTAATCAAAACTTCTCTCAAATGTTTTTGCCATTAAAAAAAATAAAAAAGAATTGTCTTGTGAAAAGCTTTTATAATTGTGAACTTTTTAATAACATAATGTGGGTGTATCTAAATCGTGGGAAATTGTATCTTAAAAGTTGTTGACCACATGTGCTCGCTCTCTCTCTCTCTCTCTCTCTCTCTCTCTTTCTTCCTGTGACTTGGGCTTACTAACACACACATACACACATCTGCTGCTCTTCTGTCTAGTTTTTGCAAAGATGTTTAAAAATATCTCAACTTTAATAAGAAATGATTTTTTTCTTCTGGCTGCGGCTAGAATAACGCTGACTCCGTTTTTATTTATTTTGTTTTTGCTTTTTATGGTTTTGGTTTTATTTAGCCTAAACCGTAACGCAATTTATAATACAAGATGAATGTACTTTTGGCTTAAGCACACACATGTGACTGGCCACATCCATTTACATGATGTTTAAAAAAAATAGAAATCTGTAAAATGTTGTAAAAGGAATAGTTACTGCATGTTGGTTTGGATGCTGCTCTCACACGCCCCCATGAGCGACCCGCTTTCGTCTTATCTGGTGGTTTTTTGTTTTTCCAAATACACCCTACACTAGACAAAAGAAGCATAAAACGTAAACGATTATTACATGAACATATAACTACCAGACACCATGACGTTATGACTGCATGGCAGTACTACGTGACAACTTTCTTATACAAGGTGTCCAAAAAGATTATCAGGATTTTGGTTGTGTGTTGACGGGTGATGCGAGATATGCATCCTGTCGCGCACTAATGCGCGGACATTCATGAAATAATAGAATCGCCATTGTTGTGCGCGATACTATAACCGAAACAGTGATTATATGATAGTTGACACTCAGCGTTTGTATCGGGCGGAATATCATTCTCGCAATGCCACCAACTGACGATAGTATTATGGCGAGTACACACGTAGAAACATTAGAGGAAAAATTTTTAATAAACCCTACTTTAATTTTTGAATACACTTCTATAGGATGAACATATTTTTGAAGGTAGTTTCGTTCTGACAGAACGAAAAATGACACTGAAGATGGCACATAGCCTCCAAACCAAATTTGACAAGGTACTTTTTCATTTATGTAAAACTTCTTGTCGATAGTAGATAGGTTTTGGAACCAATTTTAATTGGCATGTTACTATTTTTAAAAACGTACTATTTATAAAAAAAAGTACTATTTATTGAAACTTCGATGTTTTCGGCTTGATTTTCTTCGGATTTATCATTTGGTCTTAAGAATTCGGAGCATAAGACGTTAAAGGTTTCCTAATGAGCTGGCCCAAGAAACCAACGAAATGCGCATAGACACTAGCTTATGCACCCTCAGCAATAAATTGCATGTTTTGTAATAAAACTGAGTTGGGATTAAAAAAATTATGTATAACAAATTTTTTAATTTAATTTACTGTTTTCAAATGGTACTTTTTTAAAGATACTTTTTCATTTATGTAAAAACTCATTTGTTTTGACTTGTGAAAATTCATGCTTGAAAACTACTTCTGGAGAATCGTACAGCCTTGATTATTCTTGTTTGCCAGTCCTCTGCAGATGAAAAGTAAACGAAGCTTTATGTTCACCAAATTATAAATGATACCTTTTGCTGTTTTTGTATTTTTTTTTTAAAGTTTTATTTGTGTTTTTATGCTGTTGTAGCGGTGGTGGTGGTTCACTTCCATTCAATATCATTTCCTGCGGCTATGTTTAGTATAAATTAAAAGCCACAAAGCAAAACTAAAGCAAAAATATATTTAGTTGCTGTTTGACTATTGTGTCAGCTTGTTGAACTTATGATCACCTTCATTTAATTCGCTCACCTACGTTGGATTTGGAATCATTTTAAAGTTTTTTCCTCTTGTTTGTTCTTCGTTGTGTTTCTTCCATTAAAAGGATAGATAGTTAACAATTTAAGATGATCTCTTCAGAATTTAGTTTACGATTTGACCAAAACTTGTTTAAAAGAAAATTAACATAACTGCAAAAATGAAAACTTTAAAACAAATACAAGTTCAATACGTGGTGGCACCAGGTTATATTTATTTTTCATTTTTCATTTTTTTTTCGCAAAACATCTCGACAAGAAATCAACCTGACCATTATGATTGACCTTTTTCTTTCGTTAAATCTTTCCCTGTCTGCTGTTTGTTTTATAGTGCAGCTTTGGTGATTTTCAATAAACTGGGATAGTGTGTTGGTACTGGAGATCTTGTATATCACCTTTTAACGTTGCAAAACAAAACAAACAAACAAAAAAACGAAACAAAAAGACTGTTGTTTGTTAAACAATATCTGTTAAAATAAAACCGCCCATCGCCGCTGAAGATGCTTATTGTTATTTGTAAAGTCAATGAAAGCATTCACCTTTTATCTTTATTAAAATATATGTATATTTTAAATGAAAGCAACACAAATGTTTAAGCAATTGCTAAACCTTCCCAAAATATTGCAAGAAAAAAACTTACTAACTGAAGATCGGCTTGAATGTGGTCCAGTTAAATCATATAAAAATATATTTTTTCTCAGCTTTCTTTTTAACATTCTCATAAAACTTTATTTTTATTATTTGCTTTTAAAGCAGATACACTCTCTTTGGCAATGTAATCACGATTTATAAAAATGTTTTACATAAAATTTCACACAGCCTTTAAGGTTGAACTTTAAATGGGGGTGATAAAGTATTTTAATTTTTTCTATTTTTATAGCAGCGATTAATAATGATACTTGTGATAGTTTATAATCTAGGATCTAGTGATCGAAGTCACTGTTTCTCTTCAAAACGCTGGGATATGAAGGAGGAGATGCGATGAATTCCACAAATCATCATGGGGTATAAGTAACTGCTGTCAATGGATTGGACGTCAAATAGAAACTCCACACAGCGAAGAAGGTAAGAGCAGTACTTTCATACTCGTGGAGCCAAAGGCGCACACACGTGATCTAACAAAGATTGAATGCAGCCCTAAGAACCAATAATATCGTCTTTGAAATCTATATCTTCTTTCCTGTGGACAAAGGTTTCGCTTAAATGTCTGTCATCTCCTAATACTAAGTTTAGACATACACCCTGATTAAGACTTTGTTGTTCACACATATGCAATTTAGTTTACTCAATTATCTTTTTAAGAAGTGAATTATTTTCAAAATAAATTCAGATTTTAAACGTTTGTTTATTAAAAAAAAAACTTAATGAAATTTACTAACCGTCAATTTGACCTGTCATTTCTTTTTGTTTTAATTGTCTTATATATACTCGAACAGTGATGCCGTCACCTTGTTTAATGTACCTTGATTTTGTTATTGAACACAGTTTTTTTCTGTTTACTTAATACAATTAACTAGAGTTGCATTAGAAATTTTGTTTTCATTAATTAAGCAGTAATTGCTCAATTTATTAACAGAGTTATTGTATGGTAAATCCAGCTCAATCAAGGTGAATGTATGAACCGTAGTGTAACGGGTTGGCTGAGTAGTTTAACAGCAGCATTTCAAAGGTAATATGGAATGCCAGCTTACATAAACTCGCCGGACCTGCAAGCGCTTTATTCACTAGAATCGCTCAATTCTAGGTGTTAATGATGTTGGTTTCTATTGACTTGAGTATGGAATTATATATAGAGCTCTGCAATGTCAGGCAGTTTGATTTTAAGGCAGTTTAGCTTTTGTTGTTTTTTAGGAATTAGTAAATCACAAGTGCAAATTGCTCCTCGATCGTGGACAACTTTTGATTTTCTCAATCATGGTTGAGTTATGTCACAGGTCGAAAACCGGCATCCTTATCTTAAGGTCAAACCTAATTAAGCCTGGACTTAAAGATTTCTTGCTTGTTGCTTTTGTAATTGTTTTAAAGTTTCTACCACCTTTCTGAAATAATCTCTTAATTGAACTAATTCGTTTGCCCTACATTGTTACGCTTTAGCTACCATTGAATGCATAATGAACACTCTTATAATTACAGTGCATGACGTAAGTCTAACGCCACCCTTGCCTAACCAACTAATGTACTGCAAATTTAATGGCTTTTGGTTAGAACTATTTTTGTTTCATTTCTATGAGGGTTTACAGTTTCAAGTTTTGACTTAAGCACATTGTTAGGATTTCATTTCAATCTTTGGGTTTTTTACTTATATCAATGTTTGTTTTATTTTGCAGGAAGTGCGTGTGTGGTCTTTTTATTTTCATTTTTCCATCGCTCTTGTCACTGTTAATTGTTAATAAAACTCTGATTTTAATATGGACTTAAAACTGTAAGTGGTTTTATATTTTCTTAAATGATTTTACATCCATGTTAAACCAACACTTGTTTGAGAAACTGACTCATGTTGGCAGCACACAAGTGGGCGAAATTAAAATTTGTGTGCAAATTAGTTTAGGAAAGTTTACTCTGAGAGGGGAGCCAGACTGTTGGTTGGGAAAGATTGTTCATTAAAACTGCAATAGATTTTCTTTTTTTTTCAACCTTGTATAATAATTTTTATGATTTTCGTTTTTTTTTTCTTTTAATTTTTATTTTATATTTTTAAGATGAATTTGCGATACGTGTCAAAGAAAATCGAGCCAAGTGTGGCGTTTAGATTTTTACATAAACTGGATTTGAAGGCCTTATCAACTTCACAGGGAGCTAAGGCCTACGAGAACTTATGTGGAATTAAAGTTGGATAAAAAGATTAAAATTACGGGAGTGAGGAAATCTCATGACTTCTTGATATACAGAGAACAAAAATGCTAGAGTACACGAGTTCCATAGAGGTACATATTTTCAGCACATTTTAAAATATAGTCCCAAGAACACTATCGCAAGTTAGAGTCGAGAAACAGCTTTTGCAGCTTGCCAATATTTTTTCCTTTTAATGGTTACACATCCAGAAGCAGACCGGCCTCTGATACTCTGCTGTTAGGTCCAACGACAGTCGTTGGATCGGATGGGAACCTGTTTAATATAAATGTTATTATTATGACTATTTTATCCAAAGCTCGGCTAGCTATATTCAACACGACACACACTATCAGCAGCTGCACAGTTGTTTGTTCCATGATAAAGGTCGACAAAAAATAAAAATTAATTTCGTTTATTCTTATTGGATTCTTACCTTAGTAGCTAACTTAATAACATAAACCATTTTTTTTTTTTGATTTAATAAATTTGAAGTCCCTAGATGTCGCCACAGTCGATAAACATTTTTCGTGTTTTTGGCTCAGATAAAATAATTGTTTAGAATTAATTTATAAAGATATTGCTCAAAATTAAATAAATTCTTAGAAAGCCTTTAAAAAAATTGTTTTACACTTTTGTATGAAATAAAATATTTTATTTTATGGATTGTCCAGCACACGAATGATAAGGGAAGACTAGAATAGTCTTGTGAGGTACAATCGCGTGATCTTGGCGTCCAATGGACCAGACCATCTTTTTAAAACCACATGTCACGCAAGCACAAAACGCACCAAACACTGTCTCTTTCAGGAAGCGTTGGCGAGCTTCGTCGCTGAAGACAATTTTGCGATGGAAAACACATCTCTCACACAGCACGAATTTTGATAATAAAATTCAATGATTTGCAAGCGTTGTTCGTTTCTATTCATGGTGAAGAAATGGCAAACCTTACTGACTATTTTCGGTATTACAACATGATACGAACCTTTTCTTTAAACAGAAAATCCAAAAAGCAAAAATACCAAATTAAAAAAAATTACGATAGCTTCCTTTTTTTATTTTTCTACACATCAGTTGATTAAAAGCTACAAAATGTTGTTATTAGCTCGAACACCAAATTCGATTTATTCCCACCTTATAATTATTTCGCCTTCCTTTGTTTTGTTGTTTAAAACTAGGCGTTGAATTAGTAGTAGAAAAATTCAAGTGCGTATTTAATAATTTCATTTTATTACAGGATTTGAGAAATCCCTGACTTTTTCGTAGAGGCGTCAATATTTCCAAAATGTTAATAATCATATAAAAAATATATCTTTTTTTTTATTTTTCTAATTAAAAAAGGAAAACCCAGCATATGGCTAGAAATATTTTTTTTTTTGTATATGGAACCCTAAGAACCACTGTACTGTGTATAATAAGAGTATTATAAGGAAGAATAGATCGAAAATGAAATAGTCCTCTAGTATGAAGATATTTCAATGAGAATTCTAAAACACCCTTTAAAATATTTTTGCAACACCTCCAAACACAGCCCATTTAGACACAAGGAATAAAATTGGTCAGCTTAGTAAATATTTGTTTGCTCAAACATTTGCATTACCCTTTTGAACTGTTAAATATCAAGATATCAAGATATTTTGCTCAGTGCGGCATTTTGTTACGAATCATGGGTTGGGAGTTAGGTATCCTGCACTTCCTTTTGAAATGAATTGATGTAACAAGGTCCAAACGAATAGTTTAGTCTGGCATCTCCTACAATGTTTATTACGTAGTTCCAACAACTAAAACATTGTGTTTAAAGCTTTTTTTTCTATTTTAAACATTTTCAACTTAGATAATCACACAAAAAAAAAACAAATAGTCTCTAATTTTTACAAATCTAAGTTGCAGTAGTTGAATCAATAGATTCCTGCTTGCATGACAGACAGTCGACAGTCTTGTGGCTGGCTATGGCAGGCAGGCCATTTGATGAAATTCACGCAAATTTAAATGCAGCCGCATTTAATAATCAATATTTTCTTGAAATTCAATTTTATGGTTCTACCTAATTAAATGCGTCTATAGTAGAAGAAATACGCTCAAAATTCATATGGTGTGCTTTGTAAGGCAACAAACAACATTTTACAAAGTGAATGCAGTGCAGTGCATAAGAAGTGGTAGAGGTATTGTATGTATGTATGGTTGTGGGTTTTTGTTGGGCTTAAATCTTTGCATGGAAGTAAAGAAATCCTATCATTGCGTTTGACATTTAGTGGCATTATTTTATAAGAAATCACCTGCAGATTATGTTTCTAGACTCACATTAACATTACACTTTTATTGTAATTTACAAGTTTGGCGAAGTTTTCGAAAGTGCCACATGATGATCATGATGCTGATGTTACTGAACAGAAAGCTGATTTAACTTGCATTCTTGTGGTGGTGGTGGCTTTATGTTCACTGATATGGAGCAGCAAAAAAAAAAATATATAAAAAATTAGCGGCTTAAAACCAAATAAATATTTTTTGTTTGTTTTGCTTTTTAAAACAGCTCTAAACACATTCTTAACATACAAAATATCAGGGCCTGACTTTTTTTTTCAATTAGCATTTTTATTTAAAATTATTTTTACAGCTCATTAAGTCAGCTGTTAAGCGGTTGTAAATTTTAAAAGATTACGCAATATTAAGTTTGCATTTTTAATGCCACCGATAAAATTTATGTTTTAAGCTTTGCAACTTAAAAAGACCACACACATCGTAATTGTAACATTAAGGTTAAAATCATTTAAACGATTTTGTATTTTACTTTATATTTTTCTTGTGAGAAATATGTACGTACATATGTATGTAAGTTGGTACATTTAAGCTTCTTATGTAAAGCAATAAAAATATACTTTAACGCCCGTTTTTTATATATATATATTTTCTACACACATAAACACACAAGCACATACGATTGATAAATTGAGTTTCACACAGAAAAAAAAAGCGAAATAAGGTTTTTGTTTGACTGCAAAATTTACGCATTAAGAATAACTACAGCCAGCTTTGGAAAAGTTAGTGAGGAACTTTAAAATAGTAATTTTAAAAGATTATTTTTAAACCTGGAACAAGTTTAAAGGATTACAGAGATAGAGAGTACTGGAGCTGGCAAGCAATAGTTCTGTTTCCATTAAACTATTGATGCTGTTTACTCAATAGCGATATTGTCGTTGAACTTTTTTTTAGCCAATGGCCTATAAACTCGATATAAAAGCATAAAGAGGTATTAATTCATATTTGGTTTTCTGTTTGGCAACAACGGCTAAGCCGCGGCTGCTAGCGAAAACACCGGTGACGCTAGAATTTCAGGTAAGCATAACTTAAACAAAAATTATGAATATTTCTAAACAACTTTGTTTTTATTTAAATTCAGGCGAATTTTTGAAGAAGATATGTAATGTTAACACATTCAAAATTCTTAAAAGACTTCGATACTCTCGATAGTGTCAACAGTTTTCCAACAAACTATAGAGAATATCGAATGTGGTGATTTTGGCCAGCTCAAGTGTGTAATATAAGGGTAGCAACAGAGAGCGAGATGGTGGCATCTACCTATGTTAGATTCCAGTTGGTTTGTAAAATAGACCCATACGAGGGTTAAAAGCTTGAAAATTCTCTTATTGGAATCATGGAATCATTATAGCAAACGTTAAAGATATTGACATACAGAGGGCTAATTGCGTGAGCTAATTGGATATATAAAAAACTCCAACCTGATTTTTGTTTGTAGCGATCATGATGCATGTGCATGTCTTTTGATTTCATACACTACAAGTTGGCATTCTATTATAAGCTTATTCGAATTTATTAAAAAAAATTAAATTAAGACTGGCAATTTTATAGAAAAACATTACTTCGATACAAATACGTTTTCGTGAAAGTAAAAGTGACATTTGAACGGGGAAAGTCAGCTTTCTAAAACAAGTAATTTTCCTCTAAAAAAGCAAATTATTGCGTTCACATTTTTGTGGGGTTATTTAATATTATATTTTTGTGGAATCTTACTTTTAGAAAAAGCCCTTATTGCTTTTTTAAAAACAAAGATTCTACTTGAAACAAGTACATTTTTTTCTTTGTGAAAAAGTTCTCGTTTTTTTAGTATAATAAATTTAACTCAGGAAACATTTTATGACATAGAACTTAAAAAGTTTTTATTTTCGAGAAAAATAATTTTTGCTTCAGTTGCACTCAAAAAAAACTTCACGAAGAATCAATTTAACTGCGATTATAAAAAAAAATAATTTTACATTATGGCAGCTCCTCTAGCATTTAAGTTCAGTATACTTTGGCGAATCATCATGAACAACTCTACCAAGTCATCCAAATTTATTTTGAAAATCAGTCATCAATTCGGGCAACTTATAGACGACTTCCTGATTTTTATGGTGCACATAATCGTACATCTGAACAAGCAATCCGTCGAACTACATATAGATTTCATACTCTCTAAATGATGCACACTAACACGACCAAGGAATATGCGTGTTGAAAAGAATATTGCCGCTGTCAGCGAAAGTGTGGAAGATGATCCACACCAACAACAATTGACGCTTTGGAAGCCAACATTGTTTTGTGTTACTCGCGAAATTTGACCCTCAAAATGCGCTTATACCACACGCTTATATTAACGTCGTTGTTGTGTTATGTTTTACATTTTAAAGTTCTAACGGGTTAAAAAACACCCTGTACTTATTTCAGAAAATGTATCTTTAGGCATTTTGTTTAGTATGCATCTCATTTGACGCACAGAGTTTTTGATTTTGACCGCAAATAACGCATTTAAATGTTTAATTACTCAATTACTAACACCTTTGCCTATAGGCGGTTTCTAGCAGCGGCTTGTTTTGAAGTCCTCTCTCCAAATCATCGTCTACATGCAATAGAACAATGGTTTTAGTTTGTTTCAAGTTGACAGTTTTATCAAAAAATTTAAATAGAATGGACAAAAATTACCTCAATAGTATGCCGTGAGAACATTATGTTTAAAGAACAAACGCATAAAGAAAGTTTAACGGAAGACTGGCGTCCAAAAGACTATAAACCATGTAAAATGCAAGCGGGCCGGGTTGCAGGATTTCTAACAGAAAAAAGAGTAACAACCAAGTTAACAAGATCATTAACATAAAATTTAAACGGTAAGCAGTCTTAGACTTGACCATAACATTAAATAAATGTTAGAATAGAACGACGTGATTAACATGTTTTTAAACTAATTATAATGGAAACAGATTTGGTTAAAATGCACAAAATGCTACAAACAAAAAAATTAGAAAACACTTGTTTTCTTTTTTTCTTAATGAAATAACAATATCATTCATGAATTGAAAGAAATTTGAATTCAACTTAATTGAAAGTTTGTTACTTAAGTCTTTTGTCTTGGGTGTTGGTTTTTTGTTTTGTTTTTGTTATGTTGTTGTATCTATGAGAAATTTACAATTAATAAACTATTAAATTAAACTACTTGGGCGCCAGTCAGACTTTTGAATGCATTATTTTTCCTTTAAATTATAACTGGCATGTGTTGTGCATTTTTAATTTTATTTGTTTAATTTAATTGAAATTTTCTAGTTCCTTCTGTCCGCAATACTAAATTAATTCTCATTCTAATTAAATTATTCTGTATGTAAAGCAATCACCAAATTACCGAGTTCTGCCCCAACACCGCCAATACAAGATTCATTGCTCTAGGTTTAGAAAATCGGAAGCTAAAGCTGTAGCAATATTTTAATACCAACCCAATTGGGATACCGGAGCAGGGCAGCAGAACTCTGTAGCAGGTGGACTTCAATAAATATCTTTTATTATGTGCTATAAGTTTAAAACGCTTCCATGTTTCTTGATGAACTTTTTTTACTAGATTTTCTTGAATGCGCTGTAATTTTATCATTGTACAGTTTTTTTTTCTAAATGATCACTAAACACACATCACTAGTGTTGCAAGGGGAATTTAACTCAAATTGAGGTGTAATTTAAGTACTAATTGCTCAATTTAAGTATTGAGTTCTTGTAATTGAGTTCAATTAAGGCCTTAATTGCAAGAGAATTCAATGCTCTTTATTAAATGTTACAGTACAATTATAAATTATATTCGAACCTAAATTAGCGAGCACAGTAACGTAGACTTTCGCTCGTTGTAGCGCAGCTGAACCAGAGTCTTTGTGAGAATCGAACCCATGACCCCAATTATAAGACTTTACAAAGGCTTTCAGATGTCAGGCAGTTAGATGAACTCTTCCCCTTACGTGCTATAGTAAACTTCATTCCTTTAAAACCCTAAACTCAGGTGAAGAAAAATTAATTGTCTGCCCCTTTTTTCTAAAAGCCGAATCGAATATATAACGGATTTTTTTTCAAGATTCATTTTCCGGCATCATACGATTGTCAGGGGGTTTATTTGGCAATTCGATTCGACTATAGGAACTAGTACGCTTAATATCCTATCTTTCGTAAATATTTTCTTACGGATCGAAATACAGAGTAACACTCCAGATCTAGAAACTCTATTATCATTTAGCAAAACAACGCTTGGTCAATAGGCTGGAAGTCAACCCACAGGTTTTCTGCAATATTCTGTTCACTGACGAGGCACAATATTGGTTTAATGGGTAATGTCAACAAGCAACGGCGAACGGTATAGAGCTAATGATAACCAATTATTTGAGGCTCCAATTAGGAGTTGTTAATTGATATCATACCTTTCATGTCATACAGGGCGCCAAGACATCGATTTAACTCCATTGTATTATTTTCTCTAGGATGGTTACATGAAGTCATTAGTTTTGGCGAACCAAGTGGCAACTTTGGACGACTTGGTAGTGTAACAGTGTGCGCATCATTATCAAGATAAGGTCTAAATATTACGCTGCAATCGCGCAAATCCCGGGGTGGAAGTTGCTAAAATAGGAAATTCACCCTCCAAAACCATTTTTTAGGAATGATATTGTAAAATAATCAGCTTTTCCTTAAATTTGCTTGTGTACTTCCTGTCTGGATCGAATAATTATGGGACCACACTCGTACAGTTAAAGTTTTTTGACCTTTTCGATTTTTTACAAAAAAAAAAAGCACAGGAAATGTGGTTACTGTTACTGTTTTATTCTTTGCCTCTGCTGAAGTTACGCGTACGCATGCTTACTAACGTATGTCTAAGAAAATTCCAAAACGTGTAAGTTTTTTCTGCTCTTAAGCTTTTTTCCTTTTTTTCATTATTTTTGTTAATTCAATTCCATTTACATTTTGTTGAATTTACTACTTCTTGTTGGATAATTTTATGCACTTGTCTTGTTGTTTAACGTGCTTATTATTATTAGTTTTCTTTATTCAAGTTCCATGCACTTCATATGCTCAAGTATATAAAAGTATTTGAAGAAATTTCATTTGTGTGCATGTGTGTGCGTGTGTGGTAAGTGATTTTCTGTGTGTATGTGTTTCTTGATGTTTGCCTGCGTAAACGTGCAACTATAGTTATTAATTGCCTGCCTCTTACTGTTGGTTATTGTTGTTGGGCGGCTGAAACGTGTGTTCATCTTTTTGTGCCACATTGCATTTTTTAGCCCTGCAACATTAGCACTAAGTCGTGTTAATATTATTGCTAAGCAACAAATTTCATTGTCTGCTCTTATGGCAAAACTTAGCCGATTTGAAGTATGAAGTTTTGAAATGGAGTAGCAGTAGTTCTGTTCCAATGCTGCCGTTGTAGTTTTAAGAAAGAAAATTTTAATTGGTAAAATTGCATAAGCCGTACTTTTGTTGACAGAAAACTATCCACATATGCTGACATACACTTTTGGCAGTGAATCTGAAATTTGTATCAACTAGGAAAAATACAGAAGTCCCTCGCGATTCAAATAGAACGTTTAATTCCGTTTTTTTAAAGCTTCAATATAGTTTTTTGACCTTTTAATACGAGTATAGTTTTTATTTATTAATTTACAAGCTCTAGCGGCTGTATGCAAAAAATATTTTATTTTAGGTTTAAAGTACAAATTAGCTAATAAACACTTTAAGCTTAACAAATATTTGTTAAGAAAATATATGCAAAAAAGTACTTTGAGCAATTATTTATGCTTTAGTGAATTTTTACTGGCACCATCAATTGAAAATAAAGGTAATGATACACACAAATGATCCAAAATCATCCGGGTAGTCGAATCAATAAATCGGCTTTTATTGTTTTAAAATAAGGTAGCTGTTGTTTTTTAATTGAAAATTCATATACCTTTTTGTATGAACTTACTTTTGTAAGGGATGAAAATTGTATTCGAATAAAGTGCCGCTTTTATTTGTTTTGGTTGTGTAACACGACTTTTATTTTTAAATTTACATTTATGTTTTTTTAGCTTTTTTTACAAACCAATAAAAAAACTTAACGTGATGAATAAAATGAACGGCTTTACTATGTAAAGATGTAAAAATGGTAGGGAGTAGGTAGAGGCAATATTTGTAATAGTTTGCGAAAACGTATTGCTTCTAAAAGAAATGTAGACACAAAGTTACGACTGTCAGAAGTTCTGACTTATAGTGAGGGTGAACGGAAAACCCCATTACGCTGATAACGCTCGAGAAAATGCACGTAATGTACCAAAAGTTCGAAGAGTGTTCAGGAAACTATATAAATTATGGATAGTACGTCTGATTAGCGTCGACATACAGGTCGACCGCTGCTGTAAAAAGTGTCCTTGAAAACCTGAAATCATGAATTAGGTAGTGACTGAGAACGGCTTTCGTTGTGATGTTAAGTATACGGCATTTGGTTTCATATAACTACGTCAGTGTACGGCTGGAATACGCTACACTTCAGTCGAAGACATTAAACATTGTCATGATTGTTTTCGAGCTTAAAAATACGATCGATAAAATCGCAGCTAACGACGGCCCATAAATTGAATGACATGTCAATTGAAAACTTTATTGAATAAAGCTACTTTTTGACAATATATAACAGCCATAATATTTTCGTACATCCAACACTTTTGCAAGAGTGTTTCGATTTCAATATTTCAAATAATTATTAAAATTAATAAATCTCAAACATAAATCAAACTTGGTGCGTTCTCAAACAAAATATTATGTAAATATTTTTCTTTAAATTTGCAAAACAATGGGCTTGTGTGAATTTTGCCCAGACTAAAAACGCGCCCTTATATTGACAAAAGAAAGGGTTGTTTTTTTCATTTTAGATTTTTTTTCAATGAAAAATCTTAAATTATGACAAGACAATAATGGTAACAATAATCACGCATGACCACATAAATAATAATTATGAAATTAATAACTCAATTAGCATAATGAAGAAAGAGAGAGAGGCTTAGTTTAACGAATACCTAAGTCAAATAAATCATTACAACCAAAAAATTCTCCTCGCAATCTACTTAAAGATTTTTTTTTTTATCAACTAACGATAATTTAATTTCTAGCTGGCTGTTTAACTGAAATTTCAAATTCTAAACCATTGACAATACTAACTTTAGGGGAATTTCCCTAGAAAAATTCCCATGACTACTACAGTGTCAAGATATTGTAGTTTAATTGCAAGATTAATTCAAATCCATTCTCATGTGAGAGCGACAAATCGAAAAAAAAAACACAAACAAAAATGTATGATACTTCATCATCTGTTTGAGATTTGCCTGATGGAAAACCCCACCCAGGAAGCGAATTGACAACACTTTCGAGCAACGAACATAAAAACTCAGTTACACATAAATAATTTTCAATTGTTTAAGGTGTCAAATATGGCTGACTTATGTTGCTGGAAGAGACTAGACTTAATTTATAATCTTCAATCAGTTCTGTGGTTTTATTTTACTTTCTTAGTCTCTTGCTTACATTCCAAATAAAATTCCGATTTGGTTTTTCTGTTATTTGTTTTTGTGTTGTCTGCCTGTGAAAAAACCACAACATTTATAGTTTTTCCAATTTTCTTTAGTTGATCTCAATTAAATCTCTTTTGTTTTGTAAATTTTTCCAGACTTGTTTGGTTAAATCTCATGATTAGTATTTTCCAAATTGCACAAGTTTTCACATGTGTAGCCACAACATAACTGCTTAAGCTGTGGTTAATACTCGTAAACACCTTAGGCTCTCATAGCCACACACTCCAGCACTCTGTCTCTCTTGCTCCTACTAGCTGTACGGGGCTTAAGGTAAATCAAAATTTATACAATATGTTCTGGCCAGATCAAAAGGAATACATACTTTAGTCACTAACTGTCAACGTTCAAAGAAAGATTTGTTGCTACATGTGTTGGAAAACTTCTTTTGTTTTTAATTTGGTTAAGTAAAGTGTTTTGTCATGATCTGAAAAAAACCACAAAATGGATCTAGAAGAGGGAAATATTTAAGTTTAAAGCGGTATTGCTTAAAGAAAACATCAGAATGTAGCGAAATTTTGTAAAGAGAGTTTTGTTTTTGATTTGAATTTAATGATGGATTTTTTAAGAAATATGTATCACAATTTTCTATAATATAAGAATTTAAAACAGAAGGTTTCAATTTAAGAAAATATCTCGAGCCGTAGCCTGAAGCGCTTATATAAATCAAACTGTAACGGAAACGTGGTTATATGCAGTAGACCAGGAGGACCTCCATACAAAAAAAAAAGTAGCACCAGCCACCCCCTTGGATGAAAGATATTTCAACGATTCTGAAACACATATTAAAATTAGTTTACCACCACCCCAAATACAGCCCATTTAGTTGTTTTGTTATTATGTCTGCACACAGTATCTGATATCTGATATCTCAGATCCTTCTCCCCTAATAATCCAGGTCTTTCAAATATTCATTTTTCGCCACTCCCAAAATGCCGCCCCTTTTGTGGTTTTTATTAAATGCTTGCTCTCACTGCTGGTATCTCTGATTCTTCGCTCCTAATATCAAATGTTTTTCATCGACAAGAAGCTTCTCCAAGACGGAATTGAGGTTATAATATTTTAAGCTTTGTTCACTAGTTTGCCTATTGGCGAAGATAGATTAGTTTCACAGGTCGCCTGCAGAGCAGGCAAGCTGACATCTGCCTTCAAGTCCGGTCCCTATGTGCTAACTGAAACAGAGGAAGCGGGGAAAGGAGTCGATAGGTGGAAAACGAAAGAGTGTAGATAGTTTAAAAAAGCTATGTAGAGTCAATCGCGAGCAAGATGCTACTACTGGAAAGTAATATATTTCAGACACCTCCGTTAGTTCGGAGAGTTTGAAAAAGGAACCTCTACCCCGAATTGGACGTGGAATACTCGTTCGTCCTCCTCCTATTTGCGACAGCTTCTACAGTAGTCGTTGTCAAAACTGCAATGCCCAGTAACCATTGCCACGGCATCTCTTAATTGCGCCTTTCGAAATCTTAGCAAATTTCCAGATTTCCAGGAAAAATAAAAACAAGTCACCTAAAGTTCACAAAAACGAAAAATTATGCATAAAATAATTTGCAACGTCTTCAGGGGCCAAATTTCTATTTGGATTCTTTTGGGAAAAGCTGTTATTTTATATCGGGTGACCAGATAGTAGTGACAATTTTTCCAGCATTAGCAGCTGTCAAAACTGCTAGTAATGTCAACAGGTTGTCAAAATATCCACTGAGTTTTGCCCTTTTATCAAGCATTGTTTCACGCCTGACGAATGTAAACAGTTGAGCAATTACTTAATTGGACCGTAAATCATGTCATATTACTTATGCAACTCTAGTAAAGCCTGTTCAGTGACTTGTAAAACTGTTTTCTGATAAAATCAAGGCACATTCAACAAGGTGACTGTATCACTAAGTATCTACATTTTATCCTTTATGTGGGTTACATTTAAAAATAATTTATTACTTTAAAAAATTCTTTTAAAATCAATTTCTATCCATTTTTTTATGAGGACAATTAAAACAATTTCAGCTGTCAAAATCTGATTGAGTAAGTTAAATTGCATATGTGGGAACACCAACTCAATTTAATTGCCTTAATTAAGGTGGCTACGTGAACTCGATGATATTCATCTAGTTACAGCAAACATGATAAACTTACAAAGGTAGTTCTAGAATGAGCCGATCTACCTAAAGAAATAACTAACAATTTGGGAGAAAACACAATTTATTTTTCATAGCAGTCTCCTTGAGCTGTTTAGACTTGGCCTAGTTAATGTACAGCCTTCTTAGTAAGAGTAATAAAGATTATTAGAACAACGATCCAAATAATATTATTTTCTCATGTTTATAATTCTTTGTTGGGCTTCATTCGAGTCGAGGTTGGTAAAAAAAAATTACCTTCAAGGATCTGGGAAAAGGTGTCTCATAAGTAAGCATTCTATAAACTTATCAAAAATCTTGGTTGAGGAACATTAATTCTTCCTATTGTTTACAAAATTTATAAATTAAAATTTATTGTTGAAGCAGACGCCAATCTCCATGCACAGTTTGCTGATAGCTTATACTAGTGCATCAGGAAACCTTTAACCGAATTTGCTGGAAAGACCTATATGTAAAAAATATCATAAACAAATTGAGAATTTCAAAAATTGCGTAGCTATTGTTGCTATCCCAACTCATTTTACTATAAAAACGCTACTTATTTTTTGTGACGGTCTCTATACGCATTCCGCTGGTTGCTGAGGCCAGCTCATAAGGAACCTTTGCCCATTGCTGATAAAGCCTAAGCAGCGATATCAATGTTTCAAATAATAAAACCCACCCCAACAATATTTCGGATTGGTAGTTTGGCTTCAACAGTGTGTAGTTTGAGAATAGCTGGGTTTCCTACAATTTGGACCCCCCTCAAGTAATGTAGGGCGATGAAAAGCAGACACCCGTCGTAAGTGCGATTTATGAGTGTGCATTAAAATGTGTATCACTATAAGCGACTAGAGTTGCTTGAAAATCCCAACAAGCTTCGTGAGAGCAATTTGACAGATAGAAGAATGTTTAAACCAAAGTCAAGTGATCAGTTTTCATAAAATGGGAAAAATCTCAGCAGGGGCCCCGCAAGGTAGTAATAGACTAGGGCCGCTATTTTTATTTATATCATATATATATATCATATATATATATATGTATATATATATATATACGTAAACGTTTGCAGGCGACACTGCATTTATTAGTGTTAATCCAGATACTTATGTGGCATCCGAACAACTTCCGTCTATTATTAATGAATTAAGAGCACTGGCTAAAAACTGAAGATCAATGGAAATGTGATCGTGTAACGTTTTCTCTCAGAAGGCAAAATTGTCCACCAATAACAATAAGAAATATCTGCAATGTTTCAGCGGAAACCCAGGTCGGTCATCCTTTGTCAAGTTTGGTTTGGAGAGAAATCTGTTTCGGTTATGTGCCATCTTCTTTATCGTTTTTCTTTCTTATATATATGGGTATCCACCCTGATCGATGTCTAATTTGGTCCCGCTATATTGAACCAAAAATAGCGGCCATAAAGCTTAGAACAATTCAAGTATACTGGTTAATAGGTCCGAACTCAAAGCTGGCTTTGGATTACAAAGTGCTTTTTTATGACTCCCATATAAAACCAATATGGTCATATGGCATTCAGCTGTGGGGTACTGCTTGCACATTAAATATCTAGAAGTTAATATAAAAGATAGTCTAGGATCTTATGAATTATCGTCTACGCTCCTTGATATATAAGAAATGTGTATATCCACATAGACATAAAAGTTCCTAGTATCCAGGAAGAAGTAAAAATATACTGCTGCAACTACGCCATCAAACTAGTGGTTTATCGCAACGCTCCAGGGCGCTATATACTGTGATTTCATGGTCAATACCCGCGACTAAAAGAACTGACGGATCGAGTCTGGCGAGGCTGCTCTCCCTGCGCAATAGTAGATAATTTATTAAAAAAACATTTTGGGCATAACATTTGAATACTTATTGTAAATTACTTTTAATAGCAAACAAATGTTTTCTGTGGGATCGAATTTCGTCGGATAACTTTGAATGAATCGTACGACTGTATGGGAAAGATAATCACGGCCTTCATTTAAACAACGTTTAAGAGAGACAAGTAACTAAAACTTATGACGTTTACTGAAAATAAAGTTTAAAAAAAACCCCTAGGGGCCGCGTAGACTGTACCTCAGTGTCCGAGTTACACTTTTAAAAAACATCTTAGGACAAAACACATTTAATCCTGTTTTATTATTCTTAAATTTTTTCCCTTTTGCTAAATTATCAAAATATCCCTTTTTAAAGATTTTTCTTGGGAAATATGATCCCTTTCAAAAGGCATACGCGTCCGCTGACACAATACAAAGGAACAATTTTCCTCATTTTTTGCAGTATTTGCTCAATAATATTTTGTAATATTTCATAATTTCGCGGAAAATTATCAGTTTAAATACAACAAAGGATTGACTTTAAAGCAAGATTTCTAGAATTTCAAGAGTAATGACAAATAAATTTTCACTTCTCCCAGCAAATTCAAAACAAAAGAGTTCAAATGAACTACGCTTTTTTACCAACATTTTTAGTGAAAAGAAAAACAAAACGGTTAAACAATTGTAAAGAGATTAAAAGTTGAAAAAAAACACATAAACAAATATTAAAAAAAATCAAGCTAAACCAGCAGAAACGCTAATTGATTACATGCCTATTTGGGCATTGAAAATATTTTGAAAGGTTGTGTGTTATTTTTTCGTCAGGGAAAATTTGTTTCAAGAATTTCCAAAATTAAATTCTAGTTAATTGCCATATTTTTTTCACCCAAAAAAAAAAATATTAAACTGGCAAAAATGAGCAAAAGGTGTCTGGCTTTTTTGCTTGAACTTAAAAGGCGGATTAAAACAGGGATTAAGTTTTTTGCATGTGCAGGATTAGCGCACAGAGGATTAAGTTAAAAAAGGAAAAAAGAGCACTCTTAATCCAAAACATGACTTGGCAAAAAACGTAATTCCGACATAAAGAGTTGAAGGTTAAAAAGAGACAAAGCCATGACAACAAAAATTGTTAGAGACAGATACTCGCTTGATCGATATGACTAAATGTTAGTTAAGCCTGTAACACAGGTATTATAATTATTATCCTGGGATTATCTATAGCTTAGGTACAGATCATCCAAGGATTAGATAATAAATCACGTACTTAGGTAGCCACTAATTCATTTAAAGCCATAAAAAAGAAGACGCGAAAAAAAACACCAAAGGTAAGCGAAATCAACTAATGGATGTGTAAGAGTGTGTGTTTAAGTGAGCGTGGGTTTTATGATACCGTCAACAAGCTGTAAGGACCAAATGTGGTTGTGTGTGTATGTGTCAGCAAACCTTGACTCCTAACCCGTAAACTCGAAAAACAAGAACAAAAAAGAGTACATCATTTCTTATACAACAAAAGCCAAGGGCTAAAATAAAGGTCAATTATGACTTTTTCTATTTCGTTTGGCTGCTGCATGCGAAACGGTTGTATAATATTTATAACACATTCCTGGGAAAAAAGAGTAATTTGTAAAAAACAAATTATATTGAAGTAAAAAAATCTTCATAATTAGGGAAAAAACACAAGACGATCCGCATGTCGCATGTGCGTATGTGTGTGTGCTTTGCACTTCAAGGCTAATCTTCGCTCTTTCCTAATGTTGTTGGAAAATTTACATGAGTTTTTTAAGACTATCTCTGGTTAGTTTTTTAAGGCCTTGATGTGTTCCTTAAAAAAAGATATGATAGTTAAGTTTTGCGCTTTTTATTTACTTTTTTGGGTTTTTTATGGTTGCGGCTTAAAGTCAAGAATTTTTAATTGCACCCTTTACTTTATAGATATAGTTAAAAAACAGCCTTTTTCCCTTAAAAAAGTGTCTAATACTTCCGGCCAACTAATTTAACTGCAAAAGAGCATAATAAACATAAAAAAAGAATTAAAAGTGTAACCTCTTTTTCCTCCCCTTTAAACCCTGCCAGAGCTACAAGGATTTGAACACCAGGCGACCTCTAATAAACTGTGGTTTGCATGAACAACTGGCTATGCACAGTTTTGTCAATTTTGAATTAAAAATGTTTCCGAAAATATGGGCCAATGCTGTACCTTTTTTAAAATTAAAAACAACGTAAATCCTTTCGTCATATAAATTATTTGCAGCAGTAGCGAAGTTGATCGATATATATGTATATATTTTGATTTGGGCAAATCTTTTTCGCAACACATCTGAAAATTAGGTTTTGCTTCATTTTTAATTTATACTGTGTATGCTGCGATCACAGATCGAAGAACGTTGATTTGGCTCTTCTAAATAATATTAATTTAATGTCGTTTTCTTTTCTGAAATAAAATATTGCCCTGTCAAAGAGAACATGCTTAACGCATCGTTATTTTGTGGGATTTTATACAGGCTCAAATTGGATAAAACACATTTTTCTTGGCGTAAAACGTATTACGAGTATAAAAAAAAAGTGCAAAAATGTTGCATTTTTCAATAGAAAAGAAAATACCATAATTTGACAAGGGATGACGGAAATTCGTTCCAATTCTACAAAATACCATAAGACTTAAGCGGATGTGCAGCATAGTACTAAGGATATCAATATTACTTAGACTTTTTGGCAAAGGCAAAGCTAATAGATGGCGAATCGACATATAGGGGCCTTCTTCGATACTGGCCGCTACGTCGGCTTTGTTTTCTTCACTTCGCCAATCTCTGTCCGTATTGTCTAATAGACGGTGCGACAAATTGCCTGTGCACTAAAGCGATGATTACCACCAACCTCATTACTAAATTAACTAAGTTGTGTACCGAGCCGGAATTTCAATGAAGTTTTTTAATAGTTTCACCACATTTGGCAGACGTGAATGGATATTTATTGAACAGCTGGAGGGCATTGATAACTTTGGCAATTTCCGAAATATAACAGTTGGAAGAACTATCATTACCATCTGGTCACCTTATACACAGGCCTATTTCATTTTTTATAACTTAATGTAGGGGGGATATCGAAGCAGACCGCTTTTCGACCTCTTCCTTCCGCGATTTCTTTTTAGACAACCGATTTGTTATTTACGAATTCCTTACTTTCATTAAGTTCTCATGCTAATTCTAGCCCTTACTCACGGTACCATAAAATGCATTCTATCGGACAACCAGGCAGCTTTAAAATCATAAGCAAACTCCTCGTTTCAATAAAAGGTGGTCTCTCGGAGTGCTTTAAACTTTTAGATACTCTAGCAGAGAGAAGTTCAGTTATTATAATGTGGGTACCGAGACATCAGAAGCATGAAATGGCGGACTATCTGACTAAAAAGGGCGCAGACGTTCGTTTCATAGGCCTCTTAGACTCTTGTGTGGGATAAATATCACTATCTTCCCCCCTTCTATGGGATAAATATAATTATCACATGAATAATATAGGTGCGATTGAAAGTGATTCCTGTAGCATCTGTCAAGGGGAACGGGAATTATCAGAAGAAATTCTATGCGATTGCCTTGCGGTGGCAAAATGCAAACTTAACTACCTAGGCAGTAGTATACTTAATCCGGACAACGCAGTTAAAATAAAGCTCTTGAATAGTTCCAGCTAGGCACGAGGCTGCACAATGCACCCACGTAAACGTTACTATAGCCTATAATTAATAATAATAATATAAGGGACAAAAAACAAGCAATGTAATGCGTTCCAGCTTTATCTAACTGATTGTATGAGAATCACTTTGCGGAGCTCCGTAGTGGTTGTGGTTTTTGCATTGAAAATCGGGTGCTCTGACACATAGATTCGCTCTTCAAGTGGAGGTCATGTCCAAATAAGTAGTCATGTGTTGTGCTCTGTTAAATGTGGAGGGCGCTGATGGAGGGCGGTATGGAGACAGCAAGGAGTTTGTGCGTGAATCAAATTAAATGAAATTCATTAACAGGCACAAGTTAGGCCGTAAGCTTCTAATTGATAGACTTCTAACATCAGTGAGCTGATTGCTTGTGTTCGAAAGAAATATAGCGTATGACACAAAATTAACAAAAACAAGTTTTTACAAAAATCATTTTCGAAACTATTCTCTACCAGAAAAAAGTAAACCTACAAGTAAACGGTATTATTTTATATTTTTTAAATTTCGTTTACAAATTCAATCAAAAAATGGGAGGAGCTTCTCCTACTGATTTAAATTACCCCATGAACAGTAAAATATAATGTTGTCTTCTGCAATGAACTCGTTTAAATTTTGTTAAAAGTAAAACGAACAGTTTTAAATGTGTTCAAATGTTATTTAACCAATATTTTTAAAATTATATTTAATGTTAATGTTAGTTAAGTCCTAAGAGCAGTATAATGTTAAATAGTTAAATCAGAAATTGTTTGAAATTTAACTGTGAAAGAATATTTTATATTGCTTAACATGAACAGAGGAGCACAACGTTCAAAGAATTTTAACTCTTTTATAAAGTAGTAAGAGATTTGCGCAGTTAATCCTACCAGTTTAACAATGTTAAGTTAGGCTTCCGTTATTTATGGTAGGATAGTATTCTGTTAAGATTTTTTTTATAAGAATTTGAGCTCTCTCGCCTACTCTTGTGCATGATGAATAAAAGCAGGGGTTAACAGAGCAAGAGTTAACAGTTAAAAAGATCAGTCGAGGGAGAGTATTGGTTGCAATAAGCAAGACAAGGATAGTGTAATGAGTTTACTGTGGACAAAAAAGAGCAGGAATGTTGTTTCTTTTTTGTCACAATTATAAAGAGCAGGTATAGTAATTTTGAGAGTATGGAAGTTTTAACATTTCTGCTTACATTTGTGGTTGCTTGTGATTACTGGTATTTAAACTAAAGTAACAGCGTTAAGGTATTTTGTATATCACTAGCAATGAATAAGAACACATTGAGTCTCTTAGGGATTTAAAAAATTCTTGTGAATTTTAAACTAAAAAAACTAAGGCAAACAATTTAACCAAAAAAAACAGACTTGAGAGAAAATAAATAATATTTAAAAAAAAAGAAAAGTGCAACAAAAACTTATTAATTAAAAAGTGTTTTATTAAAAAAAGCAATTTAAAAGTGAAAATAAAACAAACCAAAAAAATTATTAAAAAACAAAACCTCCTGCAGCTCTAACACAATTAACGAATTGGAATACCCACACATTTTTTGCCCACGGATTTAATTTTAACATCAGACCTTAAGGTAAGTAACATGCCACAAGCAAGCAACTTCCGCCGGCTTAAAGAAAAAAAAAACACACCATATCCTACATTGACGAAAAACTTAACAAATCTAAAAAAAAAATACGAAAAAATTAAACTGTAACAATTCCGGGAATTTTCTTTAATTCGTAAAAAATGGCACACAAATTTACGAGTCTCTAAAAACTATTTAAATTTGCCAGTTTTATGACTTTTTAACAAAGAGCGTCAAGGTTGTTTTGTCAAACACATTCCACTACCTGCCGGAAGGGTCTTAAAAAAGTGCAGTTTTAATTGCATAATTCAAACAACTTCAGTTTTTTCCCTAAAAGTCATAAATATTCTAAAACATTTTACAACAATTTTTCTGCTGCTATAAAGACTAAAAATAAAAAACTAAATCCCTCACTTGCTTTTTAAATGTCAAGAAGTAAACGACGCTCATAGCGAGTTTAGGAGTTTTCGTTTTAAACTATTTTCAAAATATCTACCCATAAAATAATGATATTAAATATGGTATGTCTTTTCTGGTGCCACTGACAAATAAAAATAGCAATTAATAATTTAATACTCAAAACATTTCCAACTCTTTTGTATATTTCAGATGAATCAAACGTGCAAAGTCTGTGGAGAACCAGCTGCCGGTTTTCATTTTGGCGCATTTACATGCGAGGGTTGTAAGGTAAATATCTCAAATAATCAAAAATTTTTGAAAATATAAAAAAAAAACAATTGTCTTTTTTATTTTTTAATAAAAATAATAATCTCAACAAAAAAAAATTAAATATGCCTAAAACGTTATATAAAAACCATTTAAATTAATTGCAATTTTTGTCACTTCTTTTTAAAGTCGTTCTTTGGCCGCTCCTACAACAATCTCTCCTCCATTAGTGAGTGCAAAAACAATGGCAAATGCGTGATTGACAAAAAGAATCGCACCACCTGCAAAGCCTGCCGTTTACGAAAATGTTATACCGTTGGTATGTCCAAAGGAGGTTCACGCTATGGCCGTCGCTCTAATTGGTTCAAAATACACTGCCTGTTGCAAGAACAGCAACAGCAGGCCGTTGAAGCGGCCACCAAAGCCGCCTCTAACGGCTCATTGGCTACAAATCCTAATAACTCCTCAGCTTTTGGTGATATGGCAGCTGCTGTGGCTGCTCAACAACAATTCTCACAAAGAAATCCCCATTTGGGCGGCGCCCCTCACTTGGGTTATCCTTCATATTTGCCTGAGATGTCGGGTGCTCCCTTCATGTCTGCCGCTGCCTTACCCTTTTTTAGTATGATGAATTCTTTGCCCACGTTAGCTGCTAATACAACACCCTCAGCTTTTCAAATGCCACCACATTTATTGTTCCCTGGTTATCATCATCCGGCAGCGGCCGCCGCTGCTGCTGATGCTGCCTATCGTTCTGATATTTATAAGCACAGACAATCCGTAGACTCAGCCGGATCTGGAGAATCTCAATCACGTTTCTCACCCACCAATCACTCAGTACACTCGCTCACACATGATGACAATCAGCAACATGCGCAGCAGCAACAACATCAACAACCTCCAGCTCCACCTATTAGCCATTCTCCTGAATTATGTGTGTCTGGTGATGACGATGAACAAGAACGCAAATCTCTGCATTCACAAAACTCCTCAATTTCGCCACTCACTACCCTGCATCAGCACCAGCATCAAGTTCACAGTCCCATTGCTGTCCGAGCCTCGCCAGTGCTACAACCTACTGCAGAACCCTCCTTTGCTGCCAAAATGCAATCACTCTCACCTGTTTCAGTGTGTTCTATCGGCTGCGAAACCAGTGCCCTGCCTGCCAGCTATGATGAGCCCATGAATCAAGATTCTCCAATGGATTTGAGCATGAAAGCTTCCAGAAGTTCAGTGCTTAGTGACAGTGATGTGCTGAGTGAAGTCTCCGAAGAGCAAAATTTACGACGTAAATTTTATCAGTTGGAAACATCCCACGAAAATTCAGAAAACTCTTCGGACTCCGAGGCGGCGAAAAGACAAAAATTGGCCGAAAATGCCTACAGCTCCTTTGGTGCCCACCATACCCAAAGAGGTATTGTATGTATCTAGGCAGTAGACAACACCCACTATAGACAAAAATCAATTACCAAAACCATCTCTTTTTTTCTTTGCTTAAAAACAAGCTAAGAAAATAAGCAACAGCTTAAAAAAAGAAGTAACTTAAACCATCCGTCCCTTGTAGTCAATGCACATTTTTTTATCTTTTAGTTTTTAAGAAAATTTCAGTAACCTTAATTGTATATAAAGTTAAAAGCCGTTGGCTTTTACCCAGCCGCGTTTAACATAAAAAATTTTCTTGAAATTCCAAATATTATTTTATAAGAGTAGTTAGTTGAATTTTTACTTAATTATTTTAAGCTTTTACTATTTTAATTTCTTTTTACTTTAATTGTTAATAGCAAAAAAAAATGGTCATAATTATTATATATTTTATTTTTAGTTCTTATGTCTTTTTATTAATTGTCAAAAAATCTCACATTGACCAGCCTTTGGATTGAAAACAAAAATTGTATAAACAATTTTTTAATTGCAACAAATGTAGAATTTGTATTTGAAGAAGAATTATTTTTTAATTGTAAATATTTAAGGAAATTCAAAATACATGCATGCACACATACATACATATAACCATACCAATGAATTGTTGTTTATTAAAACAAGCCAGCGAACATTTTTGGGAAGAAAATATAAAAGATTGTGAAAATTTGAACCATAAAAAATGTGTTTTACTTAAAAAAATATTCTAAAGAATTTTTAGCAAAGCAGCAATATTTTTTTTTTTAAATAAAAATAGACTTTGCAATAACTTCGTTATCATATTCCGAATTCGCTTACGGTCTTTTTACAACCGGATTTAAATAATTTAGATATGCTCAGATCTTTAGGTTCGCTAATGTGTACGTTGTTTGGTAGTAGTGCATATGAAATAATACGTTTGTGCTAAACTGGCTTCTAGTTGTAAGTATTGAACTTAAAAACTCCATTCTTATTGTTTAAAATATGTTTGTCCCTACTTAGGCAATCCGGAAAGAGCATTGTTATTGTATTCTTTTGATTGCAAAATCGCTGCACTTATGGCAACAAGCTCAGATGAAAAGTTCCAGTGAATACTGGCAACGGAGTTTGATTTAGCAATAATATTTCTAATGCGTATTTACGGGTACTAAATGCCTAAATATTTCACTAAGGCATAAAGAAATTTTTAACTCAATATACCTACATTATGCAAATTTTTTTTTGGAATTACTACCCTAGTTCTACGTATGCTTGAGGCATCATTTTCTTACGGGTGGTGGGAGTTATTAGAACATTTAAACTCAGAAATTGTTTACATAAACTGCTACTAAATCACCTGAAGGGCTGTTAAGTGGTGAGTTCAATATACCTTCCTCTGCAGGCTGCAAATTTTGTATGGTGTTCTCTAACATATAATCAATATTTGCTAAATTGGGATCATTACTGGTGACGGTCATTTTTATTCTAATTTAATTTACCAGGATTTGTTTAGATTTATTACAAAAACACAAACCTAGAAAATAAGTATAAATATTTACAAATACAAAATTACAAATTTTAATTATAAATTTAAAAAAAAAACGGAAAAAAATGAGCGAAATTAATGTGGTCGACAAGGTCGAAAATGTACCAAAAAAGTGCAGTTGTACCATGATTTCCATGCCTGAAAGGTTTAAAAAAATTATTGGAAATAATTAAAAACCTAACATTTTAAAATAAACATTTTCTATTGCCGTCTCACGCGTTCTTTATTCAACAATAGTAACTCTCTCTCTATCTCTCTCTCTCTCTCTCTCTATCACTGTCTCTTGCAAATTGTGTAAAATAGTGCTTTTGCCTTAAGTCTTTCATTTTCACTAGGTTAAATGTCTTTTAAATAAAAGTGTAGATAGTTTAGGTTTAAATTAATATAAATCAAATGTATTAAAGTAATTAAAAAAAAATGATTAAGCAAATAAGCCATTTTTAAAACTTTAAAGGCTTTTAAAACTTTTTAAGTTATCTAATTTAGCAAAAGGAAAGCAAATTCATACTGCTTTTTTTCTTTGCAATGTTTAAAACTTTATCAATAGTTTAATCTCTCCCACTCACTATCTGCAATAATTACTTAATAGTATTATTTCCTGGACTGCATAGCATATGTATAAATATTAATAATTTTTCATAATTATTAAAATACCCTATATACCTGCCTTGAATAACTAGAGCTGAATAAAATATTTATATTTATTGGTTTTCGCTGACGTATGTAGATATAAAAGCGAAAAACTAACAATCAAAAACCACAGGGTACAGAAATGTAGTTGTTTATTGAATAAAAAAAACAACAAGCAAAAAATATATGTAGTCAAAAACAAAAAATTAAATAAATAAAACCTGTAAAATTAAGTGTTGGGCTATTTGAAGCCATCAAGCAAAAAAACACCAACTCAAACAAAGGAGTTTTAAGACAGCTAGAGAGTATTTTTTTAAATAATACTTGAAGTATGTATTTATTAATCAAGACTCGAATTTAGTTTGCCTTTTAAATAAAAAACTAAAAAAATTATATATTAATTTCCTTTAAAGACTCACTTTTACAATTATTTTTTTAACAACATATGTTACGTTGGCAGTATTTTTTTCATGTATGTTTGTGAATTTTATTCAAATTATTAAGTTGAAATTCAATCATAAATTGAAAAATTAATATCGTAATAATAGGCCAGTTGATTTTCATAAAATTTTTTAAAATAGACGGTTGTATTTATTTACTTCGTTTTGTAGCATTTATTACTAAAATATTTTTGTTAATATTTTGTTAATATATATATATATATATATATATAGATAAAAGTTTATATTGTGACGAGTTGAAAATAAGACGCAAGTTAAAAATATTTAAATGCAACGCACCAATCATCAGCAAGCCTGTAATTACTACAAGGGGAAGAGAAATTGAAACGATATAGAAATTTCTAGCCACATATTAGAAGCTTAAAAAAATCTTCGAATATATGTATATATGCTGAATTGGCAGAATTAGCATGTAAAGCAGTTTTAAATTGGCTATAAGGTTTGATTTTAGAGCAGTACTGCCTGCACCGTGTGTGTCTAATGTAAAATTTCTAATATGAATAAAATCTAAATTGAATTGGAATAAATTTGCTGAGAATAAATTATTTTATTACATACTTTAGCTGGAGTACACTACTAACACATGGTTGAATAAAACTTGTGGGAGCTACAGGTGTGTTTGAATGATTAAAGTAGAAAATTTTGTTAAATCCTTTTGACACTGCTTTTTCGGATTTTTATTAAATCTGTAAAAAAAGGATTTCGATACATGTTTTTTTAAGTTTGTATACAAAGGAGGTTTGAAAGTCATATGTTAAAAAATTGTTTTGAAAAAAGAAGCTTTTTTTGGGAAAAGCTTATTGAAAGCTTGGTAAAACGCATGTGAGGAAAGAACGTTTTAGCAAAATTCCGTGTTTTCATTAAAAAAAGCTTTGTTTAAAACAAAATTATTTTTTGTCGAAAACCTTTTAATAAACGTAATACGAAAAAACTTTTTATTTTTATAAAATAAAGTCGTACTATAAAAAACGAGATTTTTTTTTTAAATACAAAGCTTTGTTAAAACGAAACATGTTCTGGGCAAAAAGCTTTTGAGAAAAAGATTTCTTTACTAAAAGTTTTGACATTTTAATTTATACAAAAAATCTGTAGTGTTTTTTTATAAAACGCTTTTTTTAAAGCAAAAGTTTTTTGTCAAAAGCTTTCGGTAGGATTTCTTTTTAAAATGGGGAGGTTTTAAAATATCCTGTTATATCAAGAGATTTTTGAGAAAGCTCTCTATTTTGTTAGCGATTTTTCTTTCATGTCTTTAACAAAACTGTTGGCTGAAGAAACCTGCTTAAAATGTTAGTGACTGTGTGGCTACTGAGTTGATATTAAAAGCTGCTACATACATACATACTCAACAACAAATACATGCGTATATGCTTAAATGTTATAGACTTTGGGTGTAGGTCTGGCTAAAAGAACAAGATTTTTTTAAACCAACAAACATGGTAAAGTTGCTTGAATTTATGGGTAGGAAATACACAGAAATATAGACCTCAAAATATTTTACATTTAAACAAAATTTGTTAACAGATACATATATACACCCTTATAAACACATATACACAGACAGATAGACCAGTTAAATTACTGCAGCTTTTTTGTACAAATCAGGCTTTTGAAAGCAGGCTACAACTAACTGGTCAACAAATCAAATAGCCACAGCTTAATAACACGCAGTACATAAACAATCACACCACTACACACTTGGACATATACATATATAAAATTGCTGTGGTTATAGCTGCTGCTAATGTAGCTGTTGCTGCTGCTGTTGTTGGTTTAAATGTTGATAATTAAGCGATTAAAATTCCAGCCAACGACACGAATGACTTTTATATGTGTTAATATTAAGTTTATTATTAAAAGCAGCACGTGTTTGTTTTAGGCAACCTTTTTATGCAGTGCTTGCTGTTGCTATTTGTACATAAATTGCTTGTGTAATGGCTGTGTTTGAGAACAAACAAAATCGGCTGAGATAAAGTTTTATCTCACAGGTATAACGAAAATGGCAAAATGAAAAAAAACAATCGTTTTTTTTTATTCATACAAAATTGTACCTATCAAAAAAAAAATTATGGAATTAACACACTAAGTGACGGAGGTGCCTTTTTCAAAACGATTTTTTGGTGACACGTTCCTGCTAATGCAAATATAGACAATTTTCGTTAAGTTTTACAATTGTTTTTTTCGAGAGATTGATGTTAAGGGCTAGAAAAACGTGATTGTCAAAAACATTATCTAATTACAAATTAATCCGGATCTAAATGCGAATAAAATTGATTTTTTACAAACAAATATATACTCCCCTTACTTTATTACAGTATTCCGAAATTGCCATTCAAACAAACCAGCGCCTGATTTGTGTTTAAAAGCATTTTTATGGTGGATAAACCCTCAACTTCCTGGTGGTCAAACATCAAGTTAAGTACCATCTTGCTTGGTGTGTTCTGCAAATTTCACAATGTCGAACTTCACAATGTCGAATCTAGGAATGAAGCAGCGGATAAACAAGCAAAAAGGGTATCTGCTGTGAATTTCTGTTAACTAGAACTACCAGAGTTTCGTAGAGGAATGCCCTATGGCAAGCAAACCTCATACAATAGGTAGACTCATTAAACCTGCAAAGTTGGAGGGAGACTACTACATGTAGACAGGCTTGAATGATGGGTATTCGTAAATTACAAATCGTTTGCCTTAAATCAATTTGAGAAACGAAGGAGGTTGAATAGGGATAAATTAAGCCGTCTGCTTCGATATTCCCCCTACATTAAAAACTCCACAGAAGTGTCACAGTTATTAAACCGCCATTTGCAAGTAAGCAATAATGTAGGTCTTTTACTGTAAATCTGTAAAAAGTAAAGTTTTTCCTGCAAACGCCCACAAGCTTTTTAAAGAGCTATTTAACAGCAAAACAGTTTAGCCAGCGCAATAGTTTTTAAAAAATGGCAAAATCTTTTTAGGAGTCCTGCAACGTAGTATACTAGGGCCGCCTATACGGGTATGCCAACAAGCTCATATATATACATATAACGACACTGCATTTATAAGTGTTAATCAAGATCCTAAAATTACATCTGAACAACTTGAGTCCCGCATTCATGAGATAGAGGGCTGGTTAAAAAAGTGGATAATAAAGGTAAACGCTTCAAAGTGTGATCAGAAGGCAAAACTGCGCACCAATAACAAAAGCAAATACCAGTGTTCCAGCAGAAATTCACGTTAAATACTTTTTTATCATTAAATTGAAAAGTTGGTTATAATAAAACAAAAAACTTAAGCCACAAACTTTGAATAAAAAAAAATCAGTCATTTCACAAGAAGCGTGATTGGTTATTTTACTTGGTGAATGAATCAACATTACACCAGACGACGCCTTTTAAGACCTTTCAGGAGTAATCTGTGAGACAGTGAAGTATTTTCTTTGCAGTAAATTGTTTTAACGCTGGTATCTTAAGTCTTTTGTATTGCGTTTAGTTAAAACCTAGAAAATTATATTTTACTGCGAACGCATTTATTTGCGGGTTTAATTTTACAGCAACTAACAACAGTTATTTTACTTTTAATTATTAAATTGTGAGTGTGCCTGTGTATGTGCCGTTTATTTTTATTTAACCAACCCACTGTTGTTAATTCAAACAATATGGCGCATATATTTTTTTAATTGGTGTATCACACTTTTTACACCTTTTGTTTATTTTTGACATTGTGTTTTTGAAATTCTATAGAGCTAAGTGCCATCGTGTGTTTAAAAAATAAAGTAAAAAGGGTTTTTTTGTTGTTTTGAAATTCTTAGCTTTTATATTTTATTTCTTTCGTTTGATTTCTTTTTTTAATTTACTTTGGTATCGTTACCATAGATGTCTACACATTATATTGACATTTGTAAAGCGATATTTTTTGTTTTTTTTTGTTGCTGTTGTGTTCTGATTTCCTTGTACATAATTTTTTCAGTTTGTTATTCATGTTGTTATTAGTGTTGATATATGTTGTTGTCAACAGCAACGACATTATAATGATGATTATTTTACCGACGAAATTGGATAAAGACTACATCAAGAATCAAATCAGAAAAGAGTTGCTGGTCTGCTATTGGGTGGTCAATAGTGGAAAGCTTTTTTTTTAGCACAAAATACAAATGACGCCAAGCATTTTTAGTATTGTAAGAAAACCTTTTTGTTTGCTTATAAAAGTTTAAAATATAAAGATTTTATTAGTGTTTAAAAATCAATTTTATTCTATTTCAAGTAGAATTAACTTTTCTTTCGGTTGATTTCTAAAACGATTTTCTTGAGTTACAAATGAGTTTTTATTATAAAATTGACATAAATGAAAATGATGGAATTGTTAGTTTTCTATTAAAGGAAGTGGGAGGATTCAAAAATAACTGTTTGAAAAATGTTTGATGCTACGATTACTAAATATCGTTAAAAACCAATAAAAAAAAAAAATAATGGATGTAATACGCCATTAGAGAAAGCTTGAAATTAAAAAACGGTTTTTAAAATTTAATTTTTGCTCTATGTTTTGACCTTGCTTTCCCTGATGCTTAACCAAGAACAAAGCAAAAAACTGAGACGTCTAAGCAGAAAATAATTCTTAATGATTTGGAGCTTGGAACACTACAGTTATATTGTGCTTATAGCTGGTCTCTTCCGAGAGTAAAATGTTGCCTCTGACTTTAGCCCAAATCTTAGGAAGTATGTATGAGAGAATTGCTGTGGCATTAAAGATAATTTTATTATAATTATATAATTATGATTAGCCCGTGAAAAGCGACATACTTGCCTAGCTAAACATTAAATTGAACTTGTAACTGTGCCATTGCTACAAACAGCATGAGAAGCCACTTTAAAGCCACCGCTGTTAACTGATAAATTTTTCACTTGCTGTCTATGACTTTTAATGATTTTCGATTAAATTTATTCAAAGTTGTGGCAGCTGGAAACAAGTTTCCAGCAATATGTGTCACTGCGTTAAGCTTTTTTTTCAACCCTAATTTTTTTTAACAAATTGTTTTGCGAGCAAACATTTTTTTATTATTTTACGTGACAGGGATTTTCATTAAAATTTGTAGCCAGCATTGTTTTTGTGCAAATGGAACCACATCTTGCTGATCAACGCCTACTTTTGTACGTTTGAGTTTTGAATATTTTTGTTTCGGCTGAAAAAAAAACACAAATCAGTTCAAATAATTCAACAAAGTTGCTCTGAACATGTCCACAAGTGTGGCATAAAAAGAAAATAATAATACAAAGCAAAGAATAAGGCGAATAGGGAGGCACAAAACGAAAAAAATAGGTAAACTACTCAGCGAAGTAGTTGAGAAAATTTTAATTAATTTTTATTTAATTTTAAACAAGTTTTGTGATCACAAAAGAGCCCTTGCATCAAATATCCTCGCGCAACTGTTATCATCAAGACCTAAAGCAGATAGTTCTTGACAGTGTTAGTAGTGGTTAAATTATGTGTAAAAAGATATCGCCGCTACAGTAAAATGTTTATTACCATTAAACCCTAAAAATATTTTCTAATTTATTTCACATTAACCTTCTTTTAACTTTAACATTAAACACTTGAGAATGATTTCTAACAGCCAACGTAAAAACCTTTTGTTAACGGACGAAATTAGTCAGTCAAACTTGGCTATCTCAAATGACATGCACACACAATACGAGTACAAATCAAATATCATTTTAAAATGATTTATTGATCTGTCGCATATTAAACTTATTTAGTTCCAAAAACCACACACACGCACACGCAAAAATTATAACAGAAACCAACTAAGAAAAAAACTAAAACTGTAATAAAAATTAGTAATCTACTATAACATTAAATGGTGTAACAAATGACTGCATGGTAGGCGCCACGAAACACCCGATAATAAAACCAAGCAGCCAATAAAATACATCTGCATAAAGAATGAAATTAACAAATTTTACCATTAAGGCCCACAAATGAATGAATGAAAAAAAGATCTTAACAAAATACCCATCAAGCTCAAATTACATCAGTGTCATTTGGCGCCATGCGATGTGTTTAACCGAAAATAACGAAAACTTAAAGTGAAAAGGCAGGCCTATACATGAATATTAAAACCTTCAATCACTCCCTTATGTCAAACGACATCACTAAGACACATCGAAGTGTTACAGTAATGCTGCTATTTAGGCTGGTATTGTTTAAACAGGGCAGAGATATTGATACTACGAATATCAGTCATTTATTTAATGCGATTAATAATAGATGTCACAACTACCAGAGGGATAAGAAAAATATATTAAAATTTTACTTTATACCCTGAAACGTGACGTTTTTATTTAAATCTTATAAAAATTAGTAAACTCAGGGAAAATAAAAAAAGAAAACGCTGAAAATTTCAGAGAAACTTAATTATTTTCTTACGGAATTTCTATAAAAAAAAATATTTAGATGAAGGCATCAAAAGCAGACTCTAACTTTTTATTGCTGAAATATAGAAATTCTCTTTAAAATTGTCGCTACTGAAACTTTTTTATGCATCGAAGAAATCTTTACAGAACAAATTTCTCAGCCAAGACATTTTTTTTAACAAAATTTTCAACAATCATATAAATATTCTAAAGAGAAAATCTCCTAGTAGCTAAGATTATAATACACTGTTATATTCTTTTTAAACAAATTATTTCACACCTGAGAAAATTTCTGTACAGAAAATAAAAATGCTTAGGCATCTTTTCAAAAGAAAATACAAAAAACGTATATTTTTTTTAATGTGTGTTATAGAGAACCATCTCACAAACACTGCGATAGAGAAAATCACTTAAACGCTGGGATAATTTCTGGTAAAAAAGTCTCTCAAAAACTGAGAAAATTTCTGCACAAAAATCCTTTCAAAAACTCGGATATTGTCTATGGAGAAAATGCTTTAAAAACTGAGATTATTTCTATAGAGAAAAGCTTTCACAAGCTATAGACTAAATGCCACAAACACTGAAAAATTTTTCCCAGGAAAAATGGCTCGAAAACTGGCTGATTTTTCATTAAGAAAACACAAAAATTCTACAAGGAAAATCCTTTAAAACTGGACTGCAGCTTATAGACACAATCTCTGTAAAACGGAGGTAATTTTTAAGTATAGAAACTTTAAAAACCCCAGAATTTTTTAATAGAACATGTCTTTGGAAAACTTCTGTATTTTCTATAGAGAAAACCTCTCAAAATCGGCGATGTTTTTTATAGAGAGAATCTCTCAATATAAGAGAACATTTTTTTTTTAAATCTCTTAAAATCTGAGATTTTTCTATGCAGAAAATCTCTCAAAATCGGAAATTTTTCCTGTAGATGAAAATGTTCAAAATCGAAGATTTTTTTCTATAGAGACAACCTGTCAAAATCCGAGATATTTTCTACAGAGAAAGTCTGTTAAATTCAGAGAAAAGCGGACTTTTTCTATAGAGAAATTCTCTCCTAATCGGAGATTTTTTCTAAAAAAAAAAAACTCTCAAGATCGGAGATATTTTCCATAGAAAAGATAGACAACTGAGAAAAGCTGTATAGAAAAATTCACAATTTTCTACAGCGAATTTAGAAGTAAAAATTCTTAAACTTGCTAACAGCAGCCAACATGTTCATCTTCAGTCTTAACATTTATTTAATTAAGCTCTTGTTGTAATAGCAACAAAGTATTGACTATTTAGCCACTTAATTTAGAATAAATTAATTCTTGAATATTAAAAAGATCAATTAAGAAATCAATAAAATTTATTGTAAACATTAAAAGATTCAATCAGAAAGGTACGAAGGTGACTGTTATTAGAAAATAGAATAGAATGTTGTTTTACAAATTTCCTTGGATTCAATTACATATCAGATTGAAGAAAAAGTACAGCATATTTCAATATTCTACTTTATGACCATTTTGTTGAATTTAATTATAAAATTATTGTAAACCCTACGAGTATAACAAAAAAAAATTTGTGGCTATAAAATGACGAACACTATAAATACCAACTCATTTATATATTTGACTGCTCCTACTGTAGTGAAGCATGTTACTGAATTATTATTACAAAACATTATTAAACGCTTTAAGAAAAGAGACAATAAAAATTTATTTAAATTATGAGCAATAAAATTCTTATTACAGCCAGCGGTCTTGCCCTAAAAATCTACAATATATAACAGCTACACAAGCAAGTAAAACATTTAAACCCAGACAATAACGCAACACAGTTTGCATACGTAACTAAAAATTGGCTGCACTACTTCCCGTAAAGTGCATGATATTGAATCGAAATAAACCAAACAATATAAAACTTAAACCTAGAAAAAAATTAATAAACAAAAAATGTAAGTGACAACACTTTACTCACCAAAACGGCACAAGACTGACTGGAAATCTGGCGTCAGAGTAACCAAAAACTAAGAGACACACAGTCAGACCTGCAAAGAAATAAACATTTTATGAATTTTTAAATAATATGATAGAAGACATAAATTCTAAGCAACTTCTGATTTTGGCGGTTTAAAATCTAATAAAAAAAAATCATAACAAACGATTTTCGATTCAATTTAAAGTAACATTTGCTTAATTCTTATTGGAATACGAGGACGGTACCAGAGAGGGGCTAAGGCTGAGAAAAGTGGCTTTAGACAACAGATTTCATTTAAATACAAAAAGTTCCTATAGAGAAAATGTGATAGAAAATGAAAAATTTGTTATAAAAAAAGAGACCTGAGCAATTGAGAAATTTGATATTGAGAAAATGTCTTAGAAATTGGGAAGTTTTTTATACAGAAAATGTCTGGGAAAGTGAGTTATTTTGTATAGAGCAAATGTCTGGGAGACTTAGAAATTTGATGTGTAGAAAATATCTTAGAAACTAAGGAATATTCTCTAGAAAAAATATCTGAACAACTGAGGAAGTCCCCCTCAAGAAAATATCTCAAAAACTTAACTACTATGGAGCGAACACAACGAGTGACAAAATATATGCATCCATTGCTGTTGTGGTTAATGCTAATACTGCCCGTGTATACAAAAATATAAGGTAGCTGGCTTTAACAAGAGTTTCTCTTTCAAAATTAGTACTAAAATAAAATAACATCAGGTTCAAAACAAATGCTGTCACAACATCCGGTTTGATTTAAATATTATTCTTAAACATGTGTCGTTGGCAATAAGACTAGACTAAAGAAGAAGAAAAAAAATCAGGCGCAAAGACAATGAACGACAGACTAGACGACAAGAAGTGCGTAAACATTTCATTTGTAATGGTGCATGATGAACTGAACCGAAATGCTTGGCAAATTAGTATTCTAAGTTACTTTTACATATCATTTCTTTTTTTTATTATTTTATATTTTAAATATTTTTTTATGCATATACTGCTACTGTATTTCGTTATCTTTGAATACAAAAAAAGCAAGAACCATTAACTTGTTCTTAGTGTTAAAAGAAATATTGTGATTTTTATACAGTTTCTTAAGTGTTGCATTCATGAATTTATTACTTTGATTTGATACAATGACAATATGTTTGTTTTGCTATTCTTTAATATATTTACTTCTATTATACACTTTTCTTCTATTAAAACCATTGATCTTTATCAGCCATAAATATCTAATGTTTTGATTCATAAAACCATCACAATTTGAAATGAGTTAAACAACCTGCTGTCACTTCCATGCGGTTTTTGATTTTATTTTATTTTTCTCCAAGTTGATAGCGAAAAGGAAGTTAAGGAAATTATTATACAATTATAAATTTGTTTTTTATATTGCTCATTAGAGAGACAATATTAGTTGCAGTAAAATACTAGTGAGATTTAACTTCCGTAAAATATGTATTGGTTTTTGCATGAACACGACAAAAGTGCCATAAAATAAGAAAGTTTTTATATTAGAGGATTTTTTTACAAAGTTAATATTCTCATCATTAAGGCAAGTCGGTTTTGCTGCTACACAATGGTTTATATAAATTGTAACATAGATTTTTGGACGGGGCAAAACATTCAATAAATAGTAGTTTAGACAACAGAGCTTTTAGTTACTAAAACTGATTTTAATTAATTTATGTTGTATCGCAAATATATAAAATTTTTTTTCTATAAACTATTTAATACGGGCGGGGCGATGTTGTGATGGAATAAAAAGAAAATTTAACGAAAGTCTTTTCTACTTGAAAGGCCCATGTAGGTCAAAATTTATAAAATATAACATCCTTTAAATGTCTACTGAAGCTGCGCTCTATAGTAGTAGTATAGTAGTAGTAATGATTTCAACGTATATCTGATTACGATTTATTCGCAGAAACGGAACACGACCAATTTGTTTACCTTTTGCGAGAGATAACCATGCCCTAAGTAACATCCTTTTGTCAAATTACCATTAAGGCCTTCGCTTCCATATTCTTCAATTTGGGGTAAGGTAATTTGGTAATCTTTGGTCGGTAACACTCGCTTTGGCAGTGATGGTCTCACAAACGTTTTTTTTAATTTCAGTAGGTACCTATGAGGAAGCCAGCAAACTGTCCCAAGCAACCACTTTTTACGGTTGCTTTGCCAACTATAGAACTTTGTATTGATGTCGACGTTGTCCTATGTAATGCAATTCTACTGATTAATGTAGCTATTAATTTGAAAGTGAGTCTCGTTACTACAGATGAGTTTTTGGCTTTAAATTTTAGTCCTCTTTAAAGATCGCTTGGTGACGCCAGTTCAGTTGCAACCAATCTTAAAGTTGAACTTTGCCCTAGACCGAGAACTTGTGCTCGGCGAAGAATTTACAAACTTCTCCATATACTGCATACGTCGGCCAGCCCTTATTGAAAGCCCCTTTAGTTGTTTTAAAAGTTCCATAAAATTAATCATGCACCTTAAGTGGCTAATAAACATTTATGGCTCGTAAGAAAATGTTAAAACAAATTCATAAAACTTTAAATCAAACAACTTTTCACTCAAATTCCTAAAAGCTTAAGTAATCAGCAATTATGATTATTGGTTTCTATTTAGCTATAAAAAATCCCATAAATGTACAATAACATTAAATAAAAATTAATATTGAAAAATGTACCAGATTCATATACAAAAGACTTAAGCAACGAACATGGTTGATCACATCTTGACATAGAAAAAAGAAGGAGAATTTTATTCAGTATTAAAGTTATAAAAAATCTTAAGGAATAAACAAAAATTGCTAAAACTATTTACTCTGGTCTCAATAAACTATAAAACACAAATTTACAACAACAATAAAATTATCTGCTTTTCTTTCTTTGTTCAGAAGTAGAAATCACTAAAACTTAACTACCATTTCCTTACGAGTTACGGCATTTACAAAAAGCTTGCATGTCAATATTAAATGGTATGTCCGCATTATGTTTTGATTTTATCATGTTTATTTTAGCCATGTTTGTTTTAAGAGAGTACGACTATAACACAGCTAAAGGCAGCAAATACAGAGTTGTGAATATTTCAATTAAAACATCGATTTTAAATGTTTTCAAAGTACAAAAACAGGTGTAAAATTTAAGACAATCAATGCAATCGAGCATGTTTAAGACAGAAACGAACAACTCAAAGTATTTGAAAACATTTAACACATTTAACATTTTACTTTAGTTTCAACTGTTTAAAGCAGAGTAGCGATAGTAAAAAGCCTTTACCCCAAAGAATATTTTTAAATTGCATGCGAACATCAAAAAATTTGCGTACAAGCAGTTGCAAATTGTTTTAGTATTTTAAAATGCATTTTAAAACCAACAACTACAAGAAGCTTCATTGTTTGTTTTAGCAAAAAAGACATTAACTGTAAATTTTTGAAATTATTTCACTGTAACACAAGATGGACAATGTTTGGGGAATTTGAATTGATTTTTCACGGTCTACTGTTCCATGCTTTCCGAGGAATTTTTACAAGCAGCATGTGAAAATAAAAATCAGCTTTAGTTTTTACAAGTTGGATTATTTGGGATGTGAGTTCAAGAAGTTGAGAAGAAAGTCAACAAAAACATGGCTGGTGATTAAATATTTGATGAAGAGGGGTCTTAACTTTATATTAAAAGAAAATTTCCCGAAAATTTTTTATATTTAAATATTTTTGAAAATTTTTTAAGGGCCACATTTTTGCCCAAGCAATTTTCGGGCACACAATTTCTATGCTCAAAGTTTCTTCTTGATGAAGACAACAAATAAAAGCTTGTTAACTGTAAGGCAGTTGCATATTTACGCAAAACAAAATCAATTCCATAGCGAGTAAATAACATAAAGTAAATTTTTTTAACGCAGATATCCCGACGTTAGCACTTGAAAGACAAACTAACTAGAATACTCACGTATACCCAGTAATGCGCGACTCGATTTAAAGCATCGACTTTAACTACGCAACAATTCATTCATAAGATTATTTATTTCAGTGATTTAAGTCAGCATGAAGACTAGTTAAAATTGTCTGTGCTGTGAGACATGTGTTCAAGATATAAAAATGAAATATTAAACATTTTTCCAAGCTAATGTAAAAATTTAGAGCCCTAGAACAAAATGTAAACCCCAGAACTCCAATATAGAAAAGGATCAAACCCCAGGATTAACTTGAATTATTGATACAAATACAAAGAATTAAATTGACCAGTTAGGTTTTGTGCAGCATCACCGCTAATGGCCTGCTTTGGAAACTGGATTCAAGAGGCATCCATACGATTGCGTATGCCAACCAAATCATGTTATGGCAAGTTCTTCGGATCCATTCAAGATTGCATGAAATAAGCTCTGATGACAACATAGACATGGTCCAATGAACAGAATCTAACCATAAATGCTAGCAAATCTGACGTTATGCTCTTCACTCGATGGAGGATATAAATTGAATCCTTATTACTTTTCGGGCCGGTAATCAATGTGTCCAGGAAAGTGAGTTATCTAGACATTACCCTAGATAAAGAACTTGCCTGAAATGAACACACTGAATTGAAGATTCGGAAAGCTACAAAGGATCTTACATCAATCTAACCGAGTGGATTATAAGTGTCCTCAAAACCTGCATTCTGGTGCGACCTATAATAATTTATGCAAGTCTCAAAGTAAAATAGAGGCAATGCTGGGATTGCTACCTTTGGCCTTTTTCATTAGGTCAATGGCCGCAATGTCAGTTACTGATGGTTCTCTTATGAAACAGATGTATACTCAGTTGAGCTAAATATGTCCTTTAGTCTCTACGTCTAGTGGAGTACTTGTCCGTTGGATTACTCCTTCAGTGACAGGTCATGGGAAATTCAAGTATCATCTGGTCAAATTAAAAATCAATGAAGATGATAATTGCAGACTGTGAATGGAAGAAGCTGAGATGTTAGCGTATATTGTGTGTGAATGTCCAGCACTGGCTACTATAAGGCTTAGGACCACGGGCAGTTACTTGTTAAATAGAAAATGCTAGTAATTACAAGAGAGGAAGAAGGTCAACAGTTACCAGTCGGCAGGCTAAAATCACTACATTCAAGAGTAAAGGCTAGTTTTGGCGCGGGCAAATTAATTTTATTGATGTTACAGAAGAAATAAAAGTTTGCTACAGAAGCCTAAGGTTTTGGCGGTGGCTCATGTAATTAAAAAACACTTGCCGGTAACCAAACTGCTCGACTTTAGCCCACAATGAAAGTTCCCATAAACCAATGCTCCCCGAGAGAGTCAGATTTTGAGGGACATGTTTTGATTATTCCTTGCTGAAACTTTATTGTGGAAGTATGATTGACGTGTTATCTTTCAATTTGATAATGTCAATGGCGAGCTCTTAAGTAGCCACATAGTTCCAGCAGCAACGTAGGGCATTCAGAGCATTCATGCGTTGAAATTCTTTATTAAAATTATTATCGGTTTTAATTTAATTACATTGTCATATGTATGTAAGTGTCTTTTTAATTTCAAATTAATCAAAGCATGTTAGTTTATTATTTACAAGTGCTATTGTGTTAAAATATGATGGTTTAATAAAGTTATAGTTCACGTCTTTTGTTAAACACGCTTTTAAACTTTTTTCTATCATAGCACACACCCAAAATAACGGCATATTGGCATGCTTCCAACATTTAGAAGAAAAAAAAAACTAAATACCAAGTCCACTCAATACTTAAAGAAAAAATATTCCACATGTTCTCCTCATATGCCTAGAGGAGAAATGTTAACAATTTGCAAACAAACAATAAGAAAAATTCCCAAAAAGAATTTCCAGTTGGCACAAGTTTCCAAACACCTTTTATGCTCAAGTGTTACAAAATTATTATGGTTGATTTAAAAATCATTTACCAGGAAAATAAGCACAAATGACACGCCTTTAGCACGAGTTCAAACTGTAGTATTGTTTTTCGTTTAATATTTTTCAAATTCATTACACCAACTACAACAAAAAAGTCCAACAACTATTGGAGAACCTTTAATCATTCATACTTAAACTCTACACTCGTTTGTATTGCTGCTATAAAGAAAAAAAAACAATTCTTTTCAGAATATTATGGCTTAAAACACAAGCAGGCGCAAATTAATTTAAAGCACACGTCATTATTCACATCCCTGAATACTGATCAGTTGTTATGGCCAGCAACAAATGCCTGAATAGTGTTTTAACAAAGCGCAAAAATGTTGGCATATGTATAATAAGACTTTATGAATACTTTGGCCAACTAATAAAGGAAATCGATAACGTTTCTTGCTATTTCTTTTATTCTTTTCTTTTTAAATACTTCTGCCTAACTATACATATTAATTTATTACAAACAAAAAAAATTAGTAAAAAATACTACAGAAATCGGCCTATTACAAGTATGTTGAGCTTCTTGTTTTTATTTAAAAAGCCAGAACCACCACCATCTGCACGTATAAATAATAAAAGTATTTTACCACTTGTTGCTAAATACAATTGCAAGGTGCGCATCAAAATGTTAAGGTCAATTTAATTCGTTGTTTCGGTGAATGCCGTAGTAGCACAAAGAGCTTTGAATAGCATCATTATTATTTAAAAAAAAAGTTTTGAAAATGTCATCGACCCCGTAGCAAGTTCTGACACAAACTCCTTTGAATAACCGTCCCATTGTACCGTCAATACTGGATAAGAACACTGCTTCCTTCATCGCCTTGAAGGATAACAAAGTGCCACACTTAAGTTCCCATTTCAAAACATTCACTTCAACCCTCGAGAAGACATGTATGCTCTCTATGTAACCTCCTGGCGATCTTTGAATCACGTTACCCGCTTGCAATACTACTTTACATTGAGCTCACGCTCACTCTGCGAATTGCAACAAGAACCGGATTTAAATCTCTAGCGGAACTGACTCACACTGCCATAAATATAAAATAGAGACCAAAACACCAACAATCACAAACAGTAATAACCGCCCTTATAGGCCACATGTTTGCTACGACGCCAGCTGGCTTGAACTCTTACTGGGGAGTTGTAATTCAACCGTGTGCCGCCGTCTTACTGTGATGGGGTGTTTCACTACAACCACAATTTTCAGCTGCCCCAGAGATCTAATCAATCAGCCCGGTAATTATCCTCCGTCTTATTTACTACTGGTCGGCCTTTTCTTTGCATTTCAGGCCCCAGACCTAAGGTGAAGAATAGTGTTCCCATATCCCCCGAAGAACAATACATAAAGATGAAGGCAATCACCAATAAAGTCCCTTTGAGACTATTCTAGAAGTGTTTCGATTATCGTTGGACTTTTGCAGATAGAAATCTAATAAAAATCGTTCTGACAGTTAAAAAAATCGAAAATAAAATATTTTCATTACCTTGTGTGTCTTCACTATAAAATGAAAGACGCGTTTGTTTACTTCGAGCAAGTAGTAGAGAAGTAAGCCAAAACGACAGCACGCATGCAGCGAGTTCACGTGCCCATTGTGATACCCCGACGACCATCTATCTACTCCCACAGTTCCCTATAGAACTCCGTGATCTCCAGCCCGTAAGAATCACCTGAATCTTCTCGCAAAACTTATCATGCTCCTCAGTGTCGCATCTCTAAGACATTTCAGATCCTGAAAGTATCACAAATACCACATACATTTGAGCCTGTGTTCTTGCAGAGCCTCGCAATCGCAGAGGTGTTGAACTGACTCTTCCTCCCCCTCATCCAGATACCTTCTGCAGCTCTCCCCACAAGAGATTCCCATTGGACATACATCCAATCATACAGTGCCCCGTTATGATGCCAACTAGTAGCGATAGTGTAGTGCCTTCATTCTTTTCTTATTTATTGAGTTCGGTGGCTCAAGTTTTTGAGGTTTTTTTTTCTTTTTTTCTTTTTAGTAAAAAAAAATAGTAAAATTAAAAAAGCACAAGCTGTAAAAATTAACTGCAACAGCGCACTATCACCGTCAAACCAGTCGACTTGTTTAATTACTCAAGAGCAACAGAACACACAATCCTAGATACTGATAGCAGTTATAAAACAAAAATATTTTGCCTGAAGATTTCATGAACAGTAAATAACATTCCTGTGAACAACAATGGCGAGTGACCCTATCATTTTGACGTGCTACATAAAGTTTAAAAAAGGGTGTAATAGTTAGTGTAAATTTATCTTTTTTGCTAAACATTAAAATGTTTTAGCAAGTAAGCACAGGCATAAAAAATGGTCAATGGGCTCGGTTGTCGGTGGCAACAAACAACAACAAAAAAAGAAAGAAAATATTAAAATACTCGTATCTGCTGGATGTTTGAGGAAAGAAATGTTAACACGTTTTCATCGGTATTAAAAAGACCATGATTCATAGATTTCATGTAAAAATATCAATAATAAAATTGGAATGCATAATAATTACTCGTATAAGAAAGAACATTATAAATGTATATCTGATAAGTGATCAGGGTTGGGAATATTCGCTAATTTGTAATTAAAATCAAAATGGTAAAACACCCGTTTAGAAAATTTTCTAGAAATAATGAGAGCCTTACGAATGTCAAATTTGCGTCCGTATTTCTTGACAGTCTGATTGCATATTGCTTTAATACTATAACACTTCCTCATTTTACTAGAATGTTTGACAAGCCGTTTTACTCGATCTAATAATGTGAAAGGTGCTTATGCTAATATTTGTAACGCTTAATTCCTCAAATATATCTCTCGTCTGAACATACACTTTAGTAATGAAATTAAATTAGCAGCACTTTTGTCACGTTTTCTGCTAAAATCTTGTTCGTGTGAATTGCTTTTAGGAAATCATACATAAACTCCAAAGCAATTTATTTCATCTGCAATCATTTTTAACAATTTCATTTATTCACATTTTGCGAAACTGTAAATTTCACTTTGCGAAAAAGAGCAACTTAGTGCTTGCAATAATTTAATTAAATTTTCAATAAAGTAAATGATTATTTTTATTAATACAACATAATTTTAAGATTAACAATTTCACTTAAAGAAATGGTACTTTTTTTGCGGCTTAAGTTAAACTTTTATGATTTTAAACTCAATCACGTTTTTAGAAACAAAGAAAAAAATATTTTCTTCTTTTCGGCTACAATTCACCCATATTTGCAAAGAACGAAAATGAAATAAAGATGCTTTTTATATAAATATATATATAAGCCATACGTGTGTTTACAAAAAAAAAAAAAAAAAAATAAACTCCAAAATAAATGGAAGTCAAAAATTTTTGCATGCTTTAGTTTCTGTCTTCTGATTTTCTGGCACAAAAACGTGCCAACGTGCTGCTATAATGCTTCACCAATACTCGTATTTTCTAAATGTCAATTCAATGAGTGCTTATATAGCTTACAAAAAAATTCAAAGATGCAACTGAAAACAACTGCCACAAATATTAGTTTGTGTTTAATATCTGCTGGATGCTTTGGTGAATGCATCTTCGTCATCATCAGCTCAGCTAGTCAGCCAGTGAGCTGGCCTGCATGTGTACGTGTGTTTGTGTTCATGGTAGTTTGAATGAATATAAATTTTTGGAGTAATGTATCATTGGTAACCCCATGTTTAGCAGTTCTACAACCTTGCTGGCATAAGTTGCTCTTAAAGTTTAACAAAACAAGTGCAAGATCATATTGTGGGGAACAAAAAAAATATGTTACAGAGAAACTAAGCAAACTCTACAAAAGTTATTACCCAAACACTATTTGGTCAGTTAATCTTTAGAGCATGACTTCTTTGCCGATATTACCTAAGCGTAATATTGACCAAAAAAAAAAATAATAAAACTCCCCTTCCTTAAAGCCCATGAAGCGGTTTAATTAGATCAGCTGTGGATCTATGGACCTCACTTTTTAGCCAAAATCGGTTCAATTAAATCAGGTACAGATTCAGATTATTTCCTTCTACAAAACAATTAAAAATACCGAATGGTTATTTAATTATTAAAAGTTTTGTCAATCGAAAATTCGACGAATTTTTTGTTTAGCTTCGAGTTTTCCCGGCCAAAAGCTTAAGTTGCTTCCGCGCCTAATTTGAGTATTTCTAATCCTATTACACATTTGCCGGGCACTCCGGAAGGCATTTTTGTTTGCTTTCTGACACCAACTCAAAAATGTTTATCTGATCTAGCGAGGTGCGACATTTCCTTGAGATTTTGTCAGGGGCATTCTAGAGAATATCGCAAACTTACACATTTTTTTTTTAGGGAAAAATGATTTTTGATCCCAAATTCCCTCTTCTTTCCGTCACGCCTGCCCCTAGAGGACACCATCGCATGTCGTAAAAGATATTGACGTTAAATTGCTTAGTCGTTTTGTAGACACATGAGCAACAGTCAGGGGCTGTCTTCGTAAACGGTAAAGAGAATTCTTATGCCGAAATCTTATACAAATACGTTGCAAGCTAGTCATTGAAAACTGGCACTATTTGAAGTTCTTTTTAAAAGGTATTGAATATAAGTTTGCTATATATAACGTTAGTATTTTTCGCAAGTTACTTACGTTTGATTTGCTAAATAGAGCAACTTCATGACAGACCTCGTAATTATAAGCAAATTATTTTTTATTTGATTTTACGACCGAGTGATTTGATATGGATATTTGAAATGAATTTCCATCATCTCTTGTCAAGATTAGTTTGGACACAAACCGGCTTCGGGTATATTCGCCAAATATCTACATAAAAAACTTTAGGTTAGGTTAGAGCGAGGGGAGGTCGAGGCACACACCTAAGCCTGTTGTGCCCTGGCATCCACCCTCATAGGAACTCTATTCACCGAACAAAGCTCCTGAGTAGTTTCCAAGCCTTGCCACTCAAATGAGACATATCTGGTAAAGTATCGGGCATGAAGTAATGAGTCATTAGTTCTGCGAAAGCCTATACACTGCACTAGATTAAGACTTGATGTGCCTCACCAACCTCCTTGCTTTATCCCCATAGAGTCTTTGTTATTCTCCCCAGCGTGTTTTTATTTCACAGTGCTATATTGGCGCTCTTTGCCCACCCTTTTTGCACAGCTTTCGGTCAGACTCAAGCGGCTTGGTTCCATTTAATACCACTTCCTGGAGCTCTCTGGTCTTAATTTCCAGAGCGGTCTCACGTTCGCTTCCGACCACTCCATAGTAAGTATTTATTTTTATCACTGTGCCTTTTAATTCTGATTCCACTGTTCTCACTTATTTGCAACTGCTATTTCTATGTACTCATGATCATCATGCAGCATTGATGGCAAGAAGTATGCAAGTAGTGCAACTGTTTTTCTTAACATGATGATATGCAGTAAATATGCTGGAACGCTGGGTATGTATGAGTAAGTATACGTGTGAGGATATTTTCCGTTTTTGTTATGATTGTAGTTGCTTGGCTTGATTTTAAGTTTAGGAGTGTTTGTTTTATAAGTGACATTGACAGTGACATCGTGAAGCTTCTTTCTTGGTGGTGCCTTTGTTCCTAGTATAAAATATCTAAAGGAGTCTAGTTAAAAGATAAAATTTCAACATCTGTGTGCAAAATATTGATATGATGATGCGAACTGACGAAGCACGGTAAATATTATAACAACAACAAAAACAGATGATAAACTGTTTGAAAGTAAAGTTAAGCACTTGAGAGCTGCTGAAGTAGCTTTTTAATTGTCAAATGCATTAAATGGTTTGGCAAACAGTTTGAGTTATAGGTTCTAGATAAATATTGAATTTTCTTGCATGTTTTAAAAAACTAAATTAAAAGAGAAGAAAATATATAAAAGATGTTTTGGTATAAAATTCTAGGAACTGGAAACCTCAATATTTAATAAATAAAACCCTTTTTTGAGCATGTGATTATAAACGTTTTAAGGGAAATATTTCTTTATTAATTAATAGCCAATTAATTTTTTTGTGTTCTTTCCTAAGAATTCTTACTATTTTTTTTAACACAAATTTAACCTGGCTGTGGTATCTTTACAATCAGATCTTGATCTAAAGGTTTAGTAGAACATTTACTTTTTTGTTTTTTTAATGACTTGTTGCAAGAATCTATAGCACTTGTGGACCATTAAATTATGAGAACCCACAAAAAAAAACAGCTGTAAACAAAATTTCAGTTTGTTCCTAAGTAAGGGAGGGCTGAGACACACACACAGCAGGTTGGAAAAATCTTCTAAACACAAAATAAGTGTGATCATGAAAAATCTCTAATGTCATGTCAAACGCGATAAACATCATGTTATGTCTGGCTTTAAGGACAAAAAACATCAAAAGTATAACACAGTTAGTTGAAGATCTTTTGTCATTAAAACGAGCATTAATTTGATGTCATGTAGTTAAAAAAAGTTATGAAGAAAGGAGACACAAATTAATTATTAAGTTCGTCACACAGGAGTCTATGTGAGGTCTTCTGGTATAATTTTTTAAGCCAAAGTAGACGCTTGTAAATACAAATTAAAATTATACTTACAACAAATGCGCTGGAAACCCCAAAACGGGTAGCAAATATTGTAATTTTATGACATCTCGAACCATGTGGAAGAAAATATCTAATTTATTGCAACAATTTTTGATGTTTAAAGCAAGGAAATGTGAACCAGATACGACATTTTTTTCTCAGGGTGTTCTATTTCCTATTTAATGAATTGTCTTCACCCACTTTAAGCACGATTTTAGTTCAAAGTTTTAATTATTGTGTTCATAATTTATGGACACTAGAGAGCCTGCTAGTCTCCACCTTCGTTATATTGGACAGCAAACTTTATTTTGGTCTGATTCCTTTCATACGTGGACGGAATTGATAATTTCGTAAAACCTTGTATTCGGAAAATGCAAATGAATATACGATAAATTCATGAGGCCTTTTATATTCGTTTACCAGACGACTATACTCTGTTCATTTAAGATCTTTTGTTAGAATAAAAGTAACAGTCAGGCAATTACTAGGTAATTAAATTAATTGTGGGTAGACTCGACTAGGCAGGCGGTAAAGTAGAGGGGCAAAAAAACTTCACTGTTTAACAACTCTGAAAGTACACAGAATACAGAATGTTTATAGAGGCGTTTGCTGTGTCACACGTAGCGCCATCTATTGGAGAACGAATCCATGAAGTCGCTGGCCCAAAGACGGCAGTAAGCATGCAATGCCACCTTGTGTCTAATTACGGCACTCTATCTATCGCAATTTTCATTGAAACTAACTGGAGATTTAGAACGATATAGAATGGCGTAATTTGGCCACTGGTTTGGGCTTGGTAATTTCTCTTGTTAATTAAGTCCGCGACAAAATAGGCGCAACGTTTAAGCAAACCAACACTCATTCTGATACTAAGCTCTTATCATGTAGTCATTCTGCTCAATCAAGCAACTTGCCCTGGTGTTTTGACATCAGCGATTAAATGCTAAACAACAGATTAGACAGAAGCCGCCTTAATAGCATGTCTGCTTCCAACCTTGCTTGAACACCATTTAGAAGCGTAACTATTCAATATAGAGTGCGTGCTGATTATAAAAGAACCTTATGAGGAAATTTACTGCCGGCTCCTCTACTCTGGCAAAAAAAAAAAAAACATACATACACACACACACACAAATTCCAGCTGAAACAACCCACTTATGAAGCTTGCAATAAACACCCAATTAGCGATATTTTACAGTGTTTTCGCACATACTTTCTTGTTGCAATTCATTTGACAATCTTGCAACATCAGCTCTCTAACCTTAATGACACTTTATGGTTTTCTAAATTTAACGATTTTTAACACAGTGTTTCTATTTTCGTTTGAAACATTATTTGGATAAATATCTTTATACTCAATAAAAATAAAAGAAAAAAAATAAAACTTGTAAAACATCCACTGTGTTGAAGAAGATAAAGATTTTTATTTCATTATGTCTTGTATTTGTCAGGCCTCAATTTAAACGAATTCAGCAAAATTAAAGAAAAAAAATATTTCAACTCATTTCTACTCATCAACATTTTTTTTTTTTGGAATTCTACAACTGTTCAAGAGCCCACTGGCGGACAAGACTGCTCCATAATAAATGAACAAACGACAACAACTTGTCCCAAAGTATTTTAACTTCAGGCATAAATTTACAATTTCAACAAAGTTTGTTGCCTTAACAGATAATCAAAACCCAACGGGTGGCTTTTTTTTAAATGAAACAAAATACTAAAAATTACAATAACCGAGAATAATTTAAAACATATTGAATTGCACTTTGATTGGATGATGATGATAAATGCCATAATTTAATATTTTATGTCAAACAAATGCTACACAATTCTTTTCAACGAAGGCTCAGGCAGAAAAGAGAAAAAAATAAAAGAAAAACATAAAATTAAATGATGTGAAATATAAAACAAATGTCATGGCATAAATTAAAATGGTAACGTTTAAATAACAGAAATTATGATATTGATTTTAAATAACTGATAACGAAACTTTAAGACACCAATGAAAAAAGAAGTGAGTGATGAGAAAAGTAAAAGCACCAATTTTGAATAATTATGTTTATTTTTTAAAGAAATTATAAAGCAAATTTTTGTTTGCTTTATATTTGCTAGGGAACCCCTTATTTAGCCCGTCTATTTGGGAGAATCTAAACTATTGGAATAAACAAACGTTTTTTCAATGCCACAGAATGCAAACTTCAACTTCCATGTCAAGATTTTATACACAGAAGCATACGGCTACCCATCTCTACGTAAATCGTGCATAATCAAGCGTGATCATGTTTGATCCAATCACGCCATAGTGCATGAACATGCGTATGAGCGTATAAGTAAAATTATCGAATAATTGTTTCGTGATATGAATGCTTTAAAGTTTTCATTCGAAATATCTGAAAAACAGCAAATTACGAAATAGAAATAAAAGCGGTTCACTATTTGTATAAAAGTTTGTATAAAATATTTGGATAAGTATTGATAGTAAAAATATGGACATTATTTCGTTAACTTAAAATTTTTTCCGTGAGTATTTCGTGAGCATGAGTTTTTGCGACCGTGGCCAATTTATCACTATATTCAAGTGAGCGTAAATGCGTGTTAGCAAGACAAACAATGCAGTGCATGAGTAATATTTTTGTTATGACCGTGTATGTTCGTGGGTGGAAAGTTATTTACGGCTCCAGCTCTAGATCAAACTTAAAATGAAAAGAAAGAGCATTTTCTGCCTAAAAACTGATATTAACTGATTTAAAGTCCATATTGTCTTCAGACACCGTACATTTTCTGAGTAAAAAAATTAAATTTTATAAACTTATATAAAAATTTTATTCATCACTGTAGTGATTTCCGACTGTCGACTGGTAACTGTCGTCCTTATTTCTCATCACGAAATCTGTTGCATTTGCAAACAACCCCCATGGTATTGATATTTAAGAAGTGTCTGTCCGTGATCCTGAGTTTTATACCAGCCAATGCTGGAAATTCACACACAATACGCACTACCGTCGCAGCCTCTTCCTCAGGAGTATCTTTGGACTGACCCAAGCACCACTTGCGAGGATTTATTGTCCAACTCTTAAGGATTTTACCCACTATTTCCTTTCCCTGCACTCGCGCCTGATTAAAGAATCTGTGGTATATTAAAAATTTCTTTAACATTTATTGAAAGGCTTCATGGACAAAACAGATCTCATAGAAGGTCTTTAATAATACAATAGCTGCGGAACTAAACCCTTTTCTGATTACACTTATGCAGGGCATTCCTAAAGCATTATACAAATTTGCACATAAAAAATATGTTGATTTTAAAACCTCCATATGATGTTCTCATTCTCACAATTGTTTCAAAGTAAAGGGCAAGCGTGTTTTCTTATGTTTTTCTTTTTCGGGTTCTTTTCTCTTTTTGTTTACAAAACACATAAAAAAACACACTAACAACTTGACCTTTAAGATCAAGTGTAACACAAATTGCAATGAACCTTTGTTTTCGAACTACCCTTCTACTTCACCATACTCCCTACCAAGGTATATAACACTAGTCAAGTAGTGCCATGCCATGATGGCTGGCTACAAAGTCAATGCGTTTTATGTTCACTGCGTGAACCATTTAGTTGTTTCAAAGATTCTTATAGCATAGTGAGAAAAACAAACAAAAAGAAAACGCTCTTAAGTCCTCTCAATGTAAAGAATGTGATTGACTTTGTGCACAGCCACAAACACACACGCCAACATACACATATTAGCCACACTGGCAAAATGAAGATCAACTTTTCATGACTTTAATCAGAGCACTTTAATCGACACGAACGTTTTGTTTTAAGGTTTTCTTTTTTTCTTTCTTCAACTGGCATGACTCCACACGCAGTATTTTGTTTTTTTTTTTTTTGCTTTTTAAAACAAAAAAGTAAAAACTCCCAAGGGTTTTGTGGTAGGAATTGTGGTATATTTGTTTTTCTACAGACAGACACACACTTTGAAATGAATGGTGGGACAGACTTTGAAATTGTGTTGCATGGTTTGTATGCTTTTTGGGTTTTATTATCTGTAGTATTTTCTTATGATTGTGTGTAATTTAAAAGGGTGTGCTTAAATGTAGTTTAAATTAAGGTGGACTATCGTGTGCCCAAGATCACTAATTAGATGAGTTTTTAAGCGCCGGTGTTAAGGTTTTTGTTCAGTTTGTTTTATTTGTGCTGTTGCTCTTTTTTTATATTTATTTCGTTTTTTTTTTGTTTTGCTGTAAAAAAAAGCATAAAGTATTTTGTTTAATATTTCCAAAGGGCTGGATAAGTTCGTAATATACTTATGTTTGCGGAATATTTAAAAATTTGAGTAACATTTTTTGAAAGTTTTTGAAAATACATACATAGAAATTTTGAAAACACTAAAGTTCATTAAACAATTGCGGTATTCAGTGTTTAATGCAAATACATAATATCGTAGTGTTCTATGAAACTCAATACAATTGTATTTTGTTGTTGAATTTTATAAAAAATTTACGATATTTTGCATTTGCAATTTTACAGGACAATTTGCAGCAAACACTGAATACCACCTTTAAGTATAATACGCAAATAAAGACTAAATCCAGAGAACATTGAGAACATCTTAATGTCAGCTGATCGTTAATTACAACATTTATGTCATACTATTGTGGGCTGCGATTTAAAGGAACCAACACCTGCTATCTCCGTTTACATAAAGGACCAGGTGATGCTGAATTTAAAATTGCTGCTCTGAAATCATTCGATATAACTTTTATTGTTCGATAGGGTAGTAAAAAGAATTACGTGGCAGTAAAAAGGTTTCTGCAAAAGTAAAGGGGGTTAGGTTGAAAAGAACCTGCAATTGCTTAGACGAAAGATAATTACAGCAACAAAGTCCTTCCTTACCTTCTAGTCGATGCCTCTGAGATGAGTTTTATCTTACGAAAGACTGGATTGTTATTTATATAAAAGCTGGACTTCTTATAGTTATCCTTAAATACCCAGCATAATTTTTCACAAGTGTGTTATTTTAAGTAACCCGTCTCAACACGTGCCATCTTATTCACGTCGGCATTGTTGAGCTTTAAAATTCTTTAAGTCTTTTCCTCATTTGCGTTCGTTTTCTTCACGTTTTAGTACTTTACAGTGCAATATGACCCATAACATTGCCCAAGTTTCTTAAACTCAGTTTTTGTAATCTCTTAAGGTTTGGAGTTTTTCAGGTTTATTGCTGGCCATTGTCTATTATTAATTACCAGACCGTTTGCTCTAAGGCGACCCCGAATAATGAATAGTCTACCTGGATTTGACTTATCAGTATCAATCAATTGGTCGTCCTCTAATGGTGTGAATGCAGGATTTAGGGTTAAATAAATATCGGTGGAAATACGCGTAGAGTAGAGAAACGTAGTGCACCAATTGATGATATAAAGTGTCCTTAAACTCAGCATGTGTGTCTCAATAAATCAACCAACATTGATGTTCGAAAAGGGGTTTGCCGTCCTTAACCCAAGATCGTATTGGTGTACGGTGATCAACAAGTCTTTCAATACTTTAAAACGTAGCAGACAACGGGCCAGTTCTAATGGCGATTTTAGCACCCTTAGGCACAAAAACCAAAAAGGTAGCCTAACATGGATAAATAAGCTGGTGATGTACAACTTTAGTGTGATTAAAAACTGGAAAGAGGTCGCTTGCAGATCCAGCACTGCAATGCATTAGACCGAGAAGTGCAGACAAATACGTATCAAATGCGGCAGATTAGCCTAGGACAAGGGCCAGTGAATCTAAGGAAGGAGGCTTGTTGATTGCGCAGGACACAGGGAAGAGTAAGGAACACTATCCCCTGGACGACAATCGGTAAACCCCGCAATGAATGGGATTGAAAAAATTCTTCCACCCAGTATCCGTATCCCACCTACACAATTATTAGCATTGCTTTAAATCGATGAGATCTAACGGCCTTTCACAAACAAACAAATAAACAAAATAAGAACGGCTAAAGCCTGCAATCAAAATGCTCCCATAAAAACCACCACTAAATCATTTTATTTTCTACTTATTGCCATGACTAACCATGCATACACTTTTTTATTAAACCGAAATAAAAGCTCCAAACATAAAAACTTTACTAACATACATAAATTCCAAAAAAAAAAAAAAATCTTAAAAAATATCACTGTAATAAAATATGACTAACTATCACACAAACCCTGCGCTCACGCACCCAGGCTCCAGCCAACTCGCATACAAACAAAAGCAGATGAACTGTAGAAAAATGAAACATGCAATACGATTTGAAATGATGTTGGAAATGTAAAACACTTGTTATATAAATTCAAACACTCAGTCATTCATTAAATCACCTTAAAAAACACACAGCCGGGCTGGCTTTCAATCGAAAAAACGAATCTAAAATAAATTGTGGTAAAGTCGACCGAACTGTATAAACTAAAATTATATCTAAAGCAGACAAAAACTTTTAGCGTTATACGGCACAATAATAAAAGCTCATAAAAATTATCCATAGCAAAAAGCCAATAAATACCATAAAGTGATATTGAAAGCACACAAAAAAAAAAACACAAAGTGATGCCTTGCAATAAATATTTTGTCCTACAGGGGAAGTTAGCAGTATCAATATTTTGTTTGTAAGCACAATAATTTCAGATTGTACCTTAAAAAATATATAAATAAGTATTGGAAATAAAACGACAGGAGAATGGAATGGATATAGCTAGAAATTTCGAATGGAAATAAAATAGAAGCTGATAAATTTATATATAAAAATAAAGTTGATGTGGAAATTAGTTTATAATTAAAAGACTTACGATACAAACTTGACATAAAAAATGAAAAATTTTCCAAATTTCTTGTTTTTAATAACTCTTCTAGTTTTCTCACCAACCCTGCCATTCTTCCTTCCACAGCCCGAAAATCCATTGTAGGTTATAAAATAACAAAACTTTTACACACTAAAAACACACCAGACAGAACAACAACAGAGTAATAAGCAAATGCTTTATAACAACAACAGGAGAAAAGCGAAAAGTTATTGGTATTGGAAAAATAACAGAAGAATAAATGTTCGGACATTTGGATGGACAGCAATCTGTTGGTTTATACAGCTACAGCTTATGTAAGTGCTATAGCGACAACAACAATAACAACAACAACTGCAACACCAACATGTAAACAGTGCAACAATTATACAATCAACCGTTTGTATATGATTTTAGTGTAAAGCAATGTGTTTACCTTTTGCTTTATATACACGGTATTTGATGCACCGCCGCACAGTAGTTTGGACAGAAAACAATTTAACGTTATTAAATTTTAAGTTTAAATCTCCCACTTTAGATGAGACCTTAAGTGTAATGCAAGCCTTACATGTAGCGCCGGTTAGTTCAACTCGTACACAATAATTTTGTGTACGACCTCAATACAGAACACAACGATTTTTGCTTTGTTCTCTAAAAAATTAGACACAATTGCTACGCACTTTGCGCTCTCGTGCATAAGGTGTTCTCAACAACGGTCGCATTGTACTATGGCTTAAGTAGTTAAGCTAAGCGCGTTGACTATATAATCTAATTGATGGCTTTAAACGCTCGGGTTCGTATGGTACGTACTATATATTGCTGCGGCTTACTTTATCGTTATCTATAGCACTAAATCATCGACGAAGTAAAATAATTAATAAAATGGCTATACTATCTTCAAGTGGTGCGCCTACGTAACACCAGAGGCGCTGCAATACTGTTCTAAAAATAAACATAACGCCCAATTACAATTCAGTAAGCACTGAAGCTTTTATATCATTATACTTCACTACATGGCTTCTCTATTCTATCCTTTTCTAAAGTAAATAATACAATTAGAAGGCTTTTCATTAAAAAAATGTGTGTAGATTGTGTTAGCTTGTCTTTTACACTCCAAATGTTTAGATTTTCTTTGGATTAATGGAGAGAGAAAACTAATCAACAGCTACCTGACTGTCAAACAAATTTAAAGTAAAATATTTTTATTGCATTGCATTACAAAATCATACTTGCCTAAACTATATTTTCAACGGCGATGGCTGATCTATTTCAGGTAAGTAGCGGCGGCGGTGGCTCTTGAGAATTTTCAGCAGCTCAAATTTTTCATAGATTTTGTTGTTGTAAAAAACTACAAAATTAGCAATAGAGTTGAACAAAATACATTGATAACCGATAAGAACTGCGGCCGTTTTTGAGCAAGTGCATGCTGAAAGAAGCATGATGTGTCTGCGTGCTGGTCACGGCAAACAAGCCGACATGCTTATGATCCAACAGCAGCTTTTTGGTATTTTCTTTGGCTGCTGCTCCTGTATAAAATCAACCCTGATAAATCATCGTTTAGAAATATTTATAAAAATAATGGGAGCCATACGACCGTCGAATTTCCGTCCGTATTTTTTACTGGAACTTTAACCAAGTTCTTTTACTCGATTTAATAGTGTGAAAGGCGTTTTAACATACAGCCAACGATTGCTTATAAATTATGCTGAACCGATTAGACTGTGGCGTTTTGTTCCATGTAACCTCTATAATCCTGGTATATAACAATTTCCTCTTTGACGTTGACGTTTAAGAAAAATTAAGCTCAGGAATACAAGGAATATAATAAATAAACTATAAAAAAATAACATGTTCGATTTATAGCTGCCCTGATTATGAACTTATCTATGCACTTATTGGCAACCACCAGCAACTTATGTGTGATTTTGCTTTAACAACACAAACATCAAAAAAGTACTACGATTCAAAACTGCTTGTCAATGCTTGATTAAAAGTATGAAGCACAAAGAAAACCTCTTCGCATCTGAGGGAGAGCGAGGTTTCTGAATTCTACTTTTAAAATTCTTGCAACTACGTAAAAGAAATTAAGTTTCAAATTTTTCCCCCTTCACAACCACTGTTTAAGCGCTGTATTATATCTGCGTTTAATGATCTCTGATGCTGGTAAATGATGCTGTTAATATACTGGGAGGGTAAGTGTGCTGGATTTTTCTTCTACTTAGACGAGTTTGTTTTTTTAGATGTTGTTGTTATTGTTTTATATGCAACCATATATACTTTATCGCTGGCAAATGGTCTCAAAGTGCCATTAACCACGTAAACATTAATTTAACATGAAAATTAAAGAAATAAAAATAAAAGTAAGAATATTAAAACAACACCACTGAGAATTGCATAGCATGATATTTAAACAAGCACACACACAACCACTGACACACAACAATTACAACACTTACCGCAACCGACCGAATGGGAGAACAAATTTATGAATTTTAAATAGAGTTTCACTTTATTAAACCTTGATATACGCAGTATGGAAAACCCATTATTCTAATAAACTGAAAAATTTATTAATGTTTTGGTTTGACAAATAAGAAAATCTTTGTTGAAAAAGAAAGGTTTAAGGCAATGCAAGAGTTTCCCTTAAACTGTTATAGAAACCGATACTTATAATCACTATTTGAAGTTCTTATAAAAAAAACCCTTTCTTTTGTTCTTTGCCAGTTCTAACAAGCCGCTAGTATTTTTAGATATTTAGTGCTAAATAAATATTTAAATATCAACCTGGTTTATGTGTTCATTCTGACTTTCAGCTTATTAATTTGAGCCTAAACTAACAAGACTGGCCTTGCATAAGGGTCTTAAGAAAAGTTGTAATATATTCCATTATTTCTTACTTACAGACGTAAGATAGATGAAGTTGGTGTATCTATAGTTGTGGATTCTATAGTTATTAAAGAATCAAAAGCTCTTGATGTGCTTGACATGGAAATCCAATGTGATATTCGTAGGACTCAACACATATTTCAGATCGCCAAACGAACTTTCATCAAGTGCCTCGGTTTTTATTTAAACGGGGTAAGAAATAGTTAAAATCATCTGATCTCCCTTAGGCTGCCGAAAATTAAACATAACTCCCCTCGCGTACAATTGAGAACGAAAATGCTTCTCGGTGCACTGGAACATCGATGCAATATGAGTGGTGTGTTATTTTCCTATCGTTGTTGTACTTCAATGAAATTAGGGATCTTTGTCATGATACCCAAACATATGTATGTATAACAAGGTCCTACATTAAAGGCTCATTCGGTTCGTGGAAGATTGTCTACTGGACTTCAAAACATACTACAGGGACAGACAACTATTTCATTAGCCATAGAGTTCGTATGTGGAATAAACTCCATGAAGAAGTCTTTCGGGCCACTTTCAATGTAGGAAAATTTAAAGCGAATGTCCACAAGCACTAAACCCGCTCTGACGCTTCCTTTTCTCCCAGTTCTAGCACAATGGATTGCATGAGTAGGGGTCACTCGCTGAGTATTGGTCCAACGAAAAAAAATAGGGTCGAAAAATGGAAGCAAATTAATTAAGCCATCAAATTACTGTAGTGATTTTGAAGGCGTCATCAGATATTTCAGAAGACCGAAAGAGCATTTCAATAGTAGCATTGCATAAATTGTTGAAATCTGAACTTGATAAGTATGAATACGTATTCAGATTAATCAACTTTTTTAGAATTTTTAAAAGATGGGCCTTAAAAAGTGAATTCATTCGAGCACTACTAACTATTTAGTTTCACAATCAAGTTTTTTTTTTTTTTTGTAACCACTTGTGCTCTATTAAGACCCAGTTAATACAATACATTTGTTTTAAATTGAATTTGTATGGTCGGTCGGTGTTTTGTTTCAAAGGAGTTTGTTAAGTAATGTTTGTTAGGCAATATTTGTTAAATAATATTTGGAGAAAATTTACCTTACAAGAGCGTATCAAAGGAAACAGTGCTAAAAGAAAAAAGAAAGGATTGCTTGGGACATGTTCACATTTCCTGTTATACTTTTAAGTTAACAAAACAAAAAATTGTTAAAATTCAGGCCTTTCTGCAGTAACTTGTATAAAATTGAAATGTAAATAAAAAAAAACAGAACAAATATCAAGAAGGACTCATATCTACTTTTCGTTCATACTTGCTGACGCTCTAAACTTCTAGCGATTTCCAAGCGCCTTATGAAAAATTTGTGTCGAATGGCGATTTTTCACAATGCGTACTTCGACCATGAGCTTTTGATATACTCTTGTTTAGCAATAAAACTAATTAATGCTCCTCACTGCATCAAAGACAAGGCCAAGGGAAAGGATTTACTTAAGATTTATTATAAGTCCGGATAATTTCTTATTATCTGGGTTATTGCCGCAATATCAAGCGAATATATCCAAACTTTATCCTTTGATTAGATGGCTTCAATGTCAGTAAGAAAATCTACAACAAAATATCTTTTTTCCCTATACACCTGGATCCATGCCTGAATTAATACAACGAGGCCAAAAATCACAGTTAAATCTAAACTCGAAGTAGTCCAATTTTCAAATAAGGCAGTAGGGAGGGGTACAATTGTGTTGAATTCGATCCTAAACACAGCCAACGCCAGAATGTCGAATTTCTGCATGCACGATATGTGAATGTGGTTATCTGTCGTGGATGTGATGTGAATTGGCTACCATAAACGTGCGATTTAGCTCGGCTAGACTCTTTTTTTTTTTGGAGATTTCTACAGAGCTACAGATCTACGTCAATAAATCGTAATCGATCGATGGTTTTCAACATATCATAACTAAGATCAACGCTGTAATGCAACCCGGTGTATACACGAGAGTCATTGAAGGTTGCATTTACCGGAGCCGTGCCAACGTGAGAAAGCGCAGAAGACATTTTCACGATGTCATATTCTACAGATAATAACATACAAGGGCCTCTGATATCAAGGAATAATTTCCTTAAAATCGCACACAGAGTCTTTTATTCCATCTGACTTTCGACCCACCCTTATTGGCAACCCCATTACAATGTGATAGTGCCCATATTAGTAAAAAACATTTTGGTTTAGTTATTTTATTAAATAGTGTAAACCTTTTTGTAAATAAGAAACACAAGAAAAAAGTTCACTACCAATAGAACAACTGAAAGTTTGTTGCTTAAGTTTTTAGTTTTGCTAAACAAAATCGCTGTAGAAAAGTGGCTTAAAAGATTGTCCAAAAAAAAAAAACCAGTAACCTAATTCTAAAGATAAATTAAAACGTTAAAGTTTTTTTGAAAACAATTTAATTTTGAGTTCCCATAACAATGTCTCACAAATTGTACTGTGGGGATTCATTCATGTTAATGACCACCAGATGCAATTAAATAGTGTTTAGTTTTTATTGAAGTTACAGTTAAAATAACTACTCGGTTAAGGTTGTATTTCTCTATTTGTTTTAGTTTTCAATGACTTTTTTTTAAACAAAAATAACAAAACTAATTGCAAAACTATTAAAATTTAAACTAAAACGTTCATTAAGGGTACAATTTACGGACAAATATAGTGTTTCTTTTTTCAAGTGAGAAAGTTTAGATTCGGTGAAGTTTTCTATCTTTAATTTGCTTTTTCATTAACTACACTTTGTTTTATATTTTTTTTGTTACCAATTTTTTCTTCATCTTATTTTCTCGTCTCTGGTTTGCATTTTATTAAATTTTCTTTTGTATGTTAAATTTTGGTTTTCTTAAAGCGAAAAAGAAAAATGGTTAACAATTAAAACGTGATTCATGTTAGTAAATGGATTCCAATTTGTTGAAAGGTTTTTATTGTCTCCTTGAGTGTGTGTATTTTTTATGAAACCAGGATTTCAGTTCGAATCAATTTGTTTTTCCTTTTTTCTGTAAACCATAGAATGCGTGAGTTGAAGTTGAAAAAATCGGTAAGTGTATACGAAATAAAACTATGATTTGAATAAAAACGTGTATGTTCAAATACTGTTTTTTTTTCTTCTCCGATTTGTCTTTTGTGTTCTGCTAAAGTTATTTGTTAATCAAATGCGTATTGGTGGCACAGACTTTTAAGTTAGCGTATACAAAGAAGTGAACAAATATTCCAACAAAATTTTTTTAAGTTTTAGGTAGCTTAAAGTGAATTAAAAATTTCAGGCAATAGTAAAATATTTACATAAGCCATTTTCCTTAAGTAGATGTAAAGCTAAAAATTAGAAATTATATCAGCTTTCAAAAATGCTTTCTGTCAATAGGGTGCGCTGTTAAATGTTAACTTCATTGCTTAATACCACCATAATTATCGATATTATAAGACATTTTTCCGCTTCCATCTGTGACATTGTGTTCTGCTGGTATGTCTGTTGCGTAATAGGTCTTATAAGCCCTTTTTCTGAGGTTGCTATATTCATACTGTACATCGCGAATCCAGAGGAACCCTGTCAGTCCCTAAAGAATATACTTAGCGTCATAGTACTGATACTCTGTCGATTATGGGCAGTGGTTGATTCCTCTCTGCTAAGCAAGAAATACCTCTATACAAAATACAATACAGCTTCTTCCTTCTGCATATCGTGACTATAAAGCGATCACTTTTTTTTTACACTAGTTCATTGCATTTTAGCACGAGTCCGATTTCGAAAAACAAAACACTGAAAAATCCAACATCATTTTTTTCTACACAGTTGTAAAGTTGTTTAGAAATCAGTAATAAAAGAATTTTTTTTTAATGCAAAACTAAACAAATTTCGCTCTATAACATTTAAATAATAAGGATTGTTGGTTATTATCCATAATCATAAAGCTATTTTTTTGTCTTTGGAACTGAACAGAAAAATGTACACATATATATTATTTAAACCTTGGTATTTGTTTTTCCCTTTAACATTTTTTTGTCCATATTTTTTCAAACTTTTAATTTGCCAATTCACCTTGTAAACTAATAAAACAACTGATCTAATCTTTTTTTTCTGTAATATTAAGTATAGAACATCCTAACTACAAATTATAAAGTAACGCTCTAACAATTTTCTAAATACAATAACATTTTTTGTTCACATTTATTAAGATGATAAAAACAACTGAAAAAAATCGTACTAGGGGTAATAAAATTGTATCTGAAGTTGTTAAGTTACAAAGAAGATTGAAAACTAAATACTGTGATCAAACAGTTTTATACACGCAACGAAACAACATTGTTGAGATAGCCGTAATCGAAGAGCCACATATTATGATTGAAACATATGGTTGTAAGCAAATTATATTATTGTAAATATTAATAGAACAATAGAAAAGCAAAAATTTTTTATTAATGTTTGGCAGCGGACGAGAAACAGACACAGGCCTTAAAGCTATTGGAATTCTTAATAGTCAACGCGCTATCTACTTAAACCACAGTCAGCACACTAACAATTTGATTAGGGTTATTATAATATTTTTATATAGTTTAAATACTTCGTTTGTGGTTCAATTTTAGTAAAAATTATATTGTTCAACTCAATCATGTTGCAATTTTGATATATGACAAACCTTGGAGCTAAAAAAATATTTTCATATAATCGAAATAATTTGTTTGCCACAACAATCTGTTGTTGTAGAAAATATAATATGGTTGTCGTGAACGTGTCACAAACATGACGTAAACGGGTGTTTTTTGAACACAAATACTATTGAATTATAACCCGGTTTCAATATCCATAATATGGAATTTGTTCAAAAGATAATGTTCAGGCAATCGTGTTGGAACAAGATGCTGCAGAGGGAAATCTGAAGAACTAACTTTTAACTAATTAACTTCGCAGTTAATCAAAAGAATATATATATATATATATAATTGGTAGTCCGACATAGGAAATAGTGTAGGAGGAAGTAGGGTGCCGTGCGGTGTTTAATTTATCTTAAGCCATTTTGATATTTGAGCTCAAATAAGGCTTTAATTCCGCAAACATTAAGTGCGCGTCTGTACATAGCACTAGATAACTGGGAGATCGATCAGCTTTCATAAAAATAATGTTGCCAATGAAAGGTTTTTCGATGCGACCAGCAAAAAAAGACCACGTTTAGACCAAGTAAGTTTTCTTGTAAATATTATGGAAGTCAATAACCCACACCATTCTTCTTCTTGCACTGTTCTAAACACAGAATTGCAGCAGGATAACTTGCATAATATATACAGGGATTATATATACTATCAAATCCCTGTTAAGAATAGTCCACGGGTACGAAAATGTCATATGGATGAACATTTTTAGTGGGAAAAAGACGTAAAATAGAAAAATTTATATTATTAGCCATGAATTTCTCCTAACCAGGCAAATTATTATGACCCTAATAATGCACTGTGGAAACCTTAAGTTTTATATAAACTTTAAAGTTATGGCAGAAATAATTGAAACGCTATTTTTTTCTTCTTAAAACGATATAAAATAAATATAAATACTCAAATATACTTAGAAATGTCAAGATAAAAGGCTTGATTGCATTTCGATGTGGACGTATTTTTATTGTTGTTTTGCTTTTTCACAATTACTGAAGCGTTTGAATACACATCGTCATTAGACTAATTTTTAAATTGGTTTTTTTTTGTTAACTGGTTTTTAACTTCCCTCAATTGACATTGAAATATATATTTTCTATAACAAAGTACTTATGAACATGAGTATATGACTGACTATGTGGTGACTATTTTTATAGAATCTTTTTCAATTTTTTATTGTAGTTTTTTTTTTACTTGAAACTGCTATTGTATGGGGAGCAATCATTACCATTGTATTATTGAAAACTAAAGCTTAAGTAGTATTAGATAAAAATTTGTTGTGTATTTTTTTCTACAAATTTGTTTTTAAGTAGTTGCAGTAAACAAAAAGAAAAACTTAAATTATATATAATAAATACAACAATAAACAAACAATTGCGTTTTCTGTGTCACAGAAAATCACACAAGCGACCAATTATAATTAAATGGTAGCTGGAAAATTGAATTTTTATTGTCAAGACAATTCAAGGAACAGACAAAAATATTAAAAAATAAATTTTAAAATATTATTTGAAATTAAGAATCAATATACGACTTATGCAATATACAAAATGAATCAAATCATTTGTTTGGTGACAGATTTTCTCCAAATCCATACAAAATCATTTGTTAGTTTTGGTGCATGTGTTTTAAGTCTTTTGTTTAAAAGCTGATAGTGAAGGGTGAAATGTATTTTAGCTGTAGGTAAGACTAAATACACTTTCCTATATTTTCTTTTTTCAATCCAGGTCACATACAAATTTTTATTAAGTTTTTTTTTGTAATTTTAATCTTTTTTCTAATTTATAACAAAAAAAAAACAACAACTTCTTTCCTAGCAAGTCGTTCTATTTTATGCATTTAGTAGGTCTTTGTGGCATGATACTTTAAATAGACAAAGAAAACCTAAACTTATAAAAAATGAAAACGGGACTCGATTAATATTTTCTCTACAGTTTTGACCTGAACTAGTTTCTGTATTTATTTTATTTAAAAAAATATCAGCAAAATCTATTTACAATACACAACTCGCAATTTTTGTTTTGTCTGCAAATAACCTTGTTGCCTTAAACTTTGTACTTAAATCACAAGATTGGCAGATCTTTTTTTAATTAGGCAAAAGCTTGACATCAATAACAGCTTCAGACAATTTGGTGATTGTCATTGGTTGCGATGATTGTTGCTGAACACATTGATGGCGGTGGCAAATTAACAAGATCTAAAGACAAAATCAGCAATTTAACCCAAAACTTTCAATTACCTTAAACAACACAGCAACATCTCAACTAAACACAAACAATAGCAGCAACTCTAACTGGGTAACACCTGAGCTATAACATTATTAAAAGGAATAACAATCATAAGATTAACAAGAATCTAATAGCATTCTAAATAACACAACTGATTGGTAAATAATAAAACAAACTGAAACCTTGTGTAACCTTAAACTAATGAAGTGATCGTCAGACAGCAGCATGAGTATCGCACATTTTTAAAGTAATTTTAAATCTTCGAGTGCTACTTCGACCGACTAAACGGGCTACATTCAATACAACGACATTAGAGAATAAGAGAAAAAACCAAAGACGCTCCCACGAATTAAAATAGATGTACAAGACAAGAAAATAGTTTTTAAAATTGGTAAAATAGATTTTTTATTTTTTTCTTGCTCTCAAGCAAAGCTCTTTAAGTTAATTGAAAATTATTGAAACTGAAAATTAACACTTGTCTGGTATCAATTTGGTTTTGTGTATTTACAATCAATTTGAAAGTTTTCTAAAACAAAAATAAAAATAAACATTAAATAATGCATATAAACAAGCGCAGATAAATATTAGAATTCACATTGTTAATATTGTTTTAAATAATTTTATCATAAGTCCCGTTGAAACATTTTGGCCCAGACTATTTAAAGTAAAAACACGGCAGAATGCTATATAGTCGAATAAGCCGAATTTTATATAACCTTCATCAGAAAGAAAAAAATATTGTATTCACTAGAGCAATGACTTTTCGAAAACCTCAGTCTTCTGTAGACATTGTTCAGGCGTTTTGTTAAATTTTTCAATTTGAAAACTTTGTATCAACTTGCTCAAAATTTTAATTTGAGAGGCCACATTCATGATTTTTATCTTAAAGGTTTCTGGGGTAAATTTTTTGCACTTTTTTAGGGTTCGATATTTAGGTAAGACATTTGCGGTAAGAAATTAAAGTTTATAAAAATTGAATTAAACCGTTTCTCCGTTTTAATTATGGTACTGTAAATCGCTCAAAGAAGATAAGCCCACCCCATTGGAATACTTTATTATAGAAATATTCTAATAGAAATGCTCTTAGCATAATAACAAAAATACCTCACTGAAAAAAGGCAAACTTATAAATCTAAAAAACAAGTGATAATCGCTAAGAACAACATTGAACAACAAAAACCACAACATAAAAAGTTTACAAAAAACAAAACGCTAACACAATAATAGAACGAAACCATCAAGAAAACCGCCTGTTAGAATTTAACACTAAAGCAACTTAAAAGTAACATCTAATAATAATATTGTCATGGTCGATGACATGATTATTTATTTGAGTTGTTCAAATTATCGCAATCAAATATGAAACAAACAAAACAACAAATATTTGACTGAGTACAAAAAAAAAACAAAGAAGTGCATGGTATCGTCTTCATTAACTTCTTGTATATCTTTGAGTTTGCTATTACGTCTGTAGAATTCTGGGATATTTATTTGGTACCCCACTTGAAGGTTATGTATTTTTGTGCGCAAGGAAGATAATCTGGCGTGTGTTAGTAAAAACGCCTTTGCGTCTGGCCACAAACAACCATATGAAGGCACCATTTCGCCCATATCAAATCAGCAGGTCCTTAAATACCTGAGAACAGTGCCCTACTAAATCGATTGCGAATCCTACTGCTCGAATATACGTCGACGTCATCTAAGTGCTTTTGCTAAATTAGGTCTTCGTTTGTCAAGGAAAATATATCTGACGAATTCCGAATAGCAATAGAATCCGATAAATACTGGAAATATATTTATATATGGGAAATGTTCTTCGTCATGTTTTACATAAAATTTCTAAACACACCTTGTACTGAAAATGTGAGAATTACATTTTCTATGACGCTTCACTATAACTTTCTGCAAAAGGGGTGAAACTGTAACCCTGTCCCTAAGATAAAAGCCAGACGTAAACTTCAAAAATGCCGCTACAGGTATTTCTTGGTCTCCACTGTTATACAAAGAAAAATGATTTTGTTGTACAGTGTTCAAATAAAAAAATGTTCATGATTTTTTTATTTTAATTGTATTTTTTTATTATTTTGTTGTTTATTTTTTTACCTTATATAGCTTCTATCCTCCTTGGAATCGAATCATAGAGATTTTTTATTTCACGAGCGTTTGCATCATCGTACCACACATCATTAATTATATATTGTGCTTCCTCGGTGTTTGTAGACTATATGATAATAATATTTAAATCTGGGTTATTTAATGGTCAGGATTCGATCCCAATGCACAGTTTTTCCCTTATCTGTATTACCAGCGAACAAAACATATTGAATGTATTTTTATTAAAATATTAAAATTAACTTCCAGCATGAGAAGGCTAATGAGGTGCTCTCTCAGCTTGAAAAATCGGGATTTCAACAAAGCATCTAGTTTCCTCCATTGTGGGAATTACTTACTCCTTCTTCGAATACCGTTTTATATTTTTCTCCATTCATGGAACTCAATAGCATCAAAAGTCGCCTAGCTCTATATAAGATAATGCAGCCTCATACCATAATACATGGTGCAGGCTTGACAGTTTGTAGAATTCATTCATTGCTCAATGGCTCTCCTCCAAACTGTGTGTGGTCGCGACCAATCAAATTGAATTTAATTTCCTTATACCGTCTACTTTGCTTCTTTCTAATAATTTGCCATTTTGGTAATAAAAGGTCTGGTCTTAAATTATTTTCTAGAGAATATGACATGTTGCTACCAACACGATACGCTCCTGTATTAAACTGAACAACATCTGTTACTTATATGTTTTGATTTTAAATGAGTAATTTTATGCAGAATTTTTGATGCCCAGTTAATAAATATCTGAGCAAAAATGACACAACAAAACTTTTTTTGCTTTTAAACATTTCAGCCTGTTTCCTATAAATTTTCAATAACATCGTAGGCAAACCACCCGCATAGGAAACATATTTATTCAAACACCTCAAAAATTGCTTATTTGTTATTTTGTGAATAATTGCCTTCAAATAAATCTTCTACTTATTTGTGATTTTTTTTTTAAGAGGCCAAATACTTAAGGTACAAAAATTATAGCTCACTTAAAGTGTTGGCATGAAAATAATTACTTCATTTTTGGTTAGAATAAAAACAGAAATCCAAGATCTTTGTAGAGCTGCCTTGTAGACTTGTACACTTGTTTTATATAAAGAAAGGCAGCAAAGAACTCTGATGAATACCACACAAGTTGTGGCAGGTATATGGCAGCATCAATCTTACCAAACACCTTGTGTTATTTCAACAATTTAATCTGCTTTAATTTGTGTGCTGAGTTTCTTTTTACTGCCACAAAATGTCAATTATTTTTAGGTGTGCGAATTTCTTAAAATGTTAAGAGTATTTCAAATAAATGAAACTGTTACTTTTTTACGAAGAGAGAAAGAAAAAAATGAAAAATAATTGCTTTACGGTTGGTTATTGATTTGTGTTGTCCATTTTACAGGCCAAATATTAATTGATGGTTTCATTTCTGATGAGAATAATACTGATGCTGAGCTGATGATGATGAGTATTATTGATATAGATTTATTTCCGCCGGAATTAAATGTGTTTAAATAACTTGTTATTTTAAAGATTATCTCTTACTTTCATTACTGAGATGTTTTCATTTTGTGTGTGGGCTTAGAATTATGCACTGATACATCACGTTGCCGTCATTTATTTGTGGATTTAGGATTTTATTTTTTACTGCCTTTTTTTTTTGTTTTTGAGGAGTAGACGGAAGTAATTGCAAAGATATTTACTTTTCCGTTTTTCTCTAACGAAGTTGAGTAAGAAAAACCTAAAATTAAATTGAGATTTAAAAAAAAGGAATACAAAAAAACCAAAGACTGAAGACACAAACATGTCATTAGTAGTGGTGTCTATTGAAGCATAGATCTAATATGTACTCGTATATTCTAAACAGGAGCCGTTCCAGGGGAAAGGCAACATAACACATTACTCTCTGCCCCTCACCCTTCTCAAATGTTTTGAAATAAACCATTCGTTTGGGTTGGGGGATGGGATAACTACCCTATTTTTCTCTCCGCTTGAATTTACTTTTGGTCATAATTAAATGTATAATTATTGATTTGTGCATACTATTCGAATACTTTCAACTCTTAAGTGTTGTTGTAATCCATCGGCATTGCTGCGTGGCAATGTTGACATACTGTGGCGGCCATGTTAGCGGCATCTGTCAAATCTAGCTACTAATGGCAAGTCACTTCACCATGACAACTAGAGGTGTCAACTATATGTTATTTTGAAAATACTGGCTTGTGAAGAGTTTAAAAAATCTTTTTTTTTTTAGAAACCGATTTTCGGGGTTTTTATTTAAAACCCGAGTTGAATAACCGCTTTATCCCCATTACTAAAATTCCATATATACATTTTATATATATACATTTGAATTTATATACATAGTTAAAACCCGGGTTTCGAATAATTCAAAAACCGGTTTTGAATACTATAGTTAGCGACAATCTCCATTTTTTTCAGCGATAAATTTATTTCGACCTAAATTGGACGATTTAAACTTAGCGGACATTTGGTTAGATGTGAACGATTAGAGGATAAAAAAACACTTGCAGAGGTGACGTGAATAGGTCAACAAGATCGTGAAATTTTAAACCGCTAGAATAATTGCCTGTGCGATTTTCTTAAGTTGCCAGTTTATGCCAATAAGACGCATTCGAATGATGGCCTCAAAGTCAACACAATGCAGGCGTACGTTTTAATTTAGCCAGATCTATGCGCCAGTGTGATGGATCTCTCAGATCCATACCAGCATACGAAACCGCATAGATCAAAATATTGGAAATTGATTCAGGGATATCTTTAGAGCGGCATAGTTACAGTGACCTATCCAAGTTTAGCTCTGTGCTAATTACTAATCTTCTCTTTATTCATTAACCACCTTTTGACTTGCAGGCCGAAACAAAGAGACCAGATGTATGGACCCAAATGGATCTTGTGATACAAGCAGCTTTTAAACCTAACCTAAGCTAACCTATTCTATAAATGAGCCTTTCAAATAAAAAGAACAACAACAAAATTTCTTTAACACCCTTGATTTATTCCATTTCGTGTTGGAAAATCCTTTAGATACATATTTTTAAATGTGTTTTCTTTATAATTAATTCAGGCATGGATCAAGGATATTTCTCCACTGAACTAATTCCGCACCTGCACTAAATTTGAATAAAATAAATACCTTTCATTTATTACTTTCCTCATAAGCAATACGAATCAAAAACAAACTGTTATATGAACCAATTTACATGTCACAAATATCATTTTGTCATATGATTTATGTCTTCAACGACAGTATTATAACACAATATATTGTCTTTTGATTATAGTATTGTAATACTTAATATCAATATCAATAAGATTTACTCACTGTTTGGTGATTAATTAAAAATTTTTGCACGTTTTTAAAAACTTTTTTTTACCACAAAAGTAGATATTTTGTTTAGTATTTGCTTGGTTTTCGTTTCGTAGTTTTGTTTAAATGTAACGCTTTATTATTATAATTTTCCTCAATAATTGTTAACCATATTTAGAGTATTAAAACAAAAATCCAAATTGAATTGTATGGCACACGAAACAAAAGAAAAAAAAAACAAAACGTTTTCAATTTAATTTGTATGAAATGAGCTCACATGACCATTTAAGTAGTCACCAACAGGTCATTAACCACTTTGTTACAGCAATTTCTATACATATTGAAATTATATTATTTTACACAAAATCAAATCATTGCAAAAACAAAAGGAAAAAACAATTAAAACAAAATAAAAAACTTTGTTAACCATATTAAAACATTTATATTGAAGTGTTTATTAACAACGAAAAAAAAAAAAACAACTAGAAAGATTGACCAACAAATAATTTAAGTTTGGCAGGCTAGCATTTTTAGTTTAATGAACACATGAGTCAACTGACTTAAAACACGAGATAGGACTTTTATGGCGGCTATTAAGGAAGTGGTAGCAACGGCGTGATAGCAGTAGAGGATTTAGAAAAACACATGATGAAGTTCAATAGGAGCTAATCAACCACCAAACCACTCTGTCTCAATGATGAGCACTGAAAAACCACATCTATTATAAATAAAATTCTGCGGTGAGCAAGGAATTGTTTCGACCTCCACTGCAGCTTCTATGGGCACACGCTACTGTATTACATCCCCTTATGACGGGACTCTCGCTTGACTTTATTTTACTTCTCCTCCTAAATGAGAGTTATGTTAGAGGAAGAAAAAAAATTATATTATGGACAATATTTTGCCTTCCATTGACACTGTAGGTAAACTCATTGTCGACTGTTAATTTCCTGAGGTTTATTCGACTATTTCCACAGTGTGAAAATGTAGAATGGCGATTCAGCAAACAACCGCTCCCTCCCAAAGTCTATCGAATGAATTTGTTCGACAAAGCTCAAGCTGGATATCTGCTGTTGCTAGAAATAGATCGGTTCTGTAGCTTATAGAATGAACTGTCGGCTTACTAAGAAACAAAGAGAGAGAGAGAGGAAGGCGGTGAGAGTGGGATAGAGGACGTGAGTGGTAGAGAGATGTAGTAAGAATGCGAGAAAGTGAGGTAGAGAAAGATTTTTGGGAAACATTATTGTCCAATCTGCTTACAAATCTTTTAAGTCTGAGATATTAAAGCAGATCTATTTAACTCAATTGTAATTAATCGAATCTGCCATTACAGAGGAAACCTTTCCACGCCACAAGTCCTGAGGTGCAATTGGGACGACTTGCTAACACCACCGCCGACACTACGATCAATGATTTTCCAAAACCTTATTACCTTTTTACATAAGCACTCTTTTGAAACCAAATATTTGACTGGGTAATTCTATTTAACTAGTATTAAACAACAAGTGCGTTCAATATATTGTACGAGTATTTAAGCTCAATTCAGGTGCGTAACAGCGGTAGAACCAATTATGGTTTATATAAATTAAATGTGTGTCGCATACTTAATTTGAAAGAAACAATAAATGCTCCGTGCCAGCTAATTCTTTTTCAATTTTATATTTGTATCAGCTCTCTTTTTAGTGGTTTTGTTTTTCTTCTTGAGTTAGTTAACAATTATTAAGAAACTTATGTTCAGTTTCTTTAAATTTAATTTGTTTTAATTTTGAGGTCTCAGTTTGTCACATATTGCGACTCATATGACCGTCAAAAAACATTTTTATGGCAAGGAAATATTGTGGACTCTAATAAAAATAAAAAGCTGGTGTTTGGCTTGTATGTTTTGAACAAAATTTGCTAAGAGCGCCTATAATAAGTGAGAGCTATAAGTTGAACTACAAAAATATGTATGACAAATATTATCAGGCGACTCTAGTTTTAGCTACATACTCGTACACTTCTTCAGGTAATATTCAGTAACTGTAGGGCTTTACTTTTGGCAAGAATCTTGAATCTCATTTACACACCTATACATTGCAGACTCTATTTTGTCATTGTTGCAAAATAATTAAACAGAATTCAAAATCTTGTGTAGCTCTCCTTCAATTCTAGTTCCGACTAAGTTTACTTCTGGTACTAGGTGCGGATCCAGGGTAAAGTAAAATGGTATGTTTTCCCTCCCTAAACAATTAAAAATAAACGTACTCCAAATCTAAACCAGTTACAATTTTTCCCAGATCCAGATCTGGAGAAAAAAATTTTCTTTGTTCACCCCTTTGGATTAGCATCGATATATATCACAGCGCTCTCTCTCTATATTAGTTTCAAGAAATGCGTCTACATAACAAAAGGGGCGCTACAGCGCTATTACTAAAATAAATATGACGCTGAATTGTTACACACTAAAGCTTTCTATTCCTCTCCAATTCACCACCTGGGTTCTCTAGTCGATCCCGTTCCAAAGAAAGTAACATAATTGATTCAAATAATTAGTAGGCGTTAATTGCCTGAGGGTTACTTTCCTATATAAAAAGCAAGACAAATAATCAACTGAGCTTCCTCCGTTTCTTACGTTTTGAATAAAATCAATAAAAAACCAAGTGTTTCCCAGTACACTGAAACCAGCACTTGGCATTCAACCAAAAAATGTGTCTAGTCTTCTACTACTCAGTTCACATGTATGAATTGCTGCGCGTAAATCCTAGGGTGTGATGTGGGGTACCCACTTTACTTGTCGTCTTAAAGGCGTTGTTTTTTCGAAATATCCGAAAGCTCTTGATTGCAACGTTCAGACTAAACTCAAACTCAAAAAGTTGTAGTCTCTTTCAGTATCCCATTTAGAATCCAAATTTTTCTGATTCTGGTTAAAATTTCTGTAGCAACTGCTAATACTGCGTGCTACGTTTTGTAGAATCTCTTCACCATTTCTTGAGTAAACCACATTTACTGTTCGAGCGCGAACTTGAATTTTGTAATGATTGTCTTACTTTGCTAATAAAATAGCAGTAACTAAAGATTTCCGCGTTAGGAAATTAGCTTAGAATATTGTTTATTTATGGTGCTTTCAAACTATAAACTTTAGCTATACACTTTGCTATCTTGTATAACTGATGTTTGCTTGTTTGTGTACGCGTCTGGACGGGAAATACTTATAAATGTCTCAAGGCTTAATTTCATTCTGAACACTTCTCTACATAAATATTAAGACTTCGAAATTCTAACAATAGAGGAAATCAAATACCTGGAAATGTATCGACAGAGGTGGCTTATGATGATCACAAAGACTAGAATAACTTTCAGTTTAGTAATACAGTTCACCTTTATTTAACAACAAATTATTCGAAGAAGGCTGCAGGGCAAAATCAAAAGCAAGCGAGATTAACAATTTTTTTTTAAAGCAGATACACCTTCTGAATGTATGAAGCCTGAAATACCACACTTTTTGCCTTGACGCATACATTTCTAAACAGTTCAGAAAATCAATTCAGAGCATTTCAAAAAGTAAAACACTATAAGTGCTGAAAAATGCACTCAGTTTTATTTCAATAGTTTTTATTAAAGTAAACATAAGTAGGTTAAAATTATTAATACATTTCTCTGAAAGCCTAAATTGAATACTAAATTAAATATTTTTCTTTTTATTACTTGAAGAGAAGTATTGAAATTAATCCACGTATTGGTAATAAACCTTACATTTCCCGTAATAAATGGTTTTTAAAATAACTTTTTATATAAATTTTTTTATTTTTTAACTTTCAAATTTCATACTTTATTTTGTTGGTTAAGAAATAAATTTCTTTTATTTTGAATTTCTAATAAAAATTCAAACACTTGACTACTTCCTGTCAATGATAAATACTGAAAAAGCATAGCAAACTTTGAATGACAGAAGAAATGTAACTTTCTACTTAAAAAATAATAATACGGCAAAAAATTTTTTGAGCTTTTACACTTTTTAATTAAAACAACTATTTCTAGCTAATTCTATGGCAACTCATTTTGTATAAAAATTCGATTTATTTGTGCAGAGGGGATAAACTATTCTCTAGATGCACTTAAGCCAGCTCATTAGGAAATCTTTACCCAAGTTTTTCAAAAAACTTTCACGTCTTATGCTCGAAATTCTTTGTAGCTAATGCGAAAGCATAAAGAACCTCAAAACAAATACATTAAAATTTTAACAAAATGTCCCCACAAAGGAGCTAGCAAGCAAAAAAATATAGAAATGTAGAAGGACAAGATAAGAAGAAAACTGTAATTTGTTTGTTGTGGGGGCTTTTTGTTTAAGTTTCTTTAAGCTTTCTCATTTGGTTTGAGAAATTCTGGCAATAAAACATTTAAGTTTTGCTAAAAAGATGGGTAAAGGTGTTCTGCTAAGGAACCAGCGAAATGCGCATATCTTCCCTCAACAAATAAATTGCATTTGGTATAAAAATAGCTAGAAATAATTTTTGAAAACAATAAATAATAATTTTGCAAGTCATAGACGTTGTATTAAGTTTGTACAACTTAGTCGCACCGTTAACGAGCATGTCGCACTTATTGTTGTAGTAAACACATGGTAAAAGCAGATATTAAAATAGTACTAAGCTACAACCTAAAAGTACTTTTTTTACATGAAAAGTATTAGTTCAAAATTCAAATTTTTCATCCATTAAAACATACATTATATAATTTTATTATGATTTATTAAACGTTCCAGATTGGAAAAGTGTTTTAATGTTGTGAAGATACTACGGTATTTCGCTGATCAAATAGTACTGTGAGGAGTACAATAGTACTGAATTTTTCATCCCTGTCGCATTAGCAAAAAGCATGTTGTACGAGTTATAAAGTAAGCACATATAGTCTATGTTCATATCGTTCAATAGAAATATGTTACCATGGATCTATAGCGTTCTCCGTAATCGTAAGCGTATTACCAACATTGTTTTCGAAGATGTATGAACCTGTGATACCTGATGAACCTGTCAAATATCTTTTTCATGCAAATGGGGATCTTCTACCAAACGCTTCCTCAATGATTGAATAACAAACAACATATTTGATAGACGCCGCGCCTAAGCCACATGACCCAAACAACAATTACAAGAGTGTGTTGTCTATAGTATTTGATTATATTTTTGTATCACATGATGAGTACATCACCTTATAAATTTATGATTAAAAAACTTCAACAACATTTGAACAAAAAATATCTAGTATCACAAGACGTTGTCATAATCGACTGTATATGTACCCACAATACTGGACTAGTATTTAGTAGTTATTGGACTATTTATACTGCCAACACTTAAATATTAGACCTGTGATTAATGCTGTTTATAAATTTAATAATTGTATAGGGGCCCAATTTGTTTGTCGGTTGTTAGCTGAAGAAAGAAGAGGGTAGTAACCTCTGCTCTTGAACGTTTTGGATTTATTTCTTACTAAAACCGTGTCTTTAATTTTCTATGCAGAACTTGTTTGTTTGACTTGAACAAAAATTTCATTTAAAGTTTACCGCTTTAATTTTAGCAATGGCTTTCTTAAAAGAACTCTTACCAAACGCACATACAAAACATAAACCTATTAAACATATTAATAATGCACCCACTACAATGCTCAGAAAAGCTTTAAAGCATATCAAAAATCCAGCAACAACAAAAAACATGCTTAAATGCCTACAAGTTTATTACAAACATATATTGCATATGGTTGTATGATAAGTAGTAAGCAGCATGTTGCATGCATGCGTTCGTTCATCAAACGCCTGTCAATTTGTCGGCACTTTTTATCAGCATTAAAAAGTACTTACACACAGACTTGTACAAAAGTTCGTGGATGTTGAATGAATGGTTACACATACATACACTTTATTTTAAACCTGCGCGTTTTTTTTTCTTTTATAACTGTGAAAAAATATTTATCAATGGTTTGTTACTTTAATAAAAAACCTATAAAACCAAATAAATTTAAATGAATATCATCATACATTTACGTTAAAAGCTTTATTAAAAAGGTATTAAACAGAAGAACTGAGTTTTCGTATCATGCTTAATTTCAAGAACTGCTTTATTATGCAAGACATAACAAGTTATGAAAATATTTAAAGGTATTTTTTTGTGTTCTTTATAATTTTAAGGTTTTTTTTTTTGAGTTAAACAATAATTTGACAGGAAATGACATGTATTGAATTTAAGGTAATAAATAATGAAAACTTTATCAATAGCAATAAAATTGATGCTTAAGTTAAGAACAGTTTGACATGAAAACTAAATTTATTTACAAAATACAAAAGACTTAAGAACTAAACTTGTCATATGAGAAATAACAAGTCAAGTTGCGAAAAAAAAATCGTTACAAAAATTCAAATTTGTAAACTATCAACTCAATACTTACAAAGCAAAAATAAGTATTTAGAAATTTAATACTATTGGACGAATTAATCCCTTTAACAAATAACCAGCCCCTGTAGACACTTTAACAATATTTAAAAAACAAACCTCTTAGCCTCTTTTGCTTTGATTTACAAATTTTAAACTTTAAAGCAACGACTTAGGAAATAAGCTTAAGCTACTCCCTTTATGAAACATAATTGGCAAAATTTTGTTAATCAATTTCCAAGCCACTCTAATATTCGTAACCTTCCCTAAACCAAAAAAAAAAAATAATAATAATAATAAAAATATTAAAAAAATCCATTACTATTGTTATATGAATCAAACACAGAAAAGCTCTAAATTCTTCACTGCTGATTACGTCTCTTATTCCGAAATCAAAACTTTAACAACATGAATGTAGGTTTGCTATGTATTTTGTTTTTTTTTTTGGTTCTTTACAAGATCCATAAACTCAATATTCAATTTTTGCATATTACAACAAATGCGTGCCAGCCCATATTTAGCCAAATAGACAAAAACAAAATCATACACTCACATGCAATAAGCTACCATCACCAAAAAAAAAAAAAAAAAAAAACAAACCTAACAAAGCTCAAACGAATATTTCAAGTCTGTTTTGCAACACATTGTCAAAACGTGCCCAGAGCTGCTCTAAAGGACAGTTAGTTTTGACTACAACTAAAATAGTGCATCAAAGATGAAACAATAGCGGCTTTAAAATGAAACACCGCGGCTTATATGGGGCTTAGATATGCCATAATGTCAAACTTCCATCTGTAACTAAACGACTGGTACCAAATAAACCAGTAACCACTGAGAGCACTAACCCCGGAATAGTTGATGGAAAGGCTACTCTAGAGCAAAGTGGTAGTGGCATTGAATTCAACGCCACCCGCCCATAGTGCGACAAGAACTTTGACAGAGTATGATGCAGGCTGTCATTAAGTTAAAAAACCCGCCTATGAGTTATACAGCCCTTATGGGCGGTGGTAAAGACAAACATTTTCCTCGGATCCATGGGAAGGGTAAAAAGGGTATTCCTCTTGTTTTCACAAATGGAAATTAGTGTTGTCTTTAAAATTCTCGCATTATTGGCTTAAGTTGGTTCTCAAACAAAATTGTTTTTTTTTAACTAAACAGCAACTTAAGCAAAAAATGACACTGACGATGGTACCATAGCCTAAAATGTTTAGTTTCCAAACAAAAGTTGACAAGGGATGACGGAAATTCGTTTTAAAAATCTGCATCAAATCACCCTGTGGGACTATTAAAAATAAGAAGCGACTTAAGCCTTATTGGGTTCATAACGCCCAAACAATTCTAAATAAGAGAACAGCCGAGGTATGAAAACGGATAATTATTAGGAACTTAAACCTTCTGCATAACTCGAGGTCAAGGTAACCAGTTCATGCCTTATGACATTCGTTCAATATTGAGGCTTTTTAGGATCCAGCATGAAAACGACTAGAGGGCAATTGTAGTAGCAAGCTCTTGAGCTCGTAGTTATATTAGCTGCTGTGCAGCCCTGTCTCTCTCAGCACTTGCTTGTGTTGAGGATACAAAAATAAGACAGTGGAAAGAGAAGCCGCCTTTCTCAAGTCAAGGGTGTTACAGAAACACCCCAAGGATTTTTATTTAGTTCTGCGGACTGCATAAATCCAGTTTACCGTGCACAAAACTCTTTTCATAATAAGGATCGATTTGATAAGTTAACTGTCAATCAATTTCTCAAATATTTCTCACAAATTTGTTGTTTAATGGCAACATTTTTGATGTCCATTATTTGTCTGTTTGTGGGTTACTATGCATAATACATATTTTGAAATAGTTCCAGCCAGCATTTGACATTTAAATATGTATGTATGTTTAGCTTCATACATAAATGTCATGTGATATCCCTCTCACATGTTACTCGCTGATGTTTATGGATTGCTTTGCACACACAACGAAAACTATAAATCAGTAAAAACCATATTTTGCCATAACGCTTTGGCCAGAAAAACTAATTACTAGACCTATGGCCATATTGAAAGACTCACAAGTCTCTATATGGCTAAAATCACACTCACACACACACACACACACACACACACAAGAGCAAGATAAAAAAAACTTAAAGAACGCATTGCCTTTAAGCCAGAAAATGCCAAGTAAACTAATTGAATTTACAGCAAAAAATTACACTTTACATACGTTTTGTCTACATAAATATTGTAAACACATACACACGCACACACATTGACACATATATACAAACTAGTCTTTAACACAAATCTCACGCAATAAATGTTAGCAAATTGTTGAGGAACCAAAATACAAAAAAAAAAGTTTTGAAGCAAAATAAAAATAACGTTTAAATAGCCATTCACATCATTTCAATTTACAGTCATTTTATTACTAAGCATAAATTTTTGAAGCATTTCATAATCATATTACTGTTTTTGTACGTTGCATGCACCAAATAACCTTAATTGTTTATCGCATAAAATGGACTGTGGTAGTTGGTATATGAACGAAATGTTACAAAAACAGCAGATTCTTCGATTAATATGAAATTAAAATGTTTTGTTAAACAAACAAAAAAATAATAATTTTAATTTCGCATTTGCCAGGATAAAATGGAAATATTTTTAAATACTTTTTCCTGCATGTCTTCGTTTATTTATGTATTTTCAGTTCATAGGACTTTGTTCGCACTTTAAAAGAAATATTACCACGGTAGAAGCATTATTATCATTAGTAGATGAGAAAAGCATTAATTGAAAATGACAGTGGTCGTGGTCAAGCTTATTTCTTGAAAAAAGCAAGATATGAGCACCAACCGATTGGAATTATAAGATGAGAACTTATAATATACAAGAACATACGTTATTATTTCTAATCAAATTTGAGAACTATTTTTATTCCGCTTTTTAATCTGTGCGAGGTTATAATTTCTGGTGCGTGCTTTATATTCTGCATGGGTTGCTTTTCGATCATTTTTTCAATGAAAATCGTCCCGAGTGACATAAGTTGTTTTAACAAAAAACATCATTTACAGCCTGTAGTTATTGAAATAAAATGAAAAGGACGTGTTTGTTCACTTGGATATATATAGGAAAGAAAGAATCCGAAACGATACTTTCGGCGGCGATGGTCAGGCAATTTTGGATGGGTATCGGCGGCGGTGGCTCTTTAAAAGTTTGATATTTACTGCGTTTGCTTCTGTAAAAACTCAACCTTGATAAAGTGAAAACTCTAAGCGTTTAGAAACATTTCTAGAAATAACGAGAGCCATACGACTATCATCCGTATTTTTTCCCAGTCTGATTACATACTCCCCTCACACCATAATACTTTCTGATTTTATTTGAACTTTTGACAAGCCGTTTTACTAGATCTAATAGTGTGAAAGGCGCTTTAGCAGATGACATACTCGACCAGCCGACACATAATAAGAACAAAAGTAGTACATGTCGTAAACTCAATGACAAACATTCCATCTACTTGTAAGCGGAGAAGAATTAAATAATAGAAGTCGAAAACTTCCTCCTCCGCCACCTTTTGCAACATTTGATTGTATGTTACTCGACCACAAGAACAATCTCACGCTGACGTGAATCAGGTTAAAAACTTTTATGAATGAAGATCCTTATTCCCTCACCCTTGCAGCTCTTTAAAAATCCGTCAACCTCTGACATAAGTCTGCATTTAGGTGCACAACACTGCTACAGGGACTTATAGCACTTAAAATAATAGAACTACTGAACGGCATGTTCTTCGAGTAGTTAATTTAACGCTCAAATTGGGTACCTATAAGCTGCGATTTTTTCACAGCTCACAAGTATTTCTTCATATCTTTTCTATCAGTTTTTTTGTTTCTGACACCACTGTCTTTAGACACAATGTTATAGGCACGAAACTGCGACAAGAAGCAGCTCAACTGTTATGACAAATCATCTTTGGAGTAATTGTCGAAGCATTGTGTAGCAATTAGAACAGACACTTTGTAGCGATTCAGCAAACATGCGCACAACAACAACAGAGAAGAAAATTGATGTATAAATACGGGCTGCCGTTACTGCCCTTAATGCGCTCAAGGAAATGATTAAACATTTAGTAAAACGTTTAACGTTTTATGTGATTTTTTTTTGTTTACCCGCTCTCTTCAGTATTCTTGTCATAATTTCTGATATTTTTACAAATCACAACTAGAAAAACACGAGCATTTTTCTCAACTGATGTATGTTTGCATGGACGTACTGGTTGGCTCTGTCTGTACGAACTTGGCTGATGGTTGTTTTAAAGTACCCATGATGGTGGTCATTATTTGGCCGTAAGTAACAACAAACGTTTAAGTGATTAACAGCATATATAACACGCGCTTTTTTACTGCTGGATTCCTTTCATCTTGAAATGTTTCGCTTTTCCACATCTACCAACCGATCTACACAAAGTGTTAAGAAATTAATACTTTGTTGTTTGTTGCGTAAATTGCACAATAATTGTTTTGTGCAGTTGGTAGAATTCTGACCCTTCCCTGCCTTCTAATTTAGTGGAAAGTCTTGTGTGTGTATGCGAGTACGTGTGCTTTAGTATGAGCTGGCATTAATGGTTCATAAACTTAACAGCCCTGATAGAGTTTTTGTGAGGCATGTCCTGGTATTACAAAACACAACAAAAATGAAGCATTTTAATTGCAGTTATAAAAATAAGTCAAAGTAAAGTTTTTATTTTAATGGTATAATTAAATCTTAAAAGGCGCTAAAGTGCTTAAATGTTCTGAGCTTTCGTTTGCCGTTTCTAAAAGCAAAAAAAGAAAGAGAAAAACGAGGAAATGTGTGAAATAAAAAGGCAGGCATATGAAATGTGTCTAATGTTCAGATTAAAGGATTTTATTGCTACAGAAAAGAATTTGACGGCATGAGAAAATTTGCTAAAAACTTGTAATGTTGATGTACTTTGAAATTTGATATTGATTTTCCCAAGCAAATGCTTAAACTAATGGAAAGATGGATTTCCGGGGCTATAAATGTTTTGGCACACAATTCTTTTTTAAGCCCACAAACTTATCGAACAATGACTGGAAATTGCATAAATTCCCTTAAGTACCTGTAGCAGCCAGTGTTGTTGCAAGAACTGCTAATGCTGTTGCTTTTTTTATAAAGGAAATTAACATTCAGGCAATTATCTATACAATTATTAGGCGAGATGATTTTTTCTTATCCATTAAACGGGATGTTTACCTAAGAGATTTAGGGGTTAACATGTCCTTTGGAATCCCAAATGAGTGTAGCGTTTCACTGGCTGAAATATCGGCGAAATCAAAGACGGCGAAGTGGTTGAACCACTGTACTACTGACCTAAGTTGTCGTTTCTACATCAACTCTTATCCAGGACGGGTGAATATTCTTAAATTGGATGGCCTATAAGAAGCAAATTAATATGGGTCAGGCCAGTTTTGCCAAATTTAGAGAGGGCTCGAAACAGAGATCTATCAGTATTTCAAAAGACGCAATTAAGAAAGATCGTGTCATCCATTACAGGATATTGCAGAGTTGGCAATCACGCCAAGAGGATGGGGTTGCCTGTAAATGACCACTGTGAAAGTTGTCACAACGAGGAGAAAGAGAAGTCAGTAGTTGTCTAATGCCTCTGTCGTCAGCTGGAAGGCACAAAGATATGGCTTGCCGTAACTGAGCGAACAGTAAGAAAATCTGACTTATGCTTTCTCGTGGTGGAATCTGTTAACAGGTTCCTGTCTCTTCTATAAAAGTTAACATTTTCTTATAAAAATCCCTCATGCACGGTGAACCAGCATACGTTAGGGATGCGTGGCCAAGAAAGAGCTTGGTCTCTAGTATACGAAGGCTGGATACCAGTTCTGTGTGGGTGGACATCTCATTCCAAAGAAAAGAGGGGCGAACGGGCCAGTCTCCAAATATACTCCTGAGGTCTAGGCTGGGACGACAGTGCACACTCTGTGTGAGGTTCCAGCAGTGGCACGGACAGACACTTGTTAAAAGTGAATGCTAGTAATTACAAGAGACTCCGCGATAGGGAAGAACGTCGACAGTGACCAGTCGACAGTCTGAAATCAATACAGTCAAGACTAAAAGCTAGTGTTAGCACAAGAGCCAAAGTAAGGTAGTCGTAAATTACAAATCTGTTACCTAAACCCAATTCGTGCAGAGAAGAGGGTCGAAAAGGGACCCATAAAGTACGCGATCTGCTTCAATATCCTCCCTAGATAAACATGTATGCTTTTGTCCTAGAGGGTCTATGCCAGCCTCATTCCAGGCGGCATTAGCTTTGTTAGCCTCTCCACAATATCGCAGTTGGGAATACAGGAACAATAACGTGAATCAACTGGCTTGTGCTCCACAGGGGCATAAATATAATGACTACTCCACCCCTACTATATATACTGAACTCTAGCTTTCGAATCTACAGTCTCTAATTTTTAACTTCTTCTTTACTTTCCTGTCTTATTCTCATTCAGGTAAAACGAGGAGCAAAACCCCTGTCGCCGTTGAAGGTGATGATGAGTGTTTTCGAAAATGATACATTGTGCAACAAAATTTAGTGCCTCCTTTATAACGCTCCGAACGAACCTCATGCACCCAACTTAGCTTTCAGCTTCTAGGCCAATTGAAATATATACCTACTCCTGACGCATAACTCACCAATTTCAAGTCTAAACCGCTGTAAGCACGCAACGAGTGAAACCATGTAAATGAGCTTCTAAAACTTCCCATAGCCATTTATGGCTACAAGACATCTTTCCGCTCCTATTGGATAGCTCTTTAATTTAAGATATTACTTACTTTAATAACAAACCAATCAATTGCTGTACTATATAATTGAATAAAAATTTCCTATTTACTACTCGTAGCTGTCGCATCCAAGTTAACATTTCATTATCACTTTCACAACATTTTAATTCTCATCCTATCAAGGTTCGTGTCTTAAATCTTTTGTATACCTGTTTGTAAAAAAGTAATTTTATTTTATATTATTTTAAGCTATTTTTTCTATTAGCACCTGTTATTTTTCCATTAACACTTTATAAACAATACAAATCCTTTTTGGTTTGCAGCACATTAAGGAAAATCTTCTTGAGGAAATTCCTACAATTAAAGACAACGTGATTCAAACAAATGAAATAACAGAAACAATAAATAAATGAAACTATTTTAAATAAACATTTCAGGAATATGATTGAAAAAAAAAATCAAGTACAAACACACAACTAAAGAAAACCCTGCCGCCAACCAAATTGGTATCAATCTTTAGTTTGTAAAAGCCAATTGACACTTGAGTTTAAAGAAGAATAAGAAGAGTATAAGTTTGTTGAACAACTACAAAAGATCCGTTTTAGCCACTCTCGGGGGGTAACCGGTAGACTACAAATGCTGCAAAGAAAATAATGATGATTTCAAATGTATAAATGCGGCAAGTCATCTTGTGTTTTGTTTGACGGCAATTTACACACACGCACTTTCTGTTTAATTTTTTTTTTATTTTTATATTTGTTCTTAACCGTTTTGTGTTTGGTTTGGTTAAAAAGAGTTCTTGTTGTCCTAATAATTGTGTAAACAATAACGATGCATCTCTAGTGGTTAGAGTGAGAGTAGTTTGTATTGTACCAGTAGTTAAGGCCCAAAAGGCGGCATTTTTTCTTTTACATTTAATATAAAAAGACCAAGAAATACGAGTATAAAGTTAAACAATGAAGGCTTACTTTTGTATTGAAAATCATAAAATCAAAAAAAAAAACCTCTTTTAGAACTTAAGCTAATTTTCTTAGTGTTTGACAGCGGCAGTGCTCATGGCCACTGTTCCTTTAATTTAAATAGTAATAACCATATTAACAAATACTAATGTTAAGTAAATAACAGACAACTGGTGTTAAGTGAACACGCATATTTTATAAACCTCACATGTCAATTCTGTCAATAAATATTTCATTAGTTAAGACAAGTCTAGAAAGAGAGCAGAGGAGGTTACTAAGGCGGTAGTTGATAGTTAGGGAAGCTGTTTAGTGGGTAATAAAACTAGACAATGGTAACAATAAAGCGGTATCCAACAAATAGCGAGTGGATTTAACTTGCCAGTAGTTATGCCCTTTCCATACTTATAAGAGCTCTTCACCCCGAACAAATTTCCTACGTAGTAGTCAGTCAATGCCTCTCAAATGAGACACGACTGGTAAAGTATCGGCCGCGAAATCTCGGATCCTTGGCTGTACGAAAGCTTGACAATGGCATAAAAAATGTCGAATTGTCTCGTTCTACCTGGCATCCTATATGGTGTAGATGTGTCTGTAAACTCTAATGGCCCGTCAGTACAATCACTATCTAATTGATTTCAGATTTGCTCAATCTCAGCAAGCCCCTGATTTTATCAACAGGATCTTAGTTATTTTCCACACAGCAATTGCATTCCACAGTGCTGTATGGGTCCAAACTTTCGGTTGCTTTGCGCCACTTAAGTTCATTCCCTGGAGCTTTCTGACCTTAATTGTTAGTCTGTTGAGTCGTACGTTTTTAACCACTCAGTCGACCCGGTCAAATTAGGCACAGTTTGCCATGTCCGCTGTAGCTTCTTATGGCTACATGGGGTAAGAGAGGAAAAATCTTCAATGAATCTACCGCAAAGGCTCAATTGAAACATGGTTTATGCCACAAACCGGCGACTCTACCGGTTGTAGGTATAATTCACGTCCTTATCGTTGAATATGAGCCAAATGAAAGTGATTATTACTGATTTGTAGTGCTAGCCCTTAAGTAATGGCTTTGCTAACATTGTTTTTGAAGAAGCACAGACCATTAGCCCAAAATCCGAAGACGAACTTTTTGTGCATGCAGTGCCCCTTGTTGGGACTGGTGTTGGTTGGCGACTTGTTATATGCGGCCATTTTACTTGTTTACATATCCATTCATTGGGGTACTCTTGAAAACGCTCCCTTGGCCAGGCTGCTCAGTCGTGTAAGAGTGATTAACTAACAAACAACAGCCGATGGTGCTGATGGCCTCCGGAGACTTTCAACATCAATTAGCGCTTATTGGAAGCGTTCATCGGCGTCCTATCTACAACAGCTCAAAGTAAACATAGGAAGGACCCAATTATACAGCCCGTGGCCAATTTGTTACAGGGACTACAAAATATATAACAATATAGAACATTATGTTGAAAAGTGATATAAAGAATATTTGCCTAGAATACAGGATTGTAGGACCCAAAGCCTGGCCTATCAGATTCGAATATTAAGCGCACTGTTTTTGCTAAAACATCTATAAAGGATGGCACAGTTTAAGTGAATTTCTCTTAGAAAGACTTGAAAAATGCATTAAGTACTTTTGTTTAGTGTTGAACTTCATTTAATCCGTATCACTTCATGTCAACAGCAGTTTAGTGGACTTTCATAAAATTTAAATTTTATGGAAATGTTAAACACATTCGCCTACTTTTGTAAATTATTAATGAAAACTCCTGTGGTGATCAATATTGTTGAATCAACAAACTGTGCGAATCTACTTAAAAAAGCAAAGATGCATTATGTTGATGAGGAGTCTGTCTGGTGGATGTTTCAAAATCAAAAGACTTAAGACACAAATACTGTCATGAGTTTTTCAATGCACTAAATCCAATTTTCACATTGACGAAATCACACACACAGTTGCACATGCTCAAAACATGACATAAATTTTACACTTTAAACTTACACATGAAAACAAAACGTCAACAGTAAAACGTAAATCACCTTTTTTAAGGCAAACTTTTAACAAATGGGCATATTTTGGCAAAGCGAACAAAAAACATTGAGAGAAAAAACAAGATATTCCAATAAACTCGCCTTGTAAGTTTTGTGTTCGAGACAAGATTTACCCCCCATTGTTTTACCACCGTGTGTGATTTGGTTGTGGCAAGCAGACGAATAAGAAAAACTATAACAATGTTTATGTCAAACTCATGTACGGTCATGTTGCATCAACACATGATGACAGTCATAATTCTTTAACAGCCACCAATGGAGAGCTAAAGTTTTTGTTAAAAGCTTGCCAGGGCCCAGATGAGCAAATATTTAGCAAAAATTTAAGAAGAAAAAACTTAAACTTCAGTGATTTGAATCTAAACCGAACAAAAATATTGAAACTAAGGTTTTCCACAAAACCTTAAATATATTTTCATGTTCAAACACAACAAACCAGAAAAATGTCAACACCATACATTCGGTTTTTATTTTGTTTATCTTCAGATTTTCTTTAAAAGGCCTCAGAAAAGAGGGCTGTGTTAGAAGTATTTTAGAGGTGATATAAATTAGTAAAAAAAAGACATTTCAGCCTGCGTTTACAAAAATAAGAGGCAATTGTGGTTAAAATTAGGGATTCAGATCTCCCACTAACAAAAAGAACTAGTCGACAGCGACCTTTCCAAAATGTATATTTAGCTCTAAAGTATCAATTTTAGAGTGCACCTGACTAATGATTTTGAGACTTATTTGCTGTCGAAAACTTGCTTTACAAAGCAAGGTTACATCAGTCACAAGCTACCAACTTCAGTGGCTTAACTCGGGTGTTTGTAGATTCTGTGACATTAATCTGTTTAGTTATTTGTTCGACCACGAAGTTACATAGCACAGCAAGATAGGAGGAATAACCAAGAAGACCTGCCCCATAGGGACTTGTTAAAAATGCACCCAAAGTATTTAAGACAATCGACAGAAACATATTCGACAATCGTCAGCTCCAGCTAGAAGGTATAGTAGGATTTCTTTTTATTCATTTTGCGTCCGACAGCAGTAACTTTTACCACATTGGGAAAAAAAAGTCCTTAGAAAGAAGCAACCGAAAACTGTTCTACTTCATACATCCTGCAATTGCTTTCATTAGAGTTTTTTTCAAAAAACAATTTCTGCAAATTCTATTAAAAGTAGTACGTAAATTTGAAGACCACAGGGCACCAGTAAACCCTATACGTGCCCTTTGTGGCTAAATTGCTTAATTCCAAACAGCCCTCGTGTTTCTTTGAAAATACAAACAGACACCACACATGCAATTTTTGCTTTAAGATTTCCTTTGAAAAAGCCTTATAATCATTATTATTTCTGGTATTTAGTACACATACTGGCAGTTTAAAAATTGTTAAATCTTTTTAAAGAAATCTCACAACAAATTTAAGACAAAACCTTAAATAAACATAATAATTTTAGAGACAAATCTCCCACGGTTTTTAAAGCTAAATAAAAAAACACTGTTTACACATTTTAAATATCTGGACTGATATGATTTTAATTTGCTTCAAAAAATTATTTCCGCCTATTTTCTTAAATTGTGCTCTATTTAATTGCTAAAACAAAAACAAATCCAATTAAACTGTTGAACAACACGCCATGAGAAATTCTTCATGCTAAACAAATAACAAACAAAAGACTGAAGTAACAAGCCCACAGACGGGCGTTGGAATAAATTATGGCATGAAAAGTGTTTCTGTTACTGCTTCTATAATGACAAATCTGTTTAAATATAGTTTATTATTTAGTTCATAAAAATGTTTATTTGTTTTTATAATAAATAATTTATGGGTTTTTGCTTTAAATTATGGTTGCATTTTAATTTATTTAACAGCTAATAAACACCTTTAATGACCTCATGCGCCGCAACACCCTCAGAGGTTTTAAGTGTTTAGAAGTGTGTAAAATTGGGTTTCAGTTAAAAAAAAACTAAATTAATTTAAAATTTTACAATAAAATCTTTGTAATAATATCGAATGGTTTAAATAGTTCTCAATAGGACCGGATGGATGTTGACATTCCGAAGAGGCCATGTGATTTTGGCAGCGCGTGTAAAGTCTACTGTTTATTATTAAGTCACTGATGACAAATCAAGATGGCAAGTTGTGCAATTCAGCAGAGGACCCAAAAAATTAAATTATATTACTCCTACCAAAATGAGCGTTCGATGCCATATACAACTTAACTTAAGCTCATATTGGAGGGCGCCAATAATGCACACGATATTCAACAGGTAGTAATGAAGCTAAAAAAAAACTCAATGGTTCGAACTCTGCTATTGGCATTTTAAATGAACGATTTGAAGTATAGTTGTCTATCAAACAATGAAAGCGAATTTGCCCAACAAGATTGAGTTATGTGATCACATTGGACTTTTTCTAGTGGGTGTTATCTAAAGTCGCAGATCTATGCTAGTAAGCCACAATCGACCGATGTCATCAAAGTCAACGCCAAAAATTTGTGTAAAGGATTTATTTACTTTAAATTGTAAAATAAACTTATTTCAGATTAACGTGCTTAAAATATTAAAAAGAAATAAAAATAGTTCATATTTTATCTAGACAAAACTGATCGTCGCTTACTTTAAAATTATATCTGTTTACATGGGTTGTTCTCCTTTAGGCTTAAGAATCTCTTACATTCGGTTCTGCCCTAAATGTATTAAGTACTTTTACACTTTCGAACCAATTTTTGGTTGTTCTCCCACTGTAACTTCCTTCAGTCTAATTTTTAGCTTTTTATGATCCAATTTTATCTTTTTGTTCCAATAACGGCCGCAATGGTTAACTATATTAAAGAGTTGCAGATGTGAGGGCTGGATGCTTAATGATCAGATACCTAATGAAAGTACACACCCTTGCTGACAAGTTTTCTTTTAAAACGTTTATAAATGCTTTTCTGCGAATTCGCCAATACCAGCAGCCGACAATAAACCCAACGCCAATGAATTCAGCATGACTCTGTATGGTTTTTTTTTGATAAAGAGCCTTTAAATGGGACAGAAATGTTTACCTTTGGGCACAAAGTGTTTTTCTTCATCGAGGATTAAGTCTGTGGTGGTTTACTACTGTTGTGGGCCATTATGTCGGCTGCTGGTGTCGACGAACTTGCATTTAGAGAAAACAGTTCTTCAAACCTTGAATAAGGAAAGTGACGAAGACTTTTGTCCGTGTGTGTATGTGGCGTCATTTAATATAAAAAGATCTCCCAAAAACAACTTTGAAAATCCAATTTATCATACCTATTCGAAATGCTACCGCCTTATTGTACGAAGCGGTATTGGTGGCACTGAAAGGTTTTTGCTGACTCTGAAAAATAGACTTAAAAAATTTAAAAACCGTAAACCGAGATTATCTCAACAAAAATCCAGATTTTTCTAAACAAAAACCCGGCGGTTCAAAAATATAAAAAACGGGTTATTCTGGATTCACCAGAGCGCCATTTTAAAAATTCGTACGCCTTAAGCCCTTAAAAAGGGATCGAATAACTTCAACGATCATCCTAATTCATAAGTTTGACAACATTTTTAAAATTCACTAGTTGAAAATTGCATTAACAACAGCCTGATATGATAAGCTATAAAATTTATATATAAATTAAACATTAACTCCCCTAAAAAGTTATTAAAATCATTCCGAAATCTGGCTGCCATAACAGGACATTTATTCACCACTCCTTCTCCTGCCAGTATTTGCAAGACAGTTCCTTAAAAGAAGTTTCACACTTCATTTTAACTTTAGTTCTTTACTATTTATTTGCTATTAGCATACTTCGATTATGCCACCTTCTCTCTTGAAGCTATTTCTATACATTTTCTGAAACAAAGCCACGTTCAAAACAGCACAACATAGAAAGAATTTAATTAAAATCACTATAATAAACACACCCCCAATGCTGTTCAAGCAAAAAGTAACAAACAGTCTTGATAATTTTACGGACATTAATTTGTATCATATAAAACTCGTTAACATATGTTAATTTATACTTTGTGTCACCCACCGCCAATAACACCAATACTCTACATAACATAACAAAAGAATGACTTTATTTCAGTTTAAACATTTACGTTTTTTATTTCTTTTTTCGTTTTTGTTTTCTCTTAACAAAAAGTGTTAAAATAGTGCTGAAATATTGTAATCATTATTTTGTTGTTTGGCTGCATGGTTGCTGTCAGTTCTGGATAGGAAAAAAAAATACTTTTATAAATGCAAATAGATGCAAATGAATGTAACCACAGAAATAAAACTATGCTCGACAATGATCTCAGTGCAGTTTTCATGTTATTATTTGACTGAAAATTTTTTGTTGTAGTCTAGATTTGGTAGTGTGTCATATTTAAACGCCTTTTAAAAATTAAAATTAATTTTTTGTTCATAAATAAACTGCAGAAGTAAAACACAATTTATATGAAAGGCTGCTGTATGCACTGTGGGCTAAAGTAACATGAAGGTGGTTGTCATATACCTTGAAAGCTTTTAGACAAAGGCAAAATAGTGAAGTCAAGCGACCCATACCTTATTAGCGAGAGTCTAGGGCAGCACCCTCTTTTAAAAATAACGATCCAAATTCAATGGACTGGACCCGCACTTCGGTATTCCGCACAGATGCGCTGAAAGGATTGCTGACTAGGCCTACTTAGAAATTAATCGCCATTATGGAGCTATATCTGGGCTCACACAAGCAAAAAGGTCTCCTAGGCCTTCTTCGAGCAAAGCTCAGAAATTAGCGTCGCTTGAGAAAGAAAATATCGGGACTTTAACAGAGTTTTTTTGGTGGTTATTGAATCCTCGGCTCGAGACTGACAGACTATCACACTACCAACTAGTCTATTTGCAATTTCATTGCACATCGTTTCACATCTTCAGCTTCAATGCGCTATTCATCGCACGGTGGATAAGTTTGAGTGTGAGTACACTATTTTGGACCTTAAGCCAACAACCAGACAGAGATTGGTGCCAAGAGAAGAAACCAAAACCGCCGTAGCAACCAGTAGTGAAGAAATGGCAACTCAGCGCCGATCAGCTGAACTGGGTGTCACCAGGGAATCACATGGGCTTAGTGTTTGGTTAGGTTGGGCTGACGCAAGAATTGAATTAGAACGACTAATAACAAATACAGTGCTGGAAATGTAGGCCGAAGATCCGAATTTTGGCTGAAAAATCATCGTCTCGCACTGCTAGCCAAGCGGAGACGGCCGGCCGTCTGATTGATGTGCTATTCTATATATAATGGTTTAAATGTAGCCTCAAAATAAAGCTTCACTGTTGTTGTTTCATTCTAATATCTATCGCTGTTATTTGATCAGCTTATAATAAGCAGATGAAGTCTATAAAAGCCATCTTTTGTACCAACTTAATAAATTTCGGGAATTCCGATAAAGGTAATCGAAAATTGGACCTACCGATGGGATTGCCTACTGCTGAGACACACGCGCAGGCCAGAAAAGTTGCAGTACACGCGAAGCTTTGAAACACAAAAAAACTATTATCACGTATGTCTACAGGAGCACATAAATCGTAACAATTTAAAAGTAACAAAAAATGTGTAAAAAAAATTGTTTTTTTTTTCTGAAAGCAAAAAAGTTTTTAGATGTTTTTAAAGATAGCTGAGCCACTGTGCATTTTTACTGGTATATAAAATAAAGTCTTTTTCTGTAGGTTTTTCTCTGTGTGTATTACTAGTCCTATGTGTAATAAATCATGTATTAAGGCCTTTTTAACTTTAATAAAATTGAGTTGCTTCTAGCTGCTACGGTTCATTTATCTCTCTTTTCGTTAATTTAATTTATTTAAATTTTATCGATTTATTGATTGCAGACATACAAACACAGCTTTTGTAGGTTTTTTCTTCTTGGTTTGTTTGTTTACTGTAAAATATCGTATGCATAGTTGAAAATCTGAGGTTATAAGACGCTGTGAATATGATTTATTTTATATGAATTTAAATATTGTGTTTGTGGTTGTCATCATATTGTTAAAATGATTGTAATCTGCTTATAAACGAAGTATGATTTATAAAGCTGAATTAAGAGAAATAAAAGTAAATTAACACTATTGTATATGTGACGGTTTTGTATACGAAACAGAATTAAAAGATTTGTGCACATTTAATCACGTTGTGTCACCTGGTAACCCATGAGTTTTCTATTGAACTGTAAACATGTTGCCATATTAGACTTAAATTTGCAATAGTTTTTTATAACTGTAACACGTTTAGAAATCTGGTCTTGGAAACATGTGTTCGTTACAATGATAGCCGCATCGAGCTGGTATATATTAGAAGGAGGAAAGGCAAAAACACAAGGCACAAATTTCATAGAAATTAGACAAAAGGTTGTACGACAGAAGAACAAAAAATCAAAAGCCACAAACTAACCTAAATGTATTGAGAAAAAAGTTATCCTATATCGTGACATACGTGATAACTTACAACATGTCACAAGGTGATTTTGCTTAACAGATTAAATATATTAAAATATTTACTTAATCATCAAGGCAAAAGCACTTGGTATAGATGCAGGTTGAAGACAGTATGATTTATAAAGTCCTAAAGTGAACATTTTCTATATAGAGACCTTTCGTTAATATCGGTCTAAAAGCTAGGCAAGCTCACATAGAGACGGCTTTAAACAATTGATTTGGCTGCGGCGAAGCGTAGATACCCTTCATTTTTGTAGGGGGATATAAGGTTTTTGGAAAAATATTTAATTTTGCAATTACAAGGTAATCGTAAATGAAGCATAACTTCAGTTCAAGTTACCATACAAATACTTAATTATTAAATAAGGCAAACATCAGAAATTGCGTCAAATTGCCTCGGCAACCCTGGTAAAATATGTTTAGTGAGCAGAACATATTAAGTGTAATAGGGCACTAACTACACTCGACAATTAGCAACGTTAACATTATTGTTACCAATTTAGCTATATCTTACATATTACTGTGGTAATTGAAAATTTCGTAAGTAAAAACGCATAACACAGGATTACACGCGTTTTCAAACATCCATGTCGGGCAATGACAACATTTTCAGCTACCAAATGCTAATTGAGTAAGCTTAAATTGCATATATATGAACACTAAATTTTACTACTGAATTTGAAATATAATTGACTTAATGAAGGTGCATGCCTGAACATAGCATTAATCAAATTTTATCCTATTTGTGGCGAATTTCTTTATTTCGTAGAATTTTGATTGTTTTTTAAATTTCAAAATTTTTATTTTATTAAATTCGTATTTATGATGACTTTTGGTCAATTTTGAAACTTTTGCTTAAATTTGGAATTTTAATATTTTTTTTTTTTTTGGAGAATTTGTATTTTAAATGTATTTGTGAAACTTGTATTGATTTTTGATAAATTCGAAAATTGTTGGTGAAATATATATGTTTTGGTAACTTGAACACTTTTTGATAACCTTTGGATGTATTTTTAATTAAATGTAGATTATTTTTCATATAAGCTTCTTGGTAAAGTTTATCTTTTTTTAATTAATTTTAAAGCTGTCTTGGGTACCGCAGCCGTCAGGGTTTCGTGGCTCTCACCACATCTATATATATAATTTGTATACATGGGACATTCCTCGTCTGGAATACTCTTATTTGTTTTGCTAAGGTTGAGGCGACCCTCGGGAGCTCTAGTAGAAATATCGACACAGTTTAGGAAATGGAAAATAATGCTTAACTGTTTAAAAATACAAGCAATGTACTACGAATAAAAGACTGATTTCAGACTGTCGACTTTTAACTTTCGATACTCTTCCTCATCACGGAGTCTTGTAATTGCTAGCATTTGTCTAAGGCTTAGTTCCCCCATGGCATTCACATCTAACAAGTGTCTGCCCGTGGTCTTAAGTCTTATGCTAGCCAGTGCTGGACATTCACACACAATGTGCGCTACCGTCTCAGCCTCTTCCAGGCATAGTCTGCAAGTATCATCCTCCTTTCATCTTAGCCAGATGGTACTTGAAGTTTCCATGTCCTGTCACTAACGCAGTGATCCAGCTTAAAGTAGCCCTATTACATCCGAGCACCTTGCTGGCATTCCTGCCGAGGGGCTCTTGGAGCACCATTCGAGGCTGTCTACATGTGGTATTCTCCCTCCACCTATTCAGGTGTAATGAGTTTATTGAAGAACTTTAGCTCGCACTAGGCCATTCCCCAGGGCAACCCTGGGTTCTGGTCCACATAAATCCACATCAGATCCCCTTTTTGCTAGTTCGTCTGCTGCTTCATTCCCAGCTGTGCCTATGTGTCTCTTAACCCACATCAACGTCACCTCATTCAACAAGGCACATCTGTTCAGTTTCAGAACACATTCCAGCACCAGTTTGGAAGACACGTTCACTTGCCTCATGCGTTTTATAACTGACAGATTGCCAAGTGCAATGATAGAAATAGTGTAAGAAGTAGAGAAAAATATGTGGAAAAGAAATTGCAAAATAATACTCGTAATTCATTTTCTTTTTTGTTTTTTTTTTAATCTTGTACCATACGTCACTCTTATGCAATAATGCTGCTCTCATTTCGTAGCGCTCTTGCATATCGATCAGATATTGCACCATTGCCTTTAAGTAGGTTATGAGAACTTGCGAGTATAAAGACTTTATCCACCTTCTGATTTCATTCTTTGCAATCTTTTGCTAGGGAGGCAGGACAAACATTGTTTTGTTGTTTCTTTCGCTGCCTGTGTGTTAATTTCTTAATGATTTCTAGTTGGGTACAATTTTATTGTAACTTCTCTTTCTTGTAGCTGATTGCAAATACATTCGTAGAGGTTGTGAGAAATAATCATTATAGAACATTTTTGTTTGGGGTTTATTTTATGTCTGAAGTTTTGCATTTAGTTGCTGCTGTTTTTGGAGTATTTGTATTTAAGCATTTATGGTAAAGTCACGTTGGCATAATTTGTTTTATGTTAATGTTGTCGTATAAAATTGTTAAGAAACCAAACAAACGTACAAATAAAAAAAAACCTTACAACAAGTTAACAAAAATCCTTTATAGCTTCTTCAGTTCGTCTATAGACATATATTTTTTATTTTACTGTTGATCAACTTCAATGAATTGGTATTTAATTTAAGTAGCCATTGGTTTATATATATAAAAAAACTGCAGCTACAAAACAAAAAAAAAACATTTAAAGATTTGTACAATTTTATTTTGTATTTTCCCTACTCACTCCCAACTCCTCTTAAGATTTATAAAAAAAAATCAATTTTGTTTGCGTTTTTTTTCGACTTTATAAACCAAACGAAATTATATTTCTTTTAGTCTTTGGAGCACGACATTATTGTGTTGTTGATTGTCATTGTTTTCGGGGGGTTTTAATACAATTGTTATGGTTTTTATGTTTTACCAAAAAAAAAAAAAACAAAAAAGAAAATTAAAAAAAACAAAACTAAGCATCATTGTTGTTCGGTATTAAAAACAATTTGCTACTGTAATGTATTTAAGGCAGCAGAAATCATCAGGAAAAAAATTTTACAAAATTATTTAAGCATAAAAAGCTGAAAGAAACAAACTTAAAGAAAGAATATTACAAGACCATGAAGTGGTTAAACGTGAGCTACTGGAATTTTTAGAAAATATTTTTTAACTTAACAAAAACAAAAAATCAATTGTATTGATTTTCCTTATTTTTTTTCTTTTTTGGTATATTTTCACTTTCTGGTTTATGACACTAAGCCACAAAAAAATGAATTTCGTAAAAAAAATTTATAAAAAAAAACTTATGAAATTTTAATTTCAAAAACCCCTAAATTTTCCATATATCTAAATATACGCGGTCATGTTCCGACACTCGCAATTAGCGATTGTGATTGCAACTCGCATGTGAGATGTTCTGTAACTTGCATTCGCAAGGGTTTTGGCGAGTTCAAGAGTATACTGAAGTGAACTGCTGTATTTAAACTTCAGTATACTCTTGCGACTTGAACTCGCCAAAACTCTTGCGAATGTGAGTTACAGAACACCTCACATGCGAGTTCAAATCACAATCGCAAGTTGCGAGTGTCGGAACATGGCCGATAGTGTATCGAAATCATTTGTATTGTATTTTCATTTAATATCTTATCAATAATAAAATAATCAATTTTATTTTTCAGTTTTATTGGTTTTATTCGACTAAAATTTATTGAAAATAATACTATATAAAAAATCCAAAAGCTTAATTTTCTTTAGAACATTTTCGATAGCAATTTTTTTGTAAAATAAATATTAACAAGAAAATTTAGTGTTGAAAAAATTAACTCCAACATTTTTCATTATAAAATGTGTATGTTGCTATAAGAAAGCTATCGCTAAGAAGATTCTTAAATAGAAAGGTTACTAATAACAAATTTTATTTATAATAAAATTATTGATACAAATTTTTTCTTTAAAGAAAAATTATCAATATGTTATAATTGCATCCCCACTGAAAAGTTATCGATAACAAATTTTTTCTATATAAAAGTGAACTATAACAAAATTCCCCGCATGATAGCGAAAAGGTGACGATAATTAAATACTCAGTAAAAAAACTAACGATAACAAAATGTTTCTATAGAAAACTAACGTTAACAAAGCTACTCTATAAATAAAAAATTAAAAATATAAAAATCGATAACAATATTTCTCTATAAATAATATCGATAAGAAAATTTATCTATATATAAATGATCGATAATAATTATTGAATAAAAAGATTATAGAAAACAATACTTTTTTTTATAAAAAACTACCGATAACTATGTTTCTCTTGAAAAGAAGTATCGACGATAAAATTACTCTATAGAAAAACCACAGATAAAAAAATGTTCTATAGATAAATGACCGATACCAAAATTTGTGTATGAGAACATTATTGCCAGCAATACAAAACTGGCCGATAACTATTTTTAAAAAAGCAGTAATCGATAGTAAAATTATTCTATAGAAAAATGATCGATAATAAAATTATTCTATAGAAAAATTATCGATAATAAAATTATTCTATAGAAAAATTATCGATAATAAAATTATTCTATAGAAAAATTATCGATAAAAAACTCAATTTCTGTATGAAATAAAAAGATCTCATCGATAATAAATTTGTTTCTATAGAAGAATTATTGGCGGCAACATTCTTTTCAACAAGAGAAAGTTTTCTTCTTCTAAAATATAAAACTATAAAAAAAATATATTTCTCACTTCGAAATATATTTGTCGGGGATGGATAATTAATCTGTCAAACATCTAGTAACACATGAAAATTAAATGTTATATATCGGTGGGTACTGACGTACTAAATTACTATAAAAAAAATAGTTTTTAATATCGTTCGTTAGATTTTAATAATTTTAAGGTTTTGCATAAAAATACTTGTACAAAATAATTATGCTTCAATAGCAAGTAATTACACATGCTGGATTCAACTGATATTTTGTTATAATAATTGCTTTATTTGGCTTGCTTCTCATCATGCATTGTTCACATACCAAACTAATATTTTTCACCATATAAAATTGCATGATTTCTCTTAAAACTATTTTTATTGACAAGCAAACAAATTAAAATTCCCATAATTATTACAACAATAGTATGTTTGTTTGAATTTATTTATTAATAAATAAATGAACAAAATACACAATCATTAATTTTCAACATAATTGTTGAAAAAACCAATTTATCAACTCTCAAAGTAATGTTTATATTTAACAATAATAACATTTAGCTGAATTCAAACTTATAGACAGACAAACATTTAGAGAAACAATTTATCTGATCACAAATGACATGCCTCAAAGGCATACAATCATACAGATGTTTTTTAAATTAAATTTAGTAAATTATTGAATTGAATAATTGTTACTATGTTTATGTAAATGTGTATGTGTGTGTTTCTTGGCTGATTTGAAATCAATTTGTAGCAATATTCAGCTTATACACACTGATATTCTTCTAGTTGAAATTTTGTTAGGAAATTCATTTACAATTCGTAACGCTCGAAATACAATTTAATATTTTTACATTTAAAAATCACAATATCAAATTAGCAATTTGTTTTGTTGTTTTTTTTCTTCTGCAATGTTCTATGTTAAATTACATCAAGCATATAATTAAACTTACATATGTTTACATGTTTGCTGAGCTTCGTTTTTAGAGGTGAGTCCTAAACATCTTCTTTAAATAACAAAAAGAAAAAAAAACGAATACAAATTACGAGGGAAGCGAAATAAAATACTTAAATGACAAGGTCACTTACATTATATTTTGTTCCGTTTATGCAAAAATTATATCCCACAAATACCTGCTGCTCCCTGCCTGAGTAATTTTTATTAACCAAAATACTAATCTTATGAACAACAATACCTTATAACAGTTGAATGTTTAACGCAAAAACAAAAGACTTAGGACACGTACATAAAACTATTTGCCTAGTTTTTCTTTAAAAAAAATTTACTTTTTTCTAATAACCCTCGTTAACTTACTTATATGTATGTTTTCCTAATTAAAGAAATAAATTTAAATAAAAGCAAAATCCGGATTTAAATTTCATCATTCAAACAGATAGACTACAATCTTATACATAAATTAATAAATAAAATTATTGTTCATGCACCAGACATCGATACGTTTTCAAACATACATACATATATACTCGCATGTACCTCTACGTAATGTAAAATATGTACAAAGCTGTGTATATACGTAACCATATTTTATTGGTACCACTTAAAAGACTCGTCGTCGTTCATTCAATGTAGCGTCTAGATGACCTTTTTTGCTGCAGCAATCACTGCCTTATTATGATAATTAACTTTAAATAAAATTATAAAAAATGTAAACTTAAAATAAAATATAATAACAAAATAATATAAAAAAAAAATAGCAACACAAATTAACTAACTTACATATGAATATTACTTCACCAACTATAATTAGAATGATGAGCCGCTTTAATTATAAGATTATAACTTAAAACTACCTTTGCTTTGGTAAGTTTTAAGCCACAGCTAAAGGTTAATATAAATTTAATTTAATTTATTTATTGAATTTTTTAAATGTTTCAATAATTAGTTATGACAGCAAACTACACAGGCTTTAGGCGAACAGTAGAAGCTAAAGAATTATGTTATACCAAAACGGCTGTAGAGTTGGTATTCTAGAAATTATTTCAGCGTTTAACTGATTATATGAACGGAGCAATAGGTCCCATATTTCTTATTTGAAATTTGGATGAAGTACATACTTTGGTTTTAGCTCACACATTACCGCTAAAAATGCTTATGATTGGAATAGTGGGCGTAACACCTTCTATATAAAATTGATATTTACTGTGTCATATCTCGAAAAGTATTACAGTGAGAGGCTACTAACTAAGTACGCATTAGTTCGCTGTTAGTCCGCAAAGTTCAGCTAAACGCAGTCGTGATCAGGACAGCGGGCGTGACAAATCTTACACAAAATATGTTAAATTATATTTAAGCCCACACAGTTCTGCTCGAAAACGGGCATGATCGGACATGACACTTGCTATTCAAGACGAATATTTATTATTGAATATCTAGAAAACTATTACGTCGAGAAAAAAACTAAAAGTCTGTGCGAATTAATTAGTCCGCAAAGTCCTGCTAGAAGCGGCCGTGATTAGAAATAGTGAGCGTGACACCTCTCATACAACATAAGTATTTATTATTCCATTTTTAAAGACCTACAAATGTAAGCGGCAACAAAATTTATACGAATTTCTTTGTTTTAAGCTCGTAAGTGAAGCTAAAAGTGGGCGTGACCGAAAGAATGAGCGTGACAACTCTCATATCAAATAAATACTTTTAATCGTATCTTTAGAAAAGTATTATAGCAACAGTCTGCAAAACTTTGTATGAAATACAGGTTCAGCTACAAATAGACGCAATCACAGCAAGTTAGGAAAGTAGTTAAACTAAGTAAGAAATAGCGTGACACCTCTTGTTTGAAATTAATACTCATCGCAAGTCTAGAATACGGTTATCATAAAAGTTTATTAGCTTTGTATGCATATTGTTTATTATTAGTCTTCAAAGTCCTGCTAAAAAATAGTGCAATTCATAATTAACCGTCACATAATAATTATTTCTAAATATTTCAAATTTTCTACCAATATTTGTACACACACTCCCGCCCAAAATGGGTGTGGTCGAAACAGTGGGACTGGCCACTGCCGTACAAATTAAATATACCTAAGCACGCATAACAGGATAGAAGTCACAAGCTTCACGTAAATTACTGGTCATGTCTTAGCCAAAAATGGAATGAATTACTTTGTTTTTAGTCACCGTTGCTTAACAAAACAATAAGCATGGTCACAAGAGTGGGCGTGGCATCTCTGCCAAAAATTGCTTACTTGTTTAGGAAGGAGTAACATTTTTTTAAAACCAATTTAGGAACTTTAGTTCATTAACCTTTAAGATCTTCCTTTTTAGAAAATAACTTTTATTAAAGTCTATATTTTGAATTTAAAAATGTATCATTCATATACTTTTTTCGCAATATAATTTGCTTATTTCTTTAATTTTAAAGTTTTGCGGTTTCACGGTTTCGGTTTTAAAACTCCTTCATATTTTGGCGTATACGCCCCACGCGGCAGGGAACGCGTTAAGGAAATGAGTTGAATAAATAACATACACTTTGATTATTTTAGCTATTATTTTCGCATTATAAGAAATCCATTAAAGATGACTAATCAACCTGCAACATGTCTTGTCTGATGTTCAGGCAAATTTACATACGTTTGTGTTTTTTGTTATTGTACAGTAATAAAATTAGTCTTATTTTAAGTTACAAACATTTTTATTTTATATCAATTTTTCATTAATAAAATATTTTTTTGTTTTAAGTTTGTAGCAGTAGTATGAGTATTATTTATATTTAGTTACACCACAACGATTTCCGGCTGCTGCTTAGTACTCAGACATTTCTTTAGACGGGGTGCTAGAGGTATTGTAATTGCTTTACAGCTGACAGCGTGAGAAAGATCTAACGTTGGCATATATTTATTAGTTTTTTGTTTTGGTTAAGAACATTAACGTTTTCTGTTGGTCTAACACTAAATGATTTGTAATTTTTTTTTATTGATTTCCAGTCTCTAGTTTCTGCGCAAGTCTTTTATTTTATGTTCTGAGTAAGCGGAACTAAACAGTAGAATCTCTCACAAATTTACATATCACGCCTCTAGTGTAAGTGATAATGTCTACGTCATAATTATAAAGCAAGTGGGAATTTTTTATTATTTTTTTTAAAATAAATTTGCTATAAATTTGAGCAAGTACTGCGGTTTTATTTTACATTTTATTTCGTATCAAATAATTACATATTTGTTAGAAAAAAGTTATTAAATATTTGTAACAAAATGTTTGAAATGTAAACACATAAGTAGAACAGTTATAAATATGTAATTAAAAGTAACAACATGATGTTTTTTTTTCGTTTTATTCAAAATTTAAATTCTTTAATTTTATTAATAAAACTTATCAAACAACAGAAGTAGTTCTAACAGAAACAAGTTTGTGTCTTAAATTTTTCGTTTGTAGTGTTACAAATAGTAATAAATGTCATATATAAACCTGTCGTTTAATTACTCAAGTTAACAATGTGGGGGAAATTTCCAAAAATATCATAAATTATTGCAAAATTATTATTTATATTAATTTTTAATGGATTTGTGTTGCTTCAAATAAGCTAAAGAAATCAAAAGTTTAAATCAAAGCTTACTATTTGTTTTTTATTATTAAAAAGTCAACTAATTAAGTAGAAGTAAAGCAATAGCAAGTGAATGTAATGCTACAATAATTTATATTAAATTAAAGTCAGGTAAAACCAAAAGCAATTTATTAATTGCTTTTAATTGAAATACAAAACAGAATTTATAATTATTGAAGTAAATAAGTGAATAAAATTATTTAAAAAAAAAGATTATAAAATTACTTTGTAACTACTTGTGCCATTAATTCAAACTTGATATATGCAATATCCTCCAGCATAAATTTACTACAAGAAATATTAAGTTTTAAAGATTTAACAAAAAAGTAATAACTCTATGAGATGAACTTTTAGAGACCGTACGACAGGTTGTTGGTCCGCCGGTGAGGTATACTACTTTGTTTTGCCGCCATTTCGGTAAGCATTAGCCTTGGCAGTCCATATTTGGCAGTCGTGAAGTAGAGACGTGGCAATCATCGATTACTATGACTATGAGAAAGTTACGTGAAATTTTTGGGAGAAACAACGTACCAACAAGACGCACTATTTATCGTGTAGTGAATGATTTCGAAGAAATACGGACCACAATGTACTGCAAGATCGGCTGAAAACATTACTGCTGTTCAAGAAAGTGTTAAAAACAATCAATCAACCTCAATTCGACACCGTTCTCAGGAGCTTGGTCTTCAAAGAACAACTTTGGCCACAATTTTGCACAAAGATTTGAATTTGTTTCCATTTAAGATTCAGTTGACACAAGAGCTTCTTCCAGAAGACCATTTACGCCGCCGTACGTATACCAATAGGATGCTACAGCTCGCACATGACAACCCCGATTTGCATGAAAAAATCATAATGAGTGACGAGGCACATTCTCATTTAAATGGACATGTGAATAAACAGAATAGTCGGTTCTGGGCAATGGAAAACCCTCAAATTATTCATTAGTCACCTTTGCATCCATTAAAAGTGACAGTCTGGTGTGCAATTTGGTCAGGAGGAATCATTGCACCTTATTTCTTTGAAACTGAAAACGGCGTAGCGGTAACTGATTGAAAACTTTTCAACGGCATCCTTCGGGCTTGACTAACATGTGGTTTCAACAAGACGGAGCCACATCGCATACAGCCAGGATTACAATGGAATTACTGCGAAACCTCTTTCCACAACAAGTTATTTCAAGGAATGGTGATGTTGGCTGGCGTCCACGGTCGCCTGATTTGACTGCCCCGGACTTCTTTTTGCGGGGATATCTGAAAAGCAAGGTTTATGCAAATAAACCAGAAACGCTGGAGCAACTCGTGAAATGTGTGAGAATGTAATGAAAAATGTGTTCAAAAGGACTCGCATTTGTGAGGCTAACAGATGCGGAGATTTATCTGATATTGTATTCCATACATAATTGCCGACATTAAATAAAACATTTAACTATATACGATCCATTCTCTTTCATTTAATCAAAAATTATAAACGAACAAAGTAGTATACCCTGTAGTTATAACTTTGCATTTTTAGAAATTTTATTATGCCCTCAAAATCGACAGTTATCGGTAAAAAACCATTTTTTGTGACCTTGCGGACAAAAAAATTTTATACTAAATAATTTTTTTTTCCGATTTTGAAATTTTAAACGGTGTTGAATGGAAGAAAAGTTAGGCTTCGTATAAAAAGCTTAACTTATATTTCTTTTAACATATTTCTTTTTTAATTTACGCCATAATTGTATTTAACATCGAGTATAATGAGACCAGGACTTGTTAAAATTGAAAAGGTATTGCTGCAAATATATTACTGTTGATACTTAAGATAACTAGGGCGTTTTTTTAAGCTTGATAGAGCTTTAAAGTGTAAAAAATAACACAAAATATTAAATTTGTATTAAAAAATTGTTTAATTCGAAAGATAATACATGATATTTATCTGTGAAAGTGATTTCCGGCATATATGGCACAAATAATATTGGCCTCCAACGTGTCTGTTATTGCTGCTTTATCAGCACAGACTCAATGTGGCCCGACAGGAAATAATGGTGTGGTGTAGAATCGCACAACCTTGGAGGGCAATTGACAGGTCCATTTCTCGAAATCTATTTATCTGATTTCAACAAGTGGATTCAACAGCGTCAATCTGTTGAAACGATATCTCGCCTGGATCAATGTTATCGATATTTTTAAATAAAAAATTATTGGTCATGGTGCGGTAACGGTCTCCATTGACTGTAACGCGTACTCCGGCTTCTTTTTTGCAGCAATAAAATCCAATTATGACACCAGTGTGTAAACCGCACCAAACGGTACATTTTTCTAAATGTAATGAAGTCCGTAGGGAGTCTGTAGGCTCTGTTGTGGTTTCACTATGCGACAATTTAGTTTATTAACAAATTCGTTAAGCCAAAAACCATCGCTCAACACAATTTTGCGATAAAACATGGCTTTACTTTCCAACTGTGTAGTGCCCATTCGGCAAAAGCGATGACAAATTCGTATCTTCTTCCAGAGTTTCCTTTAGACCAGCGAAATACTCTTCAGTATGCACATTGCTGAAGTTATGGCATCATTTAGAGAGTATGTGGTATGAAATCTATCTAGGGATGGGTCGCTCTGATGAACGCTTACGTGCAACATAAAAATCAGCAAGACGTGTATAAGTTGCGCGAATTGATGTATACTGATCATAAATGTCAGGAAGTGAGCTCAGTATGACAGTCAGACAATCCTTTCGTAAGTTCTATCGTGCTTAAAAAAATACCCTCTACAAACACAAATTTAATTTTTAATATATTAAATGCCATTTTTATGGGACAAGTCATAAACACACCTGATATCCGAGCACTTTAATAATAAAAAACAGAATTTCACAAAATAGAATTTAATGATAAATGAAAGTAAATTTTTAAACTTGTTAAACTATTAGCTAAACTTGAAGAACAACATTAACAACAAAACAAAATACTCTTTGATAGTTGAGAAAAGGATTGCTGGTATTATTACGAGTACTTAAGACCCCATTTTGAACATACCACCAACAACTGTGCCTTCCTTAACTTCAATCACATTCACAACCATACTACTCTCTGTATCTAATATGTACATAATGAACGTACCACAAAATAATACTCGTGCAACATAATGTTGAATGTAACAGAATAAGAAGTCCGCACAAACATTGATGATAATTTCACAAAAAGCTTCTTAGTCTGTACATTTTCTAGACGATTTGTAAGGATGTCAAACAATGTTATAAAAAATTATTGTCATTTTATTTGCAACATATTTTCGTTTATGTTGTATATTTGTTTTTTGTAGTTTTTTTTGTGGATCGTACTAGTTACTCACTCATTCATTCGTGTAGATGACCTTAGTGGGTTATTTTGCAGCTACGAGCAAGAGGTATAGTTGCGATTCCACCCAAAGCCGTTACCTTATACTTTAACCTTAAAAATTTTATATGTGTCTGTCTGGCTGGCTGGCTGTGTGTGCGAAATAGAAAAAGATTTCATTTCATAGCAGCTCTTAAATACTGGTACAATAAAATGTTTTTATATTCGGTTATTGCATATTTTATTGTTTTTGATAAGTTCCTTCCAAGCACTACCCTTTAGGGAGAGGTGTTATAAGTTCGAAGGATAGATTCGATTAAAAAATGGGAATAAAACAAAGATCTGCTAAATAAATGTTATCGAAAAAAAAAATTGTTCTCTAAACGAAACGTTATCGATACGAAAACTTCTCTAAACGAAAACGTTATCGAGCCGGAGAATTTTTATATGAAAAATTTTGTGTTTTTTAGCATTCAAGAAATTTATGGAGACGAAAATTTTTCGATACGAAAAATTTATGGAGACGAAAATTTTTCGATACGAAAAATTTATGGAGACGAAAATTTTTCGATACGAAAAATTTATGGAGACGAAAATTTTTCGATACGAAAAATTTATGGAGACGAAAATTTTTCGATACGAAAAATTTATGGAGACGAAAATTTTTCGATACGAAAAATTTATGAAGACGAAAATTTTTCGATACGAAAAATTTATGGAGACGAAAATTTTTCGATACGAAAAATTTATGGAGACGAAAATTTTGTTACAAAAATATTCAATAATTATTAAAAGAAAGAAATTTTGGGTTCATGTAGGGTGTTCTTAAAATGACTGATTATACTTTTTTTCTTTTATTGTGGCATTTATTTTCTAAGATAGTTTCACATTTAAGCCGTTTTGCATTGTTATTAATAATAATGCTTGTTTTCGTATATTTTTTTTTTCTTTCTTACGAATGAAAACAGAACAACCAGCCATCCAAGCCACCGAATGAACACCTTTATGTTCGAACATCTCAAATGTTACGCAGACAGAAGAAAGAAAAAAAACTTAAGCATGTTGAAATTACATTTTTTTTATTTGTGCGGTGGTCGTAAAGCTTTTACAAATTGATGTTATTGTTGTTGGTTGGCTGCTTGAATATGTTTGCTTTTATTTGGCGTTTTTAAGGCAATTTAATTAAACGCGCTTAACAAAAAATGCGACAAATGATCATACAGAATACAAATGGACCACCACCATCACATAAACTCTGCCAAATGATGTCTACTATTTATTTATTGCGTCGGCTTATAAGTGCAGAGTGTTTCTTATATTGGATTTTCAATACGTTTGGAGCAGAGACATGGAAGATATGAACTTTTTAAGCATATTACTGTAGCTCAATGCCAAAGAACTGAATTTATTGGAGGCAATGAAAATGGCTTTATTTGAAAGGTAATATTCGGTTGTTTTTTGTTTAAGCAAAAGTATTGGCAGACGACATCGACAATGGGTATAAAGAGACAAATTTCCTGTTTTGGCTTCTAAGATCATGGGAAGCATTAAGCAAGGGAAGATTGACGGTTTGAGTAATAATATATAGAGCGAAAATTCTGGGTGAAGTGATAAATTGCCAGCACCAGGGACCACATATTGAAAATTATATTCAAATCAAAATTTGTTTCATATTCATGTGTGCCCTTGTTTTATTTTAGAATTTTATACATCTAAAAAGACCACCCTTTATAAATACATTATATTATTTTTAATGGTTGTCATTTAGCACGAAAAATTTTTTTTTTTTTTATTAAGTATGTCACAAGATCGTTTATCGCTGATCATGTAAAATTTGACGTAGAAAAGTTTATCTTGAAACAGATAAACTTTTTCACTAAAAATGTGTTTTAAAATAAAATGGCGGAAAATTTATTTTAAAAGAGCAAATATTAACAACAAAAAGAAAAATAAAAAAAATAATTAATAGAAACATATAAGAGGGGTGTTTTCAAAATTAAAAGAAATTGATAAACAAAAATTATTGTTGTCCATCACAAGAAAGTTACAAAAGCTTTTGTATTTAAATAAAGTGATCTTAAAGTAGCCAGCTTAGAAATAGCTTCTGTTTGAGCTCATTGAAAATGAGCTGAACAATCAACCAAAAAACTCTTCAAAATTATGTCAGTTTTGCATGATTATTTTGCTTTTTATTTAGCAAAAGTTCACTGCCAAATAATTGTTCAAAATTGAACAACTGATAAGGCACGCACAAACCGGAAAGCGCATTTATTATTACGACATAAGATGACAAAAAAGGAAATGCACATCCTTGCAGTAGATAAACTACTTTTTATTCATAATTTGATATTAACAATAATGAGAAAAAAATATCAGAAGTAGCGAAAACAAAACAATAAATTTATTGACGACTGATCTTCATAAATTTGACTCAGTCATTTTTATAAAAAGGAAATCTATATAAAAATATAACCGTCACAACTTTGAGTTAAAATTTTTTTTTTCCTTTTGTCAGTGCAGTTGTTAAGTTTAACAATACCACGTTCTGAATGTGAGCGGTGTTTTCATGTACGTGATTTGTTTACAACGTGGATGAATGGTGAAAATATTTAAGAAGTTGATAAAATAGAAACATTAACAACACAACTAATGCAATCAGTAAAGAAACAAAATAAAGAGAGGAAACACAAGCCTTTTGGATAACAAATCATATTCATTTTGATATGAAAAAAATTTTTCTTATAAAGTTTTCAGACGCACTGTATTTTATTTCATACTGCAACCGGCGTTTAGAGTGACATGAATTGGCTACGGCAACCCTCATGATTAGAAAAGCTACCTATAATATAAGAGCTACCTATACATCAATTTCAATTTGATACTATTTCCTGCTAAATGTATTATTTTTTGTTACACCTTTCCATAAATTTAATTTTAAATAAACTAGTGTAGGGCCTTAAAAATTCGTTTAAACCTTATCTGTTCTAAAGTCTATCCAGTTTTCCGTTGGAAGTAATTTTAAATACATCACACACAACCCATATGTCCTTTAGCAGGCTTTTGATTATGAATATGAATGGACATATGCATAAATACAAGCCACGAGTACGGCTGCCTAAGTATGTAGGTGAGTGCGTGCGTGCTTGTGTGTGTGTGGGTTCAGCTTATCTTTATTAAGAAATTCAGTAGCCATTATGACTACTACGTTTGGTGGTGGTAATCATCATATTGATATCTTGATTTTTACAACATACAATCATTGTTTAAATACGAGGTATCCCTTTTATAAATATGCACATGGGTACACTTGCCATCATAAATATGTTGAACCCACATAGCGGCGTGGCTGGCTACTGCCACTACTCCTGGTAGTGTTCGTTTACTTCTTCTTATTATTTTTTACTGTCTGATAAATCATGCATTTTGCTTTTCATTTGTGTGACATGTTTCATATTGTTATTTTTCATTCATTGTTTCATGTCTTTTTTTTTCTTTTTTGAAATTATTATTTTTCTTCTACTGTTTGTTCTTATTTACTTGTGATAAAATTCCATTATATGCTTGGAATATTAAATGAGTAATTTTTTTTTGTTCATATTTTCTACTTTTCATATGATTTGCTAAGAACTCTGCTATAAGAAAAAACTTATAGGCTGTAAAGTGTATAGTTTAATGTTGAAATTCATTTTGTCATATTGACATTATATTAATAACAAAGAACGGATGTGTATGTTAATCATCGTCATCATGATTACTGTGATGCACATATATGAATGAAGGAATGAATGAATGAATGAACAATTTATTGATTAAAGAAATCAGAGAATAAATTAATAAAATTATGATTATGAAATGATATGAAATATCAAAAGACTTAGCACACATACTTGCCATTGAATATGTAAGAAAACTTCGTAGAATTTCGTTATCTTCAAACTTTTTATATTTGCTTTACTATTTCTAGTATTGTAAACTGCAAATAATTTAATCCATGGTTAGTAGTTTTTAATAGGAAAAGTATTTGATTAAAATAAAATGAAAAATAATGATTAAATCAATATATTTGCTTACAAGGAAAGACAGCAGATATAAATATTTGGTTTAAAGAATGATATATTCACTTTCAGTCAAGAGATCTTTCTGGAAAATTTTAGTACAACACTCAAAAAAAAAACTATAGAAAATGCGCAGCAGCTTTTACTTCTTGTTAGAGAGTCACAAAAAATTTTGTTTTAAAGGAAAGTAACACTAAGGAAACTAATAACTGCTAATTATAATTAAAATAATTGTGATACTTTCTTTGGAAAGGATAGATTAAAAAGACCGACGGTGACGTAGTGCAGATAGAAAAACTTCAATGTTTACAACTCGACAATTGCACGTTATGTTTATTTTTACAAGAGTTTTGCAGTGCCCCTGCTGATAGGCAGGCGCATTACTTGAAGCTAGTATATCTATTTTTTTTTCCTTCACGGAAGATTTAGAGCTAAAGGGTGTTATCAAGAATTGTAAACTAATTTTTCTATAATCTACCGAACTCATTGGATATCTAATGTTTTAACTTAACCTAATACTGACGCCTGCCTTGTCCGCAAATTTTTTCTTTGAACAAATAAAATTTCTCACTAGAAAAAAAAACTATTTCTGATCACCACCTTAAATATTTTCGCATTACGTTGACCAACCATTAAGTTATAATGAACATGCAATAATTCTTCAGAAAACTAATAATTAACTTAACAACTGATATTTACAGCACAATAATTTTCACGAATTTAATAATTGAATCAATATAAGCTGTAGATTTGTAAAAACTTTGCCAAACATACATATACAAGTAGTACATAAATAATTAAGTTTCACAGTGGAGAAGTTATTAAATGAAACACAACGAAAATAATCTTAGACATATTTAACTAATGAAATGTTTGTAAAATGCCAACATATAAATCTAAATTATAGTTTAACTAATCTTCTTTCTACTTTTATATTTATACCACAAGAATATCTGTAAATAGTGTGTGCTTTTCACAACGAGTCCTCTGTGTCCAATTCTGTGTTTCTGAAGTCATAATTCCAGATCAGTAGGTTTTTTGTTTTTTTGTGATTTCTGATCCCAGAACGGAAAATTGTGCAACTCAGATAGCTAAAAATATTTGCCTTATCTTTCTTCTACTTGAATTTACTTTTATACATACAAAAGACTTCAGACAACAACGTCTAGCCATTGTCTTCTCAATAAAAAGAAGTTCAATTTATTCAACTGAATCGTTTAAGATATGTTACACTTTAACTTACACAAAATGCTGACTAATCATTTGGCATGTGATTGTTCAAATGAAAAAACAAATTAGTTCATTACAGTGGCAAAATAATAATAAAATCAAACATTAAGTTGTTTTTTTTTTGTTTTTTTTTTGCATGAGAAGTAAACAGCCATAGCAAAATATTTAAGCTGAATTATTATTCAGCACTTAAATGAATAAATAAATAATTCAAAAGAAATAAAAAATCAAGAGCAATATTTAACAATTGCCATGAATATTTAAAAATAAAATATCATAATTTTTTTTAAAAAAAGTAAATGATTTTTTTATGTGAAACACTTAAACGATTACATTGTTGAGAAATCAAAATGACATTAGCGGTATTTAGGTGAATTTTTATTTTGTGCTAAGAATGAAATCAATAACAGCAGTGTATGAAATCTCTAAAGGGGGTTTTGTTGTACAAAGGGTGATTGTTATATATTTAAGTTTTAGAAAAGTTTCTTTGTTTTTCGGGAATAAGCAATAAGACCTGCATGCAAACCAAACGAAAACAATGTGATATTATCGCCAACAATACGTGTATGCTTGTGACAATCAGAAAAGATATGGTTATTTTAATATATTTTAAACATTACTTTAGTTACGAAAAAAAAAACGTTGCTTGTGTTTACATTTGATTATTACCAAAGTAATACAAAATATAAATTATTAAACATGTATACACAAAGTTTTTGAACTGTACAACAACCATTAACCATTAAATATTATTAATAATCACAACGACTAAAACTTTTCGCGTTTAAACAAAGCATGTCTAAGCAAAGAAATTTGTTTGCAAATAAATTAATTTCGAACTTGTTATTCAAAAACCATAAGTGGAAAGCGACAAGTAACAAAATACCAGGGAAAAATTTACAACACAAAGGCAAGTACGGATTATCGTGACTATATTATGATCATCTTTAGACATAATGTGATACAATTTAATCTCATACTGAGGACGAGATGCCATGGTTGTATCATATTAATACAATTTCGGAAGATAATGTGATTTAACTTGAACCATATAAACATTTAAACATAATATATTGCTCTTATACTATGGTTACCGCAACTGTGTGTTTTTGCGTGTAAATAGCTTAAATTAAAGATACCTTCACTTCTCTATGATATGACGAAAACCGACTTCGCTTACTAAAGGTTCCCTGCATAAGAATATTGATCTAAAATGTCTAACAGCTTTCACGAGCATCAAAATTATCGTCTATAGTTTGTAGACCTACGGGAGTGAACCACTGCCGCAAACTGCACAGTGCGGTCTGACAAACAAATTGTATAGAAAATATATCAATCAATTTGTTTTTAAAAATGACACCGAGCTGATAGCCTATGCAGCTAATGCTCTTCCCTATTGTTAGTCCCAGAATTTATTCTGAAGGATTAAATAAACATAATAATAATAATAATAAAAATGACAACTCTAGCATCAATCCTATGAGTTCTTTTTAGGGAAAATGCCAGACCTGATTCCTGTATAAAGGACTTAATAAGGCAGCACAAGCATTCCTTACAGCACGTGGCAAATCGAAAATATTGAGACGTGAACTCGTTCACCCAAGTCGTGCAAGATAAACAAAGTGACTTTTGTCCCTGTGTATACTGCTGTAAGGACGAAAAAATCGGTCGAATAGCTTCGTCGATTATCTTAACCATATTATTATCACGTAAAATTTTAAGATTAAATAAGACAAGAGTATAGTTATAATTTAGTAATAAGTGATTGCAAACATATAATTTCTACAAAAATATGTTGCAAGACCAAGGTTATGGTTACTTATCCCATTTATTTCACTTCCTTTATGGGAGGGGATCACTTTAAAGGCAAAAAAAATCTAATTTATTTATCGACTCCAATAAAAACAAATTGTCGCATTTTTTTAATTACTGATTTCAAAGTCAAACTCTTAAAAAAGCACCTCTTCAAAAATAATTTTTTTCTTTTAATTTTCTTTGTAAAGATTTTTAGTAAAACAAAATTCTCTATAACCTTGATTTTAGTTTTTGTTTTCTTAAAAATAAATTATGTTAATTTTTGTTGTTGAATTTTTTTTAAGAAAAATCGTGTTACTTGTGCTTTTTTTAAGCCAACAATGATGTGGGTGGTTGGTTGGTTGGGTTTTATTGTCATTTAGTTTTTATACAAAATAATTTCGTTGGAAAACTTAATTTAAAATTATTAAGTCTTTTATAATTCATGTGTGAGTTTGCATGGTTTTTAGTTTGTTCAATGAACTTAAAGACATTGCATGCATGTATAATGTGTAATAATTGTTGTATATTTGGGTAAGTACGACTATACAAGACAAAAGACAACTTTTTTTATTTGCAAAGGTATTTATGTTTGTATTTGTGGAGTTTATTTGTTTTTCATGCAAAGCCGAAATTAAACAAATACCCTGCCATTGTTAAATAATAAAATTATACAAGAAAAACACTTATAATTTCTGGGTTAATTTTCTTGTAAACTTATTTACAATTTATGCATTGTTATTACTGTTTTTATTCGTGTGTGTTTGTTTTTTATTTTTAGTTGTACTTAAGCATGGTTTTGCTGTCAAGGTTAGCATAATTTTCAAAGTTAGCGGAAAATTAATATGATGCACGCATGAGTGATGCAAACGGTTATGAAATATTCTTGACAAAAAGAAAAAACAAAAAAACAAAAAAAAAACAAGGGACAAAATATTAATGACATAAAACTTTTAATATGACTTTAAAAATAGAAATAGAATAGACAAACAGCAAAAATATATGTTTTCAAGTCTTTTGATCACGGAAACACAAATTGTTCAGATATTCATCGGTTTGTCTTTTCTACCCTTTTAGGAGGCTTCTAAAGCTTTTCCAATCATCAAAACACTTTTTATCTCCACAATCTCCCCTATACGCTTTTTCCCCGCAGTGGTTGGGCAACAGCAGGAAAGCACCAGAAGCCAAGTCTTAAGTTTATTTTGAACAATATTTTCCCTGCCCGCGTTAACGTAATAAATCTGGAGAGAACCGTTATAACAAGTCGATTTTAGATCAAACTTCACCATTCCCCAATTCTCACAATTCTCCACTTTTAGAAGTACAAAATTTGAGGCAACAACTCTAGACGCAACTAAATTCTACATTTAGAAACTCGAAGAACTCAACAAACTATATCTTGTTTACTTTTATCTAGTCTACCAACTTAAAATAGATGACGTGGAACTTATCTACAGCGCGGTTGTTCGAACTGAATATTCTCGGTACTTAAGAACTGAAATTGATTTACAAAACCAGGTTTTGTCAACAAATTAGTGACATCTAAAATTAAGCAATTATTTTACTCAATATTGTGTAAATTCTCAATGTTTGCTCTCCTTTTTGATGGTAAATAAATTTTCTCACACAAAACAAAAGACTTAAGAACAAAGCATCAAAAAGAAGAAAAAAAACATAAGAAAACAAAAATTTTTATAATTTTATTTCCAAAAACTTTTGAACATTTTTGTTAAAAATCACTCAAAGCCAGGACATTAAATATTCCTCACAGCATGTTACACAAAATGTATATTAAGGAATTCCTAAAATCTCATCCATAAAGTACAACAAACTCTGTGTGTTCAAAACTCTCAAAAGACCCCAGGAAAATACCAAAAAAAAAGCAACCACAAAACTGTCACTTATTTTATATTATTGCAATCATGTTCAGTGGCTTCTTGTTGTATTTGTTTTTCAAGGGAGTGTGGCGCCACTTGTCTGCTTGTAAAAAAAAACTGAAACAAAAAGAGAATTTTAAAACTCTATATTTCGTTATAAATTAACAGCAACATAATAAGAAAAGAGTGCAACAAAAAAAAATCTATTAACTAGGGCCACACTTGTTGAACGTGACCCACATTAAACTACAACAACAAAGTAAAGACAACTTGTGTGTTGTTATTTACACTGGCAAATGTAGTGATCTTTTGTTTAATTTAGTTAAGGATTGTTGGGACATTGTTTTTTTTTTTTGCTTTCATGTAATCAAGGGTGATGATGAGACAGTGACTAGGTTTGTGATATCTTTATGTAACTGCTTGCTATTTGTGTTGCATTGTTTTATTTTTATCTATGTTGGGCACATCTTGCGATTTAGTAACTGTTAACTTTTAGACAAGTGTGTGAAAAACAAATAAAGGCAAGAGTTTTTTTTTGGTTAATTTATTGCAACAAATGTTTTGCCACCTTGAGGGTATAATTAATGAGGTAGGGTTTCATTTCGGGCGTTGTAAATGAAACACAAAATATTGGTATTGAGAAAACAGGACATAAGAAAAAAGTTGCTTTTGATTATAAGATGATCCTAAATTTGATAGCGACAAAAGTAGGAACATTTTAAGCAGCCACTTATGATTTGTATTTTTACCATATTGATACAGGCGAATATGCTTTAAAAACTAAGCATAATGTGGTTTTAAATAGCCCCAAGTAAAACTGAAAAACCCAGTGACAAAAAAAATATGTATGAGATTTTAATCAAATCAAAAACTCCCCTATAGTGACGACAACAAATGATTAAAAACCGACTTGTGGGAATTGAAGGCGTAAATCTCCATGGGGACAGTTTGCCACCCAATTTTAGTATAAGGAAATTAATAAATTTGGCAAGAAACCATTAATTGGGCAAGCGAGTTATACCTGGGCATTAAAGAGTACTCCTTCTACCTAATCTTCAATGGTGACTGCGATTAGTTACATTTATTGCATTTCGCTTGTACCCTGTAAAGATTTAATCAACAATTGTTGAGCATAAATTAGGAAGGTGAACCAGGGTAAATAGAAATAGCAGAGATTACAAAAACTTATCTAGATTTACGAAGGTCACTAGATTTTTACGTGGATCACCTGTAATGAATCCAAGGGGTTGTAAAATAGGATATTTACCACTCAAACCGAAGGACACAAAAAAAAAAGAATTCTTAAAATTTCCCAACCCAAGCTGGAGCCTGGCCAGGCCTGGCCAAACTGGCTCCTGGCCTGATGTGGACACGTGTCGGTAATTTAATTCGAAATACCGCAACTTTGCAGAAGTCCTCAGAGGCTCTATAGACAATTTATACGAACAATTTATCATCAGACCTTTCTAAGCCAAATATTAGGATTTTCTTGTTCTCCAAATTACGTCCATGAGAGGACTTCTCAAGGTTAATAACATTTTGATAAAAATAAAATTATTTAAATTCCTCAGAATCCTATTAAGACAGGGTCCTCAGTATACTTTTCGATTACCGCCTAAATTTGCCTACAAATAGTCCTTTTTAAACAACAATATTTGCTGATGCTACTGATTTTCCAAGCATTTACGAAAACCTCCAAAAAGATTTAAGTAAATTAATGAGGAAATATATTCATTCACTGGTGACAAAAACATTGCAGAGAGCACAATTATAAAGAACCTCAATACCCGCATGTCAAATAGTTAGCTCGGCATATTTTTCGATTACTATTTACAAGGGCATGTTATATTGATGCAAATTGAAAGCACGTGAATAAAAACCTTATAATGCCTTGACATTACTCAATAATACGTTTTGCAATGACTACTACATACTGTCTAAGTTACTGGGAATTAGTCAGGTATAAAATATCCCAAACGATTTATACAAAAGTATTAACAAAAGTTTTCGTTTTGGATTTACCCAATCCTCCCACAAACAAGCTTTAGCTCAAAGCGCGCCTGTTTAAGATAGTAAATATTAAAGCGAATTGAATACTCGAGAACAAAAGAGCAAAATACTCCATTAAAAAAATGTAGTACAAAGCATATGGAAACTTGAATATATTCCCACCTGTCCAATTGTGAATAGATCAAGCAGCCCAAATGAGGAAAGATTATAATTTTATCCCACACTGGTTACACTTAAAATACTAATTAATACACAATGAAAAGTGAATAAATACTATAACTTCTAAATCAGTCGCTGGCTGCCACTTCATAAATAATATGATTTTTCATTTACATAGCTTCATAATTGTTACCAAATAAAATCGAGGAAAAAATCTCAGACCTTTAAAACTCAGCGTTTGTATCGATAACAAAACACAGTGATACAAATTCCTGCATTAATTTTAAATCAATTTTCTTCACAGCTTAACGCTTATCTTAATATTGAAGAAAAAAGAGATGACAAATATATTTAAATATGAAGACTCAAAAAATAAATATTCAGCAGCTGGATGCATAGTTAGAGACTGGAAAAAAGAAGCGTAAAAACAGTCCAGCTAAAAAAAAACGGCAGCTAAATAAAACGTTATTGTTGGTAGAAAATATTTAATTTTTAATTTATTGAAGAGTGTGGAGAGGAATTATTTGTTGCTTAAGACAAACAAAAGAAACCTGCTGTAGAAAAAGATTTATAAGTTTAAATGAGATCATTTATCATGCTTAATTAAAACAGAAACACAAAATAGAAATGATAAACCAAAAAATTTGTTGCTTTAAGAAAGTTAAAAAAGGAGAAGAAATCAATTCAAACTTGTTAAATTCTCTTGTTTAACTTAAAGTCTAAGGTGACATTTTGTAACACATGTTTTTTCAAGTGATTTTTTGTAGAAGCCCTCTGTCGGCAATCAGAAACTATTTTGATGTTGTTGTTGTGTTTTCTTGTAAAACTCTCAGCAATTCATTACTTCATTCATTTCATAAATAAATTAGTTTAATTAAAACGAACTACTTACTTCATGATAAGTTGCTTTTGTATTTTTTTAATTAAGGAATTTCCTTCAATTAGCAACGTGTGATTTTTTTAAAGAAATTATAAGCAAAAATTCTTGAGAATGTTTTCATATTGATTCTATTAGATCAATTGCAAAGATTTCATTAGAACAAAATTATCTAATTTACAATGAATTCATTTTATTCATTTATTTGATCACAATAATAATTGAATTGAGGCATTTTTTTTTAAATAAGAAAATGTATGAAACATTAGTAATATAGAAGCAATTATGGGTAGAATTTATACTTCGCGTGAAGTTACAATTCAACGACTTAAGGTGACCGTATTCAAAAAAGAGAGCGAATGGCATTGAGATTGTATGGTTACCGAATTTCGCTTTCAAAACTCCACTCATTTGACCAGTGGGTGTGGCTTCAAACACCATCTAGCTGGAAAAATGTATCGCTAATGCAGGTACTGAGAAGGTTTCTACAGACTCTCTACCAAGCCCTAATGACCCAAGATGACAATAACGAGTAGTGATCAATAGTAGACAATTCTACATTGCCAGACCTTCAAACAAATTTAGACAAATTTATCATATGGATCCGTTTGGTCACCTTGATGTCAAGTGAAGCAGTAAAAACCCTAAGACTGTGTTTGCGACATAACAAAGTCAAAATCAAATAACAAGACAAATTCTGGAGACCATTGGCTTAATGGGCTCTTCCAACATAAATAAGAAATAAAACGCGTCCTTCCCCTAACACAGGAAATAGACATACTTTTAGTATCTGAAACGTATTTCACTCTAAAAAATCTGGTTTAACGTTAATGGGTTTTTGGCATATGATAGTAAACACCCAAGTGGAAGGACATGAGTCCGCTATAGAGATGCACTGAAAACTAGGATCCAACAAAAAAAAGGGCCTGCGAAAAGGCTCTCACAATGTCTTATTGCCTACGGATCCCCACAAATACTTGAAAATCCAAATTGGGCCAAAAACTCTGGTGAAAAGACCAACGCCTTCGGTAATCATATAGACATTGAAAACCCTAGATATGAGAAAATCACCCGGGCGTGATCGTCTTACAGGATCAATGTTCAGAAACTTACGCTATTTTCACTGTGAGAACTTTATCATTCATATTTAACGCCATTAAGCGCGCTGGCTGGGCAGACCATGCTCTTGGACAATTCCCAGGCGTTTGATAAAGTAAAGTTAAAGGATCAAGTTTCTAAAGCAGGAAAAATCTCTGCAGGAATTCGCCAAGGTACTGCACTGGAGTCACTATTATATATCATCAATACAGCGGTTATGCTAACAAGCCCAAATATATATATGCAAACGTTTGCATCGAGGTAGCATCCGCTCGCTAAAACATTGGAGGACAACGGCAAATCTTTCGAAAATTACTCACGTTTAAATAACAAATACCACTGTACCACTGGAGGCATAAATTAAATATTTGGATGTCCACACAAAGAGACGCCTAACTTGGTTCCGTCAAACTTTATAACGTAACCATGACTCTGGAAGACAATGCGGTTTTATGCAAATACATTATAAAGCCAATATGGACATATGACATTCAGCTGTTGGGTCCTGTTTGTGCGTCAACCATCCAGACGTTACAAAGCAGACAGGCTAGGATTTTGGAGGTATTGTATGCGCTCCTTTGGTATAACAGAAATGAAAATATCCATAAAAATAAAAATATCAGGAAGAAGTAATAACATACTTCTGCAATACCCAAACAAACTAGTGGTCTATTCTAACACGTGATTTACTTGGGCACTGGCGGGAACGCCTCTCCCTATTCAATAGTAGATAGTTTATTAGAATTCGAATACAATAAATTAGTTAATATATGAATAATATATTAAACATTTTAGAGATATGATATTTATAAAGAATTAACAAAATAAAATTAAAGCCTAAAAAAACTTTTGCTATAGAGACATAAAGTAAAATACTGTCACATTTCGCTACTTGATTGCAACAATACCTACATATGCCCTCTATAGCTCAGCAGGCAGCTCATTAAAAAATTGCTGTCATAAAAAGCAGTCAAGACAAATCGCAATAATCTATTTAATCTTTAAATTGATTCTATTAAAATAATGTCGCTTTATTTTTCTACTAAAATCAACTTTAATTCACACCTTTTCGATTAAAATTATAGCAAATTTCCAGTGTAAAAAAATGGCTTTATTTCTAATAACAAATTTAATAAATTATTTTAATTATATTGTTGAGTTTGTTACTTCAGTGTTTAAATATTGTGTAAGCACTTATGCGCATATAAGTTTTTATTTTCTGAAAAGCTTCAAGAGATTTTTTTTAAATTCAGTTGTCAAGATGTTAAGAATATTGTAATCATTATAAAGACCACCTGTTGTTATGAAAAAATAATGCTATATTATTAATGCAAATAATAAATTCTCGTTTTGAACAGCTAAAAATAATAAAAAAAAAGAAAAACATACATATAAAAACAAAACGACTACCCAAATAATGTATTTATTAAGGTATATTGGCAGTATATTTATAAAAAAAAATTAATAGTTGCAATAAAGAATTATTTCTAACTCTCATGTTCATTAAGTACTTTAGGATATTTTCAAGAAGTTCTAAGCATCGACCATACGGGGAAAAGATCATTTAAAAACCCCGTCAAATATGCTCTTCTTTTAATCTCCTTTCCTTTTAGTTGTAACCAACCAGAAAAAAATATATTTTCAAATCAAAGATGTTCTTTCGTTTTAGCTTGAAAATTAATTAAATTTTTAATTGCTTCACATAGTTTTCTTAATTAAAAAATAGAAAAAGAAAAATTGTTTATTTAATAGACAATTAAATTAATTACGAAATTAATAAGTTTTTATCGTCATCTCAATTGGTCCAAATTCCTTCACCAATGAACAACAATAACTCCCTTACGACTATTTGCTTAGTTGTGATTTTCATTAAAATGGATAAAATTATCATGTTTTTTTTTATATTGCTTCAAATAGTTTCCAACACTAACAAAGTTCTTTTACGCAATAATGCTATGTTTTGTCACTATCTTCTTATTCTATTAGGAGTTTGTTCTAAAAATTTAAAAATAGTTTTTACGACTTTTATTTCAATTGGAGTATTAACAATGCTAAGAACCTGATCTTTAATATTGGATTGAGAATTATGTCAATTTATTTTTCGTGGTCTCCCCAATAAATCCTTTAATTTGATACTCATATCATAGAATGATGTCAATTAATTTGTTAAATTCTCCTCAAGAACCCCTTTTATTTGATACCCGTATCATGGGGTTGCGTAAATAATAATGGGTTACACATTTTACGGCATCCCTCATATTTGAATTACAACAATGAAACACAAACTCTCAATTTCCTATGCAAGTAGAGCACACAAAATAGTGCTGTGCATGCATAGAACACGTACACTATAAAATTCTTCGTGTGAACCAAGTAGGCACACACACACACACACATTCGGTTCTTGCTTTGTTTACATTTTAACAAAGAACATCAACTCAGTTGCTCATCAGATTTCACTGAAGTAAGATGTTGCTGTGCAAGTTTTTAAAGTTAAATATAGGAAAATGTTTAATGAAGAATATGAATACTTTGTTTTATTTGACAAGACATTACTACAACTCTCATAGCGAATATAATGAAATGTTAATACCTGATATACTGATAAAAGTGTTAGAATTAAAGGAAGAGTTTTTTTCTAAAATAATTTTTTGTTTTAACTTTTATTCAGGTTAAATTGGCCTATAGATTCTATCAAGAGAGTTTTGAGAATAAGTATAAATATTTCAGCTTTTCGCCCTATTGTGTAAATTTTTTATAGCTTTTCAATCTGCTAACCCCGCCCCATGCAACTTGCAGAAACTTTTAATTAAATTGTTTTAGTGCATGTGTCTCAAGTCTTTTGTATGTTACGACACATGCAAAATTTTTATCATTCACACCTTTTTCGTTTCAGTGTTTCGTCTTTAGCCTTATATGATATTGGCAGGAAAATGCCTAATTTCTTGCTTTAATCGTGTTAAAGGTTTTCAACTAAAACTAAAGAAAGATCAAAGAAATTTGCAATTATAATTTGCTCTTCTACTACCACACTTTGCCTTATATTGAAATTTACAAATAATGTTTAGTGCCATGTAGAAAAAAATGTAAAATTTTGTTTTCTAGCTTAAGTCTGATATAAAGATTTTAATCTTGTCTAAGGTTATAAACTTCCACTACCAGACCATGTCTAGTTTATTTCTCATAGTATGTTAGTTAAAACGATTTTTAGTTACTGTTACCGATTGACCATTCGCTTAACAATTGAATTTTAAACATTTTACAACATGTTACCTGATGTTTAAAATAAGAAAAACAAAAGATTGCAGTTTATATTTTTGTTTTTAGCTGAAAAAAAACGTTTGCATGCGCTAGGAATAACGCAAAACAACAATCTTTCAGATATGCCGCCGCGCCGCCACAACTAATTGGATTTCTCTCTAGCCCGAAATCGTTATGTTAGACTAAATATTTAAAAGTAGAAAAAAATTTACTGAAAAATCAGTTTAAAAGATGCTTTAGTTAGTCTCTACTTGTAGTGGCTTACATGAAGCTGTTGTTGTTTTGCCAATTTTTAAATGTGTAAGGCAGACTAACTTATGCTACATTCATATGCTTTTAGTTAGTACAACGACAAGAGCAACAAGAACTTGAATAACAGCAGAAAAATATTCCAAAATCGATAATGTCTTGATCAGCAGCTTTTGATTTTTTTTTTTCTTTTTGTTGGGCACTTGAGTTTTTTTTTTATTACTTTTTTAAGTAACAGTAGGACCATAAAAAGTTATGGTTTGTCGAAATGAAGGCAAATTTAGAAAACTATTATATATAAATATGTTTAAGTGAATGTGACACAAGATTTGCATTCATTCTTTGACTAAAGTTGTGTAGACCAGATGCTCGAAAGAACCAAAGATAGAAGATCTTTTGACTTCACTATGATGCATTCCTAGTGAAAGTCCCTTGAAAACAAACACGTACAATGACAGCGGTACTAACAGAGCATTGGACGACAACAATGAATCTCCCGTTTAACGACTTCGGTAAAATTGATTGTGGTGAGGGGTAAGAACAAACTGTGAAACACCTTAGTTATAGCCTGACGTTTGGAAGAAGTAAGGCAGGTAATTTGGGCAGCTTGGCAGTCCTATTGGATTGCAGTAACCAGAGAATAAGATGCTGCTAACCCAAGAACGAAGACCACCACGTATATAAGCCTGAACCTGATAATCGTGAACAGCGAATATCGTGCTATAGACAATCGTAGTCAATCGCTGGTCCATTTTCGAGTAACTATAATCTACCCCAAAGTGAAAAGACTGCCACAGAGGTAGTTCGCCTTAGAAAAACAAGAACGGAAGATGCTCAAAGCTCATGCTCAGTCCTCTGAGGTCACCTGTCCAGCGATGAAAATTTTTGTAATTTTTCCGGGCAAGACATAATGAACTGCTGCGATTGGCCAATGCATTTAGGTTGAGCTAAACAATCAGCGTGTCCCCAATAACACTATCAGCCTGTAGTAAGAATCAAGTACTTTTAACAAGTACATGAAACATAATCCACGACTACTCCAGACCAACAAAGCGCTTGAGCCAAGCTTGGCTATCCGCCATCAGATGTATTCTAATGATGTTCACTCTTCTCCTTAAAGACAACACATACGAAACTGGGCACAGATGTCACCCTGAAAGACAGTTAGGACTTTTGGAAATTGCGACCGTAGATCCAGATCAAGTGTTAAATTTCCCTGTTGGATGCCATCCGTGGACCAAACTTACGTTTCAATATTTCGCTTTGCATAGAATCTTGATTTGTGGCTATCAATAAGTCTGTATTAGCTATCTCCCCAGACAACGGTTGCTCAATTCCGTTTTTTTCTTTTATATCACGATTAAACTGTATTCCATGTCAGACATCAACTCGATAGGACTGATTTCACGTTGAAATGACACATTTCTTTTTGTTTTTCCACAACAATGGGGCCAAGGTAGCTAAAGCTATACTCGACTCGTCTCGCCTTCAAGCGCTGTATCGTTTAAGCGAACACGACTGGACCGTTGCCGCTTGACTATAAAGAACCATTGACTTAGACGACAAAATAAATAAATTCCTATTTGCGTTAATGAATATATGCTTTATGATCGCAGGAGTATCCAACTATACTATATGATGAAGGCTCTGCTTTGGATGCCTAAAACGTTTTCTTTGTCACTATGCAACATGCTGCAAAAAACTACTTTACAACTCTGTGTAATTGTAATAGTAAAGCAAGATATTTTTGATTTTTTAATTTCGAGCCAAAAAGAGAGAAAGAAAAAAACCGTAGATTGTTGCTCAAGTTGTTGGGATTTATTTGTTTGATGTTGCTATTTCATACTGAACAAGGTTTGGGTGTTGTAGGTGAAATATAAAAAGAAACAACTAGAAAAGGCGCGTGCAAAGGGGCAATTAATTTGTATTGTGAACAACCCACTAACATGCACATTTAAGAAAATGTTTTAATTCTTTTTTTTTTTTGTAGTTTAAGATATTTTTTTCCAATGTTTTGCTAAATGTTCTTTACAGTGGTTGTAAGTATTATTGGCTATAAAGTGAAAAATGTAATTTATTAAAACAATGTTAAAGTTAATGTTAAATGTTGTGCTGTAATATGGAAAAGTTACGAAATACTTGAAAGGTTAATGAAGATTAGAAGGTAATAATGATGGCTTAAATTGCGTAGTCAGCTTTTAGCAGACGTAGAGTATATGGAGAAGAATTGATGAAAAGTTCTACCTCAGCCGCCTTAGGGTTGCAACCCAACAACCTGGCTAGAAGATATTTCTCTTCATTCGAAGCTGGCAACAATTGACTTAATTCCTTTCTGACCTCAAACAATGTGCGGTTCTCGCAAGCCAACTATTGTCAGAAAAATGGGAAAAAGTCAGACCTAACGCTAGGCAATACTGTTAAACCCACTGGAATTTTTAATAATAAAGCCCTATTTTTGACGAAAAAAAAACAACCAGAACTTTTTTATACAGCCCATACAAAGTTTTACTCCTTAATGTTTTTATATTGTAATGCTTTTATCTAAAACAAGTGTCAATATTAGCAAAAATGCATTAATTCTCCATTTATTATGACCGTAAATAACTTATAATCGAACATATCAATCTTATGACAGCAACATTTCAACAAATACCAGCCAAAATTTTAAACAAAAAACCCCCATTCTACCATCATCTATCAAAGTCACAACAATAAAGAAATCTTTGTTGTCTTTGATCTCAGGCTCTAGTTGCTCTCCTGCCTCCTAGTCTAAACTTCAGTTTTACGCATTTGCATTGAAGGAGTCGAACAAGTGGCCACAGACAAAACGCAAAACGTTTTTTCGACTTCTTTATTTTTGATATAAAAGATATGCAAATTTTTTCTCCGCTCAATTTAGTTCTTTTGGTTAGATAGTTTTGTTCCTAGTATGACAATTCCAAAACACCAATCTTTGAGAGCTAGACTAACAAGAGCATCTAACACAAATTTGCATATGGGGATAACCCAGTGAACAATTTAGTTACTAAAAGGTAAGAGCATGGAAATGTCTCTTTAAAATTTATTTCTTCTGATGTTAGAAAGAAAATGTTACCCGAAGAATACGAATTGATATTTATTAAGAACTAAATACACACACCGGTACACTACGTTAAAACGATTGTATATCATTATATCATGGAAGTGTGGACAGACACACCCTCTTTCTGCTTCTAACTTATTTATTGATAAAATCTAATGCACACAAAGTTTGAAAACTTTATCTGTCGAAATACTTCTCCTGATATTTTAGTTCCAATAAACAATTTGCAAACTACAAACACCATTTTGAAGCTTTAGCCGAATTTCCCAAGTTTTGGGGTAACTTTATGAACTCTTTATTGCATAATAAACACATCTAGTAAATATTAGAAAAGAAATCAGACATAGACCTTTTGAAAGAACTGCCGTCATCTTTCGTCAAGTTTGGTTTGGAGACAAACTACTTCAAATAACACTGAAAGTGGCACATAGCCGAAACATAGCCGAAACTATTTTATCTCAAATGACACTGAAGTTGACAAAGGATGACAGAAATTCATTCCAAAAATTTATAACAAATCACCCAGCCGAAATATTGAATCAAGAATCAGGATCCGATAATTCAGCATTTAATTTTTTATTTCTATAGATTTATAAGCCCCCTTGATAATCACATCAGTATTGACTGGGTTATTGCAACATTTACCTTCTACTAACTATGGGAAACTATTGTTTAATCCTTATTGGAGAATTGCTTTTTTCATATGCATATATGAAAATTGCAGCAATTTTCTTCTTGTTAGTGACAAAACCGCCCGCAATTGCTGTCAATTCAACCAAAATGATGCTGAATATGCGACACATTTCGATCACTGTCAAAGTGTCAGCGAAAACATTTGTGACAATATATTGTATTGTAAATTTACGCAGCCTATATCGACTACCTTTGCATGTCTAAAGACAGGAAATTGTTGCTCTAAGTATGAAGCAAAGAAAATAGTTCAGTTAGATAAAAAGTCATAAACGTGGTAGTAACATAATTGAAGGGTTTTGTTAATTAAAGAAAGTCGCGGGACTAGCGCAGCAAAAAGTATTTATTTTAATCAAAAAAATGCAAATAGCACATAAGTTGTTTAAACACTTTCCCCATTTTTGTTTCAGGCTACGCCTCAACTTGATTTTGTTGTAAAAGTTTTGGTGCTTAAGTTGTTGTGTGATATATTTGGGCAACTTTGTGTTATAGTTAGTTTTGAGTTGCATAAAGGTGGCCATGTGGAAAAAAAATAAGAAATATAAGTAGCGAAATACTGAAAGAAATTGCTGAACATATGCTTTAGTTTATTAGTATCCAGCAAAACCTTAGTCATACCATGTAGACTTTTCACAGCCTGCTAGATAATGTTTGCATTATTCGGACCTGATTATTAACTAACATATAGTACGTGTAAACACTTGTTATTTGTTTTTAATTTTCTGCAATATATATGACTATAAAAACTAAACTAACTATTTATGACTAAATCAATATTTGACTATAGTTATACATAAATGTCTGTAGTAATATGCTTTTTGAAATAAATGGCTGTAGAAGTATATCACTTCATTATTTTTTGGGCACAAACATAATTGTAAAATACAATATATGACTCATAAAGCATCTCACTATGGATATATGATCATATAGCTATATAGAAAAATGTATAATAATTTATTTCAAAAAAACTGTTCTAGCTAATTTGCTAATCTCTATGCGCATTTCTCTGGTTGCTTATACCACCTAGTCAGATAACCTTTACCCAAAGTTTTAGAAAAACTTAAAATCTTATTGCCAAAATTGCACAAACCAAATGAGAAGGCTTAAAGAACCTCAAAACAAAAACAAGAAAATTACTGGTTTGTTTACGTATTCACAGGAGTATATATAATTATAATTTCTTATGTTTTGACTGCAAGCAAAATATATTTGACTAAATATATTTGACTAAATCAATAATATGGCTACATACCTGAACGGTTGTATGACTATAACGGTTGTATTACAATAACTGTTGTATGACTATAACGATTTTATGACTATAATTATTATTATAATAAAATATAATTTATTGTTTCAGAGCATTTGATGTCTAGATAATTTAAATTTTTGCGACTATATGCCTGAATGTCCAACAATTTAAAATTTATGTAACTTTTTGTGTTTTAATTATAAATCACTTCATAATCTATTATGAATATACAAAGATACTATATGCCTACAATACTAAATATTTAAATGCTAAAACTAAAATTTCAACTGGTCTTCCTATCCACAGCAATTTCTTTTGCAATTTTTTGTTTTATTTTATCTGCCTTTAAAACAAACCGTGTAAACATAATTTGCATATAATAAGCCAAATCAATGTAATACCACGTTTTTATATTCATCCTTTCTTAAGCGGCTGCAAGTAAATAGCAGTTGCTTGCTTTAACCATTTCAAGTGCTGCAGAACTTTAGGGCTTAAGACGGGAGAGCGGTTAAAGGGACAGAGAAGATAAAAATTGTGTCTGAAAAAGCTTGTCAATTGTCAATCCCTTACTGCAGAGTAGGAATGTGTATGTATGTGTCCGTCAGTGTGTGTGTGTGTGTGTGTGTGTGCATTTGTATAGAACACTTAAGCGATATTGCCTCATTTTTATACGAAATACGAGTGCTTTTGTTGAACTTAAGTTGTTAAGCAGAAGAAGTCAAAAAAAAGCGAGAAACGACTATTTGCAAAAATGTTTATGGCTGCTAAGCATAACAAAGCTTAACAAATCTTTCACTGTGTTGGAGTTTGTGGTGTTGTTTTTTTTTTTTTTTGTTCTTCTTAACAATTATTTGGTTATAATTTCATTTAATATGGTTCTGTCATTGTTTATGGTCAATTTGATGGTATGACTGTTTGGTGACTGGGTTTATTACGTTTGGCCGGCATGAAAAGCAATGAAGTGTTATCTTTGGTCTCATTACAGTTAAATACTTAGCGGTATTTAAATGTGAGTTTGCTGTTTAATAGCAAATTGGTCATTGCTGACCTAAATGTATATAATTTTTATATATTTTTTTCAGCTTTAATTTTTCTTACAAGTCAGTGGGTTAAAAATAAACTTTGTAAAATTTTTATTTTATTTCCATTATAAATATTTGGTAAACGTTTGTTTCTGTGTCGCTTACGTATCTGTATTTTTTAAGAGGGCTTTTAAGCTGTTTGTTTATTCAAAATCGTGATCTTAAGGCGCAAAAACAAGATCACGGTAAAAACATTTTTTCTCATACCCCAGTTGTTCCTACACGGTTGCCTCCAATCGCTACACAGTTTAGAACTACTAAAAGCCAAAAACAACCAACACGATTTATTTTCGTTAGAAAAGAAAGGAAAAAAACTGCTTATAACTTAGAATTTTCAGCATAAATAAGTTACTGTAACACACACTTCTTATTGGGGGAAAAAACTTGTTCACATTCTAATGAAAATTGTACAACAGTTTTCGTATGGGGGAGTAAAGTGTGGACATCCTTGAAACAAGAAGTTATTGTTAGTTAATCCAGCTGTGTGTGCGACAAATTAACTTCAAGCAACAAGCACTTTTTATTGGGGTCGTTTTACACCCAGTCATATTTAAGGGTTAGTTTCTCCTCGATATTAGTTTTTGCAAAATATTTTTCTTAAGTTTTAAGCAAAAGAAGATACTTAGAATTTTTTTTCAGGGCAAAGGGACAGCTTTAATCATGTGAAGGAAACTCACAACCACTTTCCCAACCCTGGATTTAAGTTTCGTGCCCTTATTAAGATGTGATAATATGGGCTTAAGAGCTCTATGAATACACCAGACGCCGAAGTTTGGGTGTGGACCAAATTTATGACCAATGGTGTTTTCGGTTTTAGAAAAAATTTTAAATGTTTGCGCTCACAAAAGATGGTGATTAATTCCCCTTCATTAAAATGCCGCAAGGCATGGCCCGTTATGATCAGTATATAATCCCAAAAATTAAGTGAGTTTTAAGCAGGTACTTTTCAACAGGGCAAGATATGACTTAAGTAGAATTCAATTTCTTTCGTATGACCACGGTTGGCCTGGAGAGAGTGAATCGTGACACGATTGCGTTCACTTTGTGCAATATTTAGAGGCTATACATCGGCAAACAATGTGCAGAATTTTATCTTGCGATCTATGAAACAACATCTCTGCTTTTAAGCGTTTACTAGCGTTTACATACTGCGCTGCAAACGTTTGCTGAATAGTCTGGCTGTTTAGCAAGCAGGGGAACCCGTCTAGTTTTTATAGGACCGACGACTTTCTTCTTTGTAATAAATAGTGAGTTTGTACTATTGAGATAAGTTTCTCGTGGATTGAGAGGGAGTTTGCGCTTCATTACGCTATTTCGGGGAGATAGTCAGAGCATTTTGATACTCGATGAATATGAGCTTAGGAAAATCAAGCGATCAGGCATTTTCGTCTTAGATATCATAAATTTATTTTAGAGATTTCAGAGAGCATTAAATGTAGGTTCTGCGGATAGTATACTGAGATCTCCGAGCATGTGCTCTGCCGCCGTCTGGAGTCACACAGAGTGATGTTGTTTGACAGGTCTCTATTACATCCAAGCAAAGTATATGTTCTCTCACTGAAGAAGGCAATTGGCTTTATTTCTAGCCTAAACCTAAAAATTCTATGGTTTGAGGTGCATACGGTTTATATACTAATAAGCAACCTTCTTGCACAGATTCTTTGGACTCTTGCTATTTGATTGAAAACGAATATATAAGTTTTTAGATTATAAAGTCGCATGTATTTTCAAAACGCTAAATATTTTTAAATTTTTAAGCAAAAATTTAGTTTTTTATAAAATTATACAGAAAAGGACACCGCGTAGATGGGGTTATCTCGGTTGAACACGTGTTTTCAGAGGTTTCCTGAAGTTCAATCACCTAGAGGTGGGAATAAAATTGATTCCACATTATAGGGTATCATTCTTGCCGTCAGATGCCATGAAAAATCTCCTATTTTCTTTACTTGGTAGCATAAAAAGCATGTTATTGTAGGTTTTACCACGATCGTCATCAAACTTTTAGCTTCATATATGACTAAAAACCTTTAAAATTGCCTAGCAAAATTTTGTATTTTTATTTCGTAAAATTTTGTTGTTGTTGTTGTTGTTGTTGTTGCAAGCCAAAAACATCATTGATGATGATCACACGATATGGCATTTTGGGTTAATAATTTCCATATTGCTAATGTTATGCGATTGTTGTGACCAACAAAAACATTAGATTTAATATGCATATGTGTGTGAGAGCGGTGAAAGAGAGGGGGAGCGGAAGTTGCAGGAAGATGTTGAGTAAAACAAAGGCGATTTCGTGATAATCCATTATTAATGCCAATCAGCATATCTACTCGTACCACAACAACAGCAACCAACATTTACCTGTTGTGGTGTTTGTTGAGCCAAGAAAACCAAAAATTATTTACAACAACAAAACAGTTCAAGTTCTGCATACATTTTATATAGCAAAGATATAGTTTATAGGAAAAGGCTTGAATTTCTTTGCAGCAGCAATTTTGCTGCGAAACAAAGCAACCTTCAAATTTGGTGTTTTATCGTGTGGCGCTTATCTTGGCCAAATAATCTCTTTCTGTCGTTTCTTTCTAAACATTTGCTACCAATCGTGGCCAATTGGTTAGATTGTCGCCTACTGGTGTTGATATTTGCATTTACAGCCAAAATTCAAAATAGCTAATGTTTCGTTTTTTCCTCTTTTATTCATATCGAACAAAAAGTCTTGAGAATTTTTAAATTTCTCAAACTTTTCCAGTGTAAGGCTGTGTGTTTGTGTGTGTATATTATTATACCACGGTCGTGTTTCAGGACCTCCCAGTGGCCAGACTTTTTAATTTGGCTTTTGTACTTATTTGGTGGCTACTGTATTTTTTTTTTTTTTATTTCTTACAATTTCATGACCTTAAACATAAAAATTTCCATAATTGTTTTTTGTTGTTGTTGTTGCTACCTTTCACAAAATCTACCAAATTAGTGCTCATTGTGGGATTTAATAGTTCGTGGTTGTAGTAACCAATATTTAATTTTTGTTTAACGTTCTTAACGTTAAGTTTTATTGTTGCTTAGTGGCACTTAAAAGGCAAAGGCCGCTTTTTTAAGTTTGTTTGCTTTAGAAGATGACAGATGACTTGATTTAGTAAGTTAATTCCAGTAGCCCACACGCATTATTGTGGTTACTTCTTTTGATAATACTCTTATGCACTATATAAAGAAAAACAACAGCAATTGCGGTTTACAATGATGACGAAAAAATTATAATAAAAATAAACTGAGGAATTTTACAGAAAAAAGATTTGTGAGTTATAAAAAATGTAAATCCTTTCAAGCTTGATTGAGCTTTTTTTAAGTAATTATTCAGAAGGATATACGCAACACTATAGGAGGAAGGTAAACTACCTTTACCCCGAGTATTTTATATAACTCTAACATTAGTATATATGTCGATCATATCCTTAATATAATTACGTCGTATGATGTTTTCGTTACCAAAAAGGACTTAATATTCTTTACCTTAAATAATAACATTGAGCAGTACCACTTTCCTAGAAACAAACACCACCAAGACCAACCAAGAGCAAAAAGTCTAAATACAGTTTTTAATCCTTATTTTGCTCTTCAAAAAATATATTTTAAAAATTATTAAACTTTTACATTAAAACACCAAAGATTACTTGCACTTGGTGTTTTTCTTTTAAATCTAAACACTCAATTTCAAAAGCTTCATTAGATAGCACTTGTTGAAATTAACCTTATTAACCAAAATTGTATTTAAAAAAAGCGGACTTTTTGTAGTTCACCTCCCATCTACAGAATTAATAGTTACTTAAGTTTACAAATTAACGCAATTACTGGATTGAAGCAACGGAAAGTGGTGCTGAATTTGAACCTGCACTCGGTTTCCAGAGATTGATTCTAGTTTTCGAGATAAACCGTTATATAAAAAATCAAGCAGTAGCACGTCAAATATTAAGGTTAAGTAGTTAATCCAAAATTCGAGAACAATATTATCTTTAAGCCGTGCGAACATTGTTTTTAATCTGGTCAGTAGTTTAAGAGATATCGTGAAACATGTGCCAAATAATTTTTAACATTTTTGTTTTTAAAAAAATTCAGAACAAACAAAAAAAAAGAACAAGAAAAATTCCGTAGCTCATTTTGGCAAAAGTTGTCGGTGCAAAGAATTGTATGAGATATTTAATTTTGGCCTCCGGTTTTGGTCGTATGATTTTATATTTAAACCCTCCTTTCATTTTAATATAAAGCATTTTCGATCCGTCTGATTTTCCTTTCTCTGAATGCATTAATTTTTATAAATTTTTGATTTTTTTGATAAAAAATTTGATAAAATTTAGAGTTTTCAGGTAAATTGAGTCTTTAAATTTTAACGTACTACTGTGGGAAAAAAATAGTAAGAGTTTGTTCATGATTTTAAATTTCTTTATTTATTCTGCCAAATCTATTTCGTCCCCCTCAAATCTGCAATACACTTATGCCAAGGGAAACAAATGGGTTTATTGAAGAGAGCAATACTTCTATAATAGGGTGATCGATTTAAGATATGATAGCCTAACGATTTTGAATATATTTTGTTCAATTTTACATTGAAGACAATCGCATGACCAATGCACTTTATTTGCACTTTCTACTCTATTCGCCTAGCAACTACTTCATCAGCTGCTGGGAATGACCTTGTAGCCGCAGATATTCGGTGTATAAATTTTTACGTTTCGACTTAACATAACTAGTTGACGTTCCAAGGCACAATACGATGCGGAGATTCCTTTTGTTTTAGCTTTTAAAGCACCTTTTGCACAAGTAACACCAAGTATTACTTCCTCTGAATCCTTCCAATGCTCTTGAGATAATATGAAATCCTTCCCATGCTGTATCTTTAACAGGTACGCCGATCCTTAGTGTTTCCTTTTGTAACTCTCCTAAGCTGCGTTACGTACTGATCTGGTGGGCTGTGAATAGTTCTGTAATGTTCTTAGGAAAAGATATTTCAAAAACTACTTATTCCTTTATTTGTTGCATTAGCATCACATCAATGAAAATATTTCATTACTTCAATTAAAATAAACATCAAGTTTACTATTGAAAGAATTCAATGGGTGTAAAACCGAAAGCTAAGCACATTTATTTCGTGTCATTTTTCGTTTGTCTCCAAACTAAACTTGACAAGGGATGACGGAAATTCGTTCTAAAATTATACATCAAAATACCCTGTCGGAATCACATTTATTTCATTCATAACAACAATTTAAAATCTTAAAAGAATATTCCTCTTAATTTTAATTTGTTTGCCTACTTTTTTATACTAATTAACACTTTCCTTACCAAGTTCATTGAGTTGATTTATTTTCTCATCTTTCATAGCTATGAATTGAATTTACTTGGTGTGTAGAGTTTTAATTTATTCAAGCTAAAACAAAAAATGCTTGACTTGTTATACTCCCACCAAAACAAACACACCCTAATTCAAATAAAATTGGAAAAAATATCTCCATAATCCCATAACCGCTTAAGAGCTGACATGTGTGTGATTTTAAGAATTAGTGCTGTTTCTAATACATTTTTAAGCTTATTGGAAATTAGTATAATTAAAATTATATATTTGATGTTAAAACAAAAGTGAGAAATAAAACTATAAATTTTAGAAGTGTTAATTGTTTAGGCATATAAAGCTTTTATTTCTCAAGTTTAAATACATATATCTCGATTAGGATTTGAAAGTTATTTAAAAGAATTTGTTTAATATTATTCAAGAGCACAGATCGTTTCTAACACTCTATATGAACGAATATTAAAATAAACTCTGACGAAAGATAGCGTTATAATGTTTTTACTTAGGAGCACTCTTTGCGGTTTTTAACTGCACTTCATGGTAATCGGATCTACAGAAAATCTCCTTCTTGTAAAGCTGTAACATTTTTTGTTAGTTGTTTTACTTCTTGGATGAGTCTTTTAGAAAAGTAAATTCGACCCGTTACTAACGCCAAACACAGGCTCAAAAAGTCGGCGAAATCATTCCAAATCCACCAAGCCACTTGCAGCTTGTCCAAAATTCTTTGGACTTCAATCGATAAGAAATTTGTATGATTGGAGCATATATGAATCCCTCGTGGTAAGAGCTACCGAAGCTGTCTAGAGGAGTAGGAAGAGTCAGTTCAACAACTTCTCTGCGACTGGTAAGCTGTGCAGGCTCAAATATTTGGGCCAGGTGCTGGACTGTCTCAGGGTTACGACACTGATAATGCTAAGTTTTACTTCAGGTGGTTCTTATGGGCTGGAGATCCTAAAGTTTTGTAAGGAACTGTGGGGATAGGCAGATGGTCGTCTACATGCGAGCTGCCCACCATACCTAAGTTAATCTAACCTTTCCAAATACTCTGAAGAGTTACTTATTTGGCGTACAATTTTTACGTGCCCAAATTTGGAAATGTCATCATACCTCCAGCCCTGCCTTTCCGGCAGAGTTAACCAATATGCTTTCGAATAAATTCTTCACCGTTTAGTGATCAAAGCATCTTCACAGCATGGACGAACTGTTGTATGTTCCGGCAACTTATAATTTATTTTTTCGAAAACGGAGTACTTTAAAATCAATTCTGGCTTATAGTCTCTCCAATAAAATAAAGATTAAACATTAGGTCTAATTAATTTTAACGTCGATCATATGGCTATAAAATTCGTGCGCAGTCGTCATTTCGCTCATTTGAAGATAAAAATAGACTCTCTTCCAAGCCAAGTATTTTACCCTTGGTTAGAAATAGGTTTCGATTCGTTCAGTAAACCATACGACTACGGAACGTAAGATCTATTGAAAAACATTGTGGCTGTCCTTGAGAGATCAAAGTAGAAACAGAGGAGTTCAGTACTTCGTCGAGTGACCTTACACATTTTACTCTTTCGCTGAAATTCACTTGGTGAATTTTTCATTAAGACTAGGAGCTGCGTACGTACAATTCGTAGCATATCGAGCCGCTGCAGAAGAATTCTCATGATTTCTGGAGCAGTTGGAAGTGGACTCTGGATTCAGCATTGATTTACCCTATCTATGTATAAACGCATGAGTCAATAAGCAAAACAACGTATTAGGAGTGAATGATCCAATCAAACGAAGAGGCAGCAACTGTCTTGTCTAATCCAAACTTCTTAGAAACTGAATTGGAAATGCCGTACCATAACATCTGATACAGCCCAACGTTTCAGAGATTTTACTAAGTGAGAGTTTTTATTTGGATGTTTATCTTAAGTCGCACGACTATGGTTAGAAATCACAACTGATCCTTGCCCTCAGTGGCAACATAAGCCTAGCCTTAACTAGACCACAAGTATGTGCGCCAAACATGAGAGGCGGCATGGTCGTAGAATTCTACAAAACGCGTAAATTTTAAAAGAAATTGTGTTCCGATTTCGTTTTGAAATTTCACAACCGTAAAATTTCAAAATTTTTTATAAAATTTTCCAATTTACCCAACATAACTGACTAATGATTTTAAATGAAATTAAAAATTCATAAACATAAATCAAATACAACGACTTTTGAAAATCAATGAAAAGCCGATAAACAGAAAACACCCCCCATGACAATTTAACAAACAAACAAATCACACTTCAAAATCACTAAACAAAAGGCAGAAGTAGGTGAACTAAAAACCGAGAAAACAAAACTAAAACATATCAAACTTCCAAAAGCAAATAGAAAAATCTACCACCAGGCAAGACCCCTAAAAAAAAAACACAGAAGATACAAAAATCTCTTCTACAGAAATTAAAACAAATGATTTTCCAACTCTACTGAAGAGTACAAATATTTTGAAAACAATAATTAAAGTCGAACAAAAGGTGGAAAACAAACAAAACGTTAGTTTTATCTTACAGCATTTACAGGGTAAGAAATAATGAAGTATATGTTTCGACAATCATAAAAAGGGTTATGCTTCATGTTCTAGTTTCTGTTGGGAATTACTGAAATCATTAGAGCCTGAATATTGTTGCAATAGCGAAATTTCTCTAAATGATTAATGATGATATGGGAGAGCGGATTTGATATGATTTTCTTTTCATTTGATTGTTGCTAATGTTTTGCCAACAGGAATATAAAGTTTCCTATTTATTTATTTGCTGTGACAATTGTTTGTTTCTATTTTTGGCACAATCATTTAGCATATTTGAAAATACTTGTGAAAAATCTTGACACGTCATGTTTTATTTTGCCTTTGCCTTTTTTTCAGCAAAGCATCATTAATCTTAAGAGACTTAAGCTGTTCAAGACATTCGAGCTGAAAATGTTTAAGTTAAAGGTGACTTTTTAAGAGAAAAAATAATACTCCGCTTGAAACAGTAGTTAAGAGAAAAGGCAAACAAACAGCAGCTGTGGTAGCTGTTACTAATTTCGCAACTCAAAAAGATTTTCTTCAAAATAAGAAATATTAAAATTTTACAGCGACTATTTGTAATGTTTTTTGCTTCTTTTTTTAAAGTAGAATTTCTTTAAAAATAAGTTCGTTCTTTTTGGAGGTTAAACTTGCTCTAAAGAATATACAATAGATACGGGCAGCTCTACTTCTATTTTTGCGACAGAAGCGATTTGTGGCTCTATTTAAAGCAGGCTAAATATTTAATACAAGGCAACTTACCAAATAAAGTAATTGATCATTTTTACTTACCTGAAAAGAAAATGACTGATTAGTAACAAATAAAAAGCATTAAATTCTAAATTAAATGAAAAGAAATTTGTCTCAAAAATGTACAACATCTTTTTATACAAGAAAAATATGTCTACAGTGTGGAAAACAACTTTTTTATTAGAAATAATTGGGTTCTAAAAAAATTCGTAATAGAAAATTAAGCCATAGAACATAAAGCGATAACCTTTTCTATAAAGAAAAATAAGTTCTAAAGAAGAGGATAAAAGAATTTCCCATAGAGAAAAATTAGTACCAGGAAACGGTTTAGTTCAGTCTCCCCACGGTTTCTCTAAAGGTCTGCTTCCTTTAATACATAGATAGTATTATATGAACATAGCGCTATTTATTTATTTGACGAAACTATAACGATGAATGCATATTCAGTCGTCTACTAGGTTATGGCAAATTCAAGATGATATGTATTCGTAAAAATACGAATGAATATAAGATAAATTCGTATACCATGCGCGACTAATCTACGGGAAATGCAAGATCATTTCGGGGGACCATGTATTCGGCAAAACACATTTAACTATAACGAATATAAGTAATTTCGGCAGCCATTGTATTCGAAAAAACGACAGCCTGGGGTCGAAAAAAGAATCGGTAAAGCTCTAGGACTAACAGTTCACATGGCCTGCTTGCAACTACATTACGTAAGGTAACGATAGCTGTTCGTCTACATGAGCAATTTTTCACAATATATATTCAATATGTGTCATAAACTAAATGGGAATTATAATGGATATGTTTATGTTTGCAAATTTGTATCGGCACGTTACACGACCAAATGTTCTTTAATAAAAAATAACAGAAATTGCTATAGAGAACACTAAAGCCAAAGAGCTAAAAGCAATATAGAGACAACTTCGTCCAAAATCGACCATAGCTTTCTATATGAAAAAATGTGTCTTTAAAAGTGACTACACAAAAACTATAGCCCGTAAAAAAAGTTTTTTTAATTTTCTGGGACTAGTTTTTCTCTATAAAATTTTTTATGTCGTTGTAGAACTTATTTTGTCGCTTAATCCCGTTTTTGGGACTTATTTTCTATGTCAAAAAATTCTCACTTAGTGGTTTTTTTGGTATTTTCTATTTGAAAAACAAAATTCTGTAACATTTATGGACTAACTTTTTTGTATAGAAAATTTCATAACTTTCTTTGATAAAATTTTTGCCTTCAGAAAATCCTATCGCTTTTTGAGACTTATTTTTCTACAACAAAATATTTTCTTTTTGGAACTATACTATCCCTAGAAAATATTACCTTACTGTTTCTAATTCACTAAAGAGCTGCAAATATAAGAGTTTTCAATTTTTATTTGGTTTATTGTCAAAACCAAATGTGTTCCCGAAGAAGTTAGAATAGACCCCATACAAAGTAGTTAGTACTTCCCCTTTATCTTAGGGTTTTAGGAACACCACATATATATTCAGGAAAATTCCGGAAGATAGGGAAGTGTACAGAGGGGTACCACCATGTAGAGAGTTTTTCAATATGTGATGAACTGCAGAAGTAGAGTCTTCAAATTTTGTGTGGGTTCCTAACATAATCTCTAAATTTGTAGCAGCTAGATAGAGGAATTTCCCCCTGCAAAGCAATTGATACATTCCCTTTATTTCAAGAACGTCAACAATGAAAGCCTTCAAATTTGGTGTAGGGTATTTGGATTACCAATCGACCACTGAGAAAAAATCTTGGGGACATTGAGCTGGGCAGAGGACTACCCCTCTCTGAAGAGAGAGAGTCTCTCTATGTAAAGTAACTGATAATTCTTTTAAGTCGCAAGGATTACATATTGTAACATAATTGACCTTTGGCTTGTATTCCTGAGAGTTGTCCGCATAGCAGCCCTTCGGCAGCTGGCAAGGCGATTGCCCTCTGTAAATTTCTTAGTATAGAGAATTTTCCTATTTAAAGATAAATTTCTACATATAGAGAACTATCTTCAGTGTCAATGACACTGGGCTGGGCAGATGGCACATAACCGAAACCGATTTGTCTCCAAACCCAACTTGACAAGGGAAGACGAAATTTCGTTCGAAAAATCTATATCAAAACACCCAGTCGGAATACCAAATCAAGAATCAACTATGTATATTGTTGGGACATATTTTTCTTCGTTAGTAATTTTATCCCTTTTGTGGGACCAGCTTTTTGAAAAGCGGATATCCCATCTTGGCGGAAAATGCAGTCCCATTTTTTTTTAATTTAGTCCTATTGTGCGACGAAACTGATATCTAAAGCCAAAAATAGACAATGACTCCTCATTATAAAAAAAATATATATGTATTCGCATTTTGTGGACACATTTTCTCTTCAGACAGAAGTAAAATATGGCTTTAAATTATAACTAAAATCCAATTAGTTAAAAAGATTTGTTTATGATGACAAATCTTTTACACCACAGAGGCCTTAATTTATTAACGATATAAAAAAATATTCCAAAGAATTGATGCATTAAAAATTAGGAAATACTTTCTAGACTTAATTGACAGCACTGGCAAACATTAAAAATCTTTTAAAAATTTATGGCGAAATAAAAAAAAAAAAGAAATACATTTATTAGTCGTAAAAAGGCCGCATGATCTATTAAATAAATGTCGTTTATTTGCCATAAAATATTTGTTTTATATTATTGGCTTTTGGTTTAGCTTAATTATTTAAAGTTAATTAAATCTCAGTTGTTGTTCCTGTTGTTTGGTTGTATATATAGAGCATGAAAGTAATATGTCTGCACTCGTAGAGGGTATTAATGTGACCACATAAATTCGTGATAAAATAATAAATAACTTAAACAAAAAACATTAAAGAAAACATTTAAAAATGCTTCATGTGGAGGAGCAGACTAGGACCCCCCATTAATAATGCGGCCATCAGTGTAACTTTTGTTTAAGAAAACAAAACAAAGCAGAGGACAAAACTAGGCGACACAAGTAATTAAATTAAAAATTATGATGTTAACAAAACAAAAAGAAGAAAAAAAAACATAATTCTCCTCATCATCATCTTCATGAACGACATCATAAGATTGTATTGTTTCTTTAATAAAGTCAAAGTTATTTGAATCCCAATTAAATGTAAATATTACTACTACTCGCATTATTATGGTGGGGTATATGTAAAACATTTAATTAACATTTAATCATTCGATTTCCAAGTCAATAAGCAGCAACAGCAGCGGCGCTGTGCTGTTGGAGAGAGCAGTCTGTTTTATACGATATTGGACCTGTGTCACAACGACTACGTTTTCGTCTTCAGGTATATTAAGACTAATGAATTATGAGCTACAGACAGGTAGAGCAGAGTTGGCTCAAAGTGTGGACAGACAGAGAAGAGGAAAAAAAAGAAATCCATGCATGCATTCATGCCACGAATGTTCGATATTTTTACTTGATGAGTTGTAATAAGATTGACGATTTTCATTTCGTTTTGTAAACCATAACATTTTATTAACATAATAAAATCTAGATAATTTTCATTAATAAGGGGTTTTTTTGGTTTGTGATTACAAGCCAACAATTTCGTCAATGTCAAGTAAAATTTTGATTGGTCTTTTTTCAATTAACCCTCAAAAGCGTAAAAAGCAGACAAGAGTTGTCCTAAATTAGTTTGTTGTTTAAGTCCAACTTTTCTTGGTAGTATAAGCGTGGATCTAGGCTGAACTTTCGGTGGCAACAGGGTGTTAGGTTTATTGAAGAAACCAAGCAAATTTTAAAATTTAAAAAAAAAGTTTATGGGAAGATGTTAATTTATATTCGTTTTACTTTAGCGGGGTCCAGGATTAGACCTTAGCCCTACATTTTATACTTCCAACGACTTGCAGCAATAAAACGAGCCTTTTCTCTGTTACGGTTCAGTTGCACAAACCCCCAACATATACATGAAGGATAATGTGGGCTTTTATCGTGATATCGCTGAGGTAACTAAAAAAATAGATTACGTGAAGTTGTTACCAAAACGGGCAGGTTTGACTCTACATCACTTGAAGGGCTTAATAAATGAATTTTTACCCTTAACATCGTGGTGCCTGAAACAATCTCATTAATTCCTTTTTTAACTTCGGCCCCCTTTATTTAGGTTGCACAGCCTACCAACAAGTAAATCAAGGCTTGCGTAGTTCTTTATTAAAATTGCAGTTGGTACTGAATTTTCCTAAAGCCAAAATAATGTTGTGATCCAAAGCATCCTCGCTATGTCTCCCAGTAGGCTTAATATTCTACCTCCCTGGGCGTCTACCAGAGCAAGAGCGCATCCAGCTTAAGCTCTTTTCAACATTTGCAACATTCTAAAATTTTTGGGTGAGTATTCCATTGTCCTGCGTATTCGAACGAACCGCAACTAGAAGGGTTTTAGATTTAGCCAGAATCCAAAATCATTAAAAACTAATAGTTTCCAATACAATAATGTAGAAAATGTAGAAACATTCAAATTAATACTTCTACGCACAAAAGCGTAAGATGGATCCGCGGCCGTGTCTAAGAAATATTACTACCACAATTAATTAAGTTGAAACTAAGTATGCCGGTTACGGGAATTTCGTTTGCAGAATTTCGATTTAAATTTTCCAGCGTTGAAGGAGACAGTGTAGACCTTAGAAACGGCTTAAGACCACGTCCTTAACAAACAATTTTAAGGATATTCTCATTTTAGAAAGAAAATAAGAATTACTAGCACCTCGCAGGGTTAACATTTCATTCTGACTTTAAACTGGCCTTTAATACTTTGCTGTCAACAAACCCAAAACAACCAGAGCAACAACAGCAACAAGAAAGATCTCATTATCTCTTAGTTTTGATGGGCATCTCTTATGATTTTTTTCTTTTTGTCTTCTGGTGACCATTGCTATCAACATCTCAAACGCCATCATCATCTTGAACTCTTTTCATTGCTGAAACACTCATTAAGCCTGCCAACGACATAAGTTTCGTTGCATTTATCGCAATTTAAATTCTTAAATTTCATTTCATTCAAGACAAACAAAAAAAAAAAATAATAATAATTGTTAACTCTAAAGAAAAGGAAACGGTTTAAAAATATAAATGAGGAAATAAACACAAATTTTAATAAAAATTTGATCAAAATCTAGACGATTGTACAGACAAATATTTGTTTTTTTTATACAAAAGTTATTTTTATATATAAGATTACTGGCGTCTGTTAAAATTAAATAAAATGTAACAGTGGAGTTGAATTAAGTAGCAAAGGGATTTTGTTTTTTTCGCTTACATCGTTTTGCAGCAAATCATTAAAGCTCCACAAGTAGTCCTTTTAGCTACTTTTTCTTTGTTTAAAATTTCTTACTTTTCAAGTTTTTTTGCTATTTGTATGAGTCCCTTAATTAATGTCTGCCCCCTACTGTTTGCTGTCAAAGGTGTTGCTAAGTTTTCTTTTTGTGAAAAACTACTATATTTTATTTTCTGTTTTAAATAGATAGATAATTTTATCTTGCCATCTTGTTTTTCTAGTTATCATTATCCAATTGCTATAAATTTTATAATTAATAATTGTTTTAAAATTTTATAAATGATGACTGTTTCATTCAGCCTCATATTTACAAAATACCATGTAATTTGAGTAGAATTATGAAAAATGATTATGGTCTTTAGAAAAATATCCACGAGTAGAGAGAGATGTAATTGGATAAATAAATGTCGACTGCAGCATAGAAAGAAGTAGAATAACAAGAAAATTTATGAAAGTCCGAAGGCATATTATTAAACGGTAGAATGTTTTCTGCTATATTTTATTTAACAAGTTTTCTTTCTATTAAAAAGAAAATACTTCAACACGCTTTGTAGAAATCGTGTGTGTTAGTGTGTTTAGGAAGAGAAATGATGATGATTATGGTTGAATGGCAACTAAAATTTTTCTTCGAATTAAAAATGTTGCTTAAATATTGACAAAAGGCATTAAAAACATGTGTGTAGGAGGATATAGAATTTTGTTTTATATTTAAAAAATATTAAAAGCTTTTGAGAAAAATACCACATTTAAAAAACCACGTATAAGAAAGATTTAAATTCAAAAATATGCTAGAAAAGCTTAAAACTTTTCTTTCGTAGCTGAAAAAACAAACACAGCTTTCAAGAAAAATGTAAAGAAAAGCTTTTTATCAAAAGCTCGTTTTTTTGTGATATTATTCTACAGTGCAAAAAATAAACTTTCTCATCAAAAAGCTTTTAAGAAAATTTTTGAAAAAAGTATTAAAAGAAACCTCTTATGCAGTTTTTTTTTTTTTTAATTTCCTTATGAAAAAGTTTATACAAATACTTATTGTAAAAGAACGTAAAAAGCTTTTCAAAAAACTAACAGCAGTATTGCAAGCAACAACTTTAACACAGTTTTGGAAACTACTTAGGAAATCTTGCAAAAAGCTATTTTTCTGAAATAAACTGCTAAGGCTTTTACGAATTAATTTAGACAAAAAACCTGAATAAGAATTAAAAAATGTGATACTTTAAAAGGCTTGTAGATAAAAACTCTAAAAATAGTATTCAAAAGAAAATATAGAAATATACGATTCTAAGAGAAGAGTAAGAACGTATCGGGTCTTTAGAGAAAAACAGAAAATATTAAGGAAGAAAACTAAGAAAAAAATATTTGAAAAGAATAGAGCTTTGAAAAGATTTTCTAGCCACACAACAGTATTTAAGAAGACAAAATGAATATTAAAAAATCAGCTAAAAAGCTTTGAAGCACATTTTTCAGAAATAAATGCTCTTTGTGTAAAAGAACAATAAAAATGATTAGAGAAAAAAATTTAAAAAAAATGTACTTTTATAAATTAAGCTTAAAAAAGCTTTATAGAAAGAGAATTTGAGAGGTTTTCGAATAAAAGAAAAAATCTCATTAAAGAAGAAGCATTCAAAAAATAAGGACAAAATGATTATTAAATTAATTTAATAAAAAGCAAGCTTTTAAGGGAAAACCTTAAAACCTTTATTTAGTAAACAAAAGCTGATATACTCGTACTACAAAAAAAAAACTTCATGCATTTTTGTTGTGAAATTTATTGTTTTTTACTAAATTGTTTCATATCCAAAATCCTTACATCACTTGCAGTCACATGGTATTTTCTATTATTTTTCGTTTCTAACACATTTTGTTTTATCACTATAATGTCTTGCCACCAACAAGTTCTTTTTTTTTGGACAATAAATTTCTTAAAAAATGCTTTTTCAATGCACTTGGCATAATAATTAATCTTTTGTTTTTTATTTAATTTAATTTTAATATTTAGAAGGGCCTCCAATAGAGATGTTATCACTATCATTCCATTTTATTTACGACAATTTCTTATAAAGTATTTTAAAGCATAAATAAATTAGTGCATTAACTTTTTTACATGAAGCACGGTGTGTGTGTAAATATGTAATCACTAAGATATTCGAAAAATATTGTATGTTTGATATGTTATGCTTTTAGAGATTTATGGCAAAATAAATTAAATATTTAAAGCTGTTGGGTTGATGGATGAATAGAATTTGGGAAGTAGGTAGTTTATTTTTTGGTTTTAGCCCAAAATGTATAATAAATTTTCTGGAGTTATCGATGCGATACGTGGTGATATGAGACTGTGCTATATTGCCACTAATATATAAAGTGACCTATTTTATGTTTTTTTCGAATTCGAAAATTTTTTGGTTTTTTGAGTATGTTGGAAATTTCGAACTTAATTTCGAATTTTCGAACATAGGTCAAACATTAATATTGAACCTAAATTATGTAAATATCACAATGTAATCAGTGTGTATAACACAACCAATGAATTTGCAGCATTTTCGAAAGTTCGAATTTGAAAACCAACCTTCAAAAATAATTCCAAATTTTTTACATACTATTTTATAGTCATTTAAAACCAAGTTCCGTGGGAAAATTATACAAATATGTTCTAAAGTTTAAGGTAAATTAAGGCTAGTTTTAGCAAATCTTAGTAAGGAAGTCCGAACTGGACATAACATTTTTAGCTCTTCTTTTTCGGGCTTTATATTATTATTCCTTTCAAAACTCCTGGTTTATTACTAAAACGAGTAAAACTGCCAACATGTTCCAACTTTTTAAATTTATTAGATTCAATAAATTTCAAACATTTCAACCTAATTTCTTCTTTTCTTTCGATAACACATTTCACTAACAATTTTTTATCTGTCGCCAATATCAATGTTTCCTAATAACAACACATTGTTATGTTAATTAATTTTAACACTCCTACCAATAAATACTCTGTTAAATACGAGAGTTATTTCTTTACAATCTTTAACATTTGTTGGGTTGTTTTTCCTAAAATAAGGTTTTTATTCTACACACACAAACGCACACGCACACCTCTAAACAAACAAAAAATCTGCACATAAACCTACCACATTTAGATGTTTATCTAGCTGCAGTACAAAAAACACACGTTCGAAGTTTTGACAACACAATAATGTGACAAAAGAAGAATACCAGGAACTAAATGTCAATTATTTGTTATACAACCTCTATTCGTTCTATTGCTTATTTGTTGTTGTTCGTTTGATGAGTTACACTACTACTAGTTTCAGTAGTTAAAAAGGACAGCCGTGAGTGGTAGTTGAAATATGTACATATGTACGTTATAGAGCGAAGCAGTAACTAGTAGAATGTGTAGTATATTACAAATAACAAGCAGTAGTTAGATGAAAGCCAAACGAGCAAGAAAAGTAAAGGGTGTCCCTTTCTTGCTTTCATTTTTTTTGAAATGAGAAATAGATTCATACCAGGCCAATACTAATACTACTGTATATTAATGTAGGTGAGATATCGAAGCAGACCTTAATTTATGGAACCCCTTTTCTACCGCCTTCGTACCACAAATTTATTTCAGGCAACCCAATTGTAATTCTCGACTTACTTTAATCGAGTCTCGTGCTAAAACTAGCCTTTACACTTGACTGTAGTGATTTCAGGCTACCGACTGGTGACCGGATGCCTTCTCCCTTACCACGGAGTCTTTTGTAATTGCTAGCATTTGTCGAAGGCTTAGATCCCCGTAGAGTGCACATTCAATGTGTGCTAGCTAGTTTCCATGACCTGTCGTCACTCCTATTATATCTGAGCACGTTATTGGCCTTTGGGGCTGTTTGAGTACCATTCGAGACTGTCTACAATTGGTAGCCTCCCTCCACTTTTTAGGTTTCATGAGTCTACCCGAGGCCATTCCCTGGTGCAATTCTGGATTCTGATCCACAGAATTTCACAGCAGTTACTCCTTTTGTTAGTTTTTCCTTATCGCCGACTACGAGTTTGCAAGTTATTATAAGGATATTGCTGCGTGAACTATGTGCAAAATGAGTACCTTGCCTGGTCACAAGGAGAATAGCATCAGGAGAGTGCTGCAATCAAATACTTGGAGATTTATCTAAGCCCGGATCTAGTGGTAAATTGGGTAATTTCAGGGGCAATAACGTGGTAAATCTTCGAAGTGGTGTTGCAATGCAGTGCAAGTCGTCACGAATACGGCACGACATTACGTAGTTCCAGTTGTAAAACTGCAAATATATCGAAAAAAATTTGTTTCGGCTATGTGCGGAACGAAAACTCATAGCGAAGATGGCACATACCCGAAAACGGTTTGTCTCCAAACCAAACTTGACGGAAGTTCGTTCGAAATATATATATATTAAATCACCCCTTTCAGCAGGTGCCGATGATAAACTCAGATATATATTTAGCAATATTAGTGTCCTAAGTCTAATTTCGGTTTAAAAATTCGGTAATAAAAGGTGGGTTTGGAGGCTATATTTAAGTGGTTAAGAGGCCTGAGTATAAATCACATTTCTGAACTTTAGTAACGACAGAGAATAAGTTTAAAAGTCAGAAGATATTTTAACATATAATTTGTTTGAATAGACATAATGGGTGACAGGCTGTTTCTGTTTTTTCCGCTATAGAAGTCAGGGAAGAGAAGGAATTTATGACTCCTTGTCTAGAGCGTTGTCTTTTTAAGAAATATTTTCATCCAATTTGTTGCCTTAACAATACAAAACGAATTAAATACATACGAGTATGCCTTAAGGGACACCCTTGAAAAATCCAAAACAACAAAAACAAACAAATTTGATAAAATCTCAAATCAATGCCAAAACCACACAATTGTCATAAATAAATTTGTTACTCTACGTGTTCGAGATAAAACACACACGTTGTTTGTTGTATTACACAATTTTTTGGGCAACGTATAACAGTTGCTATCAGCCAGGAAACAGCAGCTTCAAAAAGAAACAAAAAATAAAAACAACAACAAAAATTTAGTAGCCCAGCAGGGCATGTTGACACATTAATTGTTGTCCCGTTTATCAAGCTGAGTATAAGTGAGTTTTTGAAAACTAGAGAATTTTTGAAATTTATGCTCGCTAACAACTAAAAAAAGGACAAGATTTTTATCTTGAAATACTGTTTGTTGTTGTTGTTGCTGTTGTTGTTGTGTATGGGTGTTTGGGCCTTTAAAACATTTGTTCAATAAAACTGAATTAATTTCATTTTCATATTTTAGTATGTGTCTTATCACTACGTTAAAACAAAATCAATTTTTTTTGTAATATTGAAAACAATTGTTTCATTAAAACACTTTCTAGTTAAAATGCGGGCCCTGTACAGGACATAGTAAACGTGGAAAGCCGTTAAAGTTCCACTCAATTTTCCATACATAAAGTATTACGTTTTTGCGATTTGTTACTAAAGATAAGCCAATTAAGGTGTGAATTGGGGATTCTTTTTTTTTCTTTTTTGAGAAACAAATTTATTTCCGGTTGCTTATGGCTGTGATTTGATTAAGTTGTTTTGCTGGCTGGAAGGGAAATTATTATTAACGATATTAAGGGAAAAGGTAGTAGGTTTTAAGCGGAACTAAAGTTAATAAGAAAGGATACCTTTTATATACGATTTAAATACCAAAGGTATCTGCAGCTAAGGCAGCTAATAAAACCTTGTTGAGTCCTACAGTAAGCATAATGTGTCCAACATGACTTTTTGAAGAATCACACTGACCTGGCGCACAGAAAAACTTTGGGAACGGACAACTTGCAAGGCGCTAGCTGAACATGCAAGGATATTACGATTCGATAACATAACAAGATCCACAAGTTTGAAAGCAATAAGCGTGACCTAAAAGCCTGGGTTGCCATACGAGTTCAAGCCGTAAGACATCGAATGAAGTCTCTTCAGTTTTGAACTGCCAGGTTAACGGACGAAAAGAAGAGATTTTTGAATCGTTTTGTAATGGATAATAAAAACTGGATACAGCCGCATACTTCTATCTTTAGCTTAACCCTGCATCAGCATCGCAATTTCTCCTGGTAGGATCAACTGGGTGTAGTATATTATGAGCTGTTCAAAATGAACGAAAGCATCTTGGTAAATTGTTCGTGGCTACTACTGATACCTTTTAATATAGACATAGAAGAAAAGAAATGCTGGGCCTTGAAATTGCCTAAGTGGGAAGAGTCTTAGGCTCCGTATTTATTGTAATATCCGGTAAATATTATCAATTTGTTATTAGATGTCTCGGCCGAGCAGTACTTCCATTCCATTCTTGTCAAGATGTCTAAAAATACATCGATTCTTTGATGGCCTTCAAAGGTGCATCGATGCTTCAAAAATAGTGGCTAGTGATGGTCAATACTTACAATAGAATAATTAATTAAAAGAAAAAATAGCCAGATATTATTCGAAGTCCCACTTAATAAAATTAGGTCAATATTCTTTCTTTCAGAAATCATAAACCTAATGTTACTTAAAGAAAAATAAAACAACTTATAAGAAAGGAAGGATATTATTTAACAGACTTCGCAAGAAAAATATATTAAAAAAGAAAAAACACCCAGAATTTATTTGCAGTCCTAATATATTCCCGCTTATTAAAATCATATCAATAATATTTCCTTCAGGAATCAATAAAGTAATATTACTGGAAGGATTTTATTTCAGCGAAATTAATTTACCAGGCTTCAAAAAAAAAAAAAACATTTTGAAACGATAACAACGCCTTTAACAGACGCCTTAAGGAGCAACAAAAAGAAATCATTTCAATTTAAGGCAATTAATCATTATGGCCAAGTAGACTGCCAGTGACTTCCAAAAGAAAAGAAAACACACAATGACAATAAAGAAAGAGCTCTTACAATAAAAAACTCTGAAAGGAAAAAGAAACAAATCCAAGCCATAAAAGCAATAAATGCTCAACAAATTTGATATTGTTATCTGGAACATTAAAAGGCAGATGAGTTTCCATACTTAAGAGCGCACAAATGTAGGAATTGTTGATACAAAAGGATCGCAGCAGCTAATAATACAACAGCGGGAATTTGTTTAAGTTTTTTTTGAATAATTTTTTTTTAAATAAAAGTTTCATAAGAAATATGTTAAATTTTTTTTTTATAATTTGTCATCCTCGTTTCTCTCTCTCTCTCTCTCTCGGTTTTTGATTTCAACTCATTTTATAACAAATTTAGTTTTCGAATGGCTAAAAGTTATAAATAATTACAAAACAATGGGAAAATTGTAACACATTTTTAGACATTTCGCTGATTTCAGAAACCTGTGAGAATTTTTTTAAATAAAGGTGCAAATGATAAATTTATGATTCATAAAGTTTTTTGTTCTACATTGTGTACGAAATTAATTAAACTATAAAAAATTATTGAACAGGGTAGTAAGCTTTAGGATCGTTCATAATAATTCTTGACCATTCTTGATTTTCGACTATGTCTCTTTAGCTTTAAAGGAAGTTATGTTTAAATATATTTTAGCTTTTGCTGTAGCTTCTAGAGGCGATTCAGTCGAGAAACAATCTTTAGCGAGTCAATTTAAAGATAATAACTTATATGTTTTGCACTACCTCAACACGCCAATGCTTACAGAAATGAAAGTTATGTCTTCATTTACAAACGTTTCTTTTTAAATACAGCAGCGATATAAGGTTGTCATGTGCAACTAAAAGGATTTACTGGCTTAAAAAATGTCTTCACACACACACACACACACACATACATACTCGTATATATTGTTATAAAAGTTTCTTTAATAAAGTCATCAAACAGGATAGTTGAGTTAAACAATGTTGAACAAATAAAAAATAAAATATTATTTCTCTAAATGACATTAAATGCGTGACAAATATTAAAGCAGGAAGTTGACATTTATCACACTACCGCCAGTTTTAAATTTGAAATAGCATTTTGGGAACTGATTCTAATGTATTTCCTCTTCTTAGACAACTTCCTACCCTACATTTGTTAACTGCCCTGAACTCATTTCTATTGCTTTTGTAGACACGTAACAAAAAAAAAAAGAATTAAACCACTCTTTAAATGCACCAAGGTTTCGATGACAATAGCGAGTGTTAAAAAAAGAGATTTAAAGAAAACAATTCGTTCTACCTTTTGGTAATAAAATAGAATTATCATAATTAATGGCTGGCGTAATCAAGAAAAATGTGTTTTTGTTTGTTTTTCGTTTGATTTGGAGATGGTAATAAAGTTATCAGAGGTAGCTGAATGTGTAAGTACCCAAATATTAACACCTTTTTCAACTCTTAAAGAAAAGGGTTGCTTGATATTTACTTCTCTTTTTTAAAGCAAAAGTGGTCAACCTCAAAAAAAAACCACAAGAACTTGCAGCAACAACAGTTTTCTTTGAAAGTCACAAAAGTCAATTTGATATAGTTTCTGTTTGAGCAAAGGCAAAAAAAAACACAAAAGAGGGGTTAAAAGGTCATGTGAATGTTATACGTAGTAACTGAATTTGAATATTGGACCAAAAGAAAAACGATCTAATTAAGAAAACACTTCAAGTAAGTGACAATATAATTTTTCAATACTCAAAATTTTCAAAAAGTGGTTTTGCCATAACATAAATTTCAAAAAGTGACATAAACACAAATGTTGTCTTTTAGTACTAAAAAACAGAGGGGATTTCAAGATCCCTCAAGCAGCGAAAATTAAAAAAAATGTTTTTCTACAAATCGTTTGAATGTTTTTTCTCAAGCTAAAGTAGCATAGTGATATTAAAGATACTGTTTGTAGTGCTCAATTCTGTCTACATCACCTTATATCAGGACTAAGTCCCTACCCGAACGAAAATTAAAATGTTTCCTGAAGCAAACATGAAAAACTTATGTGGATTTTTCCTGCATGTGCAAGAAAAAGCATTCATATTTGTATTCGAGAAAAGTTTTGTAATTTACGATTCCTTACACTCATTCGAGTTTTATGCTACTACTAGCCTTTACTCTTGGCTGTAGTGATTTAAGATTGTCGACTGGTGACTTTCGGTATTCTTCCTCATGAAGGAAGCTCTGGTAATTGCTAGCATAGGTCTAAGTCATTCACACGTAACAAGGATCTGCCCGTAAACCTAAGTCGTATGCTAGCCAATGCTGGACATTAATACACAATGGGCGCTACCGTCTTAACATTTTACTTAGGAGTACCTTTAAAGATTGACCCGTTACCCCTTGCGAGGGTTTCTTCTCCATCTCTACAGAACTCCTTCATTAGCCAATAAACATCCGAGTTCATACAGAGATTAAGCTCTCCACATTTTGCAAAGCTTCATTGCCGGAACATCACGGTCCAATGCCTTATAAGTACCCTTAAAGATTGACCCGTCTACCCCTAGCGAGGCAAACTCCATCTGTTCCGGATTCTACCCTTGGTTTATAAAAACCGCAGTTTCTTCTGCGAGGTATCCTAATGCATCGATGTCAAGGGCAAAATGATTAATAGTCGAGTGACAGCCATAGGTCGATCAGCCTTATTTTCGTAGAAGTTTGAGATAAATGGAACCTCCAGCGCAAGATATGGATTTTGTGTATGCAATTCACATGTGGGCCCACTAAAACCGCAACGAACTATCAAGCTTAAAATGAGCTCCATGAATAATTTTGCCCAAAAAATCAGCACTCATTTGTCGACATAACGTGAACTTCACTGTACGCGATCAATAGGCTAGTGTCGAATTGATGTTCCTAGACTTTCAACGGTGCTCTCACGCACTGCTTTTCGAACCTTATTCAATATGCCAATCATATTTTCCCTTGGGGTATCTCTTCTTCCAGGTCCCACTTCCTGAATGTGTTGCTGGTCAGGGGATATAAAGAAACCAGACATTAAGGTCTCTCGAGGCTTCAAAGCTCGAAGATAAGAAACTTCAAGGTGTGACCAGTAATTATCCGACTATTAGTATGGGAACCAGTAGTCCTTGGAACCACTAGTTCCGGACTGATTTTGTTGAGATCCAATGATACGGTATGAGAATAAATAGTAAGACCACCTTCGAATATGCCGTAAATCAGATGCCAACTTTTTACTTAAACCTATTTCTAGCATGTTTTGTATTTTGAATATATTTTGGATTATTTGATAGTTGTCAAATATGCGTAAATCAAATATAGAGGCTATATCGAAAAAGAGTCCCAGTCCCATACGAAAGCCTTTTTAATACTAAAGAATCTGGATAAAACCAAGGTGCAGACATTGAAAGTTTTCCATCCACCTTAAATAAAGTGCAATATTTTAACTTAACTAAAAATGATTATCAGTGAGCGCTCAACTGGGGGAAGCAATGTGATAATAGTAGAACAGGATTCTCAATTATGGTACACAGATGGGTCCAAAATGGAAGATGGCAGTGCTGTGGCAAAAATTGAAGGGCGACATTTCCGAAAATCAGTTGCAATGGGAAGAACAGCTTTCAGCCGGAAGTCCACACTTTAAAGCTCTGTGCTAGAAAATGCTTTTGAAAGCAAAATATGCAGCCTCTCGGACTGCCAGGCAGCTTTAAATTAGCAAACTACTCGCTCCGATAAAAGTTAATCTTGTAGTAATTTAGGCTTCGAAATGCGAAGGGGAAAAAGGAAATCTACTCGATTACTGGAGGGCCCAAACTGGTATGCGGCAGTCAAGATACTAGTACCAAACGCCATAGTTACTGACATAACCTATAATGATGACGAGATTTTTCAAAAGCCTAAAATTATTTTAGCTGATAAATGCTCCAACATTTCGTCCATTGTACTCTGCGGGCTTATTGGCCTCCTTTGGATTAAGGTTTCTCAATAACCATGAGTATCAATACCCAACGCATTCACAATATAATGAACACAACAGAAATTAAAAACTTCCAGCAAAAGCAAACCACAAAAAAAAAGGAAACAGAACATTTTGTAATCTCCGTCTGTAATCATATGCTGGCTCTAAATTCATATAACCGCCCCCTATAAACACCCACTTTTATAGGTTTTTTTTTTTTTTGTTGAATGCAATCTTTACAGCAACACTAACCGCACACATTCAATTCGTCTTTTTTTGGGAAAGCGTAAGTTTAAAAACAATGATGTTACCAATTTTTGGATTACAACGTTAAATTTCATGCGCAATTTCAAGCAATGTAGGTTGGCTTACTTGGTCTGTTTGGAGAAATAATTCACATGACCGGCAACCATACAACGGTCATGGCATGTCGATCACATCACTTACGAGAGATTGAAGTTATTTTTTTTTTAAATTTTGTTGTACATTGTTTTAAAAAATAAATAAAACTTTTTACAATTGCAAAGATGATCTACATTAAGAAGGCGATCTTAAACTACAGAACAAATATTGGTTTCATTTATGGGGCGCTTCAAACAAGATTTGTTGGTTTAAACTAAACTTTCTTTTCAATTTTGTTTTATAAAGGGTGTTCAGAAATGAATACATTATTCAAACTTGCTACCCGAAAGAGAATGAATTTGATAGATGACTTTTTTGGGTTAACAAAAAATGGAGCGTTAGGCGATAGAACAACGTGTTTTCAGTATTGAAATCTTGAAAATAATGAAAGTCTGGCGGCCGCAGTTCGACTGATATGATAACACAGTTTGAATAATAATAATGTGGGCAAAATTAGATTTCAACAGGATGATGCCATACAGCCCGTGAAATAATTCTATTACTTTTCTGTTTCCTGTTCGCATACTCTCTCGTATCGGTGAATTGCCCCCCTAAATCATGGGATTTTTTTAGCATTAGATATCTTTGTATGGGAATATTTAAAGTCATTGGTCTATAGCAACAAGCTCACAACCACCTGTGCATTGCAGGAGAATATTAAACACTACATCGAAGAAATTCAGACACGTATATTTTCTAAAAATGAATGAAATTATTACAGGCCTTGAGTATTAGACGAGCAAACAAATGCTAGGCCCTAAGTAGTTCACACTCATTCTCTGCTTTTAAATTTTTTCCCACAATTAAAAGTAAACTTGGTTTGCTATATTACAAGTTACAAAGGAGGCCTTTAAGCCTCCCATAATAATCTAAATCATTTACTATAATAATAAAATTTGAAATAATTGTATCCCAAATTGACACTAACTGCCATTACCAGCTACACCTCCAAGTTGTGTGATACTTCTGCTTACATTTAAACATCTTTTGTGAGCATTTTATAAGACACAAATTTGTCCACCCAATAACAATAAAATACCCAACTCCAAAGTCTTTGATATAAATTTGAAATTAACCCCCTGTCTGCTAGTAAAATCAAAACATACTCACTCTTGACTCAGATCGCCAGACAAAACTTATTTATTCATTTTATTATGGCAAAAGACATGTGTTGTATAAATTTCATTTATGAAAAGAATTTAAGAAAATCCCCTCCCTCCTCTTTGTTTTCATTGTTCTCTCCACCGAATTTATGTTTTAAAGAACATTGGATTTTTGGCATAAAGGAAGAAGGCTTCATAAAATAAAATTAATCTTCAAGGGCCAGCAAACGAAAAGCATAAACATTAAAATTACTCTAACAGCGAAGAGAAGGAAGACTAAGAATTTATAAAGAAATTGAGAGAGTGAAAAATATGTCGAGATTTGCCAAACATGATTTTACATAAATTTTGAGTAAATGTTCAAGCATCTTGTTTAAAGGAAATATTTATTAAATCTGCTTGATAATAAAAAAACGTAACTTTAAATATTGTTGTGTCTTTTTTTTGTGTCAAATAAATGATAAATGTGATGATTTTAAAAATTTGTCGCTTTTTAAAGTATTTCTTTCCACATTCACGTCATACACAGTTGCCATGCCCTGCTATTTTAAAGTCTCCTTTTCTTGCGTTCAGTGATCTAGATAACTGCTTATGTGTTTCATTTCATATCCTTATAGCCTGACATATCGCGTGTTTGTTTCTTTTTTTTTTTTTGTTGAATTCTTCTTTCTGCGTTTTTCGGGGTGACCACAATTGATTAACCTTTTTATAAAATTTATTAACACACTCTTTGCCAAAGTTGTTGTTTTAGCCTTTTTTGTTCTGTTTCCTTTGTTGTGAATTCTTTTTTTTTTGTTGTGTTTTTAAGAAGGTTTATTATCGAGGGTGTTTATAACTCCTTTGGGTTTTAGTTTTTCAATATTTGTTTCACTTTTTTGGGGGGTTTTGAAATGTGTGTTCGTGTAAAGAGATCTCCCCTGCTGAGCTACTGACACTGACACCATGAGCAGATTTTATTTCTTTGATAAAATCAAGAGCAAACAACTATTTTTTTTTTTTTTTTTGAACACCAAAGTTGAATGCAGGAGTGTTATATATAATATTTTTTGGGATCCTTCATGAAATTAGAATGTGTTTAAGCAACTGTCATTTACCCTAAAAAGGCACAATTTAAAAGTGGTGATTTCCAAAAAAATCCGTGTTTAAAAAGTACTTTAAAAAAAGGGAAAAAATGCACCTTAGAAATTAAATTTCAATGCGCTTAAGCATTTTTAATTTACCATAAAAACACACCTTTTAAAAGTGGTGATTTATAAAAAAAAACCTTAGTTTAAAAAGTACCTTTCAAAAAAGTACCACCTTAAAAATAACTATTTGAAAAAGTATCTTTTACAAAATGTCCTGAAAAAAGACACCTTAGAATAATATATGTCTCAAATAAAAGCTTTCAAACAAATCTAGCTTTCAAAAAGTTACTCTTACAAAATAGCTACTAAAAAGGCCCTTGTTAAAAGAGTACCTATTGAAAACGTAGCAATTATAAATAGTCTATTTTAAAAAAGTATATTTCTTAAAAGGTCCTTTAAAAATGGCAGCTGAGAGAAATTTACATTTCAAATAATACCTTTTAAAAAGTAGCAGCTTAAAAATGGTAATCAAAAAAACAATTTACCAAAAAGTACGAATTAAAAAATCCCTGTAAAAACAGTACTCCCAAATAAATATCTCTCACGAACTAAAATAGAAAAAAGTACCTAATGAAAACAGAAGTTAATGAAGCGACCTTTAAAAAAATAACTTAGGAAAAAGTACTTTTAAAAAATGTACCTTTCGAGAAAAGTATTTCTTAAAAAAATCGCGCAGTTAAAAAATTTGAATAATCAAAGATGTCATTAGAAAAGCATTATTCAAAAAGAGAACTTTAAAAAAAAAAATACTTTTTAAAAATAGTACAATAGTGCTTCTAAAAAAGAGTACTTTTCAAAAGAGTACTTTTACTTCCAAGAAATGTATCTTTAAAAAATCTTATTAATAAAAATATATTTTATAAAATGCACCTTAAAAAAATTTATTTTAAAGAAAGTACCTTTTTAAAGAAGTACACTTTTGAAAAAGGACTTAGTAAAAATACTATTTAATAAAAATACCTTTTTAAAATATATGGTGAGGAACAAAAGCATCTGTTCAAATAAGTACCTTTCAGAAAGTACAACTTAAAACAGGACCTTAAAATAATTCAATTAAAATTGCTTTTCAAAACTTATCATAACAAATAACCAACTGAAGAGGTCTGTTTTAAAAGTACTTATTACTAAAAGTACCTTTTAAAAATGTGCTCCCTAAAATAAGTCATTATGAAGGTGATTGACTATAAAAAAGAGCCTTTAAAAAAATATCTTTTAAAGAAATTACTCTTTCAAAAACAAGTTTTAATAAAATTACGTTTTAAAAAAGCAAATATTAATAAATCCAGAAAGTGAGTTGTGAGCCAAAAGAGCACAAAAATTCTGCAAAATACTCGTATTGCTTATGTCGAAGTCAAAATGCGTTAGTTGAACGTTTTATCCTGTTGGTTTCACCTAAAATGCTTTCACTTTAAAGTACTTTTCAACAACAATGTCGTGTTTTGTTGAAACATGTTTTGCTTGTTCTTGTGTTTTCAAAACAACAGGATTGCTCTCAGTTTCAGCAAACACGTAGGATACAACTGTAACAGATACTAATGGTGTGACAAATTTTTAGCCAAATATCATTTATTCAAAATTATATCTTGGAATGTCTCAGTGGTTTTTATTTGAAATTATTTATTAGCACAATTTCAATAACTGAGATAATCTCAGACAGCCAGCTGAATTGAAAAGAATTATAATTCCCACTTTTGCAGCAATTTGCTATAAGATTGCATTTTTTTTCAAATAATTTTATTTACTCACAAGTAATTTTCTGTATAAAATATTTTAATTTCTATGATTACTTTATTAGTAATTAGAGGGGTTTTCCAAAAAACTAAATCATTGTTTAAAGACTAAACTTCTTATCTTATTGTTGTAGGAGAGTGCGATACAAACTGCTTGTTTGCTTTAAAGTAAATTAGTGAACGACAATAATATGAAATTAAAAAAAAGTATGTGTGAATAATAGTAGAATAGCAACAACATCCAGTGACCTTTGTTTGAATGGAAATTTGTTACAATAAATTGCAACAACAGACAACACAGTACAAGTATTTATAACAATTAACATACAATGATGCAAGTTTTTCGTATTCGTATTTTGTAAAGATCACAGGGAATTTTGCCAAGTGATTGGAATTGGAACAATTATTGCTTTGAAACACGATATAGTTGGAAATTTTGCAAACCGGATCTAATTAATTACCAAGACTACAAATTAACAACATTGTAATTTACATTATGACTGAAAAAATAATTCACATAAAATTGATTAAGGTTTTTTTTTTAATAAAAAGAAAATTTGTTAAAGAACACGCATCATCAAGGATAAAAGTACACTAATACGAAGTAATAGACCCGGACTGTATGTATATGAAATAAATTTTCTCTTCAAAGTAATAGGTTTTCCATGCCGCCGAAGCATTTCTTTAGATTTCAAAAGATGAAATTTTTGCTGGGATGTTTAATCTAAAGGATATGATGGTGTTGGGGTAGCAGTTTGTGGTCCAATTTAAGTATGAATGGTGATTTGCCTTGGGGGAAGAGCACTATTTTCTTCGCCATATGCGTTCGCGAACACACAGACCCATCATCGTTTTCTTTAGTTCACCTTTACACGAACAATTTGCACTGCTTTGAATATCTTTTGATCTCTGCTATGTTGTGATGGAGTCATATTTCGTGAGGCAATCGTTCGGATTACATCCAGGCATAGCTAAATACTCCTTTGAAGTTCTTAACACAATTACGGCTCTGGCCCAACTAGCGCTACCCATCGACCACACTCTTAGCCACCTCATGCATTCTCTTTCTCCAATTGTCCAATATACGTAATTTATCCCGTATTTCTGGCGTGAGGATTTGTTTTGAATGTTCGGCGGCATTTGTACTAATAATTACCGCAACAAACAAGCCTCTAGTCATTTGAATATTCACATCTCTTGTACAAAAAATTTGTGGAAGGATCCAAAATGCCGGAAATGGCATGTAGCATTGTAAGTGGTACTAACAAATTGCAATGTCAATAATGATGCTCGACATGTGATAAGTTGTGATCGGACTATAAATAGTGACGCAATACAAAAGAAAAAAAAAGAAAAAGGGCTGTATATTGGGGCGTGTCAAAACAAAATTGTGCGAATGTTAGGAACTTTATTGAAATATCTCTTGTTCTAAAGGGTGACTAGTTGGCTAAAATTGTTTTTTGTATGGCGACCGACCCACACTAGTCACCGTAGTATTTACCAAGATTTTCCTTAGTTTCACGCCGTTGTCAACCAAAGACAAACTAAATAATGCAGCTTGCCTTAAACGTTACTGTAGTCTATTAACGGATGTTAGTTGATGATGGTAGCACTGTTGAATTTTGATTTACTACAAGGGCCGTTTAAAAATTTTAAATAATGAAATTGTGCTAAACAAAAGCTTTAATCCTTTTAAAACAAACTCATTCGCAAATGCCATCTTTTTTTAAGCTGAGTATTTTACTCCCATAGACATTGGCTATAGAATTTTAAGCACACTTGTTTTAACCAGTTGCTGGGGTATGTATATATACGTTTGCTTTGTTTAGTCATTGCATTACTAAGAAGGCTGAACACTTTATCGGTGATCATCTTCTTACCCACACCTCTAGACTTTACACTTCATAAATAAAATCTTATCATGGCCTTAGCTAATTAACATAAATTCACATACCACCTACCGCAGTTTATCCATCATCAAAACATCTTTATCTTTATCGCTTTGTTTTACTTTTTTCTCTTTTCATTTTACGACTCAGCCCTCATTTCAGTCAAGTGGTAATTGCTAATATTGATTTTTAAATACGAACGATTGTGATAATTTTCGAACAGCATAAATTGCTGCTCCACAATGCTTCAATATTCAAATCCATGCACAAAATAGCTGGAAGAGCAAACCAAATGACTAAAACAATATTAACGGATGTGACATGATAGCCTGGTTACTGATGAATTACTGATGAATGATGTACTTTTTTTAAGAAACTTATTATAAACATGTTAATTAAATCAATATTGTTTACATATGAAAGCTTTAAGCAAAAGCAAAAAAACAAACAAAAAAACTGGACCACACACTTACTTTGCTGAACTGCCATAATACGTTTGGAAATTTTAGACAAATTTAAGATTTCTCATGGGAGTTAGTTTTCTGCATTTTTATTTTCTTTTTTAATTTTTTTGTTTTTTATACAGAAATGACAAAGAATGTAGGTATGTGTCTTAAGTCTTTTGTTTTATGGCCTGAGGAATTGGCGTTTAAAACAGAAACTATAAATTTAATGGGGAAAGGCAATGCAGAAATCAATGAAATTTTTATACTGTGATTATAAGTAGGGAAATTTAATGTCACTCTTAAATTTCTAACAAACAAATTGGAGTTGGAGGTTTCTGAGAACTAAAAAAGAAGCGGTGGAAAATAAAGCACAGTGCTTTTTATTTCAGTCAACAAAATAGTTAAGTAATGCAATGTCCAGGATGGACGCCAGCTGGCAGGTACAAAGGTATAGCTTGCCGTAACAGAGCTCTGAATTATACCTCTTTGTGGTTGGCGGCTGGTAACAAGTTCCTGTCTCTGCAAGAAGTCTGGCTGAATAGCTGAACGGAGAGAAGTTAACGCTCTCTTATAAAAATCCTTAACGATAATCACTACGAAGGATTACGTGCTCAAGAGGGTGCTTGGTCTCTAGTATACGAACTCCAGATAATACCAGTTTTGTTAGAGACTTCCCGTGCATATGAAACTCCGTGTGGGTGGTTGGACATTCTCCATAATTCGTGGGAATTATATTAACTTCGGTTTTAATTTGTACAAGGGAGGAAGCCGGAAGAGGTGGAGAAGAATGCCTCACGAGAAGTGGATGCGGCAATCTCTTGAGGTACTCCAAAGGCATTGTACCGTGCAATTCTAACAGGGATGTACAATGAAGCCTGTCAACAAGGGGGAGTTTATTGGCCTATTGAGGAATTTTAAATAGATGGACCAAAACTCTTGGACGGGTCAGTCTCCAAAAGTATTACTGAGGAAGAGGCTAAGACGGTTGCGTAAATTATGTGTGAATGTTCAGCACTGCCTAACATAAGGCAGACGTTTGTTAAACGTGAATGCCGGACTCCTTCATGAGAAAAAAGGTCGCGAATTACCAGTCGACAGTAAGAAATCATTACAGTCAAGGGTAAAGGCTAGTGCTAGCACGAACCTTATTGAAATTAAGGTATTCGTTAATTACAAATCGGTTGCCTAAAATCAATTTACAGAAAGAAGGGGATTCATAAATTAAACGATATTCTTTGATATCGTCTCGGTAAGGTTAGGATTGGAATCATATCGGAGCGCCAGGATGTGAGCTGTGGCGCTTGCTCTAGGGTAGGAAATAAGCCGCTCCCGAAACCATTTAACTAGTTTGTACACAAACCCAAACTTTTTTAAGTTAATTCCGCTTCTTTTTTAAAATTAAATTTCTGACTACCCCTTTTCTCCTCAAATATAAGTTTATAACCACGAGGTCCAGAATACTCTGACGACCACTTTTTATCGCAAAAGAAAAAAAATTATAATTTCACAGTATTGATATTGTCGCCGTTTTCCAACAGCAGTAAATGCAGTGTTGCTACTAATGCAGGACCAGGTGTAATCGGTGCCTTTTGTTCTTTGGCTAGTTCAGGCTCATTTATGTGCTTTCCGCCTGACTAGAACAAAAAAGAGCGGCAGCATATCAGAACTTTTCATTAACATACTAGAGATTGCAAATACTGCTTCAATTCATTATTATCAACCTCTATTATAGTATTTCAGCAAACTTGTTTATTATTAGAAAAGTTAATCTTGTTAGAAAAAAAATTAACACATAAAATACATTAATTAAATGTTTTTTTTTTTAATTTGTACTTTTAATTTATATTGTTTTTGTGGTCTCTGTTAACATCAATCAATCAATATGTTCGACTTTAAATACTGTTTTTTTTTTGTTTCTCTTTTAATTTGTATATTTAATTTCTAAATTAATAATTAATTTTAATGGCACATTAGAATAAAATTTAAAACTTAATTCTATATTTTGATAATTTTTCAAAAAATAACCTTGAATTTTAAATGGGTTTTGTCTAAAAAAAAATACATACCCTGAAGAGGGAGGTTCGCATGTTCTTTTAATATTTAATTACTGACAGTCTTTTTTTTTTCTTGCCAACTTTTGCTGCACATTGAGAATTTTATAACTAAATTATGAAATAAAACATGTTATAAAAAATAATAAACAATTATTTTAAAAATGTTTAAAAAGAATATTGAATGTTTGCATAGAACAATAAGCAAGATTGTTTTAAAGACAAACATAAAATTGTAAAATATGACCCAGCATTCAGAGGCGCAAGGTTTAAAAATAAGATATCTTTGCAATTTGATCGCATACATTTATTCGGCGGCTCCAAATTCCTAGTAATGTGACAACAACACCATAATATTCAGAAGCAATAACCAGCATTTCCTTAATTCCCATTCGGTTTAAAATGCTTACATCCCATATTCACACAAATTTATAACTCTCATTAGATTGATATAAATTATTTCATAAGTATTTTAAGTTTTGTTATTTGTGCAACGATTGAGATGGCTCTTGACAGTATTCCCTCGACTGGTTAGGGAAGGAACGTGTTAACTGAGATTTAAAAGATTGTTGTCGATTGGGCTTATAACACCAGCCCTCATTAGTAAGGCAGGAGTTCTTGAGGTCTCGAATTACCCAATAAGGTGCTAGAACCGCCATGTATGTGTCAGATGGCTCCTTGGGACTGTGGTAAGCTTGATTTCATAAATCCTTTAGAGGAAGAAAATCCTATGCGTTATCCTAACGACATCCTATTATTTGTTCTACGACCAAAAAGTCAAGAATGTCCGCTTTAAACCATCAATCTTTAACTGTTTCCTCTTCGCTAGATTTTTATAACAGAAATTTCGTTAAGAATAATTTTATTGTTGTTTATTTTTTGTTACAAAATCACAAATTTTTTTCTCTTTTAAAATATTATTTTTAAACAATAGTTGTGTTAGATGTTTTTTTTTCTATATATTCTTTGATGTTGTTTTGTTAATTAAGCTTTATTTTATTTACAAAAAAAAAACATACTTAACAAAAAGAGTTTTTATGTCTTATTAATTTTAATTCTTTTCAATTTGGAGGTTTCAATGTTGATTTAACTGAAAGATATATAACTCTTGGTCAATAGGTCATGTTTGTTTAAAATAAAATTTTGGCATGATGACTAGAATTAAAATTTTAAAATAATATTATGACAGCGCAACGTTGGTTAATTACACTGTGTGCAACAAAATCAATTTGTTGGCTCTGCCAAGGGATTCCGGCAGAGGGGAATAAAATAATATACATGTATGTGTCTCGGCGTTTGAAGGTTTAAATCTGGTCGATCGATTTTTGTCGAATATTTTAACTGTCTTTTCATTAGAACCAGTCTTTATGTTGGCCCTGATATGAAAATAATCTTATGCAAAACGATGATTTTTACCAAATTAACTCACCAAATGAGCTGGCCAGATGGAAAAGCATTGCAGACATCATTTACAATGTCCTTGGCAAACATCGTTCTCCTACTAATTATTTTATTGATATCTCACATTGATTTTTTAAGCATCGATTAGCATCAGAGTGCGATGAACATGGTGAACAATTTAATCAGATATGAGCACCTGTTGAGGAACTCAGAGGCAAGAGTATACAATCTCTTATAGCCGAAATATGATGGTTAGAGTTTGACAACGTTACCGAATTACCTAGAGCTAAAACAAAATATAATAAGTCAATACTTATCAAAATTCGGTTTCAACGTTGACTTATGGTGAAGTTGTACGTAAGACGAAAGTTGCTTTTATATACTTAATACCCGAATATACAGAGTAGAGAGAGCAGGGGAACGGCAACTTAGTGTTACTTACATATCGTTCATTCTACAATTCGGCAATTTTTTTTTTCAAGGTATTGTGCAACAACATCTATATGCAACAAGTTCAATGCAACTTTATAAAATTGACCTTAGAAAAATAAACGAAATCAAAAGGAAAAACTTTAATAGCTAACAAGTGTGCGGTGGTGTTTTGTATGCTGCTGCAGGGTTCAAAAGTGCTCACAAGTGTTGTTGTTGCTGTTCGCATTAGTTTCTTTGTCTTTTGAGTGTTTTAATGTGCCTTATGACAAGAGACACGAGATATTCCCACATGTGTACTAGTTTCATTGTACAACTTCGAGGTGACAATAACAATCATATTATTAAATTATTTTTTTGTTTGTTTTGTTTTGCGCTATTGCTCTTTGTTGTTTTTCATTTCATTTATCATTTTTATTATAAAGTTAAGTTCTACAAAAATAAAAGCAATTAAAAATTCTTTTGTTTTTGTTTTGAATTAAATTTTTTCTGTTTAACACCCAGCAGCCAACAAAGTTTTGACAAAGCCAATGTCATGTGAATGGGGACTTGTTATTACTCTAAACAATCACTAAATTAAGTATAAAATTACAGATTTATTCTAATCTTAAAATATAAATTTATTATTTTTATTATGATTGTGTAAAGAAGATATATAAGATATTAGAAGCCACGCAGAGACATATGCTAGAGGTCGCATAATAACAGCCTCATGGGGTTATCGTATAGCCAATGAGTAATTACCAATTCCCTTTGTGACACTACAAATTTACCACATAATCTGCTCTCTTGGATTAAGAAACGAATTTCCTTAAGCCCATCTCAGGGAGCAGTTACGATGCCGGATTTTTAGGAACTTTTATTGAGTAGGCGGACAACAGGTTCATGATGGACTTCCTCATTTATAATTCTTAGCATTACAGGTAGGAGTTAGCCAAAGTTTATTCACAATTCGTCTATAATTACTGCATCTTACCACTAGCTTTTGGGTCTACCACGAGTTCTGCTGCCTTTGGGCATTTTACAGAAGTCTTCTATTTAGAGCTTCACTGGGCATCCGTACTTCTTGCCTAAACACTTTACAACTTTGAGCTTTGTTTGACGTATCGTACTATAGTCTGTTGATCTGATAGCTTCTGTATACTTATCCTATATGTTCCACGATCTTGTTCTATATGTTTGTTTCGTTCGATATCGTCAACATTCCAGCTTCATACCCCAAAGCTGTAGGTCATAAGAGGTCTCACCAGTTTTCTGTAATATTTTCAATTTGTTCCTTCTGTGTGAAAGTTTTGATTTAAACAGTTTACCATGCGAGTAAAAGTATTTCTTTGCAACAATAATATGCTTAGATGGAATAAAAAGGAAGGGGAAAGTTTGCTCAAATGAATTCTCTTGTTTTATTCACCACTCTTTCCTTCTTATCCCCCTACCCAAGCCAAACACTAAAGCTGGCTACGCGCCTGATACCGCAGGACAGACACCACAGTGTTTTTCTGGAATATCTGACTTTCAACAAAACTGTGGAAAAGGCACCTTCTTCAGAGCCAGTGGCTTTTTTCTCTATATATATATATCTTCAATTAAATTATATTGTGCAATATTTTGCCATCTTAGATTTCATAGATTTCTTCAAAAAATCGTCTGCTATGAAAAGATCGAACAAGTAGTTCTCGTGGAAATAAGGATTTATTAATTGCTTACTTAAATAATATTGCGCAATATTTTGTTATTTTGCAATTTTGTTGGCATTTAAAAAAGTAAGTTTCCCAAAAAATCATATATGTAGTTTGAAGGATTGGTCTCATAAAAATAAGCCCTCATTTATTAATTTCCTTAAATAATATTGTGCAATATTTTGCTACCTTGTAACATCATTTTCATACGCATACAAAAAATATATTGCATCTTACAGAAATTATACTCCTTCATCTTCTTATGAAATTTGCTGTTAATACCATATTTCATAAAGCTCCGACATAGAGTTGAAAGGTGCCTAAATGTAAAAAAAATAAAACAAGAAACCACTACAACATCACCATCCATATGGCTAACAAAATCATTCGTATTTTTCAACTGACATTTATCGCTTTTTTCTTTTGCTTTTTTTTTGCATAATTTTAATTGCAACTGTCAGTTTTTGGTGTTAACGAAAGTTAAAATGAAAAAAACCAAAAATATTTATGTTGTTTAGGTCATAAATATTTAAACACTTGTAATGTGAGTAGTTTAGCACAAAAATTGTTTTTAGCCAACTTTTTCACTTTCAGTTCAATTTCAGACAAGCCATACAATTTTTGAAAAGCTTAAAAGGCTTTATGTATATCACCGATGATTTACAGCCTTAGACTTTTCTGATACAATGTAGTTTAAATAGCTTCAGCTCTTAGATTCTGTGGGACATACTCGTACATAAATCCTCAGGCGGAGCATTGCTAACATCAGAGATGTTTTTGCTAAACTAGTTCATGCTGTAGAAAGGTTTATGATGGCAATAAAAATAAAAATGAGCTAGAAAAATTTTAACTGGAAGAGCTATAAAATATTTTTATAAATTGCTAACTATTGAAGTAAACTCCAAATGAGAAAAATGCTTGAAAAATATTAAAAAAAAAAAAGGTAAGAAAATATTAGTAAACATAAATAAATAAGCAACAAAGTTTTCGAATTACCAAGTAATATCAGTAATATTTAGGAAGTTTATCACCAAAATACTTATAAATGCTCATAATTCTTTTTGGTTCGGAACTTTCTCTCGATGAAAACGTGCGTCCTGAATAAAAACCTATCTCATGATGAAAGAGTAACCTTTAAAGCATTATTGGAAAACCATTTTTCAATGAAATTTAACTTCTTAATGCAGGTGCCTAGAAGAGGAAGGAAAATTTTAAGGCAAAAAGGCAACAAAATTTATTTGTAAAAAAGTTTAGTTATTTTAAACGACCCCAAGGCAAATTAGCATTATTAACTAACATCGGTTTAAAGTATGCCTACTTTCAGAGTAATATTCCGCTACCAAAAAATTTAAATTTTCGAAAAAGTACCTTTTGCAAAAAAAGTACCTTTTGCAAAAAAGTACTTTTAACAAAAAGGTATCGTTTTCAATACTTAAAAGTGTAAGGAATAGTCTTTAAATAATTCCTAATAAATAGCACTTGTTTTAGTAGCTAACTATTTCCATTTTTAGGAACAAATTTAAAAAAGTACCGCTTAAGATACAAAATTTCATTTTTTTTTATAAATGAATTATTAAAATTTCACTTTTGGAAAAAAGTACTTTTTTAAACCAAACCAAATTTAAGGGAAAAATTCCTCGCTGAAAAATATCCGTTTTTGTAAATGGCACACATTTTCTTCAAAAAGTACCGTGGTACAATGTACAAAATTAGTTTAGAAAGTTCCTAGGCTTTTACAAAAAGTGTCTTTTGTTATTTTGTAACTAAAAGTGCAAACATTTTTATTTCATAATTTTTCAATGCGTCAAATCTACTTTTTTTATTAAAAATGAAATCTTTCTTTTAATCACCACTGATATCTCCCACACCCGAAATGGTGTAATTTATACCAGCATGTTGTGTTGCTGAGGCCCAACTGCGCCTGGGTAAAATTCGGCCAAAATTTATATACTTTTCTCTCAATTTCTCTTTAATTTCATTTTCATTCATGATGGCGCTAGCTTCACGAAAATTCAAAAATATACGACCTTTCTCATCGGTTTTAATAGGTAAAATTTCCGTGCATACATTGCGAGCTTTAAGCAGAAAACCTTCTTGCTCCACAGAAGTTTCACTTTGATCATTATCCTCAATCTCTTGTTTATCCACGGCCTCTTGGGTGTGATTATCGAGCTGGGAGTCGACAGACAGTGAGCGTGTGTGTTTGTTGATGCTCGCTGCTGTATGACAGTGTTTCTTTTTGTTGCGCAAACAAAATGGATCACGATCACTGGCCTTAACATATTGCACTATGGGTCGGTTGACACCCCATTTGGGGCGTACATCCATTTTGCTATGTGATTCTTTGATGTTACGTTTTTTGTCTTTATCTTTGGACTTGGCCTTGAAAGTAGTAGTAGTTGTTGTTGTAGTAGTGGTAGTGGTCTCCTGATCTTTATCAGTCTCTCTGGTAGGTTTGGTGTTGGTCTTGGCTGTACGTGTTGTGGTAGTGGTAGATACTTCTCTTTTCAATAGAACTTTATAAAAGTTGTCATGAAACAAACACAAGTCGCAGTTTAAGGGCAGCTCTGTTTGTGTCTCCACATCTAGACTTAGCTTCGTGTCAGTGGTGTTTTTCGAATCCTCAGAGGATTCACTTATATTCTGCTTGGGTCGCTTAGTTAAAGGCATTAAAGCCATTCTACTTAAGTCCTGTTCAGGTTCCATAAATTCTACTGAATGTTCTGTAATGTGCTGCTTCTCTGGGTTTGTAGTATTTTTCTCATGTAAATCATTATAGGTTTGTGTAGACTTTTCAATTTCCTCTACTTTAGGTGTTTCGTAACTGTCCTGTGTATTAAACGAGGTATCTGTTCTCTGCGTATTAGTAGCCACAGTGGTTTTGGTAAAGTCTTCTGTAGAGGTCGCTGTGGCAGGTTTGTATTGCTGCTGCATTATGTACGTGGCAATTTGTAGATTTCCTATGGCTGTTTGTAAGCCCAAAATATCTGAAGTAACTGGTAGCGGTATAAGAGTAGCTGGCTGCATTATGACGACATTTTCTGCTGCAGGCATTTCTAGAGTTTTTACTTCTGCTGCTTGAGTTGTGGTTATGGGTTTGCTAAAAGCTTTTCTAAGATTAATAGGAGTGCCTATTAAAACTTTTTCCTCTTCCTTTTCCTCGACAACTTTAGGGTTGGTTTGCTTTTCGTTTTGGCATTTAGAGGGTGCTGCGCTTTCATCTGTGAAAGAAGTAGCCTTTAATAATCCTGTAGGCTTTGCCTGTAAATCGTCTTCCTTTGCTTCTTGTATATGCATGTCCTTGCTCTCCTCTTGTTCTTGTTTAAATTTCTTATTCCTCTTCTTTTGTTTTTCCATTTTGGCTGCCAGTTCTGCTTTTGCTAGAGCATCCAGCATGGCCTGTTGTTTTCTTTTTTGTATTTCCTCCTTCTCCTGTTGCTGCCTACGTTCCATATCCAAGCGCTCCTGTTCTAATTGTTTTTGTTTTCTAATTCTCTCTTCCTCCATTTGCTCTTGCTGTCTCTGTTGTTCGATTTCCCATCTGCGTATGGATTCTTTTTCTTGTAACTGCTGTTTTATGGCCAGATGATATTCGGCCGCTTTGCGTTTCTTATCCAAACGTTCAGCCATTACATGTGGTGCTATGGGGGCATTTTGGCCTCTCAAGTAGGAAGATGATTGCAAAGATTGAGTATCATCTTCACTGTCCTTAAGATCATGGAGACCACGACTTAGCCAACCAGGACCACCATTGCGGAGCAGTTGTTTGCTATGAGTGTCTTGGATATGATTATGTTGCCATTTGGCTCTTTCCCCTTCCTCTAGCGAGTGTTGGATGTAAGTCTCAGACTCATCGGTATGATGAATTTGATAAGTATTTGATGTGGAGACATCACGATTAGGGCTTGGAGGTGAATTCGAGGACGCGTAGTACCTAGAATAAATAAAAAATAACTCTTAAAAGACTTATTCAGCTCACTAAAGCATGCTTACCCTCCTTGCTGCAAACCCTTGATCTTTGCTGGTACATCCAAACCATCATCATTGTCATAAGTTACCAGCAGTTTTTGTTTTGGGCCCCCGCCGTTCACAATGTACGTTTTGTTTAACTCATGTTCACCACTTTGCATGTGTTGCCCCTTCACGTCTCTCATTAATTGCTGCTGTTGATTTAATGTTGCTCTTTTTACTCTCCTACCTGCATACTCCTCACCTTCCTCTGATAGTAAACTATGGCTGTCAACGGCACTTGTTACACTCTCCACCTGGCTGGAGCAATCGTTGAACCAAATGTTGGGGGTGTGCATATTTTTGGGAGAATCACTTAAGTAACCCGAAGTATCTTCTTCCAGGCAACCGTTGTGTGCAGGATTTCCATTGTTTAATCGATGTTGTTGTTGTTGCTGCTGGTTACCGGGATCCATACTAACAAGTTGTGTATTAGAAGCATTTAAAGACAACTTTAAAGGAATTTTATCCTGCTGCTGCTGCTGCTGTTGTTGTTGATTATAGATAAAATAATCACCCTGGTGACGTATGACAGGCAAACTAGGACTACGTAAACGTCTTATATGTGTCGCTTGATTTTGTATTCTACCCTTGGCAGTTTGTAAAGTATTGGGCATTAGCTCGACATAAGAATATCTACGTTGTCCTGGTTGTTGCGACATCTTACTGGTCGTATTGTGACGTTGATTTAGCAAAGCAGCCCTACCAGGATGATAATTATTTCTATGCATTTTGGTATATGAAGGAGTTTCGTTTATATCTTCAAAATCTGCTTCATTGCCTATATTATGCAGAAAGTCCTCGTCATCCGGGCCCATATAATTATTCATGTAGTCATAACTTTGGCCTCTTTTCACAAGCTGTTTCTCTGCCGCTGGCTGAGGCTGTTGTAAATGCGTTCTTTGCTTTGTGTTGGAATTTCTGGTGTGTAAAGTTTGCATGTTATCGTTGTAAAGTGGCGGTTGTGGTGGTTGTTGTCGCTGCTGCTGTTGTTGGTACAAGTGTTGGCGTGAGTTGCGTTTAGTGGACTGACTTAGGTCCAGGTTGGAATAATATGTGCGTATGGAAGTGCGTTCTATTTTCTGGTGGTGATGTGTGGAAGATGATGATTGCATTGAGGACGAAAACATTTCATCCAGTTTGGCGATTTCCTCTGGAATCGTAAAAATTAAGACTAGAAAATATTGTGTTTTTTCCGGTAAAATTTTTTTTATAAATCTCTTTTGTAATTAAAAAGATTTCCCACTTTTTCAACACCAACAATTTATTTAAAGGCGTTACGAAAATACTTCTTGAAAATAAAATATTGTTAAAAAACTTCGAATTTAATTTAAAAAAATAAAACTTGCTTTTTCGTTTTCATTAAATCGGTATCTTTCGAATTTATGCTTAAATTTTTTTTCATTTTCAATGGCTTTTAAGAGGTTTAATTTATTCTAAATTTTCTAAAAAATCATTTATAAGCAGCTTTTGTTACATTTTTTTACAAAATATTTTCTTAACGTTTCTAATAGTTTCATAGGGGCTTGTTGTAGGTAAATTTGAAATTTTCTCTTATTTATTTAACTTACCCCTCTCTTTGGCCCATTGCTGTTTCTTTATATCCAATAATGTGTGATTTTGCCGGCCTTCAGCGCCTGTAATCATGCTTTAAATGGCACACGAAATTTTTATATACCGGTCAATGTTTTTTCACTTTGACCCCTTGTGAACAAGTAAAGGTTCATTGCCTCAAAGTTCAAACACTTCTGGCTGCACTAGTTTCACAAGTATTTTTTTTTTTCTAAAGCCAAAAATACCTGTAGTTTGGTGGGAGTCTAAAAACAGACTAAACCAAAAATATAAATTTCTTCTTGTTGCCAAAACAATTAAGTGAAAAATTCCTTCAAATCCGATTTATAAAATTTTCGTTTCCTTGTCACTGAATTTGTTGTATAAAATGTTTTATTTAGAATTTCTGGTTAATATTTTGTGTATTGGCATTTTGATATAATTATTGGTTGCTGTTGACAACGAATAATATTAAACAATCGATATGGCAAGGTGGTAAACAACGATTTTACTTGTTGTGTGTGTGTGCGTGTGTGAGTAAGTGGGTATATTGGAAAAGCTTTTTCCCTTTGTTTATACTTGCTGTAAGAGACTTAAAGCTTAGTGTAGCAGACTTTAATTGAAAGATTTGGGTGTTTGAAGGTGTCTTTTTAAGGTTATTCATCACAGTTGTTTCATTTTTAAAGAGGAATTGTTGAACATATTTGTTTCTTCGCTGTTTTGTGGCTCTTGTTATCTCTAAACTAAAAATCTGATTTAAGATACGGGCAGACCTCGATAAAACACTTTCGTTATTAGTGCGACTGCTGTCAGAATCTTGAGCAATAATTTTTAGATGTTATTTCAACTAACTCTGATTCTTCCAGTTTGTTGTCCTGCAATACGATTTGTACTTCTTTAGCCATTATCGTTCATTGAATTCGCAAGTGTCACGATCGGTTCAAAAATATCGAATATCTCTGTATCTAGTGATGCAGTTTTCAATTGAATTGATTAACATTTTAATGTGTATTTGTATTGTAACGCTTTTTTTAATCCCCTTTGGATGTTGATATTTTTATTGCATTTGTCGTTATTTAGCGACAAAATTTTCTAAAAAAAAATGTATTGTTCCAAGTTTTGTTAGAAATTTTCAAATCAAACAACCACAACAATAACCGTAACAACAAAATCTAATTAATATTGTTGGTTTGGCTGTTGCCTCATGAACGACAATTACAACACACAATTCAATTTATTTCCCACAGCCATCTAAGGAGAGTGTTTAAAGCAAAAAAGAACGATAAAGCAGACCACAACAGATGTGTAGGCGTCTGGATATTGTCAGTCAAGAGGTCATAATATACGGAAAATATTTAGCAACAGCTAGAATCACAAACTTTTTTAGATTTCAGTTTTGCCAGCACTTGCTTGTTCGTTCTATATGAAATGCGAGGTTGTTCGCAGAATTATCTGTTTCAGCACATATCATTTTCATAGTAAGAAACGCCAAGAACCTTTAAAAGCCTTTGAACATAAACCCCTCCACATTTCCCTTCATAAATGTTTCACCCAGTGGGCTACACGAGCTGGAAAGTGCAGGTTGGGAAGCAGTTTAAACTTTGAATTTTTTGTTAGGTCTCAAAAAAAGTTACGCACTTTCTTCTAGTTGGAACTGTTAATGAACTACTTAAACGCGGTACTTTGTTTCAGTTCACTGTTTTGTCTGTTCCATCATCTCAGGCGTCAAAACTTTTATTTATTAGTGCGAATAAATGAAGTCAAATCTGCCGCGGGAAGATTTTGCGTCTTTGTTTTTTTTTATTTAAAGCAAATATCCCACCTAATTTACACAACTATCTAAACATCAGCTCATATAGTTCTGCAATCGCCCTCGTATTATGGAATATGATAAAGCTCTTGTAGAAGCGCAACATATTAGCAAGCAGGTAGCAAAAGTAAAATTTCTTTTTAAAGAAATCAGGGAATCACAATGAAATTTTATAGCCTTAAAACCATAATATGAAAATTAAAAAAATAATTGTTGAGAGAATGCAAGAGATCAAATAGCGATCTATAACTAACTGATCCATTCATTTAACCACCAAACTCTTGAAAAGATGTATACATTTTGAATTTGCCCAGGCTTCTTTTTTAGCCAATATTATTAAAGTCATATCGTAATGGCTGTAAAAATATGAATATTTAATTTTAGGGGACAATTGTATTAACGTTTTATATTTAAGCTCTTCGTATTGCCGTTACATGCTTTTATATGTATGAATGCAATTATCTAGAATTCTGTGTACTATTTACAAAAAAAAGTCCTATATGCAAAATAATACTTTTCAAAATACTATTCAGAGAAATATATACTTCTTCAAAAAATGTTGTTTATAAAAAAAGTACTTTAAAAGAAATTATACAAAAATGTACTTTGTAAAACAATTTAGTTTTACAAAAAGTTCTCTTACTCAAAAATTGTTTTTAAAGATAAAGTACTCTTTACAGATAAAGTACTTTTAATAGCCAATTCTTTATAGATATACAATCTTCATTTAACAAAATAAGCGGCTTCTACATAAACGCAGATTTTAGAATAAAATACTTTTTACACTAATTACTGCTCTTCCAAAAAGTACATCTCCAAATAAATCAAACAATTATTTAAAAAAAAGTACATTTTACAGAGTTATTTTTACAATAAAAGTAATTATTACGGAAGTGCCTTATACAAAAAAAGTACTTTTTGCAATAACTACTTTATACAAAAACGTACAGAAAATTACTCTATATATAATTATCACATTTTAATAAAAAAAAAGGAAATAATACCATTTGCAAAAAGTACTTTTTACTGAAAATTTTTGCTTTTTACAGCCGAAGTATTTTGGGCAATGAAGTACTTTTACAAAAATATCTGACCTACACAAAATGTACTTTATAGAGCTTTGGAATTTTAACAGAAAATATGCCTTTTAAAGAAGTGGCTTTAAGCAAAAAGTACTTTTTACAATAAACATTGTTTTTAGAAAAGTATATTTAACAATATGTGCCATGTGATAATAGACACTTTCTATAAAAACGTACTTTATGCAGAAAAGCTTTCTGCAAAAAACGTACTTTATGCAGAAAAGCTTTCTGCAAAAAACGTACGCCCGATTATAATCACCTTTTATACAGATATTACATTTTATATAAAAGTACCTTTTAGAAGAAGCTATTCTGTACTATAAACAGAAATGTACTCTGCACTAGAACTGATTTAAAAAAAGTAATTTTTACTGACAAATTTCTTTGACAACCAATTCTTTTTGCATAGAAATATTTTTTACAGATAATTTACTTTCAAGTAAAATTAAACTCAACAGAACAAATAGGTCTACATTAAAGTTGTATGAAAAATTTATTTGGAACCCCTGGTTAAAGTTAAAACATTTAATCGCATGACACTTCATTATGTTATTTTTTAACAAATCTAATCTACATATATTTCATTACATTTCTCCATACTGCAATGTCGCTAAAAACTTTTAATAACAACTTGTTTGCGGGCGTTAAGCAAAATGTTGTTTGTAGCCTTTATACAATTTTGTTACGTTTTAATAATACCAAATGCTTCCAGCTTTAACACGCTATCAAAAACAAAAGGTTTTTCTAATAACATAAATTTCTTTACTGTCATTGCCATGACATGTGAGTAACTTTTGGCAGAAACAGCGTTCAGGGGGAAAGAAGGTTGTATACATGACCTAGTTTTGTTTGATTATTTTTACAAGACCTTAACCTTGTCACTTCAATAAAAAGTACAGACAAATTGCAGCATAAACTAACCACAGACAGCAACACATGTACCTCTATTTAGTATGACATTATTTATGAGGTTATATATTTTTTTGTTTAGATATCAACTCTATTTTCTTATGATGTCCATTATCTCTTAAACATTCTATATCATTTTACCATATCATTTGCTGGCATATTGACTTTTGAACCCTTTCATTTATTTTCCAATCAAAACGAACTTTTAATGCTTAGAAAGTTACCACCTCTAACGAATCACAAAAGCTGCTTTTTATCATTAAATACGAAAAAGACAAACATCAAAAAGTGATTTCACTTAAGCAGCACTCGTTGCAATGGCAAAAATTGTTGTTATCTTATAACAACATAAACGCAAACATATGATCACAAAAACATAAAGATCTTAAATGACTACCTAGACAAGAAATAACTGCCACACAATTGCGCAGCCATTGCCTAGAAAAAATCTCTACAAGCATTATCGTCATCAGCAGCAGTGGAAGTAATAGTCACCACCACCACCAGCACTAGATCACCATCTCTAAATAATAACGACACTGGCGTATCCAGAAATTTTTACATTTCAGCACTTAACGTAACGTATTCCATATGCCATGGAATGCTACGAGCTTTGTATTGTGTGGCATGGCATGTTTGGTATGCCTAATAAACAAACAAATCTGTATAAACACAAACAAAAAGATCATAATAATTGTAATTTTTCAATGACCACATCCTATAGTTGTTGTTTGTCTATGTTATGATACTCTATACGTAAGCTATTAATATTAAAAGTTAGTCTTGAATTAAGTTTAAAGCCCTAGAGGGTAGCAGCTTAGCACTGCAGCATAAGACTAAAACATAAGTATAAGACTGTATTCTTTCTCAGGACTTTAGTTTTAGTATACGATTATATTCCTAGTGTAAGATTTTAAAGTAGTATAAGGCTTTTCTCTTAGTATAAGAATTTAGTCCTATTATAAGACTGTAGTCTTAATCTTTCTACAAGACAAGTCATAGTATAAAACTTTAGTCCTATTATACGACATTGGTATTAGTATAAGACTTTAGTTCTAGTAAGATTTTAGTCTTAGTATAAAAATTATTTCTTAATATAACACTTTGGTCCTACGAGTAGTATACAATTTAATTCTTACTGCAAAGCTTTAGTCGTGGTATTAGACTAATCGTAATATAGAAGGTTAGTCGTAGTATGAGAGTTAAGTAGTAGTATAACAGTTTAATGTTGGTAGAAGAGTTTAGTGTCAGTATAGAACTTTATCTATTTAGTTTTTATAAGAAACTTAAACACAAGTAAAGAACTAAATTACTATCGTCACTTAAGATAAATAGATAAGATAAGATAGTTAAGAACACGCGCGTCATCGCAATGTGCGCACGGCGTTCTCAGCAATTGGGGTTATCTTACAGCTCATTATGGAGTATTTTGCATTTGTGTATGCACCTCCCTCCATTTAAAGTCCAACTTACGTAACAATTGAAGCCTGCTAACCATGCACAAAGCCGTAGATATGCTGATCGGGTTTCAATGGGAAGCTTATTTCTCACTAGGTGGTTACGTCAAGCATATAGCCATTGCATTCGAAAAAATTTACTGTTTGGTGCGTATGATCGTCTGGAGGTGTCATTGGGCCGTATATTTTCGAAAATTAAGCCGGAAGAACCATATGATAGCCTACTATGGCCGTTTGATAGCCGACTTTTTTTGGCCTGCCATTGAAGATTATGAACTGGACGATACGTGGTTTAAACAAGACGGTGCTCTCAACTACACAATACGAACGACTTTGGCTTCATTGCATGGGAAGATTCGCCGCCAAGATCATGCGATTTGTCGCCGTTAGACTTTTTTTTATAGGGCTACGTGAAAGACTGAGTGTACGCGGATAATCCCTTAAGGTTGGAGCATTTGAAAACCAACATTCGTCAAGTTATCGCCGAGATATCTCTTCTATAATTTCACGATGGTGTCCTCAGTTTAGGATAGCTTAATGTAAGTGTCCTTTAAGGCCTTTGAAAGAAGCTAAAGCCTTTCTTGAACTTTAGGCTCTTCATATAATCACATGTACTCGTAGTTTTTAATGAAAATGAGCAGTTTTCATAGGAGGGTTAATTATAGTTTTAGGGTAAGTTTTCTTAATTGAATGCTTTAGTGTTAATAAGAGACCCTTGTTTCCACAATAAACTGTTCACTGAAGACTTCATTCATATTTATAAGGGTTAGTCGTCGTAGTAGAACGGCGGCCGAAGTATATGAAATGACCAAATTTGTTTGCAATAATTAATAAATAATATAAGCCTTTAAGGAAGTAGACTAATTTAAAGCCGTTGTTAGCTACACAACATTTGACCAGCGTTGTTATTTTCAAAATATGTTTGTAGGTTATCTTTCAATTCGTAGCGTATCTCTTCAAATGTTTTCAACTCTCGCAATTGATTGTAAAAAGCTTAAATGATATGGGTCGTCAAATAATGATAATATCAATGATTATGTAGTGTATAATATTGATGATGTTGACACGATCTGCAAAATATGTGTTTTGCGTTTTTTTTTTCTTGCCTTTTTGAGCACAAAAGGCAAACAAGTAAAAGTAATATGTGGTGGAGGAAAGGAAACTATGTTCAAATAATCACTTGAAATGTTTAAAAAACAATGATGACATTGATATTTAGTTTTTTATTATTCAAGGGAAATTTTATAAGTCTCTTATAAAGCTATAACCGTAAGCAACTAATCTGTATTTAAAAATTGTTCAATCAATAAGGAATGGAGGATGTTATTTATAAACATTTAACTGTATGTTTATACAAAACGTTGGAGGATATTATTGAATTGTTTTTCCAGAGAAGCCTTGAGTATTACTCCATTTAAAAACACCAAGTATTACTTTTTAAGTACTTGTTAAGCTTCGAGGAATGTCTAGTGTTAAACACTTTCTAAGATTTGATGCCAGCCTAAATATGTTAGTCATCTTAAGCCGCTTCTTCCTATTATGGCAAGTTTCAAAAACTGTCCACCAAAAATAGTAAAATAGCAAAAAAAAATATTTTTAAATTTCAAACGTTTACCGTCAACATTATTAGATGTTGTAACAGTAACACTTGCAACATAACATTTGTTAAAAAAAAGAAGAGTGAAACTTTAAAGCCATAAATTGCCACAACAGAAGTTAGTTTTAACAACAAAGAACATGTTGCAAACTGTCAAAGCAGCTTTTTATGTTAAGCCTGCATTTTACCATCTCGTTTTATTCCCCTCCTTGTTAGTTTTGTAGGATGTAGATTTTATTAGGTTTTAAAAGATGCTTGTTATAAGATGGTGTAGATGTTTTGTGTTAAACATTTACAACAGTGTTTAGAAATACAAAACACATCACACACAGGCATATACACAAATATATCTACACAAATGAAATACTGTGTTAAAAAACGTAAGACTTAGAAAAGCAACGTGTGCACATAACCATCCCTCGGGTGTTATAAGACGCAATGACACCAAACCACTTTGAAAATCACATTGTACCATAATATTACACGCTGAAGAAATATTAATTTTTTTATTTTATTTTGATTTTAGTGCCGCAAAAACAAATTTGTGATAAAGATAATTTATTAATTCTATTATTAAAGTGTTGCACTATTTTTTAGTAAAGACTTTTATAAATTTATAAGTTCTACTTAAATTTAATTAAATAATTTTATTATACGATCGATATATGTTTTATTTTAATGAATTTTGAATTAAAAAAGAGTCTCTCAAATTATTTAATTTCCTGCTAAGCAGTATGGAAAGGAGTTAGCAAATATCTTGACTGTCCTATCATAAACGTACAGCAAAGCCTTTGTAGCGAATCGCAGATGGTTTTTAAGAAAATGTTTTCTTAATAATTTTTTTTTTTTTTACAAAAAGCAATTATAACACTTACTGAAAAAAACTGTTCCCCATTTAGATAGAATAAAACTAAAAAGAAAAGCACTGTTCTTAAACTAAAACGTTAGCCGACTACAGTTTTAAGTAGCAGTTCTTCCAAGTAGATAATATTTATGTCGAAAACGTCTAAAGTGCAAGAATTCCTCATTTCTTAAAAGGGAGTTAGTTGTTCGGCATATTTGTGTAACCAAAAAGAATATTTTTTAAGTAAAATACATCTTTTTTAGAAAGAAAAAAATAAATATTTTAAGTAAAAAGTTTCGTCTTGAGTAAAAAGTATTTATTTTAAGAAAAAGTAGTGTTGTTTAGTAAGAATGTATTTTCCCTTCGCGTTTTGAGTTTAAACCACAGCTTCGGCTCTGCCCTAAGATTCCCCACCAACTACCAGTATGGGACTGAAGATTCCCTGTCTACCAGTTTAACGCTCTAGGCCTGACTCGCGTACTGGTTCTTGCAAATACTTCAGTGGTACCAATACATCGAGGTGTCATGCCCCGGTGGTCTGCAGTTATCCTATAAAATAAGTCTTACAAAGACTGCTGCCTCTATCATACTTCCAACAAGCTATTAATAGTTAAACTATAATTTATTGCCTGAGAGCACTTGATTTCGGAAGAAAAGAAATTCGCTTCAGCTCTCTGTGGAGAATATGCTTTCAGGTACAAAAACTTGAAGGAAATATTTCTGGTTATTTGGAAGAGGGAAACATTTCTTACCACAAACATTTCTTTAATGGTCAACTATTAATTTTATTATTACCTATTACCAAATTGTTGACCCTGATCTGTGCTCATGTATGATTATGAAAATCTGTCAATTACATTTTTCTAATCTGCCAAAGGAAAAACACATTTCCCAAAAAATAACATTACAAAGTATTTCCCAGTTAAATTAACAAAATATACGACTATAACTGTTTAACAAAGTTCAAAGTGTAAAGTTGGTGGCCAATCAAAAAAAAAAACGACTTTATTTCCAAACTCAAGCTCTAGCAAACGAAAATATATGACAATATGAAATGTTGGCAACAAAATAGATGTGATGTGATATAAACCGAGATGCCATACGATAATGCGTTTCAACAGTAATATGAAAAAGAATTGAACACAAAATAAAAAATAAAAAAACTCCCAAACAAAATTGACCTTAAATTAAAAGAAACTTTTGAACAGAATAGTTTTCCAGCCACCACCAACACCAAAAAATAAAACAAAACTAACGAGGCATAACTTTGCTTTTAAATGTATTGGAGAAGATTATACTTTATGTTGTTCATTCTGTGGTTTTCACAGTGCTTTTTTTTACATTTAGATTGGATTGGTTTGGATTTTTGTCTATTTTTTGCGTTGAATGCCAAAACAACAAACAAGCATCCTTCCTTATTCTATTATATTGAGCTGATGATACTGGTCGTTTTTTTTTGCCTCTTCTTTTGTCCATTTACTAGTATACGAGCCACACCTGTTTCATGTTTTGTATTTTTTTACGATGGTGGCTTCTCCAAACGACTTGAATGTCTACGCAGTATATCTATTTACTAAGGAAGGGTTCATAGAAAATTCGGTTGCAATAAGTGTTGGGGGAGACACAAAATTCTTTTTTCAAAAATGTCCGAATGTTTTCTCTTTTTGGCCCTAATTCTAGTTGCACATTCACTTTGCATTACTGAGCGACTATTTTTTCAATTACAATTCATTTGGCTGTCTTACAACCCTTCTAAATCCAATATATTTGAATCGAAAACCAGAAGAGAATGTTACCCAATTTTCTATGAACAATTCTTTACATTGACGAAAATTGCCACAATAGTCTGAGAAAATGTTCTAGAGGTTATTTTAAAATATGTATTGGCAAATAAAATAGACAAAGATTTACCAAAAAATTAAAAAAAAAATATTTACGAAACGCATTTGAAGCTGTGATAATGATGAGGAGAACCTAAAAACCGTTAGAAAATTCTAACATTTACACCTCGTTTGGTCATAGAATTCCACCAACCACCATAAAATACTCTCACACACACACATTCTTTTTTCCCAATGATAAACAACAAAAACACTTTTTCTTAATCAGTGGACATTTTTTTTTTGTTCATTCTGTTGCCCAAAATGGTGTGGACGAAAATTGTAAAACAAATAGCGTTCATGGGAATTGCCTTGCTAACAAATTTAGTAATTAACAAATACAGTGAATTTGTGGCAAGAAAAAATTGCCAAGCCATAAAAATTTTGGTATTTGGATGGGGGTCATAAAGTTATAAAATTAAATTAGAGATCCGAGGCTACTCTAGGGGAAGTAGTCAGTTTTAAGACAGACATTCTTAAAGCTTTTAGCCCATGGCGCTCTATTTAAGCCGAATTTGGTATAAAACGGCCTTAAATGCCTGCTAAGCGCCTCCGAATTTTCCTACACGTATCCCTGGCATATTTCATTACAGCCAACTCGCAACTGTTGTATTTCTTAGTCAATGACCTACTACTTAGTGCGAACGTACACCATTATTAAGGTCGGCTTTCTGGCTATCGGAAGTCCTATATCATGTTAAAGCCATAGTTATTTCTGGTGGCCGATCCTCTCTTAATACTCTTTCCACTCTCTCCAAACGCAAAGTCATAAAAAGAACGGCAAGAAAATACATAAGTAAGCTGATCTTTTCATTTAACTGGGAGTTCCTATGCTCCATGGGTTAAAAGTTGTAAAGTCATATTGCTCCTTAAACTTGTTGTAAAATAAAAACCGGGGAAAACCGTGTTCTTTGTCAGCAACGTGTGTTTTGAGGCTGTAAATGGTTTTTATTGCGATGACATTCTTTCTCAACTAAACCGCAATCTATTCTAATGCTGGCAGCTCTGCCCGATACCTAAAGTGTAGCATTTTATCGACAGTATCTTGAGATTTCGAGCCATCGTCTGCCGGGTAAACTGTTTCTACATGATATCCAGAAGGGTACGATACTATATCGTTTCACTTCGCATCGGTCATGTAAGTGGTGCGGTCATGATAGGCGGCAAATATTTTAAGTCTCATCCTTTCAATCTGGTAATACCTACTTCCAACAAATACACACAGCCACATCGTTGATTTAATTCTTGGACCACTTCTTACTATACTTCTTGAACTCTAAATAGTTGCTAGCATTTTACAAAGACGCTTTGAATTTGAGAATTGAAATCGATGCTAGCAAAGTTGTACAATAATTGCATATATGTATCTCCCGAGTTCAAAGTGCCACGTTTAATACATGTTAAAGGACCTGGTATCAATAAGAGCTGCTGTAGTTTGTAGAGAATATTCACAAAAATCATTTGTAAATGTGAAACTTTTGTTTGTTAATAAGTTTGCAGCAAATACCTACTTATCCTGGATTAGAGTGGGACAGATCGCACGAAATCTTGTTTTTCCTCTAAGACTTTCGTTGTGCAAAACCATTTATGAAAGAAAATATTAAGATTGATTTATTGATAGCACTGTTCCCTTTCCGAATCTTAACATCTTATCACAAAAACGGTTATTTTATAATGCAGGATTCTGATTTCTTATAACCGCGTAACCCACTGGTTTTAATTACAAATTTATTTTTAAGAACACATATTTTCCCTGATACACTTAACATGATCATAAAATGTAATAAAGCATAAAACCTGTTATCATAACTTAAATTATATTCAATAAAAACTGTTTCGTTGTAGTTTTTTTTATTAAATTTCTTTTAATTCCATATTTTATAAATTATAAATCTTTCTCATAGGATTATTTTTTTAAACTAGTTTGATTATTATTATTTTACGCCCATATTGAATACATAATAAGATTAAATTGTGTATATTTCCTAGTTCAAGTAAAATTAAACAAATCGAGAAAAAAAACCTCTGTAGGAATTTGTATTGTTGATCACATGTAGTAGAGTAGTTCCCTTTAAAAGAAACTGGGTTAAATTCGAAAATTTGTTATGCATCATTTAATTTAGCTTTATATTTAACCAAAGAGGGTAAGGTGGAGATTTTTATTAAAATAAAGTTAAATTAAAAATGTGTGATATTTGGGTTGATCTAATGGGAAGAGAAAAATTAAAATGAGTTTATTGGCTTTTGGAGAAAAAAAATATACAAATAAGTATTAACGAAAACGAAAAATTCTCAAATTTTATTCAACTTTTTGTATGGGAAAATATAAGTTTTTACGATTTTGAATATAAAAAATGTCGCTTTTTCACACTAACCACCGGCCCCCCCTACCCAATTCTCGGGATCCAGGCCAGCCTCAGATAGTTTGGCATCTATAAGACACCAATGGATATTGTAATATCTTATATATACTATCTCCTGTCATACATAATTTTGTATTTCCAAAAGCGTTAGCTTATACTACAAATATTGTATGCAATTCTGAGATACTTAAGTATCTCAAAGATAATACTTTGCTATCTTGCTTAAGCATCATTCAGATACTTTATTATTTTTCAATTAATTTAGTATCGTTCAGATGCTTCAATATTCTATTTTAATTTACTACCTTTCAGGTACTTTAGAATTCTGATAGATATTTTAGTATCTTTCAGATCTTTAGTATCTTTCAGATACTTCAGCATCCTTTAGATAATAACTTTTAGATACTTTTAAAGTAGCTTTTAAATACTTTAGTATCATTCAGCCACTTCGAAAATATCTTTAAGATACGTTGGTATCTTTCAGATATTTTAACACATATATCTTAACTAATTTACTATTTTTCTGACACTTGAGAATCTTGCAACAGCTTAAAACTTTCAAAAGCCCAACACCTTGAGGATCTACCAATAATTTTTATTACAAAAGTTTAATATTGTTCGTAACTTTTTCCCACATTCTCTTTTCCAACTTATTGGTACAATTCATGAAACAAATTCAGATTTATAGAAATTTTTCTAATTTACACCTGTTGATCCACTAATATTTATATGACTTATGTTTTACTTAGTGTTACTTGTTACCAAGCTTATGAATATCAATTTCTCACTTTGCAACCTGAAATAAAAAATCTTTTTATATTGAGAAAAAAAATGTTGTCTTAATTTTAAATGGTTGTGAAAATTTGACGAATTTATGACCTGCTAAATTTAAAATTGTTTGTAGTCTCTTTTAGAGAAAAAGAAAAGTTTAACAAGTTTTGAAATATTAAAGTTTGTTCTTGTTTAAACAAATACCCTACATTAAGTGATTTAAGGCACCAAGTGCCAGAATATGAACACACATATATTTCAGTTATACTCTGGCAACAGAGCCCAAATGGGTTTAATTATTCCTTCAGAAGCCACATTTACCTGCAGTTTTGTCACCTACCATAAGTAGAATAGTTAGAAAAATTATGTTATTCTTACAAGCATCCAGTTTTAATGTAGGCATACATATTTGCCTACACTCGCTTTGATTTTCTTACTACACATTTACTTTTTCTTATAGCTAATTTTTCTTACATTTTCATATACTTTCAATAAAACCTTTATGAAGCTTTTAACATATTGTTACGAATTTAACAGTCGTATTCGAATATTATGCATAATTTCAAGATATCCCCTTTAATAAATACTACTACATAAGCGAGCACATATACAAAAACCATTAAAATATCATTTAATCTTTTTGCCGGTAGTTTATAAGAAGCTCAAAATATTAAAAATGAATAAAAGAAAATCTTACAAAGAATTTAACAAACCTATAAAATAGTCCAACTGCTACAATAAAGAAATGAAACCGCTGTTTTCAGTCAACAAAAATATATTTGTAAAGAAATCTCATGTTCATGTTTGATGGTATTTATGATTCATTTGTTATAATATTTATTATTTAAAAATCATAACATCTCATAAAAAAAAGTCGGTGTTAATCACCTAAATAAACAGTCATAACAAATGCTCGTTACAATTACTTGACTTTGCTGGTTTCTATTTCTGTATTACTGTACCGTAAGGCTATGAAAGACATTGCTTTAGTTAACCTAACTCCACCAGGCATGGATTCTGGGCAAGGCAAAATCAGAATTCAAACATCATCTAATGTACTTGATATGATGTCACCGACTAATTGGTTCCCACAATTGTTTGCTTTGTCCGCTGATCCACATTTTTTTGATATTTATTTGCTATTTTTTGTTCTTTATCCCATAAAAAAAATCGTATAAATAAGCTTTATTTATTAGTTATTAGAATTAGTAGAATGTAGATAATTTTATTTATTTTCGAACTAAGTCCATAAATACCCACCCATTGTTGTTTTGTTAAGTGAATGGTGTAACATGACAAACTCTAAATACAGTAAAAAGTTCGGGATAAAAATATAAAACGAGATATGTAAATAAAATCGAATACAAAAAAAAAGCCTTTAAAAAAATATTTGAGTTTTTTATCTAGGCTACTGTTTATTTCCTTTTTTTGTTAAAATTTTTTTTTTTTAATCTTTAGCTACTGTTGGGGAGTTTTTCTTTTGAGTAGGTTTTTATTTACCATAAAAATTAAATAGTTCTGGCAGCTTAAATTTAGTTGAAATATAATATGACATCTTAGCGTTGTAGAATAAAATAAATAAAATGACTTTCGTGGGTAAAAAAGTTAATTTCTAACCTGACATTAAAAATTATAAAAGTGCACAATGGGTCAAATTGACTACAAGTTTAGTACGAACCGATTTTAATATGGGATTAAATAAAATTTTTTATTGATTTTTTATGTTTTAAAATAAATAAAACAATATAAATTAAAATATGTATAAGCTGCAGTTTTACTGAATCTAAAGAAAGAGTATGTGTCATAAGTCCTTTGTTTTTTCTTAACAATATGTAACACAGCCTACAATGAAAAGTATTTTTTGTTTAACTTTTCCCTTAACATTTGTTCGAATTAGAATGCAGTTGTACTTTAAGTTCAGTACCAGCGGGCAGTTTGCAAGCAACTGAACAATTTACGTAAATGCTTTGTAATAGACTCCTGACTTTGACATTGTAGGACGTGTTAGTAAGTATTAAGAACAAGGCATTGTTTTCATAGCCTGCTGTTCATCAACGTATGAATCATGTATTTTATAATGTCAATAATAAAACCATGACTTACTTGATTAAACTCGCAAGAAAACAAGAATCACGATATACTCTAAAAATAAAAAGCGGGAAAATTTAAATAAGCACACACGTAAAAATTAATTGTGGTAGGTAGAAAAATCGCATACAGAGAAGCTAATACACGCTATAAGTTAGTTTTTGTAAAAATTTTTAATTATTGTGAAAAATTCGAATTTTCCTAAAAAAAGGTGGAGTTTTGTCAATTATTTTTTGAACAAAAAAAAGGTGGGGCTTTGTGAAAAAATTGTGTTTTGTAAAAGAAGGGAAATTTTATGAAAAAGAGAAATTTCGTAATAATAAGTGTCTTCTCTATAAAAACACACACCATTAAAAAAGTCAAGGAAAAATTGCCTCCTATCATGGAATTAATAATTTGCGTTTAGTTCCTTTTTGAAGAAGTAAGCCTTTCATGGATATTTAGCTTGATGTTTTTGGTTGTATAGGACTAAAAGCTTCAACGACCTATAATCAAAGCTGGCAGAAAATCTTGCCCTCCTTAAACGCGTTCAATTAAACATGACAGCTTCAACTTAACAGAGGTCTCAAAAAGCATCAAACGTTCAGCTACACAGAGAATCTTTAAACTTCAAGTAAAATATAAAATATCCATATAACCGGGTTACCTTTAAATCTGGAACTCTACAAATAATTCTTAGATCCACTTCATTTTGGTAGGATAACGATTAACCTGAGGTATTAAAACACCTGTAACTAGCGTTGATGTACGCTTAGCTGTAGCTCTATAAAGACCTTAAGCTAATAATTTCTATAGATACAAATAAACATTTTATAGGGTGCCTCAGCTAAAGCTTTTTTTTATAACTTAATAATATAGTTAAGCACGATTTCAACACCATTCAGACAAGGGGTGGTATTTTCCCATTGTTTTTTTGACAGTGACATTGGTAATGAGTTTCTCTGTTGCATATTTAAACCTGCACCGAAATAATCACCGACTAAGTAAAACAATAAATATTATTAAACATGATTTAAAGCAAAACAACATTTTTAACCATAAAAATAAGTTTCAACAGAAAAATCTATTGAGAAAAACCCTCAATACAAAAAGGCGTGAGGTATGTTTTTCTCGGTAAACATATAAATCACTTTTATATAAATTAAAAAAAGAGATATTGGAAATAAAGAATAAGTTATCAATAATATTTTTATGCATATAATTATTATAAAAAAAACATTCCCAATGAATGAATAACGAAAACAAATTTAAACTTGACCTAATGGTATTTACTTAAGAAGGTAGATTTTTTATTTGCTTTTACTACTGCAATAGTAAAAAAAGCCAAATCTAGCAAGACAGAATGGCTCCATGGAAGCTCTTACACAGCAAAAAAAAAAAAAAAATAACAAAACATTTTCCCTTAAAAAGTTATTTACATAAATTCATTTTTTGTAGTAAAATTAAAATTTAAAAAAAAAAAAAAATACTTTTTACAGCATGACTAATGTTTAAGGTCGTTTGTACATTTACTGGCTTTAAATGAATTAAAAGTTGGAGGCTGCTTAGCTGGTGGTAAGAAGGAAGAAGGTAGAGGAATGAACACAAACGCTGATGGTATAAATGTTTGTCTGTTTAGTTTTTTTACGTTCCCGTCTGAAATGCTTTAAAACACGTACTGTTTGTTAGTATTAAATGTAAGTTTGTCTGTGCATCTGCCTGAGTTGTTCATGCATTTTTTGTTGTTGTGTTAAGCCGTGCTTTTTAACTGTTAAGCTGTCGTTTTATTTGACACATTTGAAGCTTTTTTTCTCCTGTTCTCTGTTCAGCTGCAGCTGTTAAACAGGTGTTCTAAGGTAATAGATGTAGAAGTATTTAGGGTAAAGTGAACTAAAGTCAGTTTTCAAAAAAGAAATAATTTTAAAAAAATAATTATAAAAATTTCTGATTTTAAACAATCGCATTTGCTTGGCATACGAATTTTAGTATCATGGTAAAAATATGTGTTTAATTTAATATGATTAAGTTTTCGTCTTCAGTCTTTTGTTTTTGTTTAATACATGAGAGGCCTAAAGAAACTCTGCTTCATATAATATACCAAGTTTGTTTCTTAAGTCTACTGTTTTTTATTATATAGATTTTCCGTTTATTTTAAAGTACAAAAAAAAATCTATTATCGCTAAGAATCAAATTAAATCTTGTAACTGGACGTAAACCCTTTTACCTATTATGGCATTTAATAGGCAAATCATGACGTTTTAAGTTCTATTCATAAATATTTTATTTTATATATTTTTTATATTTTATTTTTTTGTACAGAGATGAGCACGAATTTATTTTTGTTACTGCCAACTACGTTTGCTTGTATGTTAGTTAAGAACGTAGTATCCATTTGTTGTATATATAAAGCAGAAAAATGCTTAAGTTCAAGCTAACACCCGTACAAAAAGGCGTATATAGTAAAAACCCATGCAAAATCAGACAGACACCTTTTACTACCAGCTCTAGAAAATAAACAAAAACAATAGACAAAAAATTCATTTTTTTCTGCTGTAATGTGGAAAACGAAAAATGTAAATCGTGATTTAAAACAAAATTAAATTGAAATTTGAAATAAATTAAAGAAAATATAATTTAAAAAAACGGAAATTTTTATTAAAAAAAATTAATTAAACCTTTGCTGTATGAATAGACATCACTAAAGTTGCAAAGTAATCGTTTTCAGACGCATCCCATAAGCTAAAGTTAAATCTAAAACGATCTACCATTCGAAAGTTTGCATGGAAGCTGCTATCCCATCGAGAGAATTCCTAATGTGAACTATTGTCGAAACTATAATAGGATTAAGCCCTTTGCCCTTTGTTTATCCTAAATGCAAATGTAAAGAATTTTTTGTTTAATGTCATACTCAAAAAGCTTCTTAACTAAAATACACATTTATAAAGGCTTGAAAGAAACTAAGGTGTAAATTGCAAAATAAAAATACATTGATATAAATTTAATGTAACTTCATAAATTAGGGTTCTCTGGAGACTCGCAATTACAGTGAAAGTATGTTGACTTCCAATAAGCCTTTACCCTGATTGATTAAAACCCATTATGGTAGCTTAACAACTAAAAAACTCTTTCTTGGAAACTTAAGCTTTACGGTCGGTTAGTCGTCTATTGTGTAATTTTTTTTCTAAAAAAAAACATTATTTTATTGATTGATCTTAAGTACTCTAAATAAAACAAACTACAATGTTGTTTGTCTACCAAACATCAACAGCATATGATGAAAGACTAATTAACTCATCAACTAAAACGGCAAAAAACAAAAAAATAGAAACAAAACTAAAACCCTTCATAACTCAATTTGCCACACACATACCATACTATACAAATTTTTACTACACAGATGTTCAAGCAGCACAGTCAGTCTCTTGCTACGAGCAGTTGCAGTAGTAGCCAACTTGATTATGGTGTAGGTTTTATATAGGTATTGCGTGTATGTCTGTGCTGATCTTTGGGTCCTCTTTATAAACGTCAAAATGTTGATTTTTATATGATATTGACCCTTTGGGTAAGCGTGTCGATTTTTGTATGAGTACAAAAGAACAACAAGAACACCAAAAATTACGTTTATACGACAAAAACAAATAAACTGAAACGCAACGATAAAATGCAATTAACTTGTGGGCGTGAACAAATGGGGGTGTTACCGTAAAGAGCATACAAAAATTAAGGAAGAAAAAGTGCAGTCAAATGTTTAAGTAATAAAAAATTAAAGCAACAAATTGTTATACAAACTAAATAAGTATCAAGATGAAAATAAAATTTATTATTTGATCTAGATTTTAGGTGTGTGGTATGGAATAAAAAGAAATTGTAAATAATATGTTTAAGGCGGAAAGACTAAAATACTCTGTATAGAACTATATTTACCTTTTTTTTTTAAAGATAAATACAAAATAACAACTTGTGTAGTAATACAATTTTTGTATATGCGAGTGAGTACTAAGTGGAATTGATGATATCACTGGCTTAGTGTTTTAAGAAAACCGAGATATTTTAAGTTCAAATGAAATCGATTCCAAGCAAAAGTAAAGAACTGATCATACAACAAGTCAAATTAATTTTTGTTCTACACAAACTTTGGTATTAGAAAACGGAATAACTATTCCTGCTTGGTTTCAGCTTGAAATTTAAGTAAGTTTTTGATTGATTCAATTAATTCTTTAGTTTTATTTAATTGTATATATTTTTTGTATTAAATAATTAATTGAATCAGTTACAAATCTAGTTAAATTGCAGATTAAAACCAAATTCTTGTAAATATTTTTTTCTCTGAAAAATATTTTTATCAAAAAATAAAATTGGTGTTTTAATATTTAATTTAGTTGTTTATTTAATTAAAGTTTAATCCTTTTCTATTTATTATTTAAAGAAATAATTAAATCAAATACAAATTTTAATAGAATATAAAAAAAAAAGTTATCAAAGGCGTAATTGAATTAATAAAAAGTTAAAAAATAACAACGTATAGAAAATTAAATAATATAAATTGAAATTAAATTTTTTTTCCAATTATTGTTTCAATTAAAAATTTAATTGCTTTAATTAAAAATTTAATTAAATTTCAAACTTAAACTGAATCCTTAGAATTTTTCCTTTCATATCTGTAGGGATACAAGCTGGTTCCTGCTGTGTATAACATAAGTAGTGATAGTGGATTTAGAGGAGATGAATTTAGAATATTTACCCCCTTCCCTCAGGGTAATTAAATATTAGCATTTTCCCTTACAAGCAATTTTGAAACATTTTAAATTTGTTGCTTCCGTTGAAACTTGGTCACCCTCCAAAAGCAAAATCAGGATCCGCGCCTGAATAAACATGACAGCTGGCCGGGTTAAATAAACTTACAAATATTGTTAGTAAGTCAATTTATGTCTGATTTATCAAGTTACTCTCACATTGTTTGACCACCTAAGCTTGCATATACAAGTTCTAGAAATATAGACTGCTGTTAAAATCATCGACAATTGAGACAATCATACAAGTGGTGGTACCTTTATAAATGAAAGGAAAACAAGCTTTGGTATTTTAGTTTAGAAAGCTTTCTTTTCCTTCACTTCGATCCGTGGCAGCACCCGATATATATACGCAGTAGTGATCAGCTATAAAATGATCAACCATTGTTCTATTTTAGAGAAAATTGCTTTTTTATTCTCTGTCATTTGTTTCTACTTTACAATTCTTTGATCTTTTCATTGCTAAATTCACGTTTAGCCGAACTAATCATCCATCATTTAAGGCAGCTGATGCTAAACACTACTTTTACCGACCAATACACAAAAAAAAACTGTATTGAGATTTTGTTAAAAAGTTAAACATGCAAAAATTAAGACACTGATAGGCTGACAATTAACATGTTTCTTTTGTTGCTTTTATTAATCCTGAGAACGTGTGTTGCCCGTACTTTGTTTTAAACAAAACAGGCATACAGTTGGCCCTAATCCTTAGCAAACATTCAAATAAACAATCTCCGACTTTTTACGCATTTGCTCATTCAATTTTTTAACCGTCAAAACAATAACAATATTATTTATTCATTCAGAATTTTTTTTCTTCAAAAATGCTAGCAGGATTAGAATACACTGTGTCCTTAAATAACTAACAAAGGATTAATGCAACAACAACCTAGAGTGGTACTCAATAATATTTAAGCTATACTTTCGAATTCTTCAATGCTTTTGCGTTTAATATTTGACACATGTGTCAGTGGGAATTTTGTGTGTTTTATTAAGTAAATAAGCCCGGCAAAGAACTAAAGGGGGTTTCATTAATGGTGGGTCAGTGCTGATATATTAACAGAAAGCTGTTTAAAGGTCAAATGCCCACCTAGGACTTCTTACGGTCTTATTTTTAACGACTATGATGTCGTTTAGTACCATCGGTCTATTGCAGCTTATTGCCATAGACCTGCTCCTTCAGAAAATCCCTCATGAAACCATTTACCGGTGTTAAATCGCCGGATTTTTATTCACGTCCCCTTGGCGAGGTATAACAATACCCTGAAATAGTTAATGCAGAATATCCATTGTGATGTTCGCTGTCGCAAATAGCGTCATTTTACAGCAACTACTCGTCGCCTAAGCACATTTCGTTTGCTTCGAATCAAAAGAAATGATCTGTAGTACTTGACGAAGAAATACCGACCAATTATGCCACCCAACCACGATCTGCACCAAACGTAGCTTTTGGTGGATGCATTGTCCCCCTATATATGACAATTTAGCTAACATACCGCCATTAAACCAAAAATGCTGCTCGTAAGAAAAACCTGGAACTTTCTTTCAAACGTGATTTGCACAAGCTGCTCGAGTAACTCAGTGGTTAAGCATCAGTAACTGAGAACTAAACAACGGATTTAATAGACGATACCTAAACAACATGGCTGTGACGGTCCATCAACATCGACCCGACCCTATGGGAAACACCTTTACGTATTGCAGCCAAAAAGTAAACAAACATGAATGAATGAAGTATGTTTTTGTTTTAACCACAGAATTGCCGGATGGATCATTTATTTTCGCCATGTTTTTGTTTATAAAAAAAGCAACGAAATTTCAAAAGTCACTCAGCTAAACATGATTTAGTTCTTTCTTCAGACGAGTAACCTTTTCCTGTATTAGTCGCACTAATTCCTGCTGGAAATTTCCAATTCCTAACATATGTTGTTGGGATCTATTTTGAAATTTAGCCGCCTGTTAAACACGAATTATTTATAAGTTTCAATTTGCTGTGTGTTCCTGTGTTTTAAGGGTTTCGATATGATAGTTTGGTTTTAATGTTTAGGTAGCCTAATTATATGGTCATGGTTTATAATTATAGTTTCATCAACAATTAATAGGAAATTAGTTTGGAGCATTAATTTCACTTTAGGAGAATTTTTTTATTTAATTGATTTGTTAAATTTTGTTTAATGTCTTTCCGTATTAATTTTGCTAATACTGCAACGTGGGAGTTATTTTTTTAAGAAAGTTGTAGGTACCATATGGTTTGGTTAGGGCAGAGAAAGTAGGAAGAAATAAAAAAAAAGTCAATCCCTTCTCTTTAAATGTCAACCACTCCCTCTGTCCATCAAGTCTTGGCTCCCTTGGCATGCTAACGACCGGATTAAATACCATCATAATTCTTATTGCCTGGATGCTGTGTTGACCGCACCAACTAACCTAATTTCTACAATTATTAATGAAATCGTATGGCCCTATGCTCCTAGCAGACGTAAGAGAAATATATGTATTTCAATTCATATATTTCTCTCCAGGAAGAGTACGGCCATTACATTGCACTTAATGACAAACTAAGTTGGAAACAAGTCGGAATTCGTGAAGGCAGATACTGTGTATCAACTTACCCCTTATCATTAAAAAAGCTTGACTACTAAACTGCCTGACAAATGGCAATCTTAAACGAGTCTTCAAGAACTTCTTTTACACTTTCAAAGGAAAATGATTTGCCTACAGAATCGCGAATATCATTACGAACACGGTGGGTTATCAGTTAAATCATTTACAGACGTTGTAATAACACAAGGATTCGTGGTTTTGACGAATTCGTAACTAGCACCAAAATTGAAGTGTACTGCACGTCAAACAATGTACGTCCGCTTGAGCAAACTAAATGATCTAACCCCCGTCCCTCCACGAAATAATTTCTTTAGAAAAAGGCTTATTTTGAGTTTGGTGGGCGGGTCTATGTTAAAAGTTTACGCCGGGTATAAAGCGTCTTTCAAATCTCCTGTTTTTTATGCAGCCTCAGTTGCCAAATAACCAGGGCAACTTTTCGGATTGAGCATGTCGAAATCATCAAACTATTTTGTCAACACTGGAGGTAAGAAACTCCAGGTGGAGCGATAACGTATGTCACCACTCTTTGTGAAAGTGTGCGGGAAAACCCAAGACAGTCGCTTGCTCGCCATACACAAGAACGCCGATTTGGTGAGTTTTTTGTTGCAACTAGAGCCTACTATTTTGTAAGATTTAGCTAACCAAGCAGTTCAAAGTTAATAACCGTCGACGACGCCGTTCAATAGCGCAAGATAACCCCAAGTTTGGTCAGCTAATTTTTTTTGACGACCAGGCACACATTTTCAGATATATCACTCTATTCACAAGCAAAATTGCCAAGTATGAGGCGACCTCAATCCACAAGAGTTTCACTGCAAAAAGGTACTGTTTTGCGATGGTGGTATGACTGGTCTCGAAGATAACTTTGTTAATTGTAAAGATCAATTATACAAGTAGGCAATTTCTTTTGGTCCCAATGAACTTAATGGACGTGGGCATGTGATGGTACTAGCCAGACGGCGCAGCGTGAAGTACAGCGAATATTCTGCATAAAGAATTTTACGTTGGGATTTTTTCATCTGGTGGTTTCTGAAGTCGCATGAAGATAACACTAAGCAGTAACCAACCGGTGCATTCGAAATGAACTTAAGCCAGGACCGACCTTAAATTAAGTTGGCAGTCTGCAAATCTAGTCATCTCCATTAGAGAACCCTTTAACTTTACTGAACACTGTTCATATATAAGGAATCTGTATATATTTAAATTAAATAGAGTTTGTAAGCCCAAAGCAGCTATGACATCAGCAAGTAGAATTAATTGCAACACCAACCAAAGACGAACTTACGGCCATTGTTATCACGTCATGGACAACATGAAAAATTTACTACAGAAACTAATAAAATAAATAGTTTTTTTTAACAACTGCTAACACTAAGTATTGGCCGAGACCATAAGTAATTATTAAGATTAGAATGACATTGTTAAGTTATTGCAACTCAACAGAACGCCTCAAATGGCGGCAGCAATTACTAATTCTAAATTTATGCATATGGACAATAATAAAAAAACAAAAGTTCCAAGTATTAACTGCATAATACGCTGGGTGGTTTAAATACATATGCGAATTATGAAACTATTTATTTATTTATGAACTCCTATGAATATATTGAAGGTTGTGCGATTATAGCTGACTTTTTTAAAAGGTTTTGTTGTGTACTCGTAATATTGAAAAATATTGAATAAGAGGTGTGATAAAAACATTATATGAATTTATTTGATTTATTTCTTTTGAAGCTGCAGAAAAGAACTAATGAATATTCATCGTAAAATTCATTAAAAATGTGCGGCAAATTGTAGGTCAACAAGTTAAGTTTATTATTTTTGACAACACCGTCATCATACACTAATACTTTTCGTATAGACGAAATAATATTTGTATTAATATTTATCGATTGTTCTCAATATTATTAAAATTCTATTAAAAATCGTTATGTTAAACTCTTTTACCTTAAAAAAAATATATTTTGATCTCCCAAAAACAAAAGACTTAAGACACATGCTGGATAAGTCCATTCAGTTAAATCCCTTCTTTTGCAAGACAAATAATTATAACAAACGAATTTATATTTGTAAATATCTTATATATAAAAATAATTTGAAATTTTATTGCGCGGCACAAAACAATAAATGTATAAATGTAATTATTGTACACCTTGCCCCCACACTTTGCATTATTTATGGCATCTCTTTTGCTGGACTTCGCAATAATTCTAGCCGCTTAGAAGCAGCAACCGCTCAGAAATATTTTCTTCATGGACTGGGAGCTTACGGTATTTTTATTAGAAACTTCTTTTTTTAATATTTTAAAAAACTGATGTATTAATGGACACATTTACGATTTTAATTTTAAAACAAATACTTACCCTTGACCTGCCCAAAGTGCTCATGTTTCCTATGTTTGTTATACATTCTCACAAAAGTTTTACTATTATTATTGATTCGTTTTTTATGTGAAATCATCACAAACTAATTTTTTCGACAACTATTTCGTGATTTAAAAAATTTGTATTCAATAAACAACTCACTTCAACTCACTTTCTAAATAAGATTTCTACTCATTTCTGTAATGCTGTATAACTTTGTTTCTTTGATTTTTAATCATATTGTTTTATAGACGATGCACTACAATGATAATAAACTAAAACATAATGAAACGAAACTAATTTGATTGCTGTGGCTTTTTAATTGATTACTTTAAAATTGAAGGAAAAAAAAAACAAAGAATCATATCATAAGATCAGATAACAGAGTTGGTTTTATTTTAGAAATTCCAACGCATGTTAAACATTGATTATTGAATAAGTAGGGCTAGCATTTTTTGAAGTCATGATAGGTATAAATCATTGAAGTTATTATGTTTTTTTCGACAACAACTGTGAGTCTAGTTAGTTAAATGAGATCAAAACCAGTGGAGTGATGGTGGCAAACAGTGGATAAAGAAAAACACAATAAAATTTAATAAAAAAAAAAAAAACGTAAACCGACAAGATCTGTAGAAACAAATCTTTCTCTTTTATTGACTATTTCGATAAACATTGATACAAAGAAAGTGCTTCTAGAAATATTTCCTTACAAAAAAAGGAATATCATTTTAATACTTTAGTAGATCTCTCCAACCAAAGACAATTTATTTAAACAATTTGCCCTTAAATCAGAGGAAGAGTTTGTACTCAAAAAAAATCATTAAAAAAACACACAAAAAAAAACAAAATTTTAAATGAAAAAATAAAAATATTTATGGAATAAAGATTTTTATTTCAGACCTTGAATAATTAATTGATAAATATATTTATTTTTTATTTTCCTTCTTAGAAGTTAATTAAATCAATTGTTCTATTTTTTTTTCAGTAACTCCCACGAAGAAAATTGTGCAATTTGTCTGGCGGAAAGGTATTATCTCTTATATTCAGAGACGTTTTATAGAAAACTCCTTGTGTGTTCACAGAAACTTCTTACAAAAAATTTTACTATCATTTTGATTTTTTCGTAACTTTTCAAAATATTGATAGTGGAAGTTAAGCCAAGTTTTGAAAACCCCTTATTAATATTACAAGAGAAGAATTCTTGTTTGTAAATAAGTTTTAAAGAAATTTTTCTAAATTTAAAAATAATTTTAGGTTCAATAGTTTCTAGAGATTATCAAAGTATATTTGTGTAAAAATTATTTAGCCCTAATAAACCTGAAAAACTCTATAAAAATACATTTTGTACAGAAAGTATCATATATTGAAAATCCAACAGCTTTTCCAAGTTTTCTTTTGCGAAAACCGTTCTTGTTCTAAAATATATGTTCTCTCCAGCTAGCACAGATTCCCAGAGACTCCTTTTATATTCAAAGGTTGCATTGTTTTATATTTTTTTTTTACAAAAATTCATTTAAAGTATTAAATTATTTATACAAAAATATGATTATAATCGAACGTGGCGTTGGGGGGAAAATAGAAAAGGGGTTGAATTTAAAAACCCTCTTCCCCTACCAGATTTAAAACCTTTTGCCAAAAATGTTAAATGTTTTTGTTCGATTTACTATTTTCGCCCCCCTAAAAGTTTAATTTGGCTTTGCTCCTGCATTTGTTTAAGCCAAATTTTTATTTAATTCTGTGAAAGGAGAAAAAACTTAAAATATTAAAAATAAAGATGACATACTCTATAAAAATAGATTAAATAACTTTATTGGTCTTTAAAAATGTTTGCTTAAAAATTGGTTTATATAAACAACAGTATGGTACTGTGGAACAAGGCACAAAAAAAATAACAAAAAATTAATTATAATGAAATTAATCAATGTCAATAATAATAATGACAAATACTGTTTAAACACGAACCAGTTTTGAAATCAACAAAATTTGGTTTTAAAACATGGCCAGAACACTTCTTCTAATGAAATCAAATATCACTCATGTTAAGTTTTTCTCTCTCCTTTTTTTGCCTATACATTTTCAAATACTAATCATTTTTGGGTTATAATTCAAGCAAACAATTCTTCTTTATGTAAATGTCTGACTTGTATTTTCTTTTAGAAATATTTTTTAACATAAAAAGGCTTTAAGCCAATTTGTGGCATTTAACGAAACAAAAAAGAAAAAAATCTGCGTGTTTAAATTACTGTTATGTGGTGCTTGTTGTGTTTTCTAGTCTGTGTTATGTATTTCATCTATCATAATATTCATCATCTTTAGGCTATTAAACATCACACAATATATGCAAATTGCGTTTGATATTTTCAACCAAATAAAGATCATTGATCTCAATTTTGCGTGTTAACTAGTTTCAATAACATCAGCAATATTCGTGTGCCCTGACTAGGGAAAGATTGGTGTCATACAAAAATGTCATAGATAAACTGTTACGTCAAACACAGACAGACAACTTTTGTGCATAATCAGTTAAAAACAAGAAGTTTGAAATTACAAAAATTTATGAGTTCAGTTTATGATTTGAATTTTTTGCCTGGGGGACTAAAATTATTTAAATTTTGGCTCTTCAGTTGGTAATGGCAATGACAATGATGTTTAAGAAATGATATTGATATATTGGCATGAGCAGAAAACGCAAATAAATGTAAATATTAATTGCTTGAATTGTATTTTAAGCAGACACGATTCCAGCATGATCTTTTTTGAAATTGATGAATTTTAACGAAAAATTTTTCCTTTAAAGAATTTACTATTTTTCGCAAATCCAAAAGGTACCTGCAAAAAAAAAAATTAGTTTCAAAATTATTTGTTTGAAAATCTACTTCTTCTTTATAGGCATTTTTTAAGAAGAGTACTTTTATGGCAAAAGTACTTTTTAGGTAAAAGTATTTTTTTTTTTTTGTAAAAAAAAATTTTAATGAAAAAATGACTTTTGAAAATTACACCAAGTAATGTTATAAACAAAACAGTTCTTGCATTCTGATTAAATTTTCCCTAGAAAACTGGCACTTTATCGTGTTCAATAACGAATTATTTTCTTTAACAAGCACTTTCTTAGGTAATGTTTGCCAAAAGACAATTTGAGAAAATTGTCAATTACTCAATTTAAAAAAAAATAGTTTTGAAACGGGAGATTTGTTGCATTTAAAAGGAGCTATCTCTTAAATTATTAAACTTACTTTACTTTAAAGAGTACTTTTCCTTAAAGGGAACCTTTGTAATAAATATACTCTTCTGTAAAAAGATTCTTTACATGATACTTGGGTTTAAAGAGTTATTTTAGTGAAAAAAGTTATTTTTTTTAAAAAGTACTTTTAAAAGGTACTTTTCTGAAAAAGTACTTTCTTTTTAAGGAAACTCTTACTTTTAATTTTTCAAACCCTTTGAAGACTTTTTTTCAATAAGGAATTTTTGGTTAAAATCCACTGTAGGTACTTTTTTAAAAAAGTGAAAAGAAAAGATACTTTTGCGGGACAAGTTCGTTTTGAAAAGAAGATGCGTATTTTATTAGATTTCCTGAGAAGACAAATTGTTTCCACCATTTTTATATTTCTTTAAAAGCTATAAAAAAGTACTTTAATCGCTAGGTACTTTTTTGAAATTGTACTTTATTGCCAATAAGTTCCATAATTATTACAAAAATTTGATCCATCTAAATTACAATAAATAAATCAAAATTTGCCATAATTTTGAGCTAATTTATAATTTTTCCTTTAATTGGCAACTTTTGACAAGCGGACTAAAAGCAATCCATCATATTTATTTGATAATTGATGTGTTTGAAATGTTGAAATATTAAAAAGAATCATTTGCACATATTTTCTTCAAAGGGAACAAAAAAATTATTACAAAATGTTTTTGTTTCCCTATAAATTTCAAGTTTGCCATCGATATTGATTGACATCAATTCAAACAACAGCAAAAGTCAAAAAAGAATTGGTAGAGAGAAAGAGAGAGATAAAAGCGAAATAAAAGAAGTGTGAAATATCTTTCATGCCCTTCAGACTGAACTACAAATGTTGCTTGCGAGGTTTTCCTGTTGCTTTAAAGGTTTTATAAATGTTGTCAATTTAAAGTAATTTCCGCCTTTGATTACGTTTTTTTTTATTCTTTTTAATTCACTTTTATGTCTTTTGGTATCTGTCTCTGGGGGTCTGGTTAAAAGTACTGGACCCAGAGTTTTTTTCTACAGCGCTTTTGTTTGGAAAAAAGGATGTTCTTCTTTGCTTTATTCTTATGTTTTCACTAAAATGCATTTATAATGTCAGTTTAATTTTTTTTTTTTTAACAAATTGTCTACATGTTTCGTTAGTTGTTGTCTGATGTATTCTGTGTGGAAATTGTTGTACGTTTTTTTGTTTTTTTTTTTTTTTGTTTTGTTATAAATTAGCTCAAGTGTATGCTTATCATTTCAACAAGACTACAAAACGATCAATCAATATCATTATGGAAAAATTGGATTTATAAAAGTTTTGTGCAGTTAGGAGAGGAATTCAAAATTTGTTTTTTTTTTTTTGTTTGTCGTTGTTGTTGTAGTTATCATTGCCTTTGTGTCAGAACAATGTTTGTAACAAAAGGTTTAAGGTTTGTTGTTCATATGATTTGAAAAATTTCACTCTTAGCACATCATCGAGCAATCGTAAAAAGTTTATACCGGGTGTTTTTAATTTTAAATAAAACACAGATAAACAATGGTTGTTGCCATGAAGTTGGCTTTAATCGATATAAAATTCTTCACCATTTTAATTCGAAAGTGATTTTGGGCATATGGTTACCTCAACTTTTTGCAGCAATGACGGGCCTGTGTCAGTATATATTGGCTTTCAATGCTTCAATCGTCTGTCGCTTATCAGCTTAGGCCATCACATGATATTGGAGGGCAATTTACAGGTCAAATATGCGAAATTATTCGTTTAGTGAACGTTTCTTTTAACAAATCAATTATGGCACGCGCTATATGACATATAGCACCGTCATTCAATAGTGGCATAAAAATGTGTCATGGTCCTAAAGTGGTCACCATTAACTGTAACGTTCTGACCGGCATAGTGTTTAAAGAAATACGTACCAATGACGCCACCGGGCTAGAAAGCACCCCAAACAGTGATTTTCTCTGAAGGTAAGAGTTTTGCAAAATGCAGAAGTATCCATCATTTGACCAAAAATTAGCTTCGTGAAATTCGTGATGAGTTTATCGAACTGAACCATTTTTTTTACAATATCTGCACGATTCGCAGGCGTTTGGTTTGCCATTCATGATGATCGTTTCATCTGCAGGGCCAGTTAGATAAATTACGCTTAAACTTGGTGATGTAATCGTTTGCTGTCAATGTGGAAGGTGGGTGTATGCCTCCGCTTCTCTAGCGCTCTCTAGGTTATTGTAGTGGATCCTCTTTGCATTTTCCTTTACTTATTTATTACTACACAGGATTGGCCAACGTTTAAGCCTCTGTAGTCACATTTTAGAACCAAGCAAACGCCGCACAGTGATTGCGAAAGTTTTTATTTTGAAAAAATTTTGAAAATTTTAATGAAGAATCGCACTGGCCGGACGTAGGTATTTCTAAATTGCTGAGCGGTCGCCCTAATTCTTAATACGGCAGGGTGGTCACTTAAAAAAAACAAATAAACATAGATTTCACGATTTAGGAATCTTGATAGTATTGTCCAGAAAATAATTAAAGCTAGGTGCGCGAATGCAGCGAAAGGGCAGGCAAATAGGATATTCCTCTTATATGCCCAGCCCCTACACTTATATGTTTACCAATAACAATGGATAAGAAAAAATGTAGCAATCATGTCTTGCGTACCCACTCCTCAACACAGACTGTAATGTGCTGAACATCGGACATCGTGTAAGGTCATAGGGATCAATTATTCCACCGGCTGACAAAGGCTATGCGCCTTTTAACCAAAAGTAGGCTTCATAACTGAATAGAATTGAACCAGGTTGCTCAAAATAAATTTGAGGTAATTTGTAAATGTCACTTACGTGATAAATAGCCAACCTTGAGAAAAATAATCTAGCATAGTAAAATCGGCTGCCACAGAAAATAGTGTTGCCAATTCAAAGTTCTTATCATTTCTTTCTTTGCCTTCCTTTTTTCCTTTTCTAATTAATATGACATTTTGACTTTTGTTTTAATGCTAGTTTTGAACGTTAAACTACAAAACTATAGAATTGTTATCAATTTTCAAGGGCTAAACCGTAGATAATGTGCTACAAAACCGAAAAGCAAAAAACCCGCAAGTCGTTATTAACATAGATTAACCCTTTTTGACTTCTCTAGCCTTTGAATTTCTTTAAACACAGGAAAAAAGGCTTAACAAAAGGAAATACTATAAAACTGTAAAACAAAAACCAAACAAGGGCATAAGAATGTCAATGAGCAGACATGAGAGACATGCTGCCAAGGCAAAGTACCACCTCCTTAAGAATTCTTACCTGTGTTTGGAAATATACGGGGAAAAAAGGGTTGTATAAAACCATTAATATGTTACGCTACCGTTATAGTTTATGCTCTGCCTCCTGGCCTTAAAACCGCACTGTGGTTTTTGAGGTTTCATGTCGGTCTTTATGTGTTTATTTCCTTTTAATTTTGTTGAATTTCTTTTCTACAAATCATGTCATGCTTTAATTTTTTCTTTATGCAAAACGTCGATGTTGGGAATCTTTTGAAATATTTTGCATATCAACGCCCCCTCCCTCTTTGTTCTTGTAACCTTTTTTTTGTAACAGGATTAATTTCCTTTTGATTTTCTAGAAATAGTTGTTTGGTGAAAAACATTACTATAAATATTACATGCATGTAAAGTATGTTGTGTTGTCAACTCCTTCTTTTTTCCGATACTTTTTAAAGCCTTTTAATGTATGTGACTTTTTCTACTTTTAGCTGCAAAATTTGTTGTCATTGTCTAGCATGACTTGGCAAATTTTCCCTTTATTGGAACTAAATAGTATTTTTTGAAATATTTGTCCAACAAATAATCAATCATGTCTGATTTTTTTCGTTTTATTTAAAGTCCCCTGAGTGTTCAAGAGTTTTTATTGGAAATTTGTCAGTTGGTAAAAAAACAAGAAAGACGAGAGCAAAAAGCAGTCAATTGCTGCTGGTGTTTGTACAATAACTGAAATTATTATTCTAGATCAGTTGCAATATGATGCTAGAAGTTAAGAATAAACAATTGATCATGAGTTGTCGAAATTTAAAGACAACTGCAGTTTGTATGCACGTATTTTTCGCCCCTTACATTTGTTGCCAGATTTTAGGGCACATATTGCTAAAAGAATTGCAAGCAGCAGCTAAGCCAAAATTACGAATTAAAAAATAAAGAAATGAAGCACGGATGATCTTTTTTTTCTATTTTAAATAAAGCAGACTGTACTTGAGGTTCCATTTTCTGCCAGGCCGACTTATGGTCCCTGTGTCTGGCTCAACATTTTGCAGCGAACAGTGATGGTTTGTGTCCCAGTCACGGGGTTACGTGTCAGTAAGGTTTTTGTCCACTCAACCGAAAGCTGCCAAATCGGTAGTCAGAGAAAACCATGTTACCAATTTAAAGTTCTGCCGCGGATCTAGAGAGAAGCGAAACGAAAGGATTGTGAATTAGAATAACAACCTGCTTATTGACGTAGCCATTTCTACAAAAGTGGGCTTCCTCACTGATTAAAATTTTCAGAAGCTTCCCCCCATATTGAACCATTTTATTCAAAATAATTTTGAGTAACTTTATTTGTAAATGTTGCTTTCGCTTAAGTCTATACGTGATGAATTGCCAACCTAAACTGTGTTACATCACAACAACGCAGAACTGTCAAATCGGTAGTTACAGAAAACAGTGTAGGCAATTTAAGATACAGGCTCGGATCTAGAGACAATGGAAATACAAGATAGACAACATATGAAAGGTAAAATGTTCGAATTTGTGGCTTGGGAAGCGTTTACTGCTCTTGTTCCACCCCTCTACAAAAGAGAGCTGTAGCTAGAATATTTATTTAATAAAACGATGAAGGCAAATTCGGATATTTCGGCCTCTTGCCTTTATAGCGTTTTTCAATTGTTCATGGGATTCAAAGAAATCCTTGTGAGAATCATAGAAAAATAATTTTCGTAAATTTTCAAAGGCACATTGATAGAATGGCGTGACGTATATTCGAGCAGTAGGTTAACAGTATTTCTCTAGGGCATTGCAAATGACGTCTTCAATGATTTTCCTTTGGTGAGCTTATTTAAAGGGAGAATTTGATCACAATCAGCGTTTTGCACAAGCTCTTTTTTTATCGTTGTAATAACAAGATAAAATATTTAAAGTTTATTTGGAAAACTTATACGCTGCAGCAATTGCTAATACTAAGTTTAGGAAAATATGTTTTCAAAAAATGTATTTCATATCCATTTCGGCCAAAGATTTAACAAAGTGTTTCATAACATCAAATTTTATATACAAAGGTGACAAAAGAAGGTTCTCAATTGGTGCCAGACAGATATGGATGAATATTATTGTGTCACCATAATGTCCCTTCTGCTCTTGACTTCCATTGTTCTTGTAGTAAGTTAAATGACCAAACAAACCCAGTAAACAAGACCAGCAAAAAGAACATATATAAACAAAATTCGTTTAATATAAAAAAATTTACGATTGTTGAAAATATGATTTCAGTTGTTCAGTTGTATGACTATTACTTTAACATTTTTAATACTTAAGTACACTAATAGCGATATTAGTATTAATATGCTGTCAAAGTTTGTAAATTTTTTGGTTTCTTTTTTTTTTTTTTTTGATTTGGATTTTTAAATGCAACATAAAAATTTTAATTACTAACCCACCTTGTTAGCATATGCCATCTGTCAAAGCTTAATAATTTTTATTGAGGAAATCTTGTGCCACATAATAAATATCTAACGATCTTTACTAAATGCTCTTTTTTTATAGCTTAAATCTTTAGTAGTTGCATCAAGGATTTATTTTGCATTTTATGTACAGTCTAGCAGAGATTTCTATGGTTAATAGATATTCATTCAGAAGTTTTATATATTATTTTCCTTTACGCTTTAAACTCTGTATTTTTGTCACTTAATTTATATTAATTACAGTGTATGTTTTCCAATTTATCTGGCTATTAAAGCATCTTTGTGTTTCAACAGTGAAAAAGTATACATTTACATACATACTTAATATACAAATTAAAAAACCAAATTGTCAGACATAAAACAGTAAGCCAAAACGCATTAAAATATTTAGTGTTGAAAAAACATCAAAATCAAACAAACAAAAAAAATTCAAAGCTTAAACTGTTCATTCTACTAACTCATTTCAAAACAGAACATAAAATACAAATTATTTTATTGATGTCATAAAAACGCATAAAGCAATGGCAACAGAAATGTTTAACATTTTATAAAGTTAAACAACAAAATCAAAAAGAAAAAAAAAATCAGAAAAAACTCTTTAATCAACAATGCATTTGATTAAATGGTCAATAACTTGAATGTGCCTTGCTTGCTGATTTTTAATGAACACGAATTGCAATTGCAGTCTAAAACATTATTTATAAACTGCCCACCTAGCGGTTGTTGTAGTTTTTGTAATTATAACATAATGTAATCATGTTTCAAAGAAACATTGACAAACCACGCGCTGCTCCTCTAACAAAAATACTTACATACTGGTCTATAAACCACAGCTGTTTTTATTAACGGTGAAAACCATACAAAAAATATTTTAAAAAAACTCCCAATTGCGTTAATGTACGTAAAGTGCAGTTGAAAATAAAATAAACCACGCCTTGTTTTCGTACCCATAACCCTCTTTAAATGAAATTAAAATTTAGAAACTTAAATTCAATATATATAAAAACCAACAACAACACTACCAACATCATGTATAAAAGATCACTGTTAATATAGAGTATTAGAGTACTCAACTACAATTACAACAACAACACCATGCAAATAAACAGAAAACGTCATTTTAGTTTGTTGTTTTTGTTTGCAAATACAATATTACACACACCCAAACAAAAATGAAAAATCCGTAGAGTGCTCTGCATTGGTCAATGAAATGAGAACACAACTGTTAGCATACACACAAACCCAACATACGCACACACTCCTGTTTACACAAGTCATCAATATATAAGAAAAAAAAACTTAAAAAAAAAAACAAGTTTTCAAGAGCATGAATATTGCAAAGCAACAAACAATGTTTGTCTCGCTCTAGCTTCTGAAAAACGATGAAGTACGCGAAACAAAAGCTATTGCTAAATTTGTCAGTCTTCTTGTGTTTTGAGAGGGAGAGCAAAAGTACATGAGTGTTTGTAGTACAAGAGTATAACTGTTATTAACTATTTGAGTAGGCATTAATGATAATAACTCTCTTTTACTTGTGCTGTTAACAGTTTAACTTGTTTATATTTTTAAAAGATCTCCCTAAAGCTGTTGAGTAAAATTAATTATGAATGAAATTTTGTTAGATATTTAATAATTTGGTTTTTTTGAGAGAAATATTTTTTTTTTAATTTTACTTAAAGATTTATTAAATAAATAAAAATTTTCCTTATAAGATGTTCTCTATTCAATTTAATGTTAAGTATAATTTTAAGCCAAAAAAACATTATTTTAATTAGTGAACTAATTGTGCTTAAGGAAGCTACAGTTCGACTGGGGCATAAATTAATGTAGTTATATAAAATTAAACTGCTGCTGGATTTTTGTAATCATTAAGCTTAGGGATGCATCCGATACTGGCGTTATGTTAGGTTTTGCAATATATCGGTATCGGGGCTATTTTTATTGCCGATAGAACGATATATTATCATATGTATCGTACACAAAATCAAAAACCAGTCACAAATCAAAAAATTAAAATGTTTTTTAGTAGGCAAGGTAAGTGAGACAAGTAAAAACATGCAGAGCGGTTACTGTTTTTGATTTAGGGTGCGCGAAGTGTGTATCATTCATTATAAGTTTTATATAATTTACTTTGAGTTTTAATTTACTAGCATAGGTATCTAGCGTATCGCCGAAAAGGTGTGTCGATGCATCCCTACATAAAACATATATAAAATTTGGAATTGGATTTAGCATTCAATGCCTTTGAAAGCGAGGTTGTCTGGCAGTGTCAGAGTGAAATGTTATTAGTGCATTATTATCTGTTTTTCCTATAATAAAAGGAAGGGCTTTTGCTTGTTCTATTCAAAGCAGAAGGGGTGGGTGGTAACCAAAAAACTCACCTAAAATCAAGTGCATCAAATTTTTAGGAATTTTGCCATCAATCGTTACATACCTGCAAAGTGAAGAAAATAAAATAGATCTTAGTATCAGGTCGACAGTGCATTTTTATACATTTTGAATATTTTGAATGGAAATTTATTATTAAAAAATTATTGAACAATTTTGTTTAATACATATCGACGTACATATGTACTTATGTGTGTGTGTGTGTGTGTGTGTGTGTGTGTGTGTGTGTGTGTGTGTGTGTGTGTGTGTGTATGTGTGCACATACATACATATGTACTTAACTTTTATAGATCCTTTTTGGAAAAACAATAGACTTGTAAAAAAGTTCCCTTTAAAAAGGTACTTTTTTTTTAAGTGATTACCTTCAAGAAATAGTTTTAAAATTTTTTGAACCTCATTTGAAGAAGTACCTGACTATATGGTTTAAAAGTACGTAGTTTGATATATTTGCATTACCCAACCCAGGATTCGTTCAATATACCAATTTATATATTTGGGGCTAAAGATTCTTAAAAACGATCATAAGTCTTACCGGCAGCTCTCTCACTTAACCTTACTTCAAAAGTGTTAAAATTTCTAGAAACGACGGCTGAAATATTGTTTAAAAACTATAATTCTGTAGACTTACATTAGGTAAGGTAACTTAACGCTAATAACCAAAAGAGTTCGTCTCTCTTTTAACATTCATCACAGCAACTGTTAACTATAACATTCGCTATATTCTCTTATGTTTCTACTATGAATTACAATTTTCTTACGATTTTGGACAAATAACACTCTTCCAATGTTAGCCGAAAGAAGTGAGATATATTTTGTTTAGCATCTTGGGCGAGCTGATATGTTGAACAACCATAAAATATCGTACACGGGTTATGATTTAAAAATGGTATTTTTGTCGTTTGTTAACACAGAAAGTTTGATTTTTATTTGTTTAAGAAGCGACCGACCAGTTTCAATTATTTCGGTTTTTTTATGGTTGTGTTTTTCTACATGATGCTTCTCTGGTATGACAGCTACTTTGTTTTAACCAGCGAGCGCACCATCATGGATCGGTTTGTTTCCAAAATTGGCTGTTGGCGGGAGTGGATTTTGTTTTATAAAATTAAAATTTTTTATGTTTAATAGAGCTGCTGTTGCTCTCGTTGTTTCTGTTGTTATGATGATATTCTTTTAAAAACACTACTCGTTTCAAACTTAGAGTAGTTATACGATGGTGTTTTAGTATGTCCATAAGTTGTGCTTTTGTTGTTTTGGCAGACTGTTTGGTTGTTCGTTTAAGCCTCTGTAATCGTTGCCTGACGCTGTGTATCTTGTGCATGTGTATGTGTGTGTTGTATTGTGTAGTTTGAAGGCATTTTGCAGAACTGTTTAACATCACAGTCAGTCTTTAGTGGTACTTCGCGCTTCTTGCTGGTGCACGTACCTACGTTCGCTACAATATTAAACACCACCGTAATAAAGGCAAACAAATAAAAAAAACAGAAAGAAACGTTCGTGTTTATGCAACAGAAACCGAATAAACAAGCAACTGTTCAATCGAATGTCTAAAAGTATATAAAAAATATTGAAAAAAAAACACAAATTCAATGATGGTTTAGTGGTTTAAAAATTAAAAAAAAAGCCGTCGCTTCTGCCTGTATAGACAAGAAAAATTTAACAAAAAAAAAAAATTAATTAAAAATAAAAAAAAAAAAAATTAATTCCCAGTAGTAAAATAATTTTACATACACACTTTACATATGCACTTATTTACAATTCTGTGCGTATATGCGTGTGTGTGTGCATACATGTATATTTAACGCACGTGCGTTTAATAATTATTATTTTTAAAGTTTTTACAAAAAGCTTCTTCAGATTTGGATGACATTTTTTGCAGCACAAAATATAAATAAAAAAAATTTAAAAAGTTTTATAACAAAATAAAAAGCTCTTTAAAACTATATAGAAATAAACTTACGAAAGAGCAAACAAAAAAAAAACACAAAATTTCAATAATTTATATTAAAAAATTATTTTTTAATATATATGTATTTCCGATCCTAAAAAAATCTGTGAAATAAAATCAATATCAACAAAAATAAGAAAAATATGTTATTTTTGGTGGTGCAAACAATTTGCAAATATTTTTTAATAAATTTATTTTTATATTTTTGCACACACAAGTTAAATACTCATACCAGACAACGATTTTTGTCGGCATAAAATTTAATCCGACAATAAATCGAGTTGCTTAAACGTCTGTCTTAGTCCGTTTTGTATCTACACATAGATTTTTTTTAAATATTAATCGATTAAACTTGTGTGTTTAATTTCTCAAATGCAGCCCCCTAAAAAATGCGACAAAAAAAATTCCTTTACAATTTCCCGACTAAATTTCATCCATCTCAAATAATTAATTTCTTTTGCATTGAAAATTCCCTGAACACGTTCATGTGATCTACATAAATCGCTTTATTTGATTTTTAACAGAATAAAGAAAAAGTTTTTGTATTTATTTATACGAGAACTGCATTGCGCTTCTCAATAGAAAAAATTCACTTTTTACAATTTAAAACCGATTGTTTCATGCGCGCTGTGATAGTTCGCACCGTCCTGCTAAAATCAAATGCCGTTCAGAACTCTGCCGTCCAGTTCTGGATACAAGAATTCCGTTATCATGTTCCTGTAACAAATGCCGTTAACAATCACAGCCAACTTCATGTTTTCGACGATGTTTACGAGCCGTCTTAGCGTAATTTCACAACGATAACGGCTTTAATCTTTTGCGTATCGTAGATGACAAGTGTTAAATATCAGAGTTGCCACCTGCACGAAAAAATGCCACAAAATTTATATAGTGTATTCTTAAAGGGACTCCGTTTATACATCATTCCTATCAATTAAACATTTTCCATTCGTTTTAACAGTTTCTGTCACAGCATGACCTGCACCCTTATTATAAAAACGAGGGCTGCGCCCCGTTTCCGGCAGTTGCGGTGTCCCCTCAAAGCTGGCTTTCCTTGGTGGTTAAAATCGAGGCAGTCAGAGTTCGCTAAAGAATCAGCCAATATGGGTTTATCATGCGAACACCAGATCAATCAGGAACATTGGCACTGTCCGTGAAAATGTGCAGGATAATCCAAGGCAGTATATTCCTCGCCATGCAAAAAACGCCAGACTTTGTGGACCTCAACAACTCAAAATTAATAACAATTAGACAATAACGTTTGTTCGCTGGGTGGGTAGCTTCTGAGCGTGTGAAACCGGACCCTGACTGTTAGCGAAGCAAATCATTATTGTATATATTAACACAGTGGCTGTTTGTTTTGGATTTTTTTAACGGTGGCAATCATTGTGGTTCGTATTTTTCCGAAAATAACATTAGTGAATTCATCACCGTCAACGATAAACGCTAGAGATCAGTGATAATCAATTTTTTTTTTGCATTGAAGCAAACAAAATGGACGTGGCCACACAGCGATTGCCACACGAGATATTCCGCATAGATGATTTTGGGTACGCTTATCTCTAGCGCAGGTGAATTTACCATCACGATCGTGCAATGTGACCCCGCTAGACTTTTTCCAGTGGGGTTTTCTGAATCGCAGCCGCAATCCCCTAAAAGTCAACATAATCTAGCTCGCTCATCACTTAATTTCTACCGGATCTACACGGCAGGCATTGAAAATGGGAATGCTCGGATCCGTGAACGTTCATAATGGTCCACGTGGGCCTTCTAAATAAAAGAAGAATTTTTGTTATTTAATTTCAACATGGAGCCGTCCTTATTGGAAGTCCCTTTACTTAGACCCACTGACTTATGGTCTAATGCACTATAATACACTCCAATGTCTGTTACATCGGCAGATGTACTCAATACAAAGATTCCATGCTATTCATATGTTTTTATTTTTATTGTTACAACCCCGTAAGAGATCCTTATATTAATCCCCCAAACGTTGTGCATGTTGTTCAATTATATCCAGTCTGAGTGTTCATTATAAATATTTTCTTCATGTCGCATTGATCAAATATTTAAGAATCACCAAGAGTAGCGTTGAAAACCAAAGTAATAAAAATAAATGTTATAAAACCAACAGCCAACATCTCCCTAATAAATTTCTTTAGTAATTAGCAATTTCAAAAAAATAATATCTAAATGTGAGAAATTGCACATTGGCACAAAAACTTATTACAGAATTCAAAGTTTAAGAGCACTGCGAACATGAAGAGCCGCAGACACTTATGAAAACTTTTCACACTTTCATAAATTAGTAAAAGGCAATAAAACCAAACAAACAATTAAAACTACAGAAAAAATCAATATTTGAAGAAAAAATTTGTTTAAACTACATTTTGCTTGGCAAAATCTCTCAACTAATTTTTATACAATATTTTTTTTTAGCCAATACAAACAATTCATACAATAAAGGTGTGGTCTGACAACAACAACAAAATCCAATATAAATAAATAAAATTGCAGAGATTCTAACAAAAAAAGCAATAAAAAATATATATATAAAAATAAACCCAATAGACTGTTATAATAAACAAATGAGATTAGAGCACAAACATAATTCCACAAATAAAAAATAATTAAACGCGTATAACAAGTGCTCGTAAGAGCACTTAAAAATTATTTGAGAATTACTGAGGCGGCTTGTTACAAATATATGAATATAAATAAAACTTTTTTTTTTAAACTGTATATAATAAAAACTTACGCTGGATTTCCATAGCAATAGGTAAGTGAAAAAGCTAGACTTTAGACGTAGAAAAGGACAAAAGTTAATTTGAAGCAAACATAAGCCATCGTAGAAGATACTAAAGTAAAGGCTGAACTGACCGCTGGATAAAACTAAGTAGCTACTAACACAATAGCAATAATCAGAGCTTAACAAAAATGTTTTACTCTGGATACAAGTTGAAATTTTCTATAGAAAATATTGAAGAGCGTGAATTTTCTACAAAAAATGTTTAATTATATATCCGAATATTGGATTAAATACCTGATCTCTGTGTATATGTTTAAAATTTTATGTACAAAATTTTTGCACTGTATCAAAGTTTGCATTTTTTTTTATAAGAAATTTTGCATTCTGTATAAGAGTTAAATTTTCGACAGATTTTTTTACTGAATTTAAAAAAGTCTGTGTTGATGGTTTAAACTTCCCGTACAAAATCATCGCACTGTATAAGAGATTGAATTCTTTATAGAACATTTTATAAGAGCTGGAATTCTCCACAATATATTTTTAACTCTGTAGCCAAGTTTAAATTTTCTATTGAGAAATCCCTACTTAATCTGTATAACAGTTTAAAGATAAAATCATCAAACTGTATAAGAGTTTGAACCATGTATAGAAACGGCACAAATTTTGTATAGAAAACTGAAACTTCTGTACAAAAGTTAGAATCTTAATATATAAAAAAAATTGGATCTTTCTATAAGAAATATTTCAATATGTATAAGACTTGAAATTCTCTATCTGCAAATTTCCTTTTGGAAAAAATTCCACTCTGTATAAAAGCTAGAATTTTGTATTAGAAATTTGTAATCTGATTAATTATTAGTTGTTATATTTTTCAATAGAAATTGTATAAAAGTTCACATTTTATAAGAGATGCAATTTTTTATAAAAAATTCGAAACTTTGCAGAAGAGTTGGGTACTTGAATTTTCTATAAAAAAATTGTACTCTGTAAAATCGACATAATTCTTTACACAATTGTGGAATTGTACAGCCTGATTGATTACTGATTTGCGTCTCTGTAATGAAGTGTTGTACACCTATATTTATTTATTTAGACCATAAAGAGGGCTATTAGAGGGACGCAAATAAGTTTTATTTTTCCCTTAAAAGCCAGGCTGTTAGTGTGTATAAGATAAAAATATTTATGTCAAAAAATTCTGTATGAAGAGGAAAAGTTCTAAAAAAAAAAATAGTGTGGAATAAAATATATTTACCTTAATTTAGTTACACGGTTTAGCACGTCCCAAATTAGGCATTTCGTACTTAATTGTAACTTGTTTTATAACGCCTTTTTTTAGCCACTAAAACATTTTTGTTTCCGGTTTCTAATAGACATCTTAAACAATAAGCTCATTAGACAAGCACTTTATCATAAATTCTAATCAAATAAAAACGATATAAGTCATAATCCAATAAGAAAATCGATAAACCCTAAACGTATATTCAGAGCCCTCTATTTGTGACATTAAATAATAATTAATATTCATTTTCTAACTAGAACTAAAAAAAATATTGGCAGCCGGCACAAAAATATATTCGATTGGTATTTTATTTCTTGACCTACAAATCACACAGCCAAGCATACAAATTATAGAACTTACTGGTAGGTTATAGTCTTTTTTCATGCTGAATTAAATTAATAAAGTTTTATGATAATGTGAAATTTATGTAACAAAATTATAAAAGATCAAAGCATTTTAAAACTATAACGAAACAATAAGCAACATATAAGAAAACAAAATACAGAAACGAACCCAGCACGATTATAACTCAAGCATTTAAAATATTAAAAGTTCAAAAAATCTTCACAAATTAGAATAAAAAAATAAATAAATTTTATAGGAATATAAAACATGTTGATGTGTAAAATTATTTACCTAAAAATACCAAAGAGAAATTCTTTATCTAAACGAAAAGGTGTTGGTTTTATTATAATAGAGCCTTGCTTTAAATGCTCGGGATCTACTGTTGAAATCTAATTTCAAGAAATGTATAATTAATAAATATGTTTTTAAAACAGAATTGCCGCAGATAATAAAGCAAAGAGCTGATCTTTTTTTGAGACCGCAAATACCTTTTTTGAACCAAATTTGAAACTCGGTTAAAGTCTTGTGAAAAGATTCGTAAATAGAATTCTACTTAATCATTTGCTCAATTTATTATAAGACGTATTTTGGTATTGTCGATCAATATTTTTGACCCAGACACACCTTTGTATAAAAATTAAATCCTTCTTTATATAAAATAGTTTGTATGTATACGAGACACATGTTCTATAGAGTTTCACTTCTATAGAAGTTACATTTTCTATGGAAAAGATTCACTCTATATAAGAATTCAATTTTCTATAGGAAATTTTCCTCTGTATAAGTTTGGCATTTTCAGTATATGAGTTATATTTTCTGTAGGCAATATTCGCCTCGCATAAAATCTAAATTTTCTATGAAAAATATATTTTCTTTCAGTGCTGTGCATGAGTTAAATTTTTTTATAGACTATTCTTACTCAGCAGTCACTCACACAGTCATATTTTTTGCAGAATATTCCATTCAGGATATTTCCCACATGTTTTACAAGCGTGAATCAGGAAGTCTTGCTGTTGGGGTGTAAATAAATTCTAACTTTTAAATATTTGTTTACGCTTTCCGTTACCAAATAACAAACAACAAATTATTACAAGTATAATTTACGTTTAATTTATGACGTTGTGACAGATTATAGCTGTATTTTTCTACAATTAAATAATGTAACAGCTTAGAGCAACGCATGTCTCTTAAGTCTTTTGTTTATTCACTCGCCAATAAGACATTACAGAGCTTGAGGCTTAAGTCTTTTACTAGCAATTGCTAATTCTAATTGAAAAATTATTATAATTTCATTATGTTACGTAATATGTTAATCAATTAAAGCGTTCATTCGTATGAAGAGAGAAACAAATAAATTTGCTTTGCAGATCCATGAAGATCCGCCTTAAATTTAATGATTTATAAATTAAAATAAAAACATTTTAAGTAACTAAGAAAGACAACATGAAGCTGAAGAAAAGATTAGCAATAAAAACAACAAAAGCGATAATAACAACTACAATTCAAAATAATTAACAAGTCAAGGTCGTTGTTGCAACTTTAAGAAAAAAAAATATGCAAAAAGCAGAACATCTGCAAATAAACCGCAGTACTAAGAATTGAGAAAAATATTTCCAGTTATTGCGATGTTTAATATTTTAAAGAAAATCGTTTTAGAAAACGTTGTTGTTCAACATACAAAGAAGTGCTAAATGTTATAAATATTAAATGTTAACTAATGTAGAACAAAAACAAATATGAACGTGCAGCAAAAATAAAAAAAAAAATTTAAAAATAAATAGAGCCTTTTGTCTTTGGAAACAACACCTGTTTCCATTTAACATAATGTCTTCAAAATTAAAGTCTATTTTAAATATAATTAAAGTTAATTTTTTTTTTTGCAAACATTGTTGTTTTTATTAGTGCTAAGACTGTTGTATTTAAAAATTTATTTAAACAATAAATGTAAAACAGTTGAAGTCTTCTCGTTTGTAAAAATATGTTGTTTATCGCAACTTGATGAATACAGTTTATACATAAATATAACTTTAGATGGGTGCAGTCTTTTTTATGTTTTTAGTAATAACAACAACAACCAAAACAACATTGTTTAACTTTTTTTTTTTTGTTTGATTACTTTAACTTTATTTTAAATCGTAGAAGTATGTATGTATTGGCTGCATAAATAAAAAATGTTTAATAATATTAACTAATGATGGTTACATTGTTTAGATAGATTTGTTCTAAGCAAACGATTACTTTTGTTTGAAAATGTCATAGCATTGTCTCCAAGGGCGTGTTGCAGAGACCCGAGTTTGAAGAATAGACTAAGTTTTGAAAACATTTGTTAACACTTGCATATAGACGAATGATATTAAGGTCAGTAGCATAAAATATTAAGAAACAAAACTATGTTTAATAAATTTTACACAGAGCTTAAAGGAAAATTTGATTCTTATAGATTGTCAACATATTCTATAAAATATAAAGTTTTCTATAATTTAGAAAACAAACCCTTATTATTTTACAGCCAAAATGGTTTGAAAAATATGTAACTTTTATAAAGGAGAAACATTTCTCATGAAAATGTAACTCTCTTATACAGGATCTAAATTTCCTATACACATTATAAAATACACCCATAATACAGAGTTAGAAGAAAATGTCACACTTATAACGAGCCAAAATTCTATTAACTCTTCTACAAATTTTGTGTAGAAAATGTAACCCTTATATCGAACAAAATTTTAAAAATAAAATTCAACTCTTATACCGGGTCAAAATTTTATATAGAAAATGTAACTTTTGTACAGAGTTGGATTTTTTATAGTAAATGCAAATTTTATACAGACAAAGTTTTCTATAGAGTAAAAATGTGTTATAAAAAATTTAACTCTTATACAGACTAACAATTTTCTATAGAAAATGTAACTTTTATACGGATTCAACATTTTGTTTAGAAAATATAACTCTTATAACAGTCAAATTTGTTTATAGAAATGGTAACTTGTATACAGTCAACATTTTCTATAGAAAATGCAACTCTTATACAGACTAAATATTTTCTAAAGAAAAACCAAGTTTTATACAGAGGCAAAATTTTCTATTGAAAATGAAACTCTTGTATAGTCAACATTTTTATAGAAACATAAACTGTTATACAAGCCCTAAATTTTCTATAGAAAATGTAAACCTTATACAGACCCAAATTTATTAATAGAAATGTTATGATTTATACAGTTAAAAATATATAGAAAATGTAAGTCTTGTACAGAGTCAAACTTTTTATAGAAAATGTAACTTTTAATCACAAATTTTTTCTTTTTATAGAAATTTTAACTCTTATATGGTCATCATTTCGTATAGAAAATGTAACTCTTACACAGAGTCAACATTTTATATAGAAAATGTTATTCTTATTCGAAAATTTTCTGTAGGAAATGCAACTCTTATACAGAGTAAAAATTTTCTTATAGAAAATTTAACTCTTATAGGACGATTTTTTTAGATATAAATTGAACCTTTTATACAACAAAAATTATCTACAAAAAATTTTAATTTTATACATATTCATAATTATAAATATATAAAAATGTTTTGTTTTAACCTTTAGCTTTTAAAGCTTTAGAAGTTTACATAATCTATCAGAAATAAAAAGTAGGACTGCTATTGATTAAATATTATAACAAAAGAATCAAGCAGTGAATTTGCAACGAACCATGCGATAAAATGTCGAAATTCAATTAACAGCATAAATTTTGTACAAATTCAGCAACGGATATAAGGCTTTAACATATTTTTCTGGGTTTTCTTTCTAGCTTTTTTTCCACCCCACATTCTTCTTCAATGATGAATCAGGACAATCCATATGCGGTAAGTGTTATAAATATTTTTATTACTAAAATAAAAAAAATTAAAGTAAAACGCTTTCAAAAGCTTATGAAATACCAGCCAGCTTTTGTAGATGAGGCTGGCCATAATAATGTTATTAATATAAAAAATTAATGGACTAAACTATGTAGAAGAAATTAGTTGGGTTAAACCAAGCCCTGGTTTCAGTCTCTGCGTAATGTTAAAAACAATGCCTGGGGTGAAGTGAATAAACGAAGCCTGACATGAATGATATGTTGGCTCATAATAAAATGAAAACTTTTAGAAAGAGCGAACGTTTTATAAAGTCAATTGTGACTCTTATACAAAGCTAATACAACCAATAGAAAATTGTCATACCTGTAAAAAGCGACAATTTGGTATAGAAAATTATCAATGTCATACGGAGCGAAAGTATTCTAAGAACATGGTTGCTACTCTTATACGGAGCGAAGAATTACGGAGCAAAAAAGTTATATAGTATTTTCTATAGTGTTGTGACTCTCATATGGCGTGATAATTTTCTGCAGAAAATTGCGACTCTTATACAAATATAAAAAATATTAGTTTTTATACGGAGCGAAAAATTTCACTCTTATATAGAGCGGCCAATTTTAACGGAACGAAAATTGTACTATTATACTCTTCTAAATAATTATACCTTAAAACACACTTATTATTTCGCCATATTTTACGACTACTTGTAATCAATTAAATGCTATAAATGCTTAGTTTTGTTATGACTCTCTGTCACTTTCTTTATTATATCAAATAAAAAGCAATATATACAGGCAAAAGTAAAGACTAACTGATAACCTATTTACGCCAGCAACTCGCAAGGGGTAAATTTTCCTCAAACATTAAACTTAATGTCTTAATTGAGAAAAAAGAAATATCTCGCGACTCACATACTTTTGCAACTTAGGCTCCATATTAAACCGTGTCTTTAGCAATAATTTCATAGACAATTTGTACAACAAACCCAATAATTATACACTAAAAATCAACTAAATTATAATACATTTCTATCTTTCTATCTCTATCTATCTGTATTTTTGACTATGACTTGCTGCAATTTTGATGCTACCAATTACAAAGCACTTGCCAGCTAATGTTACTACATCTATCATAAGTTTACTAAATAAAACATTTAAATAATTGAAAGAGAAAAACAAAACTAAAATAATAAAATCGGCAGGCATGCAGAAATGAGCATTGCATTGGTTTGTGGTGAACGAAATATTTTTGTTTGGCAAAAATATTTAATTAGGGGAGGGTTTCCTAGAAACAGATTTAGTTTTTTTTTTAAATTTTACTTGTGTTATTTCTCCAATTTTATTTACAATTAGAAAATTACAATTTGTCTCTTAAGAGATATGCTTGTTTGTCTCTATGCGCATTACGCTGGTTGCTTATGCGAGTTCCTCAAAAAAACTTTATTCAAAATTAAAAAAAGAAGCTAGGAAATGAGAATTTTAATTTTATTTATTAAAACTCTTTAAAGAACTTGCATTAATCTAAACTTTAAAAAAACCTTGAAGGTATAGATGAAATAATTTAGAGCGTTTTGGGTTTTCATTAAAATTTTGTTGTTCCCTATTAGGCTTTACTTCCCTCCTATTTTTTTTTTTAGATTTTTTTGTGTTAATTGCTTTAGTGCTAAACTTAAAATTTAACTGAAAAGTCTTTTCTTTTCAATTTTTTTCGCTACTTTTTGTAAAATATGTCCTGCTATAAAGCTAGAGTTTGAACAGCTTGTTTGATGAGTCTATTTGGTTTTTAAAATTTCGTTTTTTTCTCTTAACTTTGCGTATATTGTTTCTCATTTCTACTTTTGTTGTTGGCTGCCAGCAGACTGACGTTTGGAAAACTAATGATGATGACGCCGTACCTAAAGAAATTAAAAAAAATTTGACTTTTGCTTTGAGTAACATTTGAAATGAGGTTGATGTTTCTGTACAGCTTTACTTGTACCGAATTGAAGAGAAAATAAAGTGTATTGTAAACTTGCACGCATTTGCACTATTTATAATCGCTAACCAACAAGTAAAATTACGTATGTAATAATCTACAGTGTCATGTTGGGCACGTTTTTTTTAACTTAATTTTTTTACCTTATTCTTTTTCTGTAATATTTTTTTTTTGTGATTTTGTGGAAAGAATCTTAAAGAAAAGCAGTGAGTTAGTAAAGCTCTGCAAAAATAGTTGGCTTTATTTGGCAAGTGGCAAAAGATCAATGTTTAAGACAGTTAGTCATTGTTAGTTATACACAGGTTATGTTCTGCTTTACAAGTTTATCTGAGATTTGACTGTTCTACGAGGTTGGCAACAAAATTAAACGAAAACATGGAGCTATTTAAAAATAAAATTAAAAAAAGGACTTATTAGGAATGGTACCTTTAAGGTATGTCACTTTAAAAAAATCCATAGTCAAAACAAACAACTTTAAAAAAAGTACTTTTTAATAATTGACATATTAAGAAAGTACCTTCGAAACTATTTTAAAGAGAGTATCTCTGGAACAGGCACTTTACTAAAAATATATTTGATCAAAATATATTTAAATCGTACTTTTGAAAACGAGTTCATTTTTTAAAAAGTACTCTTTAAAAAAACCTTTCAAGAAGAGTACCCTATAATAAAGTTCTTTTTAAAAGATTGTGTTTCAAAACATCCCTCCCAACAAAGTGCCCTCTGAAAAACTACCTTAAAACTATACCCTTTTAGAAAAGGACCTCTAAAAAATACTTTTTAGATAAAGAAGCTTTTAAGAATGTAACTTTTAGAAAGGTACCTATTAGGAAAAGTACCCTTCAAAAGAGCCACGCTTTGAAAAGATCCTCAAAAAAAACTTGCTTATAAAAAATAAGTACCTTAAAAGTACAGAATTTAAAAAAGTACTTTTTAGAAATACTTTTAGGAGAAAGAATGCTCTAAAAAAGTAACTTTTAGAAAAGTAGCCTAAGAAACTTCTTTTTGAAATACTCAGTTTCAGAAAAAATATCTTAAAAATACAACCTTTTGGGAAAGTACTTTCTAAAGGTTGTAAGAAAGTAACTTTTAGAAAAGTTCATTTTATGAAAAGTACTTTTAAAAAGTACATTTTGACATTTTGAAGCATAGAATTCAAAAAAGGTTTTTTTTCAAATACCTTAAATAGAAAGAATCTTCTAAGAAATAAACTTTTCAAAAAGTACCCTTAAAAAATGCCCTTTAAGCTTCAAAAAGATCTTCTTAAGAAAGTGCCTCTCAAAAAAGTTCATTTTTAAAAAGTACAGGATTTAAAAAAGTACTTTTTTAAAATAGAAATAAAAAGCTTCAATGAAGAGTACTTTTGATAAATTGACTTTCTAAGAAAAGTATCTTTTCAAAATATGCTTTAAAAATTGCCTTGAAAACTTTTTCCAAAAAAGAACCTTCGAAAAAGGACTTTTTAAAGAGAGTACCATTAAGGGAGCAAGAGAGTGGCGTAAAAAATACTTTTTTAAAAGAAAGCACCTTAAAACGCACATTTTAAAAATTAACCCTTTAAAGCGGTACTTTAAAAAACACTGTATTTTTGAATAAGTTCGCATTAAAAAATAAAAAGGACCTTTTGCAAAAATTATATATAAAAATACTATATAAAAATTTAGGGTCCTATAAAAAAAGTACTTTACAAATACCTAAAGTAACTTTAGAGGTACTTTTAAAAACTAGTGCCCTTGCAGATAGATTTGCAGTTGTCTGTAAACCTAATTTTGACCGCCCTCTTTTAGTTCACCTCTGATTGAGTTAACTTTTTTATAAAGAAAAAACTTCTTTACTTTTCACGTAAATTTGTTAAACAGAATGATATATTTGCTTGCAACTCAGTCTACAGGTAAAGGATATTCAATGTACAGATGTAAACCCATATTTTAATTTTTTTTTTCGCCTTAGCAGCTACATAACAAGATTAAGTTGTTAACATTATTGGAATGAATGATCACAGTAAAAAGTGGTTACATATTTTGTTACTAACAACTTTGTTGCTGCAGTGATTTAGTTTTTGTTACATATATTTAAAGTAAAAGCATTTAAAGTTTTAGTATCATAGTTTTGTAAGTTTTTCATCACAAAGATCATCGCTTCATCACCGGGCTGGTCGTCAACAGTATGATTTAACAACCAGCAGTCATATAAGAAATATTGTGGCTTTTAAATCATGGGTACTTCTTGAAAATGGTTTTTGTACAGGATTTCGTGTCTGCAAACCAACAATAAGAAACCCCTTCAGGCTTATACGTTCAGATTTATTTCCTTAATAAACAACTATGTAACATTTCATTTTCTTTTTCTAAAGTTTATTTGTTTGTTCATTGCAACATTCGAATTGTGATCATTTACTTTTGTTGTGGTTTTAGGATAGCAACATTCCAAATGATTTAGTTTTTCACTATAATTTAAGCTCTCTTTTATTTTTAAGTGGGCTGGTTTAAAAGCCATCTATCTATTTGCAAAAAAAAAAAAAAAAAATTCATAAATGAAATGAAATCTAAGGCCAGTTTCACCAGGCAGGCGTAGGAATGGGCAGTTTTGAGAAATTTGTCAATACTTGTTGCAAGTAACATGTAATAAATAGATCATAATTTGCTTCGGGTCAAATATTTATAATTAAAACATAAAACAAAAACTAAACTAAGTACGACCTGACTATGCTGGGAAACTTTTGTATAAACAATTTTAGTTTTTAATGGAAATTGATGTAATTGGAAAAATTTATATAATATGGCAAATAGCTTATTTGTAAGAAAGTAATGTAGACAGTATTTCGGCTTTAAAAGGTAATTATAAAAAAGGTACTTTTTATGAGGTACTTTTTACGAGGTACTTTTTTAAAAGGTAGTTTTTCCAGACAGGCACATTTTTTAAAGGGTATTCTCAGTTGTTATGAAAAGATAAATTTTTTGAAAAAGTACTTTCATGAAAATATTTTTCAGAAAGGTAAAGGGACATTTTTTCCAAAAGATTTTGTACTTTTGCTACTAAATGTGGGTTATTCAAAGATTTTATTTCTTTGTTATCCATTGATATATTTTTCCGCTGCATTCATATATTACACAATCCAAATTATTACAACTCACATTACTAAAGCGGGCGTAGCCCCACGAGAGGGAAGGGGGCTTTCCACCTAAAAAAATAAAAAATTAAATTTTTTCCATTAACAAAATTCTTGAATCGTTTGTTTTTCTTATAATTTCCACCCGCACCAGACAGCTGCAAGTAGATCCCCCCGTGATTAAACAGCAACAATTACCGAAACATAAATTCTATAAAGCGTTGTCCAATCAAGGCCGGCCAGTATTAACAGCCTGTGGCAGCCATGTTATTATGGCGTCATCTGTCAAGTGTGTTTCTCAGTCACTAAGGCTATTTAACGCGTTCCAACAGACAGTTGAATAACGACCCCAATTAGGGTCGAATAATTATCTTAATCGACGTGGCGCTAAATTTTATTCTGAACGGCTACGAAGCGCATCCATCCACAACAGGCTCGCGAGGTGATAATGCATTCCAAACGAAATTTCCTGTTTGATTTAGATTTTGAACCGCAAGCAACGTTGCATCAGAGTTTTTCAGAATTGGACTTCACGCATCCTTGCTAACATACGAAGCCGCGGCGAACATATGAACGTTAAATAACATGTAGGTGCCTTTGAAATGCATTTCGTTAATAGTTCACATCTTCCCGCTCTTACTGAAAACCCCCTTATTCTTGTAATGTTGAACTACTTCACGTTCAATAAAACATACTTTACGTAACGTTAACAATAGACAAACAATTTCATTAAAAACAGAAACAACTAAAAGAAGTTGCTCAAACTTAACTTTAACCTTGACAAAAATCTTACACATGAGTGATTTAATAGTTCAACTACAAAATGCAATAGAAAAAAACTACAACTACACAGACATTTATATTTGCAGATATTGGCTCACAAACCAAATAATAGCAATTGAAAAAAATGTTAAGAAATAAAAAAAAAATATACATAAACAAAGAAGCAGCAGAGAGTTTAAAGTTCTTAAAGGGGAAGTTTCATACCTGAAATACATGCAGTCTGGGACCCGAACGCGAAACGAACTTGGGGTTTCGACCTGTTATTAACCGGCTGGTGCCAGTTGCCTTAAAACAAGTGCCTGACTTATGAGGAGCCTTTGGGAGAGTAAGTCTTGTGTTGGCTGTGTTTAAAACCCATATTGCACGAACATAAACAAGCCTGATCGACATGGCTAACATGTTTCTGAATGATTTCCACATTTTGAAAACATTTTGTAAATATTGAGTGAATACTCATGCTAATGCTAAACTGACGTTCTGCCTTTTACCGTTGTGCTGGGCTCTTGGACGTGGACATCAGAAAGCCTTAAAGCTTTAAACTACTTCACGGCTTTTAAGTAACAGTGGCTGCACTTTAAATAATTGAAATTATATCATAAGCCCTGGCAAATGATGAGAATTTAATTTGGTGAACCAGACACAAATTAACTAATAATTTGTTTCAATTAATGGCCTGTTTCTGTATGACAAACGAGCAACTCGTTCAGAGAATTTATATGAAATCCACTAATTTTTTTGTTCTGGCTTGTCATACTTTTTACCCCGAATAATTATTGCTTAGACAGATGTGCTTCGCATCTGGAAATTCCTCAACTATTTTTGTTGTTCTCGCTGCAAAACTCCCCCTACAAAATGCAAAAATGTTTTTAGCAGACTTTTTTGTAAATCAAATGAAAAACTGCTAAAACCAACGAAACAATGGGTCATAAAAAAAAAAAAATCAGAAACCGAAATAAACATTTTGTATTCTTAACAAAATGTTTTTTGAAACAGAACATAAATCCCTTTAAGAAAAATTTTACCAGAATAAAAAAAAAAAAACAAAACCACAACAATGAAATACACAAACAGCAACAAATAACAACAACAAGCAAATTATATCAAATCATCTAAAATACATCGAAAATAATGATGCAATATAAACGGAGAACATAAACTAACAATTTCTAACCTATGGAAGTGTATGTATGCATGAGAGTATGAGTACATGTGTGTGTGTTATAATATTAAGGTGGGTGTTTTATAATTAAAATCATTATATTTTTCGCTTTTTCAAAAGCCTCAATGCTCGTATCTTATTTTTATTTGTTAAAACGAAAATTTATTGTAGCGCATTATTTTCAAATTAACGTTTTTTACACTTTTTTTTAGCGTATCTTCTCGGCTATAATTTGTATTTTGTATGATTGTTAGGTACTCTAATTTAAGTTTTGACGCTTTCAATTTTATTTCAAGTTCAAAACATTTATTTCCACTTGCTTGGCTTCAATCTATGAAACACAGCACATAAGTAAAGATAATTCTTTTGGAGTTGTTTGTTTTTTCGTTAGTCTTTGGAAACTTTCTTTAAACAGGCGTAACAAACGAATTTTTGTTACATTTTTTTTTTTGTTGACGTTTAAACCAGGCTTGGCCTTGTTAACAATTCCAAGGTGAAGGTTAAATGTAAAGAAAATAATTAATTTGAAAATAATGTATTGTAAATTAAGTTGTAGAAAAGTAAAAAAAGAAGAAAAAATTATTGTTTTAAAATTAAGTATGTGTTCTAAGTCTTTTGAATTTGTATATGTTTACAAATTCAGATCGACTTTCAGAGTGGAGCAATAGAAAGTTGTTACTTATGTCAAATGAGGTACTTAAAGCGAATCTGCACACGGTTTCCTCAAATTGATTCTAGTTGTCGAGATATACCGTTGTGTCAAAACGGAATCAGGTGCACGACAATTATTAACTGTAGAGAGGTTTGATCTTTTCAATTAAATAAAAAAAAAATCGAAATGGAACAACAATATTGCATTTAAGCCGTTCCAAAAATATTTTTTTAACCTGCTCAATAGATTCAGAGATATTGTAAAATGTATGGCAAAAATATTTTTTTTTTATAGAAGTTTTGGTTTTTAAAAACAACAAAAATTCCGTTCTTTTTCTACTAGCATGTAGGCAATTATGTGATTTCCAAAATGACCAATATTTCATTAAAATCGATGCACAACTTTTAATTTGCATTTTGCACTATCTGTAAAATGCTCTCTGGCAAAATTTGCAATTGCATATGGTACTTTTATTCAAAATGGGATATCTTAACTTAATTGTTAATAAAATCAAGAGCTGTGCATTGATTTTAATAAAATATGGATGGTTTTATTTGAAAGTTATAAGGCTATATTCCTATAGAAGATAGTAAAACTTTTGTCATTTTTTTAATTTTTATGATTTCTTTTTAAATCTAAAATTTTCCATAAAAAATGATTTTTTTTGCCACAACTTCCTCGATACCTCTCTGAAACTACTGACCAGATTTGAAGACAATATTAGTACAACTTAAAGGTTAAATACAGCAATTCGTTCTAAAGTTATACTAATATGCCGTGCCATTTCCTTCGTGTTAGAGTTGACGGTAAATCTTAGAAGCCAATACCAATTTTAAAATGTAGTGCAGATTTGAGCAGTCGTAATTTAATAAGACACTACATGCTTTCAATTGCTCCAGTCTAAAACTTTGTACACTTAAGTTATAATTTGATTGAACTAAAGAATATCTTTGTTTACACAAAACCAGTTCGTGAACCCCTCCTAATCGGTCTATTCATTATTTGCCATATAAAGCTCTGCTTTCTACAATATTTTTAAATTGTTTACTAATGCTGCAAAATCAAACAACAAGATTTAAAAAATCATAAGAGAAAACTATTCCAAAAATAAAAATAATGAAAACGAATAAAAGTTGGTAAATTAATATCGTTTTCTTTTTATTTTTGAACGGTAAAGGAAGCAAGTTGGAAACAGGAAGAGGACAAGATAAATAAAATCGCTTAAAACGCTAAGGAAGTTTTCAAAATATTAAAAAAAAATGTGAGCAATGTAGAACTGAGAAAATATTAACTGAGAAAATATTAAAGAAGTATTAAGTCTCCTACGAGTTTCAAGAATGAAAAAAAGTTTTATTTTTTTGCGAAATTTTACTCTTTCTTTCTTCATATTCTTTGAAGAATTTTCGATTTTTTTATTTGCAAATTTTAAATGTTGTGCAATAGAAGTGTTTTTCTGCTTTTGGAGACTTTTACAGATTTGAGGTCCTTTTTTTCAAATTTGACGTTTTAATGAATTTATATATACATATATTTTTTTTTATTTAAAATTTTTGGTGATTTTTCTAGTTTTGGGTGAAATATTTTTTGTGAAAACTAAAAATTCCAATGGAATTTTTTAGGATTTTAAATATTTTGACTGTTTTATAAATTCAAAGAAATGGATACAAGTAGCGGCCTGGGTGTTTTTTGCACATATGCAGACAATTGTCACATATTCCTTATAAATGATATAAATTTAACTTCTAGAAACAACGAAAGAATGAAGTTATAATACTGCGCAGTAGCATATTGAGATCTAGTGTTCCTACATTATGTCATTATAAAAAGTTACTTCGATTTCTTACATTGTTGTTTAATTATCAACGTATCAACTTATTTAAACTATGGGTTTTTTTAGCTTTTGCGGTCTATTTTGCTGTCAGGTGAAAATGTTTTTTATAGCAAAACAACAGCAACAGTGTGCAACAGGTTCTCAAATTTCTACAGACAATTTAAACTAATCGTGCATATAATTTTGTATAATAGAAATCATGACAAACTAATTTCAATTAATTCTAATTATTTTGTAAAAAATTCTCAATATTAAATTTTGAAGAACGGAAACTCCTTTAGATTAACTAAAGTAAATTCTAGAGCTTTTAAATATGTATATATTTTTTTTATTTATTAAAGGTTACAATACATTTATATGTTATATTAAGTTTTAACTTAATTTATCGGGGTTGTATATCGTTATCGTAGTAATGAAGATCTTTACTTATATTAGTTTCGCAGACTGTGGTAGCGAGAATCCAACACTCTCGAACAGGAAATTAATTTTATAATTTTTTTTAACAAAATACAAATTTCTACAGTGTATGTCTCTCGAAAGTAAAGGTTTCTATAGAATAATGTATGATTTTGGATTGCAGGTACTTAATGTGTTGTATGTGTCTTAAGTCTTTTGATTTTTTTTATAATACAGATTACAAGCAAATTTTAATCGCAAATTATTTGCAAATTGTATTGTTTCGTTCAATTTTTTTAATTGAAGTAATTTTTCTGCCAACGTCTGTTTATTTGTTCTTTATTTTAAATAAGATTTAAAAATTTTATTCATTAAATATCTAAATTCAGATTTTTTATTGATTTGATTATTTTAAAGAATTTTTTTTTTTAAATTTTATTTATTACAACTTTTTTCTTATACGAGGGCAGGTCCAGATCTGCTGAGTTAATAGAAAGCGAACACTCGTGAATAAGTTTTTTCACAGTTCTTTGATTTAGTACATTTGTTTTAAAAGTTTGCCGTCCCTTCAATATGAAACTTAAGGAATTTTACAGCAAGGAGAATCTGTTTTTGCTTTACCAAAAACTGAATTCAAGCAACAGAATTTTAAAGAGGTCATACGAATTGTAATCTGTGGCCAAGCTTTTATCAGCACATGCCAAGACGGCCTTATTGGAGGTGTTTACGTCATTGATAGTAATTTTAGCATTAAGACTTTCTGGCGGCACTTTCTAGCCGGGATTTGTATTTCATCTTCAGCCATCACGTTATATCTCCAAAAGAACGTCAATACCCACCTGTCCGATCCTTGTGGCCCGGGGCTGATGGCACCACAGATATTCCAGCCTTAGGCAGAGAGACTGGTGCCCCATATCTTCTGGATAGAAAAACATCAAGGAAGTGGAAATCGCCTATTTCTAGAAGACGAACAGAGTACAGTGGTCGCTTCATACGCTTATGTTTTAATCTCCTTGATTAACTCTAGTACCGTTTTCGTATAGTTTTATATCATATTTTTGCCCTTAAGGGCTTTTATTTTCACAAATACGTTTCAGTTTTCTTATTATTGATGACTGATTTAAATTAATTAAAATTTATTCGCATTCATATTTCACACAAATATTTTTGACACAATCCAAAGTTTATTACAATTTCACCCCAATTAATTTTTATTTACACTTCATCTTTATGATGGATTATAGTCTGTTGAAAACACTCCCTTTGCTGTTGATATCAATAATGAAAAATTATTTGTTTAAGTTTCAAAAGATTTTGTGCAACTTGCTTTCAATACAAAACAATCACCGCTAAAACTCCAATGTCAAAAATTTTTAGTTTTTAGGGCAATGACAAACGAAGTAAACAGATCATTTGTCATACAACGAGGAGGCTAAGACCAAAAGGAAAATCAGAGATAAGACTCGTTAACCAAACAAATGAAACTGTAACAAATTGTAAAAATATGTTTTTACGCATCATCAGGGCAAAGAATAAAAAAAATGTGGATGAGCTGACTCAAGAGATTATCAGTTTACCATGATCAACACCATCATCAGTTTGCCCTCAGAATGTAGTGGCTGGTGTGTTGAAGGTAAGCAGAATAAGAAGTGGCCATACAAATGAAAAAACAACAATTATTTCAGTTATAAAATATTTCAGTAAAATTTAAATCACTAAAGAAAACGAGCAAACGTGATAATATTTCACATTGATGATTGATCACTCCCTAAGGGGCGTAAAGCAAAATGCAAAAACAAAAATATGTTTTGTTTATAAATATGCCAAACTGAAAAACGAACAGCAACTATAAACCCAGATAAAAATTAATTTTTAACAACAGATATACATACGTAGGTACGATCACATTGATGATAATCATTGTGAATTGTTTTAAAATGACAAATTGTCATGACTCAGTAGTAAGTAAATTGGAGTAGTCTTTGCTTCTAAGATCTATAAGAAAATCTTTTTTTATGTTTTAAAATTAAATAAAAAAATAATTATGTAAAAATTTTGCTTTTGAGGGCAACTTAAAGAAATGAGTCATGTTAAAATTTTGATTAAAATGTGCGCTACATAAAAAAGAAGATGTTTTGGATAAGTTTCAATTTTAGTACCCCCAGGTGCGGATACAACTTGAGGTATTGGAAGAGTGGAAGGAGGGACGATTAAACATGCCTCGATCTAAAGTTTATAATATGCTTTAATTCGGCAGTAAATCTCATGGTGCTCCTCTGCTGGCTCATCACCCAAGTAAAATTATTATTATCCTCATACTTGGATAAATAATCCTTAAGAGTCTACTACAGACCTCTAATCATATTGTCCAGACAGTTGTTGAGATAGGCCTTCTGATCAGAAGATATTCGCTACAACTGATTGCTTTATCATCTACTCGATGACAAGAAGTTCTATGCCGATCACTTGAATATTTTTTAGCCTCATTTTAATTGTCACAACTTTGGCAGAAACTATTACAGCCGACTACCTAGCGCTCAGTATCTCCACCTACGACCCAGTGTGCTGTGGAAATGGTATCGAATCTTCCTTGTGATTCTTTATTTCGAGATAGATGACACGCCAATTGTTTAGGAATCCTACCAGTCTCTTTAGCTTCGGGTCTTCTGAGTTTTTAATACAGCAGTTAAATTGTTTTTGGTAACACAGTTATCATTTTATAAGCGGTATATTTAAGATATACATGCATATTTTTATTTTTAGATGTCCCTCACTACATTGTCATGAGTTTTTCGTGTTAATCGTAACAAAAATCTAGAACACTGTTCGCATATGGTATTGTATGTTGGCATGTTTTTTTTTCTATATGTTTTATTAAGTTGCTCTCTTCTAATTAAATTTATGCTTTTTGCTATTTTTATATGAATTTATGACCATAAATTGCATGATTGCCATCATTGCTGTGTTTTAGTTTAACTTGTTGTCTTCACTCGAAACTAAACTAAAGTGAACTTAAGTAAATTATATTAATGTTCTTTTGTTTTTTGGTTTGATATTTGCCAAGGTCATAAGCAATTATTTATATTATTTATTTTTTCATTTAAGTTGCAAATGTTGCTTTTTGCCTTATTTTAAGGCAAGAATCACAATATTATTTTTTGTTTTATTTTTCTATAGCAAAAAAAAAAAAAACAATTGAACACATTTGTTTGAAATTAAATTGGAACTCTTCATGTATGTTGAAAAAAATTATTTATATAGTTTATTTAATTTGGCTTAATGCCATTAGTTAGTTGCATTTATACATGTGATTAACATAAAATAATATAATAATTATTTTAATAAAAAGAAGCACACACACATACTCGTACAACACGTTTGAATATTTTGTTTTATAGTTTTCATTCAAGTGGAGAAACTAGAGTAAAACGTGTTTAAAAAACGTAATTATTCTAAATGTTATAGATCCAAATAATTGCTACCACATTGTACATATGTTTTTTCTATATATTTGTATTTTATTTTATAATTTATTTAATATGAAAACGTTAACTAGTTCAAGTTTAAAATAAGTGTTAAAACGAACTTAAATAGAAGTAAACTACGATTATAAATACAAAATTTAATTAAATTATTATTAAAGCCTTAAAACTATATCATAAAGCCTTTCACCGCTGGTCTTAGTGGACATCAATGGCTCTTTGTAAAGACCAGTTGAAGTGGTGCTGTGTCTAGTTTTATGGTGATTTCTTTTCTAGAAAAAATGTAAATTTTTTTGCTTATTTGTTATACTTGTAATATGTTTACGCCCCCAAAAGACGGCGTGTTTTTTTTTTATATTTTAACCTTCATAATCGCGAAAGGCATTGTCCTTTATGGCCTGTATAAAATCTCAAATAATAAGGGTGTGTTAAGTATGCACCCTTTAACAAGGCAACATTTCATTTAAGAAACGAAAACACCAAAAGCTTCAGCTGGACATACTCAACATCATCCTTTAGCTTTTCATTGTAGTCCAAATGACTGACTCAAGCTTTAATTGTAGATTTGATGTTTTCATCAAATTAAATTATTTTATTTTGGATTTTATACAGTCGAGTTTAACACAAGTATGTATTGATAGTTTAATCTTGGATATATTTAAAAGTACTTTCAGTTTACTCGGTAACTGAATTATAATCTATAAATCTAAAAATAATCCATAAAGTGAAATATTTACTTTACTTAGATATTTCGAAGACAATCAAGTGAAGTTGTTCACTGGCGGCCTTGAAGATTAACACACTGGCACTAAATACAGTAGTACAAAGAATATAAGCACAGACTGGGGGATCATTTTGGCAATTGGGATAATGTCTTCTAGTAGAGAAATGCTAAAACTACTTAGTCTTGGCAAGCCCGAACTGGTCACACGTACCCTGTGTTCTCCGGCACTAAGCATAAATCTACATAAACGGTTGTAGTAGCGTAGCAAAAGTAAACAAGTGCCTGTATTGGGGATTGTAGCGTTAAAGAGGCGCAGATTTCAGTCATTAAGTATTTTTAAAATTTGTCCGCAACTTCGTTGCCAATCGAACCGCAATTATGATCCAGCCATTGATGAATTCTGTTGCATTTATCTCCAGACGATAAAGACCTATTACAATTTCAGAGCTCACAACAAATGAATATTGGCTTCGTCTAGGTGTGGTACTCTAGTCCTAGTGGTGATTCAGAAGCCTAAGGGCGTTTCATATTTTTCATTCCTTTCTACAGTCTATAAACAGTGATCATAGTTGGATGCAAGTAGCCTCAGTAAATTTACAAAGCACACTCATGTATCGGCCTCAATTTGTTTCGTAATGTTGTTGTTCAGTTCAGTTGAGCCTTGTTTAATGGTGACCGGTTCTTTTGTACCTGTCTTTTATTGTTCTCTTTTCCCTGGCGAGAGGTATAATGTCCATTGATTGGTTTAGCGCTAGTTTGATTTGGGTTGAAAGTCTGGCTGCAGAAGTAAAATCTTCTCTCAAATTGTCAACAGCTGGCTCAATGTCAACTGAGCTTTTTAGGGCAATAAATATTCCGCGGTAGATAAGAGCTCACATACATTTTGTATATCTGCCAGCTAGTCTACCTATTATAAAAGAATGGTATTAGCAATGACTAATTTCTGCAAAAGGTTTTGGCAACCTAAGAAGAAGGAATATGAGACAATATTTCATCGCCTTTGCCTCAGTACTGCTTTGAAGAATCAATGTCGCTTATTTACTGATACAGTGAAATCTTGTTATTATCTTTGAACTAGCGACTATAGGATTGCAAGTGTAAATGCTTCTAGATAAATTAAACAGGTGTAAAAGACTGCCTGCTTTTAAATATAACCTGGATTAAGTCCATCTTTGCCCTCTATGGTCGATATTATTACATACTTATTTCAGTTTCAATCAGATATGTTAAAAGAACTCTTGAAACTCTTGAAACTCTTAATCAGGGGTAGTTTAAATCAGAATTTGTTTTAAATTATAGTGCTTTTTTAAGCCTTGTGTTAACTTAATAGTCGGGTAAGCCTTAATAAAGCTCTACTCAATCTATGTAAATCATATTTTAATTGTTGTCGGATTTTAGTTGTAATAGAGACATAGATTTTATTCGCTTTCTGTTTTTAGCTTCATTCTTACGTCCTTTGTTGTTCCAATTTCGGCTTGATTTAAATCTTTAGTTGTCGCGTATCAAGGCATTTAAAACTTGCATTTTTTATATTAATTTGGTATATTTCGTGGTACACTTAGACCTAATTTTACTTTCTATACTTTAACCTTTCAAGGTTTAATTTTTCTTATTTTTCTACAACACGAAAAAATCCCACAAAATCTCAAATAAAAACACTTGCCACAAAAGAAGGCAGAAACTAAAATGCTCCTGCTGTCTTAGGAAGGAACAACTGTTAGTTTTTTTTATCGAAAAAAAAACAAACGAAAAATCAAATAAACAATTTAAAAATGTCTCGCCTGTTAGCAGACTTGGAAAAATAGAGGGAAAAAAATTAAACAAACTTTGAAAGTTGTTAAGCAGGCTGGTTGTTAGTTAATGTTGCTGCTTTTACAACCACTTTAAAGGTGGTGGTGCTGCTGTATATACTGCTGATGTTGCCAGTTGTTGGCTGCCTGCCACACCACCTTCACTTTAAGCTTTAACTAGTGTTTTTCTGTGGTCTGGCAGAAAAAAACTCTAAATGCTGTTGTAAAGCTACTCCTGCTTTCAATTTGGTGGTCGTTTTTGGAGGTTTTATTTGGTTGCCAGTGCTGCTGTTCGTGGGAATTGGTTCATTAGAATTTTCTTTTGCGGATTTTTCCGGCTACAATACAAATATTGGTCATCAGCATCCTTTACAATGTTAGCTAAATACTATATGCTGCCAACGTTAAACAATTTTTCAGAGATGCGCTTTTCTTTTCTGATTAAAAAAAAAAAAAACTTGCGCGATTTTTCTTTTCCGATCTCTAGAGGTATCAAAATCTTGGAAACATTTTGCATGTGTTTTAATGCCTCAAAATGCTTAATGTTCCGTGTTGGTAGTGGTAGATGTTGCTGTGGCAAGCGCGTTAAGTAAATGTGTCGTTTTCTTTCATTTAAACATGGCACTTGCAACACACTTTTTGTAACGTTTATTATTATTTTTTTTTTTGCAATTGCCTGGTTGGTTTGCCAACAATTGCTGCTGTGGCAAGTTTTCTGCTGCCTGTGTTAAGTTGTGAGATTTATTTCTGTTCTTCGTTGGTTGCTTTACAGATGGGTTAGGTTAACTTGTTATCTTGAGTTATATAGAGTTTATTTCCATGGTGTATTTTTTTGCTTGCTTTTGCTTTATTTTATTTAATGTTTTTTAAACACAAAGTCAAGAGTCAATTAAATAAGAGCACTGATTTTAGTTTTTATTGTGTTTTTTATAGAGTTGGTGTTGGTATTTGTTAACAAACATTGAATTTAATTTGTTTGTTTTCAGCCACGTTAATGGTGGGAATCTTCATTGTATTTTGTTTAGAGGAGGATTGTTATAAAAATTTTAGAAAACTAAAACTTTAAACTATAAGGCGAAAGTGAAACCGTTTTTTTTAATACTTTTACCCGGCATTTCTGTTTGATTCTTTAAGCTGTCGATAACGTTTGTATACTTCGAATCCAAGAAATAAGCTCCAGACGGATGCTGTTCATCAAGTTTCTTTTTTTTTAGTGAGCTACTGTATACCTCAGCAATGTTTAGGGGGTAATGGACGCCATTATTTTTTAGAAAAAACTAATATGACGTTCAGGAATAGCCCCGCACAACTTATTTGTGAAATGCAGTAAGAGAATAGTGTACTTCTAGATGTATAATAAAGTGCATTAGATACCTCGGAGTGTAAGAAGTTACACTCTGATCGATTATTCGTAATTTTCCTAAAACCGGCGACTTACCAAAAGATCGAATATTTGAAATTATAAAAACTAGGTTGCTGTTATTAAAATCATGTGACAACTGGTTAAACGGTTTAGAAGAAAGCCGGGGCTTAAAAAACCAGTTAAACACTTAATTTACTATTATTTATTACACATGAGAATAATGAGAAATAATTATGTGTATATTTTTCGGTTTAAGGTATCTTGGTCTAAAGGCAGCAAAGTTTTGCACTACAGGTGTATTATATTCTAACCATAGTCTAACATGGTGGTGCCTAGCTGGTGATGTAGGTCCATTATGTAGGCTGCTGCTGTCGGCGAACTAGTATTTATAGAAAACAGTTCTTCAAACGTTGAGCAAGCAAAGTGGCGATCACTTTTGCTCGTGTGTGTACAAATGGACCTAAAAAGTATATCTCCTTATTTTACAAAGTGGTATTATTGGCACAGTGAGTTTTTTTCTGACTCTGACAAATAAATTTCCTTAAAATACTCAACAAATCAGAAAGCGTTTACACTGGGAGATCAGAACATAAGTTTTAGTCAATTAAAAAATATCGAATATTGCCATTTTAAAATGTTAGACCTCTATAAGCCCTTAAAAACGGTCCAATCTCCATATGTAATCGTCAATAAATACAAGTCATCGACACCTTAAAAAGACATGTATGTAGTCGCCTACCAAACACCACCAACATTAAATGTATATGATATTTCGCTAGGGGTACAACAACAATGACAAGTTCTTTATAAAAAAAATCGGACATCTTATTATGCACTTAGATGTCAGAGTAGATCTTCAATATACATTAATTACAAAGCTGTCAATTAATATAAAAAAATATTGTTGTTTTAGTTAAGCACCCACTTGAAGAGTAAATCCATTAAATATCCTTTAAATTTAATTTATTGTAATATTTTTTTTTATTATTAGCATTAGTATTAATTACCTTTTAGCACAGGTTAAAAAATTCTCTTAAGCACCTCACATTTACCTAACCGCCCGTTTTTTTTTTTAATAATCATAATTAGTAAGTAAAATTTCGCACATCATTAAACAATGAATAAAAATAGGATGTAGTATATTTATAAAACAAATTATTGTTGCTGGTTTTTATTTTTGAGATCATTTGTTTATTGTTAGACAGACAAAAAATTAAGGAATTTTGAGTTAATAAAACACAACACACACAAGCGTTTTTTAATGAAATAAATTATATTGTAGAACATGTTCTTCGCAAATGTTATAAAATTGACATGATTAATAATTAAATTTGAAGTATAAGTTAATTAAATTCAGTTAATTAAAAATAAACACGTCTCTTTCGATATAAAACGCGGATGAAAAATAAATTTATGGGACCAATATTGTTTAATTTGTCAATAAACAGCAAATTATTTAAGTCGTAGTAATTAAAAACAAAATCAAGACAAAGTTACGAAAGAAATAAAAAATAAAAACAAACTCGAGCTGGTCTAAAAAATATTTATTGAACTACAATGATAAGATTCGACAATTACAGAAATTAAAAATAAAATTATTTAATAATAATTCGTCATCCCTGATTGCTTCTTTAATATTTGACTAGTTTTTCACATGGCCAAACAAAAGACTTAAACCACAAACTCTGAAAGAAATTTATCAGGCAAAAGCGACAAAATTATACATCCGTCGTAAGTCCTTACTTTATTAACCCATTGCAATCCACATATACTTGTAGCTTGACAATTGTATAGTTTTTATAATTATTTCAATAAACCTTTAAACAAAAGCCTTCTCTTTCGTCCTGCTAATATCAACACGCTAATATAAATTTACAAAAACTTACAGAATGTTTTATTTAAGTAAAAATTCTACTTCTCTGTTAAATGAAGTGAATTTTTATTTGAGAAACTGAAGGAAATCTTTTGCGATATTCACTTTATTTCTTACAAGATAAGTTCCCTTGATACCAATAAGTATATAGTATATCGAAGTTGAAAATAAAAGATTAGTAGCATAACAAGAGAGAAGGATGTACCGCATACATTATGTGAGGAATAGGTCATATAAAACTTTTTATGAGATGGCTTCACAATAAAAACTTTGAGTGGAGCACACCAATGGCCCAGAAAGCCTACCTTTTGGATCGACTTTTGTTTAGTTTGGATGCCTTAGCCATAAAGTCATGTTTAGAATGCGTTAATGATGTCTTCGCCTAACACAAGTGAGCCTGATGCGAAATCAAACCCATTTCATCAAACCAATTCCCCATTTTAAACGCTTAGAAACAATATATCGTATTTGGGGCATACAATTTCTGACAAAAGCTGGCGCTTGGTTTGCCAACAACTAAGTTTACCACGACTCCTTAACAATCAACTCACTACCCCACCAAAATGTCAGACCTGCATCTTATAGAGTACACACACCTGTTATTAACTCAATATGCACATGAGCATTTTGTGGTGAAGTGCAAAATGTTGCTCAAGGTTGCAATTTGCAAATTAGCGATGCTCACTTGTGAACACTTATATATTTTATGATACTTTTTCCTGAATTCTTATTGCTTTATTTTAGCAATTATTTTAGCTTAACATAGTTTACTTGTTCAAACTATTTGCTGTTCGTTTGTGCTGTAGCGTCAATTTGCTTCTATAAATAATTTAATAACTTCAAGGAAGTCATGTTAAGTGTGTTTTTTTCATATTTCATGCATCTCTAATGTATTTTAAGTTAATTGTAATCATCGTCAGCAGCTGTATTAGAATTCTTTGTATTGTAATTTAAATGAAGCTAACAGTAGCAAGTAGACTTTTGTTTCTAAATAAAATTATACCAATAATGAGAATTAGTTGGAAGTTTTATTTCTTATTGTCACTTACACATGCATTCTGTAAGAAAAAGTAGTTCACATTTAAGGTGAGTCATTGTTAAATGGTTTGGTTTTGTAAGTTGTAGAAATTAAATGGGAAATGCAAATTGAATGCGTGTGTTTTAAGATTTATTTGTTTGTACCCAGTGCTACAGTTAAAAGGTAGTATATTGGAGGTTTAATGTAGCCTATGGTCATCTAAAAAACAGATTCGTCCCTATTCCTTTTCTTTCTTCTAAGCTCCTGGCGCAATATTGTAAAAATTATTTTTTTAGCTTAAAATATGGGCGCCATCTATCGACCGTTTTTGGTCGTGATAGCTTTGTAAACAAGTCATTTCCAATGTTGCATAGAGTTAAACAAAAAGATTGTCTAAAATTTTCTGCACGTGTGGAAATTTTAGGAATAAAAACGCTCTGCTACAATGGCTCAACAGTCTCAAGATCACAACCGTCCTCATGCAATGTAGTTAAATCAGGTACAACAGATATAACTTGTTTCATCCTGCTGCTCGGTGCAAGATGAAAACATCTAAAACATTAAGGAAATGCTCCTCGAAGAAAGAGGAAGGTTTTCAAATGTTCGGCGCAAGCGACCAGCATTGTGGATGAGCAACTGAAGTTTTCTTCACCATGACAACACACTTGCTTAAACATCTCACAATCTTGTAAGCAGACATTTTACCCCAAAAACCACGTTCACGCCGTTTTAAATGCTCTTTATTTATTTGATATCGATCCAAGTAACTTTTGCGAGTAAAACATTTCAAAACGATAAAATAGTAGAATAGTATTTCGAGGATTGGGGAAAACCTTAGTATATTAATTTGACAAAAATAGAGCGATTAAGATTTTCGTTTTATTGTAAAATTTCAGGTATTTTGTTGCAAATTTTAGGGTGCCGGAACCTGTGCCCGCACATAGTTCACTTTTATTCATGCTAGAAACCAGGGTCAGGGATAAATAGGATATTTCCCTCTACCAGTTAAAAATATTCCAAAATTATGCACCCTTGCTGTGTCCCCGCCTACTTGTATTAAACAATTTTGGTTGTAATTCTTCTTCTTTCTACTTTAGAGAAGAGTATCCTTCTATTCGCCTAAACATCCCCAATTTCCCCCCATTTCATCACAGTGTCTCTTCTTAGGGTCAGTAAATTTATACTTTGTTGGCTGTTGCCTGCATAAGTACGTGAAAACATTGCGATTTTCTGGTCACAGACACATGTGTGTTACAATTCCAGAGAATCTTTTTTGTTTTTAATGTGTGTTCTTAAAACTATTGTCTGGCCATTACTTCTGATCGCTGTTGGGTTCTCTTTTACATTTAATTTCACCGTGCAATTGACTTAAGCAAATGTGATGATGTTTTGTGAAAATGTTAAGCATTTTCTGATTGTTTTACTCTAGTATTTCTTGTTATTTTATTTAGTATTTCTTAGTTAGTTGCTGTTTGTTAAGTTTAAATTCATTTAGTTTATTTATTTATTTTTTTTATGATGACTTTTTTTTTGGCTTGAGGCCACACGTAATGTAAGAATTTGTTACAAATTCAATTTTGTTGTTAGTTTCATTGTTAAAAGATTATTTTTCTGTTGTAGTTCTTTTTTGACACGCGTGCTATAAGTGTGTAATGACTAATAGATGTAAATAGATTCAAACTAAATATTCAAAAGATAAGAGACTTTGGATTGTTTGCAAAAATTAAACTGAACTTTTTCATAAATAGACCATTGAGGGCATAATGTGTTAATAAGACTTCAAAACATGTGTAAGAGGATGAAGAAAACCAGGATAAAAGAAATAGAGCAATTACAAATTTGCTTAAAAATTTTTTATATAAAACATTTCTATTATTTTTTATTCTATTATTTTATATAAAGAATTGTGATTTCTATAAATCGAAAATTTTATATGTTTTCTATGAAGAAAAATTTATATGTTTTATTGTGTTTTTCAAACTATAAATATTATTAATTATTAAGTAATATTAATTTTTAGGCATGAGTTCGTTATAATTTCTACTCAGAAAGAGAATTATTTTTTTAATATGGACAACCTTTGAAAACAGTAAAAGTTTTAATTTTATTACACATCTAGCTGAATGGAATGCATTTTCTATGCCGCTACACACGTTATCAACATTCCATTCCATTTGCCTTAAATGTTGATATAAGTAGAATATGTTTAGACACACAATTTGTAGAAAATACACGAAGAATGTAGATGTTTCCTATACATAAATTGGGCCATGCTTTCTTCGCGACATTTTATAAAAAAAAAACAAAAATATGTACATTTACGCTTTAGTAGAATTTTTTGTTTCCTTCTTTAAAATTGTAGATATTTTATTGTACGTTTTTATATTTTGCATTACAATTATTGTAAACATTTTTTTTTTGGTTTGTGTTTGCCTTAAACCTGCTTTTTCATTTCCCTGAGAATTATGCCAGCTGCTGCAGGCAGCTCTAACTTACCCATCATACAAGTGTTTGAAGCATGTCAGAATTTATTATTTATTACACCTAAGCCATATTCAATCACAATAGCAATTTTTTCCTCTAGCAAATTTTACGTTTTACAAGTAACAATTAAAAAAAAAAAAAAATAGAAACTAATGAATTTTACACATCTTAAACCTTGATTAAAAAAACAAGCTAAAATAATAAAACTAAAACTTAACAACCAATAGTGTTTTCATAAACTAACCTCCTCCTAACTCCTAGTAAAGAGATCTAAACAAATTAATTGAAAAAATTAATAACATTTTAACACTTCTTTTTTCCTCACAAAAGAAACCCCAAAACATAGAAATTATCATTTCAATAAGTTTTCATAACAAATCGTTTTTGTAGTTCGCAACGCAAGTACACAGAAAGACAAGCAGACAGCCGAACAGACAGACGCTTCATGAGAGCTGAAGCCCAAAGGATTTATACTTTATTGAGTTTCCCAGCCATGTTTAAGCAAACACTCCAAGCAAAAATACATTCACTTGCTACACGAAAACCAAAAGCACTAAATTGCCACAAAAATCTAAATCTAAATTCGATTTCAAATTCACATGTTGCCGTTGTTTATGAGTTCTAATCAGATATCATGTGAGTGTGGATGTCTTTTGCTGAACATTCTGTTCAAATAAAATTTAGTTTTTATTCATTTGTGGGATTTTGGTGGGCTTTAGGAAGTGTTAGTTTAGTTTTGTCTATTTATTTTCGTCTCCTTTGCGACTGGTGTTTGAGTTGTCGATGTTGTTTGCACTTTTGTAAGTTTACGTTGTTAAACTTAGTTTAAATAGTTTTATGTTGCATGTAATCGCCAAATGAAAATCACATGAAAATAAATACTAAAATTATGAGTTTATGCACACAAGCTAAACAGACATAAAATCGAGTCGATACATTTGAACCAGCAAACGTTGTAATATAATATAATAATTTTAATGATTTCGATTTTGGCTACACCACACTAGCCGAAACTCAGTTAAATATCAATTGGAGTAGAACACGTTAGATGACAGTGTTTGGATCACACAGCTGTGATTAGAATAATCATTTCATTTTTGTATCCTAAGTAACCGCTATTTCCCAATACAACCCTCTTTGATTGGTTTCTGTTTCCCAACTTAAAAAAGAAATGTCTAGGTGGCACAGCACTATTAAATTTTATGAATTGTAGTTAAAATCTCCAGCCTTAAAGTGACAAATAATTCAAACTGTATCATGATACAAGAGTCGGTGTCATAAGACGTTTGTTTGTGAAGAATTTTGTATATCGTATTTAAAAGTTGTTACCTATAACGAAAATGTTTGTCTTTTACTCAACTTCTTTAGATCATTCAATTATCTGTTCATTACTATTTCTTTAGTGGCTAATAAAGTTATAGTTTTTAATATTTTTTATTGCATGGCACATTATTTACTTCTCGGACGCGAAAAAATTTAACTCACAAGTCTTTAAAAATTCCCAACTTCAATCAGAAAGTCGTAAACATTTATTTAGTGTAATAGTTGAGTTTTTTGAGTAATTATTGCTAATTTGTGTGGCTTCAAAAATAAAAAACAGTAATAGATAGAAGAAGTTAATTGTAAATGTGCCAAAAGCAAATTGGCAGTAATTTCTATAAGAAAATTCAAGAGAATAAAACTAGTAAACGTTTTTTATCACTGTTTGTTTATGTTGTTTAAAGTAAGAAAAATTGATGATTGTTCAAGGTTTAGACATTTTTCCGCTAATAGAAAAATCCCTTTTTTCCAAAAAGAAAGTTTTCGATGTTTACTGAACAGAAAATTGCCTATATTTTCTACATATTTTTTATGTTGTTAATAAATGTTTTCTATATAGAAAATAATCAATGTTTTCTAGGTAGAAAAAAGTATGTTTTCTGTGTAGAAAATTGTGAAGTTCATTGATATTTTCTATATCCAGAAAAATTCGATACAAAGGATGCGATGGGAAAACTTCGATGTTCTCTATACAGATAAAATTCGATGTTTTGTATGTAATAAAAATTCAATGTTTTCTGTATAGAAAACCTCCAGTGTTTTCTGTACAGAAAATTTTCCTTGTTATTTCAATTGAAAACTTTCTATCTGTTCTTTATAAAAATTTTGGAAACACAAGTTTTTTTATAGAAAACCTGCGATGTTTTTGTATACTGTAACGACAAGAAAATATTTATTTGCTTTTGTTTTTCAAGAGAGAGAGACGGGGCAGCTTATTTTAATATTTTCAATAAACCCTATAATATTTATTGTTCAACTTAAATTACTAAGTACAGTACAGCACGGAATACACGAGAGGCCTTCGATGGCCATTGACATATTCGCCGGAACTCTCATCAGTTTCTCACACCACCCGACGCTCACAGAAGATGTCTCCACAATTCGTTGCGAGTGCACATGAGCCGATTCTCTTTTCGGGGCGAATACAATTCTGGACCAAAGGTAAGAGAAATATTCTCTCGATTGAGGCGAATAAAATTCTGATTCAACCGTTGGCCGTCGGAGAGATTGTTTGCTCTCGGTACAACTTAACCAATTAGGACGAATAAAATTCTGGCCTAATGTTACAGGGGCACTTCTTGCTCTGGCTTCTCTTGTCAGGGCGAATAATATTCTGGCTTGATTCGACAATACCAGATGGACTCTTTTCCTCTAGCTGCTGGTCTAGGTGAAGGGAGTAAAACTCGGTCGATGTTTAAAATTTTCCAGTGTCTTCCACAAAGAAACTAATCACTGTTTATATGCTTTCTAAGCCGCTTTATTGCTGCTCTTTTCTGTACTAGCAGTGCATAGAAGTCAAACTCTTAACAAACCTAAGAAAAAAACACAACATGGAAAATCAAGCATGTAAAATCTTAAGGATTAAAAACCCAAAGAAAAAAATCATCTGAAATAAATGTAACTGGTAGTAAAAAAATATTTATTACCTTGCAAATGTTTATCAACAAATTGCAATCGTTAAAAAAGTCCAAGGTCTCTTCTACCATATTTTATAGACAAGTTTATATGTCTACAAGATGTAGCATCAAGCAAACGAAATAATAAAATATAAAATATTTGAATACAGTCGTAATATACTTGCAGGTTTAGGCAACGCATATACTTGTATAGCAAGCTGAATAAATAGAGCATCATCACCTTTTAAAAAAGGTATTGTTGGCCTTTTTGGCTGCTAACTGCCAGCAGTCTTAGAGCAAAACTTACCTACCACCATCACCTTTTGCATCTTTAAAAATGCAACCAAATTGTTGCAAGAAAAAGCAAACATTTAACCAATTTGAATTTTATGCATGTTTGTCGTTGCTGTTGTTTAATGTTGTAAGCAAACAAGATGTCAATGTAAATTTCTCATGCAATTTGGCAATTGTTGTACATAGTTGATGTTTCTGTAAGCCCGCTCTGTTTTTTGTTGCTGGTCTGCTCTTTATTTATGGCATCTAGATGATTTGTTTGCATTTTGTGCCCAGTTTGTTTTTAGAGGGATTTTGTCTCCTCTAGTTGTAGTAAAACAATATTTAATTTGAATATTTATGAGCAACAAGCGGGTAACATTGTTATGCCTAAACAAAGTCATGCGTGTTTAAATTCATAGATTTATTTTGCATTTGCGAACAGATGCGCTATAATAAGTGCTGGTATTTGAAGGGATCGTTAAAAAATTTGGTAAGTTGATATTTTTGATTTAGAAAGCATCGACAAATTTCCGTATAGAAAATATCGAAAGTTGCTATATAGTAAACATGTCACATTTACTGTGTCGAAGAAATCTAACATTTTCTATACAGAAAATCACAAAAAACAATCTATCTAGAAACCTTCGAGAAAATGTTTAAAACTAATAATAATAATATTGCAAATTCTACATATAAAAAGCCTCTTATATCTGAACATTGCGAATTGTCTATAGACAAAACAAACAATTATGTATTTCGAAAGCAGAAAGTTCCTTGTACAGAAAACGTAGAAAATTATCTGTATAGAAAACGTACACATTTTTTTATATAAAAATCATCCACAGTACAGTAGGCTCAGAAAATTTCTTATTGGAAACATAGAGTCTTAATATAGAAAGTTTGCAATTTCCTATCCAAAAACATCGCAAAATTGATTGTATAAAAAACATAGCAAATTCTTTATATAGAAAAGATCGCATAATACAAAAACATCGAAGATTTCAAATGTTCTAGTCAGAAAACAATGAACATGTTCATTTGAAAACATTTAGTTATAATTGCCAGTAGAGACAACATCACAATCGTAGATAAAAAAACATTGAACATTATTTTCCCTAACCGAATTGTTTTATAGATGGAAAATAAGGTAACATATTTGTTTTTCAAAAGCAGCGTTATTTTTCATTGTACAAATTTTACACAACTCTCTACACAAAAAACGTGCATGATCTCTACAAAAACTTTAAAGTTTTCCTAAAAAATTGTTATCAAATTTTTATATAGCCATTTTTTTTACAGCAACTCAAGGACTATAAAAAACGCCGATGTTTTATAAATAAATAAAAATATTTTTTGGGAAGTGTTGTAGGTATGTTAAGATTCGTTGTAGCCGCTTTAATTGATTTTACTTTTGAAAGTTTGCTTTATTTTTTAGTTTTCTTTTTCAACAAAATCATTTTATTTGTGGTGCGTGCAACAAGCAGTCTAAGCAATTTAGTTTGATTTTAATATTGAGATTTCCCCACGATTTATTAGTTGTCCAAATACAAGAAATTGAAAATGTCATGATAATCATTTTTGGAGGCAATAAAAAATAAGTTAAAAATATCGAAGAAAGAAAAATGCAAAATATATTGAATTTCAAGCAAAAAACCAAAAATGAAATGAGAAATGATTAAACACTATGGCTTTGCTTAGAGCATAATTATTAAGACAAAGTTATTTACTCTTTCGTTTTCTACAGGATTTTTTTTTTAAAGTTGAATGCTCTTATACTGCATTTAACTTTACATATTTTATAATATCTTACCAAAATGTTGGCTTTGCTATAATTGTGTACCCTACTGTTAGTTTGTAGGAAGTATCTTCCTATGCTCGTCTTATGCAAATCTTGCTTTTCTTAAGCCTTAAGCTTAAGACGCCGTTCATAATAAGTGTTACAAAATGCTCACTCAGCACTCAATAATGAATTCAATTTTTTTCTATTCATTTGTAATCTTTAATGTCATAGACCGAGTTTTTGCAAAGTAAATCCAGTCATATGTTGCACATGCGTTTTCTTTTGTGGGTTTGAATTCAATTTAACAAGTTGCATAAAACTCATCCATTATTTTCATGCGTGTGAATTAAGCTGGATCTGTTGTCTCTCTGTTCGAAAAGATTTGTGGTTGTTTAATAGAGTTTTTGCTACTAATATTTTATTTTTTTATTTTTTGAATTAATAACTTTAGACCAGTTTAAATTTGTATGAAGAGTATTATTTTTTATTCTGTATTTTTTTGTTTATTTATATTTATTTATTTTTATATTTTGATTTTTTTACAGATGAATCAAACCTGCAAGGTTTGTGGGGAACCAGCTGCAGGATTTCATTTTGGGGCATTTACATGCGAGGGTTGCAAGGTCAGTTTTTGGTATTTTGATTTTAAAATTTTTGATTTTCTTTTCTAACATGACGTTAAGACACAACTGTTAATAATTTCTTTTACATTATATTTGTTTTTATTCCAAAATATATCACAAAATATTTACTAGCAAGAACACAGGTAAATTTACTTACTATTAATTGATAAAATTCAATAATACCGATAAATGTTTAAAAAGACATTAAAAAACATAGAATTGTTTGTATCAAAGAGAAAACATCGAATAATTTTTTAAACATGAAGAAAATAAAAAAATAAATAAGAAACATTGAAAAAAGTTATATGAAAAAACATCGCAGATTTTATACGATAAATGTATATAGAAAAAATTCTAAAAAGAATTTAAAATTTTCAGCATAGAAAACATAGAATTTGTCTAAAACATAAAGTACCGAAAACTGTCCAAAAAATTTTTTTTAAACAAGGGAAACATTTTCTAATAACAAAACATAGAAAATATGCTTTAGAGAAAACATCGAACAATTGTTTTTAAGAAAACTTTGAATGTTTTCAAGCAGAAAACGTATTTCATATAATATAAGGCACAGAATAAGTTAAAATTACGAGTATAGAAAACATAGAAATTATTTAAAATAAAAAACATAGAAAACTATTTGTACAGAAAATATGAAAAATGTCTATACAAAAACAAACAAAACAATGGCGCTTTCATTGTAATAATATTTAAAAAAAATGTTGAAATTTTTTTCACAGAAATCATAGAATTTTCTTTAAAGAAAACATAGAAAAAAATCCAGATGTTTAATTTTTTTCATTTTATTATGCAGCACATAATGCAGCCCTACATTTGTGAATATAATTTAAAACAAAAAACCAATTTGCAAACATTTCTAAAATAAAGACAAAATAATTTTTTTTCATTGCATATAAAAGACTTAAGACAAAAACTTGAATTTAGTATGAGTGCGACAAATCACGTTATTCTTGACAAACTTCTTTGCAGCATAAACACATTCATGGTAGCCCTAAACTTGATAACTCAAGTTATAAAAATATAGAAATCTCTAACAAATAAAATCACGTAATAATTTAGCTCAAATTAAAATGCCATAATAAACGCAAAACATTTAAATTGCCTTAAGTTAAGGTCAAAGTTTAACTGACTTACAGCTAAATACAAAACTAAATCAATTAAATTGATTTAAATGTGTTGCTTGTAAAGTAGAACTTTTTTATTTGTATTTTAAACTGCAAGAAACCATTCTTAACTAAATTAACTACCACAAGGTTAAGAGGTTATGCAAAATCGAATAAAATTACTGCAAAACAGATATAAAATGTTAAATATCTGTAAATGTTTGTTTTGGAGCAGAAATAAATGGCAAACAACCAACAAAAAAAGAACCGTAAACAATTTTATTTCATATCTTGTAAAACCTTTTAAACAATTTGTCGGTCAAACTAATTTGTTATTTTTACACGTTAATTTATTTCAATCAGAAACGTTGCTTTTAACTGAAAACAAACAATAAAAACACAAAGACAACATTAACAAACCCTAAAACAAACGTTAAACAAAAACTTAAATACCTTCATAGTTTATCCTCTAGTAAACTAAACAACCACTTTGTTAACACCTCCTCCCCTTGATAATGACTGATGATGGAGGGCGCAAAAATTTAGCAAGATGAAAAAACAAAGAAACATAAAAAACTTTAATTGCAATTTAGCAAAATTACAACAAAAAAAAAACAGTAGGCAACTAAGTTTCTTGCTTACGTCTTATGTTTTGTTTAGTTTCATGCTAAATTACTTTACTTTCGTATGGTAAACAAATCAAACTCAACTCATCAAAAGAGCAAATCAGTAGTTTTTTCCACTTCGTTTTTTTTTTTTTGGTTGCCAAATGCTGGTGTTAGTCTATGCATGAAAAACTGACAGCCTTCTAAGGCTGGTTGCTCTTTCAAATGTAACCGTAAATCCCATTTCCGACCCAGTAATCTTGATGCCCAATTAACCTTAAAAGTTCTTGTTTGCTTTAAAAGTTAGTTAAGTCTTTGAATTTTGGCAATTCTTTTTTGCGCGGTTTTTTCATTCATTTATTTCAAGAAGCAATTGTGATTTACAGCCATCATATCATGTTGTTGTTGGCATAAGTGTTCTAAGTTAAGAGCTGATTGTTTTTAGAGTAGTTTATTGTTTAACCTTTGGTATAACAAAAAATGCAACTCTCTACATTTCTATATACTCGTATGTTGGTAAATTATTTATTTATTTATTCTATTTATGTTACTTTGTTTATTTTGGCCCCCATTGAATTAAATTGTTTATTTGTTGTAGCTTATAAATAGAATTGTTGTTAATGGCTTTGACGTAGTTTTGGGTTTGTAACTCTGTTGTTAGCTTTGTTGTGTTACCAACAAAAGGTGCGAAAGGAAAGGAAAACTCTTCAGGCTTTTGTATTAAAGCTTTATTATACACGAGAAGATAAAAGTTCTTTTAAATAAGTTCGTATAAAGGTTTATAAATTTCAATAATATATGCAATTTTTTTCCGAAGACTCCCATACACATTGAAGAAAATAAAACCAAATTGGCCGTTTAAAAAGGATTTCCACTAAAGACGGGTCATGTTGTTTTGACGGTGTCTATTAAATCTCTGACTTATTAATCAGTCACTAATGCGACGTCATTAATGAGATATTAATTTCTTAGTTTAAATACCTTCCTTTATCCAATTTAGAAAATCTTTAACGTCTAATGCTCGAAATGTTGGCAAACAACCAACCAAACATAGTAAGAAAAATAAAATATAAATTTCTTGTTGTGTGGCTTTTTGTTAAAACATTAATGTTTTTTGTCTTGATTTTCTTTGGATTTTTCATTTGGTCTAGCATAAGATGTTTAAGTTTTTCTAAAAATGTGGATAAAGTTTTTCTGCTTAGCTGGCCTAAGCAACCAACGAAATGCGCATAGAGACTAGCTTATCCACCCTCGACAATAAATTGCATTATTTGTAACAAAATAAAAAGTTATTGTAGGTAACATTATTATTGTCGGTAACAAACGCAAGCTGCTAAAGCTTTCAACCCTCATACTTTGATTAAACACCAGCAAATTTTTGTGCATTATATATATATTAAGAACATTGGTTAGAGTTATTGTGTTATTTTTGTATAGTGAAGATACTTTGTTTGTCATCAGAGTTTTTGTAAAAATTCTGTTGTACAACTCAACCATGCTGCTGCACATTTGCATGCACTTGTTTATCGCAACTGAAGTAATATTTAAAATGTTTTCGAAAAACTATAATATATTTTCCATAACCATACATTGTTGCAGACAACATAATATGGTTGTGGTTACCATGCTACCACCATGTTTTTTTGCGTTATGTGAAACTGGTTGGGTTCTTTACACCCACATCTTATATTATTCCATTTCAACATCGACCAGCTCATATGGGAATGACCAGGAGAAAGGAACTGAAAATTTCGGATCACTAAATTTCGCTACCTATTTATTAAGAAGGGCATTTTGCAAAGACCTTTTGTTGCTTAAGAACAATAATAATTAGATGCTTTGAAATAATTTTTCTAAACATTATGTTGACAAATTAAAAACGTTACCCAAGCACAGTAAAGAAACTGGATTTTTACTTTGTTTTCGAGTACACAACTTGTCCAACATTTATCATTCATATTTCGCTCAATTACTTGCATTTTATTTAAGCAATTTAACAGAAACTAATTTGAATGCTAAAGAATCAAATGTTTAACATTTCGTTGACAAATTAATCACTTTTGTGCAGAGAAACCAACAAATTGCTTGGGTCTGTCATATAAATCTTAACGACTCAAAATGTTGCATTTATGTATTTATTTTGCAAAAACCCACAAACAAACTTCTTAAACCACAATAACACCTACGACTGCAACAATGAGACAAGCAAGTCATTTTAAAAGCTGTAAAATTGTGGCTTGTAACATGATTTAATAATGACAAAAGAGGGCCATTTAGTTTAACAAATTTATTTAGGAAAACCATTTTGCTCAGCTTGGCGAATATGCATGAGTTTAGTGCAGAAAAGGTTAACGCCATTATTTATTTTAAAATATATTTAATGAAGACAGAGAAATAATTAACCAATTTTATTTAATATTTTTGTAACTTGTTTCAGTCTTTCTTTGGGCGCTCCTATAACAATTTGTCCTCTATATCGGACTGCAAGAATAATGGTGAGTGCATAATCAATAAAAAGAATCGCACAGCTTGCAAGGCCTGTCGTTTACGCAAATGTTTGATGGTGGGTATGTCCAAGAGTGGCTCACGTTATGGCCGCAGATCGAATTGGTTCAAAATCCATTGTTTGCTGCAGGAACAACAGCAACAGGCTGCAGCGGTAATGGCAGCTCATCAAAACAGCCAACAGCAGTCCCATAGTGCCACAGGAGGTTTGCATAATAAATCTGGTGGCATACCACCACCGGCGGCAGCAGCTGCTGCCCTAGGCATGTTGGGTCATGCTGGAGCCTATTCTGGCTTATATCCACCGCGTACTAAAGAAGAGCTCATGATGCTGAGTTTGGAGGAGTATGCCAAACATCCTGCTGCCTCGCCCTCTATAAGTTCCCCTGATTCGCATAACTCCGACAGCTCGGTGGAGGTTAATGGTAGAAGTAACAGCGGCTTAATGCATATGTCTAATAAACATGCAGCCTTGGAAGCTTCTTCGGTTAATTCGTCCTCATTAGGAGGTGCACCGCCACCGCCGCATCCAGCTCACTTAAGAAAAGAACTACCTCCCTTTCTGCCCTTGCCGTTTCCTGCCTTATCATCTATGCCCGTTATGCCACCACCCAGCTTTCTACCTCCCTCTCATTTGCTGTTTCCCGGCTATCATCCTGCCCTTTATCAACATGCCCACGCTGGCCTACTGAAACCTTCGCCCGAACAACAGGCGGCCGCAGCTGCGGTGCATCAGCTCTTTAACAATGCTCCTAGATTTCATCCTACAACTATAACCACCTCATCAGAAGACCACAAAGCAGAGGAACATAAACAGGATACTCCTCGCTCAGATGCTTTGAACAACAATCACATACCAAATGGCAGCAAAGCAGCTGAGGAGTTAACCAAACGTTTTTATTTGGACGCTGTGCTCAAGTCCCAACGACAATCGCCTCCACCCATTGTTACTAAAATACCTAATCTTACCAAACATGATCATTCCATATCGGCTCTGGTGACGCCGAATTCAGAAAGTGGCCGCAACCATAGCAATACTTCCAGGCAAAGTCATGAGGAAGAAGCAGACGATGAAGAAGGGCAACATCAATCTAAATCCGTCAACGACTCTCATTCCAATGGCCAAGAGAGTGAGCACCAACACGACGAAGAGGAAGAAGATTTAGTTGTATCCATGACTCCACCTCGCTCACCAATAGACATAGAAGAAGATCAAACTAGCAAATCAGCAAATCATGACAACTCATCCTCCCCCTTGGCTCAAGATAATCCCATTGATTTAAGTATGAAAACTGTTAGCTCTGTGTCCAGCTGCGTAAGTCACAGTAATCGCAGTGACTCATCATCCGATCAAGAAAACGATTGTACTGGCACTGCTGAGAATAGTGAACAAGGCGAACCAGATAATGGGAAAAGCCAAGAAGGCTTGATTAACAATAACAATGTTAGTGAAGAGGAGGTTAAAGGAGTGAAAAGAAAATTCGAAGAAACTAAATCACAACATTCAGCCGACGAGGCAGAGGTTGTGGCAAATAAAGTTGCCAAAAAGGTGAGCTCCGCTTTGGATTTAACCAACAAGTTATAAGATTTTATGACAGAGCCGAAAGCTCAAAGAAATTTGTTGCCGCTCAAATTTCATTTTTTGTTGCTTGCAACCCATAATATTATTGAACATTTTCTTGTCCTTTGTTTTTGGTTCCTCTTTCAATAGTTACCCAATTATATTGCAGGCAAATGGGTTACTTCCAAGTGGTTGTATTGCATAAAATATGGTTTCTAAGCAGTTCAGAAACCACTTTTCATTGAAGAAGGCAAAATTGAGGTTAGGAAAAAATGCTGTTTTAAAAGTTAAACTAAGTTCTTAAATATTTGATGTTTTCTAACCGAAAATCCTAATTCTTTTGCATTTAATTTAAACAACAACTTAAGTATGCAAATTTTTTTCCAAATTCCTTTCTAATTGCATTCTTTCCTAAATTGAATCTTGAAAATTGTATTATAAATATTTTATTTAAAAAAAATAGCGTCAATTATTTTTATTAGTCAATTAGCAAATGTTTATAGAAACAAATTATAAACTTATTATATCGTAAACTTATAATAATAGTTTTAAAATAAATAAATTATTTATATTTATATTTTGTTTTATATCAAGGAAATAAAATAAAAAAGAAATGTATTAAAAATGAATAAAAAAAAAATTATTAAAAATTATAAAAAGTGCGAAACAAGTATTAGTTTTTTGAAACTAAAGAAAGGAAAAAAATGTAAGTACGAAAAGACACTTAGTTTGCATTCTTGTTTCTAGAATTTTCGATTGTTGTAGCTGGTAGCTGGAACTCCTCAACAAAACTTTTCTTTCATCTTCAAAACACTTGCCTTAGGTCGGTGTTGAAATCACCTCTAACTTCTTTTGCCAATTCGCCTTAAATGTCTCAATCCTTTTAAAACAAAATTCCTAAAGAGGTAACTTAAAATTTAAAACCAAAAAAAGTCGCCGGGAGATACCTCAAGTATGAAGCCGGGGGGCATGGCGTAAATTTGTGATTTGATATTCCGACAGGGTGCTTTGATGTAGATTTATGGAACGAATTTCCGTCATCCCTTGTCAAGTTTGGTTTGGAGACAAACCGATACTAAGAGCCGTTTCGTTCTGAGAGAACGAAAAATGACACTGAAGATGGCACATAGCCGAAACCGGTTTGTCTCCAAACGAAACTTGACAAGGAATGACGGAAAGTCATAGATGAGATACATATACGACCGATTCTGACTTTGTGCCAATTATACATACATGCCTTGAAATGTCAATCAAAGAAACAAAACCTGAAATTTGGCTCGACTGTCCCTAAGTCGTCTGAAAAGCGTCATTGCGGCAATTTTTGCTTAGTTAAAGCCTAAAGCCCGTCACCGCTAATAATACCTTCGGTAATATTAGCGACAAAAAAAGCGAAGATGTTTTGGTGAACAATGCACTGTAAGCCGTTATTCAACACGATCCGAATGGCATCATCGCCAACATCAGCTACTGATGCACTCACGATAAAAACATTAAGCGAAAAGGACGAAACTCTCAATTTAACTTTATTCGATTTTGAAAATGTTCACAACAATTTTGACAACCAGTTCGAAATAAAGAACTAACATTAAAAGTTAGTTGAACCAGGCGTCCTTGGGCATTCAGAAATAATAGCACTTTGATAATCGGGCTGCTTTCCTTTCCGAGGTTTTGGGGGTAAGTTAATAACTTTTTAATTCTTTGTCGACCTTGTGATGCTTAAAGAAGAAAGAGTTTGATGTTATAAGTCCGTGTGTGACGGAGACAGATTTTTAAACAATTTACGTTCGGGTTATCTTCAATAGGACCACCACTCTTGTTATGCATTTTGCTGGAACTAAGAAAAATGTTGTGTTAAGGAGGACAGTCAGAATACTGCTCGAGTTAAATTGTCCTACATTTAAATCGAATGCTGCTGCAGGCAGTTTAATCCACAAAGAAACAGGAGAAACATTACACAATCCACTTTAGGCCTTTTAATACCCTCTATGAGTAATTTTCTTCAACAACAAAAAAAAAACTTAACAGAATAATATTGTAATTCAGTTTCAATTCTCACCATTATAATTTGTAGATCTGCTATAGACGAAGCTGCCTTGTTGCTGTTATTGTTGTTGCCACATCGGATATTAACACCTGGCTTAGATTTCTTTAGACTTTAATTTCTGCCACAACGAACTGACACGTTCTTTTCTATATTTATTTTTCCCTCCTCGTTGTAGTGTTGATGCTTTGATCTGATCCACTCGTGTTGGTGCAAAAGAGCACTGCCTGCTTTTCATTTTTTTTTAGCAAAATAAAGGGCAAATATACTTAAAAAAAGGTCTGTTTGGTGGGTTGTGAGGCCACTTGAGAGGTTTTACGCTAAGTTGTCTATTTTATATGATGGTTTTGACTTTTTAACATGTTGCTGTCATAAACGAGTGCGTAAAATTCACACGTTTTTTATGCTTAAGTAAAGATTTTCAATTTAATAGTTTCTTTAGGGACTTGTAAATAAAATTTTGAATTCCTACACATTTTCCCACCAAATCTTTAATGGAAAAAAGACTTCCAAGAGAAACATTTATTAAGTTTAATTTTATTGGCATTTATACACAAAAATTGAATAAACATTTTTCTTAATAAACTGAAATTGTGTTTCCATTTTCAAGAATTTTAAAGCTTAATGATTTGGCATAACTGCTGCAATTGTTGTTGTTGTTGTTACTGTTGTTTTAAATAGTGTTAGAGGTGTTTTTTTTTTTTGTTTAGCTTCCAGTCTACCATAACTATTCAAACTGACACTAATCAATCTGAAATCTATTTCAATCAATCTTCAAGTAATTGCAAATACTTTCAACATTTTTGTCAATACAACGTGCAAGTCTAAAATACTTGGCTGGCCTGTTTTGCTGGCTGGCTTGCTTATTCATGTTGCAATTCGATTGATGCGATTTTTCTATTTTAATTTAATGTAAGTTGAGTTGAGAAGTAAGTGAGAAGAATGGCGTGAAAATTATACCACCTTAAGTAGCAAATATAAACTAAATTCAACGTATAAATCCACAATAAGTATTTGCTGTTGTTGCTGCAGCAGTTGTTGGTGTTGTTGTAGTGTTTGCTGTTCTCGTTGTTGTTGTTGATGAGTTTATTCAGAAAAATGTAGAATGAGATTGACATTTTGCAAATGCGCTCAAGCATTTTTGCGCATAAATACGTTGTTGTTAGCTATTATACGAGAGCAGTATCAAAATTACATAAACTGAAGTGAAGATACCAGCAATTAGAAAAACTTACAGTTGTAAGATATGACATGATGTAAAACTTAAGTCTGCTCTTTCATTGGCTACAAGATTGTCGTGCGATAGAGATATTTTAAACGAAAAATTACACTGAAGATTATATGTACCATCTTCAGTGTAATTTTTCGTTTAAAATATCGAAATCGGTTAGTCTGCAAAACAAAATTGAACAGGGATGACGGAAATTCGTTCTAAATATTTATATCAAATCACCCTGTCGGAAAGGCAGACTAAGAATCAATTGCCGAGAGAAGCCGACAGACCAGCTTTATGCGCCTGCCAGAGTTGCTACCAGAACTTAAATGCAGACCCAGTCATTCTAATTCAAGGTTGCCAAGCCCATGAACTTATACCCTTCTTAAAAGTCGTTACATCCTAAAGGGCTAGGCTCAGTAAAAGCTGGGCCATGACTCTTGGCTGCTATAAGACCAAATTATTTAGAATTCTCATCCCGGCTAATTATATCAGTATTACGACAGCTCTTCCTTTGGATCTTTTATCTGGAGGTAGAGTGACAAGAAAGTCTTCTTGCGATTTATTTGAAAGCCACCAGGCTGTTCTCCGGAGGGTTTACACTAACAAGGATTCGGAGATTTTTTTCAGCGCGGCTACTGGTTTCCAATACACCAGTGTGGTTATACTGACCGGACTTCTGGCAGCGCATCCTACTGTTTCTTAATATTTGGAGGCATAAATTAAGCCCTGTTTGTTATCGAGTGGTTGGATGATGTCTAGCAATTAAAACGAGCGCTATTACTATGAACAACTACAGATCTGTTATAAATATACGATTTTGCAGTGGTTTTGGATTAAAGTGAAATTTGTGGTTTTCGATTTTGTAGAAAAATGGGCTGGTGAGATCAAAACTTTTTAAAATGAACATGGGTAATTTGTGGTAGTTGATGCCAATTTTGAGAACCTCTGCATTTTTTACTGCAAGCAAAGATGCCATTAGAAACATTAAATGTTGCTGCTGGCAGCTAGAAAGGAAGGCATTGTGAAAAATAAAAATAATTCAAATGTTCAACTTGATTGTGCTTTCAGATATCTTTTAGCAATGCCCTCGTATCTTTTAGTAGTTGTGTATTACACAAGCTGCTATTCTTTACTGTTTGTTAGCCTATCTTTTCTGTTGTTGATATGACTATGTGTCTGTGTTTTTATTGTTACCATTTGCTGTTGCTGGTGACAAAATATTGTTAAGAGTGTGACATGAGCTCTTGACGTGCCCATTAAAGTAAAAGACAGAGCACATGGCTTCGCGTTCAGTACTTGCAGCCAGCATTTTAGCTTTCTTAGATAAACTCATACACAATTGTCGTCTTTTTGTCTTGCTTGAATGTAGCATTTTCTAGCTGGTACTCGTAACTTGCAATTCATTTCCAGAGTTACAATAAATTTTCAGTATCAAGTAGATGATGTTCGTCACTTGATACATTGTTCTGTGGCTGTTATTCATCAAAAGGTATCTGAAAAGTTTTGTTATACTTAAATGTTGTTTCTACTTCAATTTCGTTTCTTTGTTACTTTTGACTCTTCTGCTCACACAAGCTCTTTGAGATGCAAACGATTGTAGTGATTTGCTGCGATGGAAATTTGCATGCAAATGCTGATGTTTTTGTCTGTTCAATGGTGTGACAACGGGAGCAATTTAAGTGGCACATTTCTTAGTTTTTTTTCTCGTTTTTTTTTTTTTAACAGGCAACACCCATTATTTGTGTAAAAAATATTTTAGTTTTAAATTGATGTTCGTTCGAAATTTCATTTCGAAATTGTGAAATCGTTTAATACTCGTATGTATGTTGTTTATCTTATTATTGAATGATATTTTGCTTTTTTATTAAAGAACTCACCTAGATTTCACGTTAAATAGACATACTCAAGGAAATAAATAAAGGCTTGTTAATAAAAGGTGTTCCGTGATTTTATTTAAATTAAAATTAGAAAACGAAATAATGTAAAAAATACACTTAATTATTTATACAGTTAAGTGAAGAGGCGTTAAAACTAGACTAGTTGGTATGTGTGGATATAATACTCAATAGTAGGTTTTTTTCCTTTTTAAATGATTAGGGTGTAGACGAGTAAAAGCAGCCATATGAACAAACAAAAGACTTAAGAAACTAACTGCTTAGCAGGCATTGAATGAGCGTAGTCTGGTTGGCAAAGTTTGGGAGCAGTTTAAAAGAAGAGGCAAATAAAAAACAAAAAACCTTTGGAGCCCCCTTCTTCGTGTACTACACTAAGATAGAAAACATCAGAATATAAAACTGATCATACGAGCTTCCCAGTGACCTATCAATAGAGGTTTTCTGACAACAATTATGTGAATACTACACAAGAACGTAATGCGTTTCCATTCCTGAGCTTTTAGCAAGTGCATTTCAAAAAGTGTCTAAGTTGTCTACCGTATGTAAACTTTAAATTTTCTGTATGTTGTGTAAATGTTTTTTAAATTGCAACATCTATTTTTACATTTTACATTATCTACCAATTGATAATGATAAAGCTTTTCGGTTTTATAGTTTTTTTACAAATTTATTACCAATGTGTCTCTTGTTGTAGATAGTTTCACATATGAAATTAAATGTTTTTATAATTGTTATATATATTCTAGAAAAATTATAGAGTTTAAAATTTAGTTTCCCGAAATTTCCTTAATGTTTACATCTGTTATACATTATTTACCAATTGTTGACACGCGGTAAACAATGTAAATAAATTATTTAAAAGTTGATATAACAACTATTTAAATGTTCTGACACTTATAAATACAACTTTAATCGTTTGTCTATTGTTTACATCATGTAAATAATTCCAAAACACAACGTAAATAATGTTCCCAGTGGACTTGAAATTATTTTACGTAAAAAATCGTTTATACCCGTTTATTAACCAACATAAACAAATAAATTTGGTAGTTTGAATTTTTTGTTCCTTACGAGTAAATTATTACTAATTTACCTATTGTTTACATTCGGTAAAAGATGTAAATAATTACATTAACACTTTCCCATGGTTCTAAAATATTTGTAATATAAGTTTTTATATAATGTATAGCATTTTACAGTTTTTTACATTATGTCTACAATGTAAAGAATCAAATACCTAGCAAATTCAGATTCTGAAGAAAATAAATCCTCTGTTTACCAAATATCTACACAAAGTAGAAAAAATATCTCAACCATGTGTACGGATTAAATTATCCTTGTGATTAAATGAAAAAAAATATTACCTCAAGAGCTAAGATGAGTATCAAGGTTGTGCCACGAAATAAAAACTGAACTGGGTCTATTTAGCTCAATATGCTTTTAAACACAAATGAATAGGATGTCATGTAAAAAAAGACTTAATTATATTAAGACAATAATTACCGACAAGCAAAACAAAACATTTGTGATTATCATAGCAAAACAATATGAACGCGAACAAATTCCCTTACATACGATACCACTTTGTATTGGAATCATAACATTTTCTTTAATTATAAATATTAAAACATCAATAACTTAATCTTTAATATGCTACATCGAAAGCATACAATTCTGTATAAAAACTACCTGAACAATTGCAGTTACCAAACATGTAATCTGACAATATACCATTCGCCACATTAGCACCTTTTAGCTGGCAAAACAGGACAGCCAAGAGACACAAAGAATGGATGGATATAGAAAAGAAAGAACCCATGTAATAGGGGGAGTTTTATTGACAGCAACAATTACCTTAAGAACTCAACAAGCTTTTCAAGCGCACAAGTTGTGCGCTTAATATTTCTCGACACAATCCTTTAAGGAAAGTACTATTAAGGCAAAAAAAAAAACACTTGTCTATCTATTTTGTTCAATTTTATTACAAGTTAAGTGTCTATCAAATAAATGAATGAACAACAATGAAAAAAATCAGAAAAAGAACATTTTGAGTGATTGAATGTAAGTGTTGTTTAGCTGCCAAGTTTTGCAACATTTATACCAAGACAAAACAGACCTTATTTATAAACAGCCAACCAGCCAAGACAGTGAGCCAGTCAGCGAGACAGACAGTATAAATCACAAATTGAACGTTTCGCATTTTAATGGGGTGGCAATCATTTTAGTGTTTTTACTTAATGTTTGAGCTTTCTTTCATATTTTTTCTTTCGAAAAATTCTAGCTGCCTTTATAGCTAAACTGTGGTTAAAATTAAGGCGGGCTGCAAGTGGTTAAGCACTCTATTATTAAATAATAATGCTGTGCGTGCCTTCCCTATTCTTATAAACGTTTTTATATAAAATATATACAAATAACCTGAACAACGAACTGGGTAAAAGCAAACAATTTCAGAAAATGTTTCTAGTGTCTGGCAACAAGTGCTACAGTTGGCAGCTTGTTATTTTATAAAGCACAGAACGTGTTTACGCAGGCGCAGATATTTTGTAGTGGTGAGAGAGTGGAAAGAAAGCCTAAGATTAGCAAAAAATGTATGTTTGGACTGTAATTGGATTGAGGTTGGTGTAGCCTGCCTTGACTTAAGTGGCGTGAGTTTTTAGCCACGTAATATGAATTTGACCCTTTTTTCTATTCATACTAGCGGGCTTTAATAGCTTCAGATTAAGGAGATGGAGGCCCTGCAAAACTGTTCTAAAAATAATTCAAAGGTGCAATCGCAGAGTTACTCAACGAGGAATTATTTCTATACCTCTAATTCGCTCTCTGTCTGCTCCATCCGATATCCGTCTGCTTTACCCCATTCGGTTTAATACTTTTTCAAAGAAAGTTACTGCCTGTTATAAATAAAGCTGAACCCTTTTCTTAAGTGACTACCTCCCAGATTGTTCTAGTTAAAAGTTTATGGTGTTTGCACATTTGTGTATGTTAGATTTTTGAATTTTTTGCCCATAAGATTTGACCCCAGTTAACTTTTTCCTGCAGGGGATCCTGAAGTTGCCAATAATGAACAAAAGGCCGATACCTTCCAAATCAACATAATCCCTTCTATCGATCAAATTTAGCATAGTGTTCGCACCAGACTTTTGAACACTTAAACACCTCAAATAAGCGCCAACCGGCGAAGCCAAGGCGATTGGCCATTCGAATCATTCGTTGGTAGCTTATACACGGGAAATAAAGCTGCTAAGATGGGCTAACTGCATAAAGACAGTTGTTAGTCTTAAAGCTAAATTTATTCAATTCGAATACATATTTATGACTTAAAACTGAACTATACGAAGATAATTTCTTATATTGGGTGATTTTTTGCTATTTTGCTATACACTCTTCACTGCGGCGTCATCATTGTAGCGTACTTCTTCAAGACCGACGAAAATCCCAACGTTACAGTCAATGGAGCAAGGTACCGTGCGATGGTAACCGACCTTTTTTCCCAAAAGGGAAGAATTGAACTTGGTTGACATGTGGTTTTAACAAGACAGTGCCATACGACACGCGTCACGAGATACCATGAGCCCATGGCGAGGCAAGTTTGGTGAGCAATTAATCTCACGTTTTGAAGCAGTCTATTGGCCGCCAAATGATTATTTTTTGTGGATGCGTGAAGTCTCTCTTGCACAGGGATAACCTAGCCCTGGAAGACAACATTACAGATACCGGCCGAAATGTTGGAAAAAGTAAGCTAAAATTTGAGCTCAGGCGTAGCCAATTTTAGGCAACATTTGACTGAAATAATCTTACAAAGTAAATGTCACATATTCATTTATCGGCCCATATAAATATTTAATTTACTTCTGCAAATTTTCGGTGTTTTCTTTTTTTAAATTTTCAAAACAGAAAGGGTTAAAAAATCACCCATACATCTATGTCCAAATCAATTTTCTTACTTTAGTTACTTTTCTTTGCCAGTGTGCCTTGTGTTTGGCCATTTTCTATTATCTTTCTTTATTCTTATTTGCAGCAGGAACCTGCTTAAGCCACAAAACATCTTTTGCTACAGTCAATCATCTCTTTCTGCTACAATAATTTCTTGGTGTGATGAACAATCAATTAAGTAACTAAGTTGTTTATTGTTATTACTTTTATTATCTATTAAAAGTTTTTTTTTAGCTTTAATGATTTTTCAATATCATGATCTTATAAATATCAGTTTTGAAAGTAGACGTCTTTAAGACAATATTGAACTCATATTTAGATGCTGCTTAAACAAAGTATTTTGTTAAATAAAGGTTTTACGATTAAGCCTGCGTTGGATCAGATATTTTTAATACATTTGAATAGTGAAAAGAATAAATATTAAGCAAAATGTTTGAGTTTTATTAATTGCAAATCTGTCTAAATAGGAGGAAGTTATTTTTCGTTAGATTTAAATTGTTATTCGAAGACTAGTTTTACAATAAGGGTGGGCCGATTAAAACCGCCTGCGGCAGTCATATTGTTTTCGCAACGTCCGTCACAACTGTTAGTTATTATTCAGTCACCGATGCCAAATCGCCCTGGCAAGTTATGCCATTGAGCAGCACGTCTAAAATAACATTTTTTGGCCTGGCAAAATCACTGGCCAACACATCTTCGAAAACAGAATTGATTAGGTTGTCACCATCAACGGCAAACACTATAGACCGCTGGAAACTAATTCTTTTTTAACGAATTCAACGATTTAGACGAAGGCGCCAAATGATTTGAATAGAACGGCGCTACCTGGCATATGACAGGTTGATATAAATTCCCTGCCATTTGACTCTGCTAGACTTCTGGTTGCGGTCAACAAGCCGTAATTGTCTGATATCCTCAAAATCGCCATAACCTTGGCCATCACTTAAATTTAACCTGTTTTATAAGGCAGCGATTAAACATAGGACCTCTCTAATTCTGCGGCTGATATTCGAACTACATCATATTCCATACATTATATCATACATGGGCCTTATTGAAAAACACTTTATATTATTTATATTTATATTATTTTCCCAAGGTTTAGAAAGCTTCATTAGTTTTGCTTCATAGTTTTTAAAATATTTTTTGGTTAATATTTTAATATATTTTTCATCATGAAGCATTTTATTATTCGAAACTATCAATTATTATTTATTGGTCTCGTCTAGACAGTAACGAAGCCCGGTTGTTATTTTCTGAAGTTTAATCAAGAAAACCTTTTGATATAAACCAGTTCAATTAAAAAGCTATGAAGATTGTTAAAATTAATTTAAAACTATTAAGAAAATAGAAAGTATTGCTTTTGCAATAGATGGTACCACCAGCAAGTTAAGGGTTAGAAATTTAGAAATATGGCAACACCATGAACTTTTACTTATTCACCACAACATTTTTTTGTCCCAAATAAACGGTATTTGGATGAACTTTTGATTTATTTCTTTAATTTTAAAAAGTCTGCACCTGAGGTGCATCGATTCTTTGTAGAAGAATGGCATAGATATGTATATCTTGTGAGGCTGCTTAAGTAAATGTTATTGTGAGTGGCTTCGTTAATTAAAGAACGGTGAGTTTGACGTTGAATACAAAGAAAGAAACTTACCGCAAGGCCCAAATTGTATGACGATGCTAAATTGCAGGTATTAAGCGAGGATTATTGTACTCAACGATCCCGGTGGGATATCATCTTGGTGATTACCCCACCTTGATAGGTTGCTACTGGGGGAAACAGGGGCACCAGTTCCTGGGGCTGTCAGGACCCTGAAACTGGAAGAACTTCTTATTTCGACAAGTAACGATAAACGACTGGTACCACGGGAACCAGTAGCCTGGAACTTAGGTTGCAGACCGGTTGCTGGTGAGGCTCCTTCGTGGGTCCACGTGGTGGCTGTGGTTGGCAGCTGTCAACTGTTAAGCATTGACGGCAGGAGATTGGATAGCTCCAAATCCCTCAGCAAGGGGTGGGATCGGGGATCTAACATCCTCTGTCCTAATTTGCTACCTATGGGATTTGCATGAGTGCTATTCCGGTGGTGCTTATGCAGATTGCATTGGGACGTTGGTCTGCCCGCTTAATGTCACACCCGTGGTTGGACCACCGTGAGGTTGAGCCATCGCTGGCAGGTACTCACGTGAATCTAAAAACATCTGTACTTAATTAACAGCCAAACCGTCCTTTCACAACAGCATTCCTATTTTTTTTTATATAAAAAAGGTTGGGGACTTAGCATCCCAATAATTTCATAAATTTTGTACAAACATAAGAAATGTTTTGTCTACTTTTTGCGATAAAACACCATAGACTAGTTGACAAAACTAAACGTTATATAAAAAAAATCACTGCCGAGGGGTAGAGTTTCTAATAAGAGAGCCAGATGCTAAGCCTAATGCCTAAAATTATTTTCAGAAAATCTAAAATCATTTTTAAAATTAAGCCAAATTGATTACGAATAACAAATTTATTATTATTAATGTATGGGGGGATATCGAAGCAGACCACTTACTTTCTGGGTCCCTTTTCGACCCCCATTTCGCTCCTGAAATTGATTTCAGGGAAGCGATCCGTAATCACAACCACCTTACACTCAATTGAGTCTCGTGCTAGCCCTAGCCTTTACTCTTGACTAAAGTGATTTCAGACTGTCGACTGGTAACTGCCGACACTCTTCCTCATCACGGAGTCTTTTGTAATTGCTAGCATTTGCCTAAGGCTTAGTTCCCCCATGGCATTCACATCTAACAAGTGTCTGCCCGGGGTCTTAAGCCTTATGCTAGCCAGTGCTGGACACACACACACTATGTGCGCTACCGTCTCAGCCTCTTCCAGGCATAGTCTGCAAGTATCATCTTCTACTACTTTCATCTTAGCCAGATGGTACTTGAAGTTTCCATGTCCTGTCACTAACGCAGTGATCCAGATTAAAGTAGCCCTATTATATCCGAGCACCTTGCTGGCATTCCTGCCGAGGGGCTCTTTGAGCACCATTCGAGCCTGTCTACATGTCGTATTCTCCCTCCACCTATTCAGGTGTAATGAGTTTACCCATTGAAGAACTTTAGCTCGTACTAGGCCATTCCCCAGGGCAACCTTGGGTTCTGGTCCACAGAATTCCACATCAGATCCCCTTTTTGCTAGTTCGTCTGCTGCTTCATTCCCAGCTGTGCCTAGGTGCCCTTAACCCACATCAACGTTACCTCATTAAACGAGGCACATCTGTGTAGTTTCAGAACACATTCCAGCAAATAACAAATTAGTTTCTGTTTAGCTTCCTTTTCGACTAAAAGCTTCAAATGTAAATACACAAATTTAAAAACTGTGTTTTTTCTCATTATATTTCTGTTTCTTTAAATCTAAAGCAATTTCGTAAAACCAAATCTATAGCACGCGTCATATTTACCTTGGGTATCTTTTACGAAATCTTAACAAATATTTATATGACCCTATGGCTTTAAAACCATTACAAAATTTAGGTTTTTTCGACTAATGAATGATGCTTATTTCACTTGAATTTCTTTAAGCACGTCTTGCTCGACATGAAACAGCATCTGGTTAATGATTTTTTAAAGAAATCTGTAACAATTAGTTCTGTTTATGAACGAACCCAAAGCCCTTAAATGAAAAAAAAAAGAAAACAATAAAAACCATTAAAAAATCTATACAACAGAGTAACAAAACTTTATGGCACATAAAAAACATTAATTTTAAATTTGACACCAGCTTCACAAATAACACAAAACGCGAAGAGGAAAAACGGGGGGCACTCGATTATTGGAGAGCCCAAAGAACCATGCGGTAGTCGAAAAGACTCATTGACCCCGAAAGTAATAAGCTAGATACTATTCTGATAGTAAACTCTACGCAGAACGGTTAATAGGACACTGCAAACTTAAGTATCACATGAATAAAATAGGTTTGATAAAAAGTGTTTCCTGCAGGACTCTGTTAAAAGGGAATAGGAAGCATCAGAACAAGTTCTATGCTGCTTCCCTGTGGTGGTAATACGCAAACTTGACTATCTAGGCAGTAGGAACCTGGTTCCAGGCAACATAGTTAAAATAAAGCCCACAATGATTACGAGATTTATAAAAATTCTAGACGTATTTTCGCTAAGCACGAGGCTACACAATAGATTCATCAGGTCAAGGTGCTATTATAGCCTACTTATAGCCTATTATAATATCCCCGGTACTAATACATCAGAGTAGCGGAATCGTCATGTATACAAATGCAGTCTAGACAGACGATAAAGTGCTGAATAGTATACTGCAATCATCATACTGGCAGTTTTTGGAGACATGTTGGTAAACCGGAAAAGAGAAGTTCAAAACAGGAACAACTTCAATGGGTGCTATGGGAGTAGAGAAATTCGTAGAGCTTTCATTTACAATAATCTGCAGCGTTTCTTTAATGTCACAGTGTATTCAATTGAATGAAAATGATTAAAAGAAAAGCGGCTCTTCTTAAGTTGTAAAAAGTAAAACAAACTTATGTTGGTTTAAGAAAAAAAAATAAGATACAAAACAGATTACAGTGGCATTTTTGTAGGCTCTGCTGATATGCCCCATTAACTTCTAAAGATTATTAAATAATAATTAAAAATCTATAAGTAAAAAAGGCTGTTTCAATTAAGGCTTCCAAAAAAAGTACTTGAAATTATGAATACAAAACTATAATTAAATTTGTTTCTTAATAGAGAAAATAATTAGTGGCTTTCGGTGGTATAAACAAGATACGTAATTCATGTCATTAATCACAATTAAGGCCACATGCCCTCCCTCTACGCCGCTGAACGCAGCAAGACTACCAAAATAAAAAGCAAAGCCCTTGGAAAAAGCTACTTCATTTTCAAGCCGACTTTTGTCAAAATGAACTTTATCTTTTTGACTCTACTCAATATTTAATGTAGCGTTCGCTCATAATTTACGAAGTTTTTTGGTGGACATTAAGAAACTGTTTTGTTTTTAATTAAAAATCAGGTTGAGCACGAACACGAACAGGTAACAAAAATCTGTAGTTTCTCTATTTTTGGCCTGTGGCAAAAATTTGATTTTGTTATGCTTTAAATGTTAATTTGTTTAAACTAAAAAGGCAAAAATATTAAACCGATTTCTATGGCGGCATTTGGTTGTTTGTGAGGCTAATTTTGAAGGCATCTTTTGATTTTATTGTTTGATAAATTGCTGTCATATATAAAATAATCATTAGCTTTCAAATTAAAAAACACACACACAATAAAACTAATTTTTTAGAGCTTTTATTGTTCGAAATTTACAAGATTGTGACGATGTAGCAGGAAAACACCGTTAAGCTTAAAATATTTCAAGCCATTGTGTCAACCATTGTGTCTGCCAACAAACGGCCGGCGATTCGGAATACTACACTACCCGATTGCAGAGACGACATGGCACATACACACAAAGCCTGTTCCGTTTTAGACTGACAAATGCACTTTCCTGTCCGTACAATACGTGTTTTCGTACACACGTCTGAGATTGAACTCAGTAAGAAATAAGAGGGCATAATAATAAGAGGACAAAATATTATCCAGATACGTTAAGGGTGGGTTCACTTGCAGGTGGTGGAGGTCATATTGAGAATTTTCTGATATACCTCGTGGTTGTCTTGTGACGAAACACACTCACGCTAGTTACAGGATAAGTAATAGTCTTGTTACTGCTTAATCAGAGTCTCGTAAAAATCTAGTCGCAGACTAATCTATAGCCGTCCCTTGTTAAAAGAATTTTTCTGAACGTCAGTTCACACGATATTTATATATGTAAATAATTATAGAGTTCTTTTAGTATAAGCATTAAATACATGAACATTTTTTGCGACATCATCAAATTATTTTGATGATATTCTTATTGCGCAACAATGCATACACTTGTTGCTTTAAAAAAAAACGAACTAATCGTCAAAAACATTCTATAACTTTTCGTTAAATTTTATGATCTCTTCCAAAGAAAAAAAAAACGAAATTCCCAAACGATAAACTTTTGCCAAAAGGCCGCCAAAAATAAAAAGAAGAAAATTTTAATTCCCCATAAAACAACAAGTAGAAGATCACAAAAAAGGAGAACATTTTATTACAGCTTCGGTTGAAAATATTACAAAAACAATATTGGCTGAAATGAAACTGACCTAAGACCATGATGATGTGATACAAAAATGATCAAAATGACGACGACGATAATGATGTTGGCAATAACGACGGTAGGTATTCATATGTTGGCAAGTAAATCAAGTATGTAAAATGTATTGTGTGACAGGGATGCCAGATGTTTTGCAGTTCAATCGTTGGGATCTATACTAAACGTCGAAGTTTGAAAAATATCAAACTCTCAGGAATTCACTACTCAAAAATGTATCCTATATAAAAACCTAATCAAAGCAGGCCGATGCAAACGATGCTATTGTCAATTAGAAGTTTATTTAAGTGTTATCAAAGGCGGTTAGTAAGACGTTTCCTCTTAAGGAAATCGACATCCTTTTCCAAAAGCTCCAAACTACAGTGAATTGCTTGGAGCTGGCAGTGTAAATTGCTCTACTTTTCTTGCTTCACAGTGTACAGTCTCATTATAATCCATAAGATGATATAAGCGTTTTGAAAATTTCAGTGTCTAGCACTGCACATTGTTGCAAAAGCTCGCAATATCCACTTACCCCCGCCTTTTTTGTACTATATAAGATGATCTTAGCCCCGGGCACATTGAAATTCGATCAGTAATATACCTATACGATATACAAGATCATGGCTGCATGGACCCTTATCCCACCTGTTGCTAGGGAGTTCGGCGCAAAACATTCTCCAGCTGTCAATGCTACTGACTTACTAGCCGAATTTAGAAATGCCTACCTTGTTCCAGTTTCACGCTTTAGACAACCCTCAGAGACTGCGATCCCGCCCCGGTAATAATACATATGTCACCTGGATGTGAATTACCAAAAAAACCTGGGACAAGCGATCTCTGGATAGGAATAATACTCCTATCAACTAGTAGGCTGCATACATTGCAATCCCCGATCTGTGATACTCTTCCAGTCCTTGCTGGTGCCACTTCATATGGTAAATGCAGTGGCCTCTTTGAGAGCAAGCTCAGTGGTTGAAGTTTTAAATAAGCTCCGTTCCATACCAAATACGTGAGCTGAATTCGATAAGCAGCTACTCCTCACAACTATCTAAAATAAGCCCCCAAATAAAAGGTACTTTTTACAAGGATACCGTCATTGGCTGCTGGTTTCATTAAACGGTCTCTAGATGTCCTCCAAGGATGCTACTACACGAAATTCAGCACAATAGCGAAACATACTCAAAAGCTGGTCTTGCAGAGTAGTTTCATTTGATTTCCTCTTATTTTCGACTTCTTTAAATTGTTTATCTGGCATTCTCCTCTGGTAAGATGGATTGATGGATTAATGTTTTGCTGTTGTTTGTATGGTGATGTGGTCAAGACAGTTTTGTTGCACATTGGCTTAAAAAAGAAACTAAAACCTTGTAGTTTTTTGAGGCTGCTGATGTTGTTATTGTTCGTGTTTCATACAAAATGTATTGCGCAAATAAAGATGCACATTTTAATGCCACACAATGATGAAAACGAAATAAAAGAACAAAAAAAGAAGCTCACACAAAAACAGCCGCCAATGTTGCTGCTATTTCAATTGCTTTACATATTTGTGTGTTCTTCTTACAAGTCCATGCCCCAGCAATACTGTGCGGTTTCTCCGTTTTTTTTTTATTATTTTGAAGAGATTTTCTTAACCAACTTATATTGCACATATTTGAAATTTTTATATGTTTTCGTTATTGCTTGGGATTTTTTGCTGCTAAAGTTTATTTTAATATTTATGGATTCTAAGTCTTGTTTTTTTTTCGCCTGGCATTTTGTTGGCGGCAAAAATCTTTTCCCAAAAACAAAACAAAAAAACTCCAGCTAATTTAAAGCAATTTACTTACAGTAGAGTATTCATTTCCATAGTAATAGAACTAAAGCAATGTTTTATTTATTTCAATGGTTTGGTATGTTTTTTTTTTTTTTTGGTTTTCTGTTAAAAACTATAGATCTTTTCATCATTTGGCCGTGATGGACAAATATTACACTTTTTGTAGACCTTTGTTTTAAGTAGATTTAAATAGATGCACATCACCTGCTAGATTCTTTTTTATTTTTGAGTTTTTCTTTCGGAGCTTGGCGTAGAGTGACGTACGATTATTTTGCAAGTCTTAAAGTACTTTAATTTTATGCCATTGCTCTTGATAATGATGCTCGAGATGATGATAATGAAGATGATCTTGATGTAATACTTGTAACGCAATAAAACAAAAACGTAGCAATCAATTTACAGATAATAGGGAAGCCAAAGAAGATTGATTGAAATTAAGTTTAATTTGGTTAAATAAATGGGTTTTTGGGTTTTAAGGTAGTTAACGAACCAAGGACAATAGTCATCTTAGATGCAAGTAGTACAGATTTAGTGTCATGAACATAATTATTTGTGTTCTATCTGTAAAACAGATTTGGCACTACCTAAATGCTGCTATAGTGCAGATCACTGGTCGCTATTGTGAGTCGATCTGTGATGGAACTTCGGGCAATGTGACAATGCAATTAACACCGACACGTTACTGGTTATATATGGTAGAACTCTCTGCAAGTTTCCTGAGACAGAAAATTGCTTTATAATTTCCTTGACTATTACACTTCCTCCTATTGGACATGTTCTCGAATAATTTTACTTTACTATGTCCCTTATGGAATTTAACAATTTGCTGTCCGTGGTCCTAAAAATGCTAACCAATGCTGGATACGAACACACTATGTGCGCTATCGTCAAGCCTTTTCCTTAGGAATAACTTTGGAGACTCACCCATCACGAGATATTCTTGTCCATCTCTTCAGCATTCCTCCATTGGTTATTAAACAACGGAGTTTCTACATATATTAATCTTTCCATCTCTTTCTAGGCTTCATTGTCCATCCCTATCGGAATATCTCGGTCCTACGTCCTAGAATACCTTTACACATTAACCCCTCCACCCCTCCACCCCTCGCGAGCCAATCTTGTCCAGTTATTTCGGATTCCTCCTTGGGCTAATTGAAAGCTACGAGTAGTGGGGAAAAATATATCTACCCACACGCAGTTGCATTTGTACGGGTAAGTCCGTATTAAAGCTGAAAATCAAGTGGTATCCACAGTTCGCATACTAGAGACCAAGCACCCTCTTGATCGCACGCATGCCTCTCATATACTGTTCGACCGTGAATTGGAATTTTTATAAGAGAGTGTTAAATGCTTTCCGGTCGACTTACCAAACCCGTAGCAGAGACAGGAACCTGCACAATTATTCTAACCACTGGATTATGTATATGCCTACAGTCATGAGGCAAATAATTGCCTCCTCTTCTCAGCATAACCCAACCCTAACCTAGTTTTTAATTAAGTCATTAAGCAACATATATGTAACAAAATAAATGAAATACTAAACCAATACAAATTAACTTAATATCCAGTGTGGGAACACAGTTTAAATAGTACTAACGTTATTAAAAACCATCTCATTAGCCTGTGTTTTATTGACAGTCTTGTCTTCAAATAGTGATTAAAATTATTAGTTGTTTTACCAAGCAGTATGTGGCAGCCATTAAAATAATTATAGCACACTGTTAACATTAACTGCTAAATGATAATAAAATTCAATTAAAAAAGCTAGCGAACTACAGTACTAAAAGTAGGTCTACATAAACATGAGCTGATTTTGAGACATAAATTATAACTAATGAGAAAAAATGTTGTGGATTGAAGTTTTAGATTCACAGAGATTTTTTTCTCTGTGCTTGAAGAAAATTGCAATTTATGATGCGAGCAAAAGGACTCATTATTTACATTTTTTTTATTCCACAATATGGCATGCTAATGGTTTTTATGAATGATTCGCACAGAACTTTTTGGCAAGATTGGATAATTTAGGAAAGGAAATTATTTTCAGAAAAATTCTTGGTTTGGGGGGTTCAAAATAATATTTAAAACTTTCTATGATGTCGCATCTTAGCTGTGCAGCTTTCAAAACTGCTGCTTCAATACAGGCTGTGAACTTGCTGACATAGAGCTTTGATGGCAAATAATTACACCCAATAATTGAATTGTTGGTAAAACTCGTCATCCACATGAGTATTCTACAAATTCGGTACTTATACGGAAATATTGAGCAGCAGCAACAATCACTGCTTGACCAGCTTAATTTGAAAGAAATATGATTGACGGACATTTTCAGCTACAAAATTGTGAACTGTTGTGGATGTATTTATTTTTTTTTTTAACGATCACATGTAGGTTTTCTGAAACCCTAATGCTGCGACAATTTCGAGTTTCGAAGTGATGCTCCTGGACATTCGCACTTCTGCGTTATTATCATCTTAATGGCTTGCAACATTTTTTTGTAACCTACTGCAACAAAGGACAATAAATCAATTTTGAGCCAATGTTTATACAAAATGTTCAACAATATAAGAAATGTCGTCTGCTAAAAGTGGAGATTATATTCGTAAGACTTAATTAATATTAATCATACGCCCCGTTTTTTGTTTTTTTTTTCTTCAAGCGGGTTCTGTCGTTAGAACTGCTTTCTTCAAGATTTAATTTATATGAATGTTAGTTAGCAAATCGTGGTATTATAAAACTTGAAACAAAATACCAAAAACACATAAATTCAATAATAATTTTATAACGACTCTCAAAATATTATACAATCGTTATTGCTGTGTACTTTTTTTACACATATTTGACTGTTGCTGGTTCTGTGGTTGTTGCTTTTTGTGATACTCATACTATTGCTGGTGTTTTTTTTTCACAAGCTGCCCTACCGATGATGAATTATGTAGAGCACGAAAATGAACGTGTTGAAATTTTAAAGTGGAACAAGTCAAAACACACACACACACACAAAATAAATAATAAAAAAAACTTTTTTTTCGAGAAATCACGACTTCAGTAACAAACATTTGAGACAAAATAAAAACCATGATAAAGAACTTTAACAAGTAGAAAATCTTTTTGTAGACAATCAGGCGATGATTTAAATTATATTGAACACTATAACTAACATGACCAAATACTTGTACTCATACCAACAAAAAATAAAACACGTTAATAAACATACAAATTTGTGATCAAATACGAGGGGGTGTGTACGTTCAAGCTCTTTTAGATAAAAAAAACCTTAACAACAATAATTTTCTCCTAGCAGACCGAGATGCTTTTTATCCATTTATTTATAGACGGTTAATAATTTATCAACGTGCAATTTTTATAAAATCTCATCCCTATTTTTGGGGCGACCAATTCAACAAGCTCATGTGTTGAGTTTTGCATTCTGTGCAACTGTGCCGCTATCCTTACATGGTTTGGAGTAGCTGTGGCAACCCACCTCGTACAAAAAGTAAGCAATCTTTGTTTGAGAGGAAAAAGCAAATAGAACAAGTGCTTGAAATTTTTAGCAACCAGTACGAAGGTATTTCTTCAGCTTTTTGGTTTTTTCGCCGTTAATCATAACAATTGTTCAAATAGTCGTTTTAAATTCAAACAGTATGAAAGAAAGAGCTAGAGTTTGTATCTACAAAGGCGCTTTATTTCACGCGCATAACGTGCAACTTGCAGCACATATGCACACATACCTACATACATACACACATGTTGGTTTTTATGAACAGACGAATAAGAGAAGCTTTTAAACCTTTCACATCATGCGCATGCTATTAGCATTAATGCAAATAGACTTGGAGGAAATCACAAACACAAAACACTATTATCGAATGTTGTAGGAGAAAAACACACAAAAACCAGAGCCTGGGAATTGCCCTGCATAAAGTAAATTTAATAGGATATCTTCTTCTAGTTTTTTAGTCTTGAGGGCAAATTTTAAACAATTTCGTTCTATAGTAGGTAGCCTATCGTTGAATATCATTAGTGTCAGTTTTTTTTTTTACACAATTATTTTACGGAGAATGTGATTGGCAAAAGTGTTGAACAAGTTTTGACCAGCATTGTGGCGTATGAAAAGACACATATTAGTTTAATTTACACACGATAACATTTGAAAGAAACATCACAAAACATGCTTAGGATGACAGGCGAGCGACAAACCATATGTGGCATAACTGTATACATTTTCAGTAACGCATTTCCGGCTCGTCTAAAGTTTGAAGTTGCAGTTCTAAAAATGCTGGAAACGCCACCCGATTCAGAAACCTAGACTCCTTTTTTATAATTTAGTAAACCCTCAAGCAGAATATCTGACGAGATTGCCTTAACTTATCAGCAGAAGTTCTGATACGAAACCAGCTTCAAAAAGTGAGTAGAATATTATTGCTGCTGTAGTAGTTACGAGAAAGGTCAAGGTAATTATATAGAGCTGAGCTAAGGAAGCACCAAACTACTCGCACTCGTATCGATGCTCCCAAGGATTTGCTTGAACTTAAAAGCCAGATATAAATTTTTTTCAAAGATGACCTTGGAAAGCGTTTTCTTTACGTAACCCTTTTAGCTACCTATTAACCAATTATTTGTTTTTCCTTCTTTGAAAAAGGATAGTGTGTACACGGAACTTTTCACTTTTAAAGATTTTCAACGGGTTAAGAGGATGGCTCTATTACTACGGAAGTATAAAGCGCCTGCCAATTAAGTCTCCTACGTATATTGCACACGACGATAGCATGGATCAAAAATCTGCCCTTTGTTGGGGCCGCATTCCGATCCGGAAGAGCCTGGCCTACACCTAATGCTGTGCTTCTGTACCCGAGTCTACTGGTGCCTGTGGTTACAGTCTGTGTAGCCCCCAGTAATCTTGATAACTGGGTCTCCCTTCCCCCAACCCTAAAGAATACTGCTCACCATTAAGAAATGAAGCATTGACTAATCTCAGCCAGCTATGGGAGTTCATAATATTCTGCCCATTATATCTTCTTCCATTTGCTTAAACTCTGTACTGTATTTTTATAATGATAGTGAAATGTTTGTATTGCTTTGCTTCTATTGTATTCAATTTTGTTTTTGCAACACCTTTTAATATCATCATCAATATCGTTTAGAGTTAATATTCTAGTCTGATGTTGTATCGTGTATGTTGCAACTAAATAAAGTGTGTCTTGAGGGTGTCAATTGTGTGCATTAGTTTCAAAAACGTGTTGCAATTTATTGTTTGCATTTTGTTGAAACTTCTACTCTCTAATAGTTGAAACACTATAATTTTGTAACATCTAGCGTGACTGCAAACATATCAATACCACTACCACGTGCATATTGATATGGCTGAATTAAAAAAAAAACAAGAGCTGAAGTTGGAAAGAAAAGTAATATAAACGGCAACAGTTATTATTGCACTTTAGAGCCAATATCGTTGCATGGGTGCCTATATAATAGTACCTGGTTAGTAACGCAACCATTTGGATTGTATCAAAGCTAAATAATGGATATTTATGTCCCTTCCAGCAGTCTACCATCTCTCGACTAAGTCCATGACCCAGCTCAGTACCACCTTCGAATATACACAAATATATATAAGATTCTCGAATTTATTTTCCCAAAGGGGCACGAAAAATGGCGCTGAAGATAGCACCTAGATGAAACTGGTTCGATGTATAAAGCTTACTTTCAATATCCAAAAGCACAGGTTTTCAACCTAAAAACACTGCTTTTTCATATTATCGGAGAAATCTACAAAAATCATTTGTATTTAAATTTTTAGGTTTCAATTTAAAGTTCGTTTCTACGACAATTGGACCTTCGCTCTTGGAACGACCCAAGTCCCACTCTGCCAAAAATTGAGAACATAGCGACAGCTTTATAAATTTTTCCGCTAAGAAGAACTTTCCACAACAGCAGAGCTGCGATAACAACAACAAAAACTAAATAAGAAGCTGTGAACAACCACAAGTAGCTTTCAGCAGCAATTGACAAAAAATTCAAAATGCAGATTCATGAGTCACAGACTTTCACAATTCTATCATGTTCGAAATTCATTTGACTTGCTAGATGTCAATTAGCTGATCGTCACATCAACCGGAGTCCAATTTAACCAGCCCAATTTAGAACAATAATTCTTCCAGAAAATTTTTCCATTTTCGCATTTCTTCTGTTTCTCTAAAACTGATGTTTCTCCAAAACTTTCTCCCCTTTGCTCTTTGCTTTTCAACACTGAAAAAGGGAAATATTTCCTAGTACATTGCCTGGGTTATTAGAATAGAGGAGGTTTTGCGCTCAGGAACAAATTATTGGTAAAGTAAAATAAACCCCAGGAAAATTGGGCTGACTATTGCAGAGATTTTTTAGAAGCAGCTGACTTAAAATCCTCTCTTTAGAAAAGGCCTATTCTGCAAGGAGAGGTCCTTCGTCGTATTTTAAAGAGCTGTTGGCTTTCTTAAGGTAATAAAACTAAAATACCCCCAGATAGCTATACCATCATATCTATCACCATCACTATCCAGAACTATAGCCAGATATTTGGAACTCTCCGAGATCTTCTCCTCAGGCCTATTAAATTGTTGAGCTAAAAATCTTTTACCAACTCAGTTATTTGTAGCTTGACACGAACTAGACACCCATGATTTGCTTCTTTATTGCCTTTAACTTGCAAATATTATATTGATTATTTATTTATTTTTCCTTTCCATTTTTAAATTTTCACAAAATCTCATCTTCTACAACTTATTATTCACATTAAATCTTAAGGCCATTTAAGTGACCTTAAATGTTAAAACGATACATCTCTAAAGAAAACATGTTCTCCCACTGCTGAACAAGTCAACACTTCTTTAGAAGAACTCATCATTATTGGAGAAAATTTCTCAACTTAAAACTTTTTAATGTAAAACTTTACCAACAAACACTAGCAATTTTATTTTAAAATTTACAACAACAACAAGCGCACTATAATGCAAACAACATGGCAAATAGTTTGCATTATTACTGTTGCTATTGCTGTGGTGTCGTCGTGATCAATTGAGAGCAATTTATTATGAAATGAGGGTGAATTATAAGGATAAAAGAAGGCTTCTTTATGAGTTAAGGCAAGCGCCGCTGTTGTTTCTTTTGATCTTTTACGATTATTGTAGCCATTATTATTAAATGAAAAACAACAAGAAGAACAGCAACAAGTACAAACGTTAGTAACTATGGCGAGTCAAAGTCATGGTCTTGTTTTACAAGTGTTTACAAGCATATTGCCAGCTTGATCTGAGATTGCTCTAAAAATGGCAATAATATGAAAAATATTTCATTTTTTTGGCATTAAAGGAGAAAAGCAGAAATACACATGGTTAATGGTCACTAGACAAATAAAGAAGGTAGAAACGAACTGAAAGTACATTACAGTGTTTTGTTTTGATTTGTGAACGGCGAAAAATTACTTTACCATCAAAACCTGAATTTTTGACACTCTAAGTCCCCTTCCATAATCCATATTTCCCATAGGGAAAGTTAAGACTCAAGCCCTTTATTTCGAGATTAAAATATTCCGTTTTTTTCTTAGCTTTAAGTGATGTTTAAATAACTTAGCGAACCCCTTAACAATCATGAATCTTTTTAAATTTTCCTGCTAGCAAGGAAAGCTTTTCATGAGTGTTACAATTCTCCTATCACGTTCTATTATAATGGCAGGTTATTATTCATATACTTGATTTGCCATGTTATTCTATCAACCTGTCGACAATTATTTTATTATCCTGTCAACGCTTGAGTGCAATAATGCCAATTTTATTGATTTATGACAGCTATAAAATGTATCTTTCTTTTTTACTGATTTGATCTAGATCGTTGGCTTGACGGAAAATTGTTTGTAGATTTTAAGAAAGATTAAAAGTTCACTTCAAATAAGTTTTAATAAAAGCATTTAAAAGTATTTTTTTGCGAGGAACATTGTCGGTGGAGACTATATTACTAGATATGCAACCAATAGAGGAACAAATGAAACATGAGTGGATGGATCAACCGAGATTATAAATCAGAATATGTGGGAGATCATGGTCGGTTATACGCAGGCGCAGATTTAGCGAGACACTGATACCACACATACGCTCCTGGTCGGAAAGAACATAATGCTCCAAGCTAGGGGATAGGACAGGTTTCGGGATCATTATTGAGGAACTAAGGACCGAAATCTAAGCGGAAGTTCGTGCGATCAAGGAGTGTCTGATGCCACAGCACTGTGGAATGAGTACACGGAGGGGAGAACAACAAAATCTTGTTAGGGAGACGCAAGTCTGGAAAATGAAAGGAGGTTGCTAAGACTGAGCAAATCTGGAATCAGTATGATGGCGAGTGTACTGACAGATCATTGGAGTTTGCATGTAGGGAGGACGTCGGATCATATCACTACCGGGCTGGTTTGCATGTAGGGAGGACTTTTTGTACCGGGCTTTTGCTCAACTAAGGATATTTCGCGACGTTACCGGTGGTCTTAGCACCGTATCAATAAATATACGACCACAAACACCCCTATATGCACTTGTATAGGAAGCAATTGGGGACCCTGGCTACCTAGACACGAGTACGCACCTCTTTCTGAGATATTCGGAGCTACTAAATCTCCTGATATCAATAGCTATTCTATTGAGATTCCGTATTGTGCTGCAAAGTCACATTGACCTAAACAAAGACCTTCCTTCGATTTGAGTATAAACCATACCCGCAACGTGCGTTCCCGACGAAGCCTCACCAACAATCAGTACAACACTTGCGTCCCAGGGACTACTGGGGTACCCCTGTTTATATTGTTACTGGTCCAACTTAAAAAGTTCCAGACAAAGTTCGGTGAAGGGTTACTCATCTTGTCCGGTAGCAAAACATCAAGGTGGCGAAACCACCAAGAAGACATTCTTTTGGGAACATTGAACGAGATTGATGTGCTATTATATTAAGCTGATGATTCCAAGCTACTTACACAATCCAAAACTTGAGTCTTAAAATTAGGAGTCACTTCACGAATACGGAGCTTTGCAACGCGGTATAAACTTTGATTTCCGATCAGCGTGATCCGGCGTGTTATTTTTCCTCAGTTTGTTTACTTAATGCTCCTGGATGTCAGTTTCGGGGAAATGCTTTCTTGCTGATTCTAACAACTGGTTGCTTTGATATCGGGGGTATGGCGACAGTTTTGGATCCATTCTGCTTACTCAGTGGTAAGACCGTTGTAAATACAAGTCGAAAGGCATATGTCAATATAAACATGTATTACGATAGTCAGTCTTGATGAAAGAAATGTGCCCCTCCAATAACTGCTGATTGCTTTTTATTCAAAATTATACGTATAAAATAGATCACTAACGACAAAACCATTTTCTCGAAGCAATTTTTTTTAAGTATATGACAAACATTTTCTCTTGTATTTTGAAATACCTATTTTGTTATAAAAAATGTCTTTTTATGATCCAACTTTTACGATTTCCACAATTTCATAAATAACTCAAAATTACTCTAGAGCACTCTGTATTATGAGCTTTAACCACATAATAACCCATTTCTTTATTTTTTGTGAAGTATATTTTTTATTTTCAACAAGAAAAACATTCCATCTTGTTGATTTCTAAAACATCACTTAGACTTGACACAAAGAACAACATCAACACCAACAACTAGTAGAAGAAAAAAATCTCAAAATCAACTTTAAAGCACTTATTGATGACAACACTAAACAGCCACCAACCAGCATCAATAATAATATAACAAAACCGAACACAACAACAATGAATTTAACTCACAAATAGAAAATTTATTGATGACAACAACAACTGCAGCTACAGCAGACAGACAACAAATTACTTTTAAATGCAGCAGCAACAAAAAAAAAATAGCAAATTGCATTTCATGAAGTTTCTAAAGTAACCAATGAAGCAACCACTTGTCAATACCATTATCAAGTCACAAAAGGACTGCAACAACTACAACAATAATTTATAAAAAAAATAAAATAGTTTTTAAACAAAAACAGAAAAAAACTGACTTCAGTACTCAAAACGAAAAACGTTTAGTAACAATCGACTTAGTCATCATAAATGTAACTGGCAAAACATGCATACAAATCTAACATAAGCATATGTTGCATCAACCCACACACACAATCCTCGGTTCTTCCACACGGCATTTAACTGTAAGAGCTATTAAGAACATTGCCTGTTAGGGAGTATGTGTGTGTATGCATGTGTCTGTGCGTGCGTATATATGTATGTGTACTTTGAAAGGTTTGTAACTCAATGTACTGATTGAATGTTCGACTAGAAAATGTGGCAGTACGTTAGTTAAAGTCACCAGTCAGTTGCCTGTTTGGTAGTAAATAAAACTGTCAGTTAATAAGTAATGTGTGTGAAGATAAATTTGAATTTAACTAGCAGAGACGCAAACCCAAATTTTTAACATAGCTGATTTAGCACTCAACAGAGCACTGTTAGCGATTTAACAGCAGAAGTAGTTTTGACCTAATCTTCAGAAGCCTATAACATGAAACAGGAGTCAGCTCCACAAAAAAATCCAACCGTACAAATTGTTCCAAGGTGTCAATAATTGACCCATAACTCTATAAAATCTAAACTATTTTCAGAACATAAATAAATTGAATTTTAAAACAGTCCTTTTGCTGGCACTGTTAATCATTAACTTACTTCCAGGGGTCATTATGGAAAAATGGGGATGGGTACCAATATCCCACTACATAGAAATGATGCTCCAGAGAGTACTTAATGGAACTGTAATAGTGGGATATCTGAAATAATTTTAGAAGAAAAATAAATCAAATTTGAAAAAAGGATTTTTGAGGAAAATTTTTTGTATGACCACTTATGAAAAGTGACCAATTTGGGAAAATGGTGATGGGTACCAATATCCCACTATATACAAATGGTGCTCCAGATAGGCCTTTATCGAGCACATGTACTAAAATTTTTCAAATAATTTTGGAACTTTTTAAAAATTAGTTTCAAAAAAGTGATATTTGCGAAAAATTTCTGGAGAGGATTTATGGTGATTATGAAAAAATGGGGATGAGTACCAATATCCCACTACATAGAAATGATGCTCCAGAGAGTACTTAATGGAACTGTAATAGTGGGATATCTGAAATAATTTTAGAAGAAAAATAAATCAAATTTGAAAAAAGCATTTTTGAGGAAAATTTTTGGTATGACCACTTATGAAAAGTGACCAATTTGGGAAAATGGTGATGGGTACCAATATCCCACTATATACAAATGGTGCTCCAGATAGGCCTTTATCGAGCACATGTACTAAAATTTTTCAAATAATTTTGGAACTTTTTAAAAATAAGTTTCAAAAAAGTGATATTTGCGAAAAATTTCTGGAGAGGATTAATGGTGATTATGGAAAAATGGGGATGAGTACCAATATCCCACTACATAGAAATGATGCTCCAGAGAGTACTTAATGGAACTGTAATAGTGGGATATCTGAAATAATTTTAGAAGAAAAATAAATCAAAATTGAAAAAAGCATTTTTGAGGAAAATTTTTTGTATGACCACTTATGAAAAGTGACCAATTTGGGAAAATGGTGATGGTTACCAATATCCCACTATATAGAAATGGTGCTCCAGATAGGCCTTTATCGAGCACATTTACTAAAATTTTTCAAATAATTTTGGAACTTTTTAAAAATAAGTTTCAAAAAAGTGATATTTGCGAAAAATTTCTGGAGAGGATTAATGGTCCTTATGGAAAAATGGGGACGGGTACCAATATCCCACTACAAAGAAATTATGCTCCAGAGAGTACTTAATGGAACTGTAATAGTGGGATATCTGAATTAATTTTGGAAGAAAAATAAATCGAATTTGAAAAAAGCATTTTTGAGGAAAATTTTTGGTATGACCACTTATGAAAAGTGACCAATTTGGGAAAATGGTGATGGGTACCAATATCCCACTATATACAAATGGTGCTCCAGATAGGTCTTTATCGAGCACATGTACTAAAATTTTTCAAATAATTTTGGAACTTTTTAAAAATAAGTTTCAAAAAAGTGATATTTGCGAAAAATTTCTGGAGAGGATTAATGGTCATTATGGAAAAATGGGGATGGGTACCAATATCCCACTACATAGAAATGATGCCCCAGAGAGTACTTAATGGAACTGTAATAGTGGAATATCTGAAATAATTTTGGAACTTTTTAAAAATAAGTTTTAAAAAAGTGATATTTGCGAAAAATTTCTGGAGAGGATTAATGGTCATTATGGAAAAATAGGGACGGGTACCAATATCCCACTACAAAGAAATGATGCTCCAGAGAGTACTTAATGGAACTGTTATAGTGGGATATCTGAAATAATGTTGGAAGAAACATAAATCGAATTTGAAAAAAGCATTTTTGAGGAAAATTTTTGGTATGACCACTTATGAAAATTGACCAATTTGGGAAAATGGTGATGGGTACCAATACCCCACTATAAATGGTGCTCCAGATAGGTCTTTATCGAGCACATGTACTAAAATTTTTCAAATAATTTTGGAACTTTTTAAAAATTAGTTTCAAAAAAAAGATATTTGCGAAAAATTTCTGGAGAGGATTTATGGTGATTATGAAAAAATGGGGATGAGTACCAATATCCCACTACATAGAAATGATGCCCCAGAGAGTACTTAATGGAACTGTAATAGTGGAATATCTGAAATAATTTTGGAACTTTTTAAAAATAAGTTTTAAAAAAGTGATATTTGCGAAAAATTTCTGGAGAGGATTAATGGTCATTATGGAAAAATAGGGACGGGTACCAATATCCCACTACAAAGAAATGATGCTCCAGAGAGTACTTAATGGAACTGTTATAGTGGGATATCTGAAATAATGTTGGAAGAAACATAAATCGAATTTGAAAAAAGCATTTTTGAGGAAAATTTTTGGTATGACCACTTATGAAAATTGACCAATTTGGGAAAATGGTGATGGGTACCAATACCCCACTATAAATGGTGCTCCAGATAGGTCTTTATCGAGCACATGTACTAAAATTTTTCAAACAATTTTGGAACTTTTTAAAAATAAGTTTGAAAAAAGTGATATTTGCGAAAAATTTCTGGAGAGGATTAATGGTCATTATGGAAAAATGGGGATGGGTACCAATATCCCACTACATAGAAATGATGCCCCAGAGAGTACTTAATGGAACTGTAATAGTGGAATATCTGAAATAATTTTGGAACTTTTTAAAAATAAGTTTTAAAAAAGTGATATTTGCGAAAAATTTCTGGAGAGGATTAATGGTCATTATGGAAAAATAGGGACGGGTACCAATATCCCACTACAAAGAAATGATGCTCCAGAGAGTACTTAATGGAACTGTTATAGTGGGATATCTGAAATAATGTTGGAAGAAACATAAATCGAATTTGAAAAAAGCATTTTTGAGGAAAATTTTTGGTATGACCACTTATGAAAAGTGACCAATTTGGGAAAATGGTGATGGGTACCAATATCCCACTATATACAAATGGTGCTCCAGATAGGTCTTTATCGAGCACATGTACTAAAATTTTTCAAATAATTTTGGAACTTTTTAAAAATTAGTTTCAAAAAAGTGATATTTGCGAAAAATTTCTGGAGAGGATTTATGGTGATTATGAAAAAATGGGGATGAGTACCAATATCCCACTACATAGAAATGATGCTCCTGAGAGTACTTAATGGAACTGTAATAGTGGGATATCTGAAATAATTTTAGAAGAAAAATAAATCAAATTTGAAAAAAGCATTTTTGAGGAAAATTTTTGGTATGACCACTTATGAAAAGTGACCAATTTGGGAAAATGGTGATGGGTACCAATATCCCACTATATACAAATGGTGCTCCAGATAGGTCTTTATCGAGCACATGTACTAAAATTTTTCAAATAATTTTGGAACTTTTTAAAAATTAGTTTCAAAAAAGTAATATTTGCGAAAAATTTCTGGAGAGGATTTATGGTGATTATGAAAAAATGGGGATGAGTACCAATATCCCACTACATAGAAATGATGCTCCTGAGAGTACTTAATGGAACTGTAATAGTGGGAGATCTGAAATAATTTTAGAAGAAAAATAAATCACATTTGAAAAAAGCATTTTTGAGGAAAATTTTTGGTATGACCACTTATGAAAAGTGACCAATTTGGGAAAATGGTGATGGGTACCAATATCCCACTATATACAAATGGTGCTCCAGATAGGCCTTTATCGAGCACATGTACTAAAATTTTTCAAATAATTTTGGAACTTTTTAAAAATTAGTTTCAAAAAAGTGATATTTGCGAAAAATTTCTGGAGAGGATTTATGGTGATTATGAAAAAATGGGGATGAGTACCAATATCCCACTACATAGAAATGATGCTCCAGAAAGTACTTAATGGAACTGTAATAGTGGGATATCTGAAATAATTTTAGAAGAAAAATAAATCAAATTTGAAAAAAGCATTTTTTGAGGAAAATTTTTTGTATGACCACTTATGAAAAGTGACCAATTTGGGAAAATGGTGATAGGTACCAATATCCCACTATATACAAATGGTGCTCCAGATAGGCCTTTATCGAGCACATGTACTAAAATTTTTCAAATAATTTTGGAACTTTTTAAAAATAAGTTTCAAAAAAGTGATATTTGCGAAAAATTTCTGGAGAGGATTAATGGTCCTTATGGAAAAATGGGGACGGGTACCAATATCCCACTACAAAGAAATTATGCTCCAGAGAGTACTTAATGGAACTGTAATAGTGGGATATCTGAAATAATTTTGGAAGAAAAATAAATCGAATTTGAAAAAAGCATTTTTGAGGAAAATTTTTGGTATGACCACTTATGAAAAGTGACCAATTTGGGAAAATGGTGATGGGTACCAATATCCCACTATATACAAATGGTGCTCCAGATAGGTCTTTATCGAGCACATGTACTAAAATTTTTCAAATAATTTTGGAACTTTTTAAAAATTAGTTTCAAAAAAGTGATATTTGCGAAAAATTTCTGGAGAGGATTAATGGTGATTATGAAAAAATGGGGATGAGTACCAATATCCCACTACATAGAAATGATGCTCCAGAGAGTACTTAATGGAACTGTAATAGTGGGATATCTGAAATAATTTTAGAAGAAAAATAAATCAAATTTGAAAAAAGCATTTTTGAGGAAAATTTTTGGTATGACCACTTATGAAAAGTGACCAATTTGGGAAAATGGTGATGGGTACCAATATCCCACTATATACAAATGGTGCTCCAGATAGGCCTTTATCGAGCACATGTACTAAAATTTTTCAAATAATTTTGGAACTTTTTAAAAATTAGTTTCAAAAGTGATATTTGCGAAAAATTTCTGGAGAGGATTTATGGTGATTATGAAAAAATGGGGATGAGTACCAATATCCCACTACATAGAAATGATGCTCCAGAGAGTACTTAATGGAACTGTAATAGTGGGATATCTGAAATAATTTTAGAAGAAAAATAAATCAAATTTGAAAAAAGCATTTTTTGAGGAAAATTTTTTGTATGACCACTTATGAAAAGTGACCAATTTGGGAAAATGGTGATGGGTACCAATATCCCACTATATACAAATGGTGCTCCAGATAGGCCTTTATCGAGCACATGTACTAAAATTTTTCAAATAATTTTGGAACTTTTTAAAAATAAGTTTCAAAAAAGTGATATTTGCGAAAAATTTCTGGAGAGGATTAATGGTCATTGTGGAAAAATGGGGACGGGTACCAATATCCCACTACATAGAAATGATGCTCCAGAGAGTACTTAATGGAACTGTAATAGTGGGATATCTGAAATAATTTTGGAAGAAAAATAAATCGAATTTGAAAAAAGCATTTTTGAGGAAAATTTTTGGTATGACCACTTATGAAAAGTGACCAATTTGGGAAAATGGTGATGGGTACCAATATCCCACTATATACAAGTAGTGCTCCAGATAGGTCTTTATCGAGCACATGTACTAAAATTTTTCAAATAATTTTGGAACTTTTTAAAAATAAGTTTCAAAAAAGTGATATTTGCGAAAAATTTCTGGAGAGGATTAATGGTCATTATGGAAAAATGGGGATGGGTACCAATATCCCACTACATAGAAATGATGCCCCAGAGAGTACTTAATGGAACTGTAATAGTGGGATATCTGAAATAATATTGGAAGAAAAATAAATCGAATTTGAAAAAAGCATTTTTGAGGAAAATTTTTGGTATGACCACTTATGAAAAGTGACCAATTTGGGAAAATGGTGATGGGTACCAATATCCCACTATATACAAATGGTGCTCCAGATAGGTCTTTATCGAGCACATGTACTAAAATTTTTCAAATAATTTTGGAACTTTTTAAAAATAAGTTTCAAAAAAGTGATATTTGCGAAAAATTTCTGGAGAGGATTAATGGTCATTATGGAAAAATGGGGATGGGTACCAATATCCCACTACACAGAAATGATGCCCCAGAGAGTACTTAATGGAACTGTAATAGTGGAATATCTGAAATAATTTTGGAACTTTTTAAAAATAAGTTTTAAAAAAGTGATATTTGCGAAAAATTTCTGGAGAGGATTAATGGTCATTATGGAAAAATAGGGACGGGTACCAATATCCCACTACATAGAAATGATGAACCAGAGAGTACTTAATGGAACTGTAATAGTGGGATATCTGAAACAATTTTAGAAGAAAAATAAATCAAATTTGAAAAAAGCATTTTTGAGGAAAATTTTTGGTATGACCACTTATGAAAAGTGGCCAATTTGGGAAAATGGTGATGGGTACCAATATCCCACTATATACAAATGGTGCTCCAGATAGGTCTTTATCGAGCACATGTACTAAAATTTTTCAAATAATTTTGGAACTTTTTAAAAATAAGTTTCAAAAAAGTGATATTTGCGAAAAATTTCTGGAGAGGATTAATGGTCATTATGGAAAAATGGGGATGGGTACCAATATCCCACTACACAGAAATGATGCCCCAGAGAGTACTTAATGGAACTGTAATAGTGGAATATCTGAAATAATTTTGGAACTTTTTAAAAATAAGTTTTAAAAAAGTGATATTTGCGAAAAATTTCTGGAGAGGATTAATGGTCATTATGGAAAAATGGGGATGGGTACCAATATCCCACTACATAGAAATGATGCCCCAGAGAGTACTTAATGGAACTGTAATAGTGGGATATCTGAAATAATATTGGAAGAAAAATAAATCGAATTTGAAAAAAGCATTTTTGAGGAAAATTTTTGGTATGACCACTTATGAAAAGTGACCAATTTGGGAAAATGGTGATGGGTACCAATATCCCACTATATACAAATGGTGCTCCAGATAGGTCTTTATCGAGCACATGTACTAAAATTTTTCAAATAATTTTGGAACTTTTTAAAAATAAGTTTCAAAAAAGTGATATTTGCGAAAAATTTCTGGAGAGGATTAATGGTCATTATGGAAAAATGGGGATGGGTACCAATATCCCACTACACAGAAATGATGCCCCAGAGAGTACTTAATGGAACTGTAATAGTGGAATATCTGAAATAATTTTGGAACTTTTTAAAAATAAGTTTTAAAAAAGTGATATTTGCGAAAAATTTCTGGAGAGGATTAATGGTCATTATGGAAAAATGGGGATGGGTACCAATATCCCACTACATAGAAATGATGCCCCAGAGAGTACTTAATGGAACTGTAATAGTGGAATAGCTGAAATAATTTTGGAACTTTTTAAAAATAAGTTTTAAAAAAGTGATATTTGCGAAAAATTTCTGGAGAGGATTAATGGTCATTATGGAAAAATGGGGACGGGTACCAATATATATAGTAGGATATTGGTACCCATCACCATTTTCCCAAATTGGTCAATTTTCATAAGTGGTCATACCAAAAATTTTCCTCAAAAATGCTTTTTTCAAATTCGATTTATTTTTCTTCCAAAATTATTTCAGATATCCCACTATTACAGTTCCATTAAGTACTCTCTGGAGCATCATTTCTATGTAGTGGGATATTGGTACCCGTCCCTATTTTTCCATAATGACCATTAATCCTCTCCAGAAATTTTTCGCAAATATCACTTTTTTAAAACTTATTTTTAAAAAGTTCCAAAATTATTTCAGCTATTCCACTATTACAGTTCCATTAAGTACTCTCTGGGGCATCATTTCTATGTAGTGGGATATTGGTACCCATCCCCATTTTTCCATAATGACCATTAATCCTCTCCAGAAATTTTTCGCAAATATCACTTTTTTGAAACTTATTTTTAAAAAGTTCCAAAATTATTTGAAAATTTTTAGTACATGTGCTCGATAAAGACCTATCTGGAGCACCATTTGTATATAGTGGGATATTGGTACCCATCACCATTTTCCCAAATTGGTCACTTTTCATAAGTGGTCATACCAAAAATTTTCCTCAAAAATGCTTTTTTCAAATTCGATTTATTTTTCTTCCAACATTATTTCAGATATCCCACTATTACAGTTCCATTAAGTACTCTCTGGAGCATAATTTCTTTGTAGTGGGATATTGGTACCCGTCCCCATTTTTCCATAAGGACCATTAATCCTCTCCAGAAATTTTTCGCAAATATCCCTTTTTTGAAACTTATTTTTAAAAAGTTCCAAAATTATTTGAAAAATTTTAGTACATGTGCTCGATAAAGACCTATCTGGAGCACCATTTGTATATAGTGGGATATTGGTACCCATCACCATTTTCCCAAATTGGTCACTTTTCATAAGTGGTCATACAAAAAATTTTCCTCAAAAATCCTTTTTTCAAATTTGATTTATTTTTCTTCTAAAATTATTTCAGATATCCCACTATTACAGTTCTATTAAGTACTCTCTGGAGCATCATTTCTATGTAGTGGGATATTGGTACCCATCCCCATTTTTCCATAATGACCATTAATCCTCTCCATTTTCCCAAATTGGTCACTTTTCATAAGTGGTCATACCAAAAATTTTCCTCAAAAATGCTTTTTTCAAATTTGATTTATTTTTCTTCTAAAATTGTTTCAGATATCCCACTATTACAGTTCCATTAAGTACTCTCTGGTTAATCATTTCTATGTAGTGGGATATTGGTACCCGTCCCTATTTTTCCATAATGACCATTAATCCTCTCCAGAAATTTTTCGCAAATATCACTTTTTTGAAACTAATTTTTAAAAAGTTCCAAAATTATTTGAAAAATTTTAGTACATGTGCTCGATAAAGACCTATCTGGAACACCATTTGTATATAGTGGGGTATTGGTACCCATCACCATTTTCCCAAATTGGTCACTTTTCATAAGTGGTCATACCAAAAATTTTCCTCAAAAATGCTTTTTTCAAATTCGATTTATTTTTCTTCCAACATTATTTCAGATATCCCACTATAACAGTTCCATTAAGTACTCTCTGGAGCATCATTTCTATGTAGTGGGATATTGGTACCCGTCCCTATTTTTCCATAATGACCATTAATCCTCTCCAGAAATTTTTCGCAAATATCACTTTTTTAAAACTTATTTTTAAAAAGTTCCAAAATTATTTTAGATATTCCACTATTACAGTTCCATTAAGTACTCTCTGGGGCATCATTTCTATGTAGTGGGATATTGGTACCCATCCCCATTTTTCCATAATGACCATTAATCCTCTCCAGAAATTTTTCGCAAATATCACTTTTTTGAAACTTATTTTTAAAAAGTTCCAAAATTATTTGCAAAATTTTAGTACATGTGCTCGATAAAGACCTATCTGGAGCACCATTTGTATATAGTGGGATATTGGTACCCATCACCATTTTCCCAAATTGGTCACTTTTCATAAGTGGTCATACCAAAAATTTTCCTCAAAAATGCTTTTTTCAAATTTGATTTATTTTTCTTCTAAAATTATTTCAGATATCCCACTATTACAGTTCCATTAAGTACTCTCTGGAGCATCATTTCTATGTAGTGGGATATTGGTACTCATCCCCATTTTTTCATAATCACCATAAATCCTCTCCAGAAATTTTTCGCAAATATCACTTTTTTGAAACTAATTTTTAAAAAGTTCCAAAATTATTTGAAAAATTTTAGTACATGTGCTCGATAAAGACCTATCTGGAGCACCATTTGTATATAGTGGGATATTGGTACCCATCACCATTTTCCCAAATTGGCCACTTTTCATAAGTGGTCATACCAAAAATTTTCCTCAAAAATGCTTTTTTCAAATTCGATTTATTTTTCTTCCAACATTATTTCAGATATCCCACTATTACAGTTCCTTTAAGTGCTCTCTGGAGCATCATTTCTATGTAGTGGGATATTGGTACCCGTCCCTATTTTTCCATAATGACCATTAATTCTCTCCAGAAATTTTTCGCAAATATCACTTTTTTAAAACTTATTTTTAAAAAGTTCCAAAATTATTTCAGCTGTTCCACTATTACAGTTCCATTAAGTACTCTCTGGAGCATAATTTCTTTGTAGTGGGATATTGGTACCCGTCCCCATTTTTCCATAAGGACCATTAATCCTCTCCAGAAATTTTTCGCAAATATCACTTTTTTGAAACTTATTTTTAAAAAGTTCCAAAATTATTTGAAAAATTTTAGTACATGTGCTCGATAAAGGCCTATCTGGAGCACCATTTGTATATAGTGGGATATTGGTACCCATCACCATTTTCCCAAATTGGTCACTTTTCATAAGTGGTCATACAAAAAATTTTCCTCAAAAATGCTTTTTTCAAATTTGATTTATTTTTCTTCTAAAATTATTTCAGATATCCCACTATTACAGTTCCATTAAGTACTCTCTGGAGCATCATTTCTATGTAGTGGGATATTGGTACTCATCCCCATTTTTTCATAATCACCATAAATCCTCTCCAGAAATTTTTCGCAAATATCACTTTTTTGAAACTAATTTTTAAAAAGTTCCAAAATTATTTGAAAAATTTTAGTACATGTGCTCGATAAAGACCTATCTGGAGCACCATTTGTATATAGTGGGGTATTGGTACCCATCACCATTTTCCCAAATTGGTCACTTTTCATAAGTGGTCATACCAAAAATTTTCCTCAAAAATGCTTTTTTCAAATTCGATTTATTTTTCTTTCAACATTATTTCAGATATCCCACTATAACAGTTCCATTAAGTACTCTCTGGAGCATCATTTCTATGTAGTGGGATATTGGTACTCATCCCCATTTTTTCATAATCACCATAAATCCTCTCCAGAAATTTTTCGCAAATATCACTTTTTTGAAACTAATTTTTAAAAAGTTCCAAAATTATTTGAAAAATTTTAGTACATGTGCTCGATAAAGACCTATCTGGAGCACCATTTGTATATAGTGGGATATTGGTACCCATCACCATTTTCCCAAATTGGTCACTTTTCATAAGTGGTCATACCAAAAATTTTCCTCAAAAATGCTTTTTTCAAATTCGATTTATTTTTCTTCCAAAATTATTTCAGCTATTCCACTATTACAGTTCCATTAAGTACTCTCTGGAGCATAATTTCTTTGTAGTGGGATATTGGTACCCGTCCCCATTTTTCCATAAGGACCATTAATCCTCTCCAGAAATTTTTCGCAAATATCACTTTTTAAAACTTATTTGTAAAAAGTTCCAAAATTAATTCAGATATTCCACTATTACAGTTTCATTAAGTACTCTCTGGGGCATCATTGCTATGTAGTGGGATATTGGTACCCATCCCCATTTTTCCATAATGACCATTAATCCTCTCCAGAAATTTTTCGCAAATATCACTTTTTTAAAACTTATTTTTAAAAAGTTCCAAAATTATTTCAGATATTCTACTATTACAGTTCCATTAAGTACTCTCTGGGGCATCATTTCTATGTAGTGGGATATTGGTACCCATCCCCATTTTCCCAAATTGGTCACTTTTCATAAGTGGTCATACCAAAAATTTTCCTCAAAAATGCTTTTTTCAAATTCGATTTATTTTTCTTTCAACATTATTTCAGATATCCCACTATTACAGTTCCATTAAGTACTCTCTGGAGCATCATTTCTATGTAGTGGGATATTGGTACCCGTCCCTATTTTTCCATAATGACCATTAATCCTCTCCAGAAATTTTTCGCAAATATCACTTTTTTAAAACTTATTTTTAAAAAGTTCCAAAATTATTTCAGATATTCTACTATTACAGTTCCATTAAGTACTCTCTGGGGCATCATTTCTATGTAGTGGGATATTGGTACCCATCCCCATTTTTCCATAATGACCATTAATCCTCTCCAGAAATTTTTCGCAAATATCACTTTTTTGAAACTTATTTTTAAAAAGTTCCAAAATTATTTGAAAAATTTTAGTACATGTGCTCGATAGAGACCTATCTGGAGCACCATTTGTATATAGTGGGATATTGGTACCCATCACCATTTTCCCAAATTGGTCACTTTTCATAAGTGGTCATACCAAAAATTTTCCTCAAAAATGCTTTTTTCAAATTCGATTTATTTTTCTTCCAAAATTATTTCAAATATCCCACTATTACAGTTCCATTAAGTACTCTCTGGAGCATAATTTCTTTGTAGTGGGATATTGGTACCCGTCCCCATTTTTCCATAAGGACCATTAATCCTCTCCAGAAATTTTTCGCAAATATCACTTTTTTGAAACTTATTTTTAAAAAGTTCCAAAATTATTTGAAAAATTTTAGTACATGTGCTCGATAAAGGCCTATCTGGAGCACCATTTGTATATAGTGGGATATTGGTACCCATCACCATTTTCCCAAATTGGTCACTTTTCATAAGTGGTCATACAAAAAATTTTCCTCAAAAATGCTTTTTTCAAATTTGATTTATTTTTCTTCTAAAATTATTTCAGATATCCCACTATTACAGTTCCATTAAGTAGTCTCTGGAGCATCATTTCTATGTAGTGGGATATTGGTACCCATCCCCATTTTTCCATAATGACCCCTGGAAGTAAGTTAATGATTAACAGTGCCAGCAAAAGGACTGTTTTAAAATTCAATTTATTTATGTTCTGAAAATAGTTTAGCTTTTATAGAGTTATGGGTCAATTATTGACACCTTGGAGCAATTTGTACGGTTGGATTTTTTTGCGCACCTGACTCCCGTTTCATGTTATAGCCTTCTGAAGATTAGGTCAAAACTACTTCTGCTGTTAAATCGCTAACAGTGCTCTGTTGAGTGCTAAATCAGCTATGTTAAAAATTTGGGTTTGCGTCTCTGCTAGTTAAATTCAAATTTATCTTCACACACATTAATAAGTAAAGGGTGTTGAATTTAGACGCAGAGAAATTAAAAATGTACTATGGTATGTAAGAGAAAAAGGCTGAGACGGTAGCACACATTGTGCGTGAATTCCCAGCACTGGCTATCATAAAACTTAGGACCGCGGGCAGACACTTGTTAAGATAAAATGCCATGGTGGACCTAAGCCTTAAACAAATTCTAGCAATAACTTTGTGATGAGGAAGGAGGTCGACAGTCTGAAATCACTATAGTCAATAGTAAAGGCTAGTGGTAGCACGAGACTTGACTCAGACTAATCGTAAATTACAAATCGCTTGCCTGAAATCAATTCTAGGTAAGATGGGGGTCGAAAAGGGATCCATAAAGTTAGCGGTCTGCTTCGATATTCGCCCTACAACATTAAATAAAAATAAAAGTCTTTTTGCACAATTATATGAAGATACCATTTTTTGATATTGACTTCGTGTTCGAATGAATAATGATAGTTTAATCACTTTTTCGATCGCGTCTTCACCTGTAACAGTGCACGAGTAAACGCTAAACTAGATTCGGTTTATAAAGATCTACAATTGAACCCTATAAGATACTGCGACAGTATCGTATCCAAGCATTATCCTTCCTTAAGAAAAAACCTTTCTAACTTGCCCTTTTCATGTTGCCATCACGTGTCTGCGATTGTGTTCGTTTGTACTAACATATTTAAGTGTGAGTGTGGCAAATGATTAACCAAGTTCGATCCTTTATGACAAGCTTTTATTAAGTCATAATAGTAGTGTTGATCAACATAATAACGATGAACAACAAACAATATTATTATCATGATGGAAGATGAGGATGACAAGGCTGACAACTCTTGCTAGCTAACACACACACTCGGACAAGGCATCGATTGGTAGACAAAAAGATGGATAAGTGGATGGTTGGGATAGATAGATGGGATTGATGGCTTGGTATGATGTTACTCTGTTGCTACTTTGTGGATGACTAGGACAATACAAATAAATAATAACACCGTCAATAAGCAACATCTTCTACAAAGTTACACTAAATGATTGAGAGTATTTTTTTTTGCTTAGCAGTCATCAACTTTGTATTTTTTTTTTTTAGTTTTTCTTAACAGTTGACTGTCTTAAGTAATTTATTTGTCACATCACATGTAAAACATTTAAACGATTAACACAGCTACAGCAACATTTTACACGTGAAATATTGTCGTTTAAAGATAAAACAATCTTTGCAGTTAGCGTTTGCCTCTTTATAAGCGAGTTTGGCTGGCTATTGATGCTAAGAAATGTGTTTGACATTTAAGTCAAATAACTTGGTTACCATTTTATTTAAATGAACAAATTCCATGCCAAAGAACAACCAAATAAAACATTTCCATAAATTTAACACACACAAAAAATTGTTAAGAGGTTGATGTTTTCCTTCAAAAATATAAAGCGCATATGCTCTTGACTGCTCCCTGTTAATTTTACGCAGGACTGCGTGGTTAGTTTGAAACATAAGAACGTTTGATTTACATATTGTTGTTCAATTCAATAAACAGCACTAGAGAGTGAAGCTTCCATTAGAAATATTACAGATTTGTGAAATCGCTAGGCTTAGACGTGATCTATAGTGTTCAATGCAGTCGTTAATTGTTTTGCTTGCTGTATGAGAAATAGTTTTCTTTATCTAGATCCAGACTTCACTTTTGGAAACAAAAAGTTGAAATTCAGCAAAAAATAGTGCGTGCAATGAAACCGTAAAAAATCGTCGACTTCGTTAAAACCATTAACAAGTCTGATATCGCATTTAGATAGCAGACGTGAATCCGGGGGGAATATGCCCCTGAATCGATTAAAAACTTATGTTTAAAAATTGTTTTTTATTTCTCCAAAAGCTCAAGTTTATTTTTTACTTACTAACTAACCTCGTTGGTTTCAAAGTTTTATTAAAATTTTGGGTTTCTTAAGATCTAGTGGGTCTACTAGAAGAAAAAACATGGACAACCATATTAAGTTCCCTACAACAATCAATTTTTGTGGTAAACATATTATTTGAAAATATTTTCAACATTATTTTAATTGCGATAAACTAGCTATTGCCTTCATTTAATCACTAAATGATTTCCGTACAAAAATTTGAATTTGCAACCTGGTTGCATTGAACACTACGATTTGTTCTAAAATTCTAACCACAAACACGTTATTTTAACTATATAAAAATAATATAACTCGAATCATAAAATATTCTTAAATAGACATATTATGTAAAATTCATTTGATGTTTGATCAATGTATGAGGGTGCGTGCTGTGGCTTAAGCGGTTAGCGCATTGAGTATTAAGCATTCGTTCGCTTTATCCGCCTGCGTTCGTAACTCCGCCTCTACAAATACAGTATTTCATCAATATAATGCTTCTCCAGCGTTCTAATTGGTTCGTATTAAATAATACCCACAATAATATTATGATTTGCTCACCACCATATAATTCAATCAAAATATATTGTTCTGACATTATGATTACCTCAACCATATTTTTTTCTTTTCGTGTAGAGGTCATTTAAAAAAATATGACGGGGTGCCAAAACTGCTTGACTGGCGCTTAAAAAACTTGCAATATTTTATTATTTTAGTTTATTAGTTCATTACAAACAACTTTAATGCTGATATGAACGTCAATGTTCCGACACCGGTGGCTATGACAACAAGACATACGGGTAGATGAATTAATAGCAAATAGCATTAAAGTGTTCAAAGAAACCCTTTTTGAAAAGCGCAGATTTTGATCGCTGGGCCTATAAAGCCATTAACCAAACCATACTCCATAAATAAAGTGAGCAAAAACCAATTGAATTTCTGCTCCAAAGTAAACTAAGACCACTTTTCTTTAAGTGTAGGAAATATATGATTTATTTTATTGCTTATTTTTTTCTATAAATTTCACACAACATTTAATGCCCAGGCAGTTTGTCAGCACAAATCATTGCACAAAACTAATTTAGTTTAGTTTAAACAAACAGCAACAACGAAAATGTATAAAAATAAAGAATCACTAAATGCAAATTTTACAACAGCAAAAAAATCAATGTTAAGTAAATGGCAAACTTTTTTTTTTGCTCTGCTAAATGGAAGCAACACAGCCTACACATTAAATGTTGTTTTGCTCCCATATAAAATCCTATGACAACAAATAGTCACAATAGCAACAGACCGCAGCTATAAGAAATTTGTGTATTGAAGGCGACATCGACAACACCATTGTCGACAATAGCTTTTTTGTTGTGAATGCTGCTGTTCTTGCTGCAGCTATTACTGTTGTCGTCATCGTCAATAAAAAGGCATTTAAGCCAGAATAAAAAAATATAAAAAAAAAAAACACAAGAACAACCCAAACAAAAATCAGTTGTGCTGGCTCTGGAAGCGCCAGCTAAACACACGCACTTTTTGCACCATGTCAATTTATATAAAAATTGTAACTCGTATTAAAATCCAAGACAATGGAACAACAACAACACAAAAAAAAAAATAAGTTTAAAGAAACACAGGGCACAAATAAACAAAACAACAGACAGATATTATAACAGACATGCACTTACAACAAGCAGACCAACCAACAACACAATTTGCCACGCATGACTTACACCCAGTGTCAAAAAAAACGCACTAACAAATTATAATTATCGTTTACAATTTCACCAAAAAAAAACAGCTACGTATACAGTATTATTTTATCATATTATATGAACATTGTTCGGATGCAGAAAATCCTGTAGCAAAAATTAGATTTCGATTTAAAGATAAAAAAGCGTTATTCGAATATTTTATTTCCCATTGTGAAAACAGGTTAAAAGTGGATTTGTGGTGGATTAGTTACGCGACCTTTACAGTCGCTTCTAGGTACCATTTCCAAAATTTTAAAATTCACTTTTGGAACTCCTACATCTCGAATTTGTTTGGTTGGATTGTTAAATTTTTTAAGATTGTATCTTTTCATGATCGAAAAATATATAATCAGCTAAATATTATATATTTTATTATTCAATAATAACCCTTCCCTAACTTTTTTCACCTGCGGGGTTACTGCGTTATTTGATTCGAAAATAATTTATTCGGATTTGTATGCCTAATAAATTGTGTTTCGAAAATGAGTAGGCCCCCTAAAAGAGGAAGTCTTCAAGATGCGGGTTTTGTTGGCACTGTGTATATATACACTTTTTGTTTGATGCCCTACTCTCATAGTATAATTAGTTAAGACAATATATTGGCATTAGTGTGTGACGCCACATAGTGGGCCCTTGTATGGAGTAAATAATTTGGTGTTCGGTTTTTATAGATGCACAATGAAGCCTCGCAAAGCACAGTCGTCCCGGATCCAGGTCAAGCTTTTTGGGGCATCTAGTATTAACGAAAACACACAATTTTGCAATTTTCCTGAATTCACGCCTGACGGGGTGAGATTAACGTTTGTGACAAATACGCCAATTTCTACAACGAAACTCCTTGCAGCAACCGGTGAGCGAGAAGACTTGTATAGCAGTGGTAGAATCAGGCGACAACCCTGGGAACTTCAACAAGTAAGTTTAGGTTAATTTAATGTGACATTTTGCGCAGCAGCATTATCACTGCATAGTCGTAAGGTAGGAGGTAAGGTCTCGCAATTGTGGCATTCTATAAACCTGAAAAATAAGCAGAAGCCATCTATTTGTGGGAAAGCTCTTATAGGACTCAAGAAACGCGTAGGCAGGCAAGCGAAATAGTGTTGTTACCAAATTGGAATATCTGAGCTGTGTAGTGCTACTAGTGACGGGTCAGAATGAAGAACGAGAAAGACTGCCTTGGAAGCGGCTGAGAGAACAGAGCACACTGAATATCCAGGCACTAGATAACAAAAAAACTGAGGTTGCAAGCCAGACAAAAAAATAAACATGAATAACATGGGCTACCTCAGAGCTAAGGCTAGTGATTACACTAACGCAGTCATGAGAAATGAGCTCGATAACTTCCAGTCGCCACAGTGCAATGCTGCATGTTTAGAAAGTAATCGCAGATATTTTGTTTACACAAACTTTGAAACCAAACAGGTTCTTAAAGAAGAAATGGATTTTATTTCTGTGTAAAGGTATGATAAAATCTTTGTAATAATCAATTATCCTAAACTGCTTAGGGTTGTTTATATTCTACCCCATTGCTTTTATAATTTTTGCATTCTTTTCTATCACTCTACAATTCTTTATTTTCCTGTATAGCACTAATATATCAAATAAAACGCCTATTAGTGTTTAAATTTTAACATTAACTCATGAATTTTGTAGAAAAACTTAGTTGGGGAGTAAAGCTTACAGCACATTACAAAAAAAAACTTCATTATATAATAAAATTCAAGCCTAAAGAGACAAGCTATTAAGATGGCCGGTCAGTGTTTTAAATAAGTAAACTTATTATGTTGGAATTAATATGTCGAACACCAACTTCAATGTTTATTTGTACGACTTCATAAAGACCAGAGATGTAAGCTTTGAATTTCCTTTCCTTTCCAGCTTGCTTAAAGCTTTCATTGAAGGACTTAGTAAAATCTTGGACACCGAGTTAAACTTTCACTATACTTCAAACAGAGGTTTAAATTTATTAAGCCAAGCTTCAATTTGTGATAAATCTTCATCAGGTGTTTGTAGTCGATAAGATTAACTTTAATGCTCTATTTTTATTGTGGCTCAGGATAGCTCTATTTGTAAGTTTTTGCAGAAGCCAAGCTAAGTTTTCATCAAGGCTATATATAGTCCTGGGCTTCGATAGAGCTCAGGATGTGTTTAAAACCTTGGCCTTTATAAACATCCACTTTAGAGACCCCGTTTTTCTGCAATCGTTATCTTTCCACATAAACGAAGCTAAGAGCTGTACTCCTTTTTTTCTCTATCGGAATCCAGATTGTCTTCAATCACAGTTACAGCTGAGCTTTTATCTCTGCTTTTATCTCATATCAACTTCCATCGCAGTATTTAATATATGCTCCTAACAGACTATATTTATCTTCAGTTGTTGGGTTTCATAGGAGCGAGGCTAAGCTTCCATTCATCGCCTCTACAGAGACCAAGCTAAGCTTTAATTGCAGACTTTTGTAGAGCAACAAATACCTGGAATAGCAGGTTTTAATCCTGGCTCATTGCAGATTCTATTTATTTTGAAACAGAGGGCCTTAGAGTAGTTTCGATCACGAACTAGTTCGTTTAATTGAGACATTATTTCTGAAAGGTGGAAGCAGTTTTACAATATTTACAAAAACAACACACGATTTATGTTGATGTATCATACACAAGGACTGAAAACTGCTTGTTGATTTTGTAATTATTTTAAGTTGCTACCACCTTCGAAAATAATCTTTCAATTCAAGGAACTAGTTCGTGACCATTAAAACCCTAATTGGTTCAATCAATCACTCTCATAGAGATTAAATTTAGTTGAAATCTTGTCCTATAGCTTCAGTGAAGCGTGGATCTAGTTTGAACCATTGTTTTGGAAAAGCAAGTAAATATTTGTCAGTCACTAGTTTTTTAAACCAAAGCATGTCACAGAAACTGCTAAATTCTGTGACATGCTTCGGTTCTTGCTATTCGTTCATTTTTAGAACTTTATACAGAATGTATGTTGATTTCAATCTTTGGATCCTTGCTGCCATAACTAAATGTTCTTTATGCAGTCCCACTGCCTTTGCAATTATGGCTTTTAGCTCTTTCTGTAAGCAACGATAGTTACAAATACATATATTTGTTTAAACAAAAATATTTATTTAAGCAAATTAAAATCAACTTAAACAACTTCCCTTTTTTTAATGTCTTTTTAACCACAGATTAAATCAGTTATTGCCATGGCGCACAGAATAGAATATTTTTTTATCATATATCAACTTTTATTTTGTATAATTGATTAAGATGAATCAGTGTTTGAGGTCAAATGTTTAGCTGGGAATATAAATTGTTTTTGAGGTTTTAATGTAACGCAGCATCATCATGATTATTTCAAGTCATAGCAAAAATAACAGCAACAACAAAATCACACACAATTCCTTAACAATTCCTAACTATGGTAACAATTTTCATTTGGCCCATCAGCAGCCACAGACACTGTTAGAGCGCTCGCCATAAGCTCTTACAGTGATATGTAAATACTCAGCAGTCTTAGGCTGTGTTCAGTGCAGTTTGAATTCTTAGATTTTTATAAATCACTTGAGCATTTGCACTGGAATTTTCTGATGCTCCTCCCATTTGTAACGTTGTGATTGTTGGTTTTTTTTTTTTTTGAGAAAAATTTATTTAGTCTTCGACCATCAATATTGTTGGTCGGTTGTTGTTTGAATTATTATTCATTGCAATCATCTGTCTTGTATTTGTTTAACGTTTCTTTAACTGCCTTGTTTATTGTGGTTGTTTTCTGCCTGAATTCATGTTTGGTTTTGTGATGTTTTTTTTTTTTTTTTTGGTTAGGTTAATTGTGCCTTTTCACATATGGCCAAATCCTTTTAGCGAGTGTAAAGTTTTGTGCAACTTTATGCGTGTTTGAGTTTGAAGAAAAAAAGTCAGAATTGCATTTCAAATGGTGTGAATAAATGTTCAAATATGCGGTAGGTGCATTTATTTATTTTTGTACCACAGCAAGTTTCTTTTGAAAATATCTTTTGAAGTGTAATTTATAATAATTTTACTTAGCATTCAAGTCAAAGCTTGAGAACAAAAAATATGCTAGAGAAATAGTTTAAATTTTAACATTTGCAAAAAAGGTGATTAGATAACTCGGATTTTATATTTAATAGTTCAAAGGACTCACTTCTGTTCTTTGCTTTTTTTCTTGCTTAGTGCTGCAATCTCATTTAAAATGATTTTATGCAAAACAAAAATTAAATCTTAAATTGTTTCTCATTCGTTTACTTCCGCTTGAACTCAAGTTTCAAGTATTGAATGATACAAAAAAAAAAACCACAGATTCATTTCAAAACTCTTTTGTAAGTTTAGGCTCACTTCTTAAAGGTGTCATTATATTGCTAATCACGACAATAAAATAATTCCCACGTCAAGATTTCAAACTAAATTCATAGCATTAAGTTTGAAGTTCGGCTAAAAGTAACATAGTCAGAGCATATGTATGTATTACGTTTAATGTTGATTGAAATTTCAATTTTAAATGACACATACTCGCATACACTAAATGAGCATACACAACAGTTACAACAAATGAACATGCAACAACAATAAAACTCCTAAAAAGAAGTCATATGTTAACAAAAACACCTCTTCATAATTGTATCTCATGTGTTTATTTTTAACAGGGTAACACGAAACTATAGAAACAATTTTGAAGCAAATTATCGAACGCTGAGGTAATTCAGTTATCATATCGATCACTATTAACAGTCACTGATCGATGATGTCATATTCGAAATCTAGCGGGAATTTTCTTTACATTTCTGCATATGTTTGAACCTTAAAAATTCTAAACGGATCGTTTTTTAACTCTCACAGCGCATTACTGATAACTGCGAAGGTGTAATAAAGTCGATTCTCTTAACTTTAATAGATCGCCGCAAGCAAACCTTTACTGCTGCTTACCTTATTAACTCTAAAGATGGTTCAAGCTCTGTAAACGTTACTAACCAAAAGCGGGTAGAATTATCGTCATAGATATGTCTAGCAGTCTGTAGTTTAAAATTAGTGCCAAGCAGACAACTGTGTGCGTAAGTTATTTTTCTTCAATATTCTGATAGTTATCTCAATTGATTTTATCATTTCTCTGTCGGAGAATAAACTAGTTTTCATGCGCATTAAGCTCTTTGCTTAACAGAGAGCATATCAGGAAAAATTTGCCGATTATTTTAGAAAAGCTAGTAATAAAGTCTTATTTAAAATTTTGCAGTTATAAATTAGTGGGATAAAGGGCGTGGCATACTCGTAGATTATACGAAGGAAATACCTACTCAAGGTTAAAGTTCATATGTTGATTAAGTTAATTTAAAAGATCAAGACAGCGTGACAACGCCCATACAGATATAATGTTTAAAGTATTAAGTATTCATTTGTTCCAAATTTTAATTTTAAAAGGAAGAACAGAGAAAGAGGGCGTGGCAACTTTTACTTTTTATACTTTTAATTAGAAAAATTATTCGCTAACTAACTATCAACAATCCGATATTGCATTCTGCTTTTGAAGAGTGGCTAATCATATATCCTTTCTTCTTTAGTATCATACCGTTATTTAGGTATATGAAACCAGGAGCTGCCGTCCGTCCGTCTTCGTAGTCTAGTTAGTACTGAGCTTGCCTATGAGTCTGGGGATCGTGGGTTCTATTTCTGCCAAAGACTTTGCTTTGTGTCACTACGAGTGGAGGGAGGTATATGTTGCTATGCTCAGTAATCAAAGTTAAAATAAAATTTGTAATTGTATTGTTACATACATATAATAAATAAAATATTAAAAAATATATTTCAACGTTTCATTTATAACAATTTCCTTTTTTTCATACTAAGGAAAATACTTTATTATGGCACCCACGATATTAAAGCGAAGGTTTAAACTCAATCCTAACTCTTGCCGATTCTACAAATTTTTGAAAGAAGAGTATAGACGTGAACTGTATGTGGTTTCCTTAAAATTTTTTTTAAAGTTATATACATATTATATTTTTAATATTTTGTCCGTGTGTTGTCTGTCGTTTGTTGCCCATAGGTCAGGTCATTTGGTGTTCTCTTGCTGAGTGGAAAAGAGGCAGCTTGAATCAACTTTTTAGCAATTGTTGCCACTTTTTAAAAATTTGCTGCTACATTTCTTTTAAGTAATTTAAGAAGGCACTACTTTTATGACCCTTTATAACATCTTTATATCTCGTATATTTCACTTTATTATTACTACGCACTAATAACAATAAATAAATTAATTTTTCCCATCTTGCTTTCCGAGAAGAAAAAAGTTATTACGCTCTACTTCTTTCCTACTTTATTCATTCTCTGCTAATACCCCCTATGATATAAACTATTGCCTTACCCAGCTTTTTCCACAGGGTACACCACAGCTTTTTTTTTAAATTAAGTTGATATACACGGTAAACTAGCTAAGAATATAATTTTCAATTGCAATATAAAATTAAGTAATCAAATAATTAAAAATATCTTTAAATTGTACTCACCTTGTTACAGAAATTTTCACAAAGAAATCTGCAAGTAAATAATAAAAAATTAATTAAAATAAATTTACAAAACGATAATTGATGCTTTAAAAGAAATAATTTAAAGAGAATTTGTTTAAAAATTTAAAGCAAAAAAAGAAAATCGTAGAAGACCTTTCAAGTTCCTTGGCATTGCAGTTGATAAAGGCTTTAAGAAATTGTAATGGCCACAATGGTCAATAAAATGTATTTAGAATTGAAGAATAACTCAAAGGACTTGTTAATTTCTCGTGTTGCTGATGCCATTTTTGTTTGCTGAATAAAATGTTGCCTTGTTAAAGAGTACGCGAGTTACAGAAGCAACTACTTCTACAACAACAACAAACCCACCAGCAAAACCACCTAGAATAAGTTATTAATAACCTAGATTAATTAAGTTAAATATAAAAAATTAATAAGGAAGTAAAAATATTGATTGTCAAAACAAAACTATAAAATTAATAAGAAATAAACAAAAACAACAATGTAGCAAACTCTTTTCAGAATAGGCACTTTTTGCATATGACCTAATTATATGTATGATTACGAAATTATTGAATAAACAGAATTTATAAAGCAACAATGTATTGAACTATTTTAAACAGAAATTATGAAGCAACAATGTATTGAACTATTTTGATCATAAGCACTTTTATATTTTATTGGAATTATTGGATAAACATAGTTTTATACAAACAACAATGTATTGAACTTTTATTGATAAGCATTTTTGTATTTTAACAATAAGTTTGATTTTTAAAGAAAATTATTGAATAAAGCAGAAGCTATTTGAATGTAAAACAAACCAGACGTTTTTTCTTTGATTTAAAAATTAAAATAACATAACTGGCGCAGTCGGTACGCCTGAGTGAACGACTTCAACACCAAACAAAAAACAGCACCATCTGATAAAAACTTCGAGGGAATATCGAAGAAAAACTACGTGCTTGCAACATTACCGTGAGGGAATATCACAGTATACATTAACTTCGAGGGAATATCGGAGGAAACAAAATTTGGCACAGAAGTCGGCGAGTTTCAACTCCTTATCACCAGGAATATGCAAAGGACCCTCATCTTGGTTTGGTAAGTCAAGAGTGAATTGTGGAAAATATAATTTTTAATAAAAAGCAACAAAATAAAATTGTATAAATAACAAACAGGCCTGTAAAGCCTTAACATAATAACACAACAGCGATTCCTATCGAAGGACCCTCCTGTATAATAAAAACTTAAATCTGCGATTCTGTAGCCCAAAAAGCCGGACCCTCCAGATTAGAAAAGTATATAATACAAATAAATTATAAATAGAGGAAAGTAGAAAAAAATTTTTTTTATAAACATTTAAAAATAAGAATACATATAAAAATATAAAATCAAACAAATTTGATTTAATTTTTAATACAAGTGACATCTATTATATAAAAATTTTTTTTGAAAATAATATTTCGAACAGAACAGAAAGATAGAAAATAGAATTAAATTTTATAAATACAGAAGGAATATCTGTATAAACAAAAAGATACAAAAAAGAAAAATTTGATTAAAATTTTGTAAATACAGAGAGAATATCTGTATGAACAAAAAGATACAAAAAAAAAATTGTTGATTAAAATTTAGTAAATACAGAGGGAATATCTGTATAAACAAAAAGATACAAAAAAAAAAATTTTTGATTAAAATTTAGTAAATACAGAGAGAATATCTGTATAAACAAATTATTTTCTTTAATTTAAAACAAAATAAATATATACAAACTTAAGTGTGTTGACTAATTTTTCATATTACGATTGCATAGCGTTTAAATGAGCAAACGGAAAACATCCAAAAGCCTTACATTTAAACCATATCCAAGTTCTCTCGGTAATCTTTTTAAAAGTAGAAGCTTAAACTCAATTAGTGAAGATTCTCCCTTGTCAGGCATATCGTTAGAATTTAATACAGAAAACATGTCTACCCCTCTAAACGGACAACAAAATCCGTTAGCGACTAATGTCCCAAACACTCCTACTATTATGTCTTTTGAATCACTTCGCATCCCTGATGCAATAAAAGATTTGCCTACATACGAAGGCAACCCAAGACTATTAAATGAATTTATTAACAACGTCGAAGAAATTTTACTTCACATAAGAGCGTATGACGCAACACCTCAGGGTCAAATATTATTGCGAGCCATTCGCAACAAAATCATTGGACAAGCCAACGAAGTCTTAAATATGTATGGCACACCCCTCAACTGGGATGACATTAAGCGAAATCTCATCTTACATTATTCGGATAAAAGGACTGAAACATCCTTAATTAGAGATCTACATAATATTCGCCAAAAATTCAATAACGTGGAAAAATTTTACAGCGAAATAATAGAAATTCAAGCATCCCTATTTAACAATATTCAAATACATGAAAGAGACGAAAGAGTAGTTCAATCTAAAAGAGATCTTTATTCTGAAATGTGTTTAAACAGTTTCCTCATTGGATTAAGAGAACCTCTAGGCTCGACTATAAGAGCATCTAAGCCAGATTCATTAGCAGAAGCTTTTTCTTTATGCATTAAGGAACAAAACATATTCTACATGAAAACAGATCCCACTATTAATCAAAACAAATGGCAACCTAGACCTTCCAATTCATTTTATAGTGGAAACAAGTATAATAATAGGTTCACACCTTTTCCCCAACAAAATCAGTTTTCTTACAACAATCAAAATGCACGCCCCGAACAGTCAAAAGCAACTGTAAATTATAATCCCCAACCTATTCAACGTAGAATAAATTCCAATTTTTCTAACCAAAATCACAACCAAAACGCATTTAGAGGTAATACATTCAATACATTCAAAGACTACAATAAACCAGAGCCTATGGACACTGGTTCCAGTTATATAAAAACTCAAGCACCATCAACAACTCAAAGATCCTTTAGAACTGACCACACGATGCGATCTGCCGCACCCGGAAATCAATATAATAAAAGAGAGCTTTTTAATTTTCAAAACAATAACTGTGTAGATTATTTTCCACCAACTTCAGGTTATCAACAAAATTTGGATCATTACCAAAAATTAGAAGACGATCAGTTAAACATTGAAGACGAACAAAATTTTCAAAACTTTGCCTCGAAAAACAAACAGGATACCTAGATATCAATAAACATGGGTCTGAGTTAGGGTATATTAACATATCATCTCCTTTCGGAAGGCCGCTCAAATTCCTAATTGATACTGGAGCGTCTTCATCATTCATTAACCCAAAATATATAGACCCTTCAGACCAAAAGACGTGCAGACCAATAACTATAACAACAATTCTTAACAAATACGAACTGAATAAACAGGTGAAACTCAAAAGTTTTGTTGAATTCAATCAACCAGGAGAGTTTAGATTTCTTTTATTTAATTTCCACAATTACTTTGACGGACTAATTGGTATCGACATACTTTCACAACTAGAGGCCAACATAGACTTAGGAAGCAACAGAATTTTAACCAAAAACGCAACAATTCCTATAGAATTTAAGCCAAATTTCTCATCAGGAAAACATATTATACCTGAAAATTCTAAAGTCATAAAAAAAATTCCAGTAGACGTCAAAAATGGAGACATCTACGTTAGAAAAACCTTCATTAATGATTCACTTTATATACCAGAAGGTATATACCAAACGAGAAATTGGCACAGTCTCCTTGAAATAATTAACATTTCAGACGAACAACAAATGTTGTATATAGAACAACCATTGAAAGTTTCCAAGTACAATTGTCAAGATTTCATAGAAGCTTTTAATTTTGAGACAATTCAAGAAGGAAACTACCAAAATGATAATATATTAGAAACACTTAGGACAGAACATTTAAACAGTGAAGAGAAAAAACACTTATTTAATCTTTGCCGTAACTATAAAGACATTTTTTTCAAAGAAAATTCAAAATTGACGTTCACCAATCAGGTCAAACATAGAATACGAACAATTGACGACATACCTGTGTATACAAAATCATATAGATACCCTCAAATACATAAAACTGAAGTTCAACATCAAATAACTGACATGTTAAAACAAGGAATAATACGCCCAAGCTACTCTCCGTGGAGCGCTCCTGTATGGATTGTTCCTAAAAAACTGGACGCCAGCGGAAAACAAAAATGGCGACTAGTAATAGACTACAGAAAACTTAATGAAAAAACCATATCCGACAGGTATCCCCTTCCCAACATAAACGAAATCCTAGACAAACTAGGAAAATGTATGTATTTTACCACACTCGATTTGGCAAGCGGTTTTCACCAAATCGAGATGCACGATAAAGATATTCCTAAAACCGCATTCACAGTAGAAGGTGGGCATTACGAGTATGTAAGAATGCCTTTCGGACTTAAAAATGCACCATCGACCTTTCAAAGGGTCATGGATAATGTTCTAGGCGAACTAATAGGAAAAATATGTCTTGTATACCTAGATGACATTATCATCTATTCCACTTCCCTACAGGAACATATACAAAATCTTCAGTTAGTTTTTAATAAACTACGATCATCAAATCTTAAAATTCAGCCAGACAAATCAGAATTCCTGCAAAAAGAGACAAAGTTCCTAGGACATATCATTTCAACGGACGGAATAAAAGCTAACCCTGCAAAAATCGAAGCGATAAAAAATTTTCCGCTTCCTAGAACCCAGAAGCAAATAAAAAGCTTTATTGGTCTCGTTGGCTACTACCGAAAATTCATTAAAGATTTTTCTAAGCTAACAAAACCCCTAACAGAATGTCTCAAGAAAGGTAAAACCATAGACTTTAGCGACAAATACCTAAATGCTTTTGAAGTATGTAAAACAATCTTAACTAATGACCCTATCCTGCAGTACCCAGACTTTACGAAACCCTTTATTCTTACCACAGACGCAAGCAATTTTGCGTTAGGCGCTGTACTATCCCAAGGTCGTATAGGAAATGACAAACCAATATGTTATGCCAGTCGCACTCTTTCGGAATCTGAATGCAACTACTCAACAATAGAAAAAGAGTTGTTAGCAATAGTGTGGGCAACTAAATACTTCCGCCCTTACCTTTTCGGACGCAAATTTTTTATTGTGACAGACCATAGACCACTAACGTGGATAATGAGTTTAAAAGAGCCTAATTCAAAATTGATCAGATGGCGACTTAAGCTCGAAGAGTTCGACTACGAAATAATATACAAAAAAGGGAAATTAAACACAAACGCTGACGCATTAAGTAGAATCAAAATAGATACACCTAAACAATTAGATATAAATGTAAATGACATAGCTTCCAATTGTGGTACAGCTGGTACCACTGTGCATTCAGCAGATGAAAATTTGAATGATGGCATATACATCTCAGAAAAACCCTTAAATGACTTTAACCTACAGCTTATATTCGAAAAATCATCAAAAACTCCAGAAATGTCAGTAATAATGCCATTCAAAAACAAACAACGTCGAATTTTTAGGAAACCCTTATATACGGAGGAGGCAATAACAGACATTTTCAAAAAATTTCTTAGCCCAAATAAGTTATCAGCTATATTCACAGATGACGAAACTTTTCGCATTATTCAATCAGTTTATTCACAATTTTTCGCCAATAGTAAAATATTTAGATTAATAAGATGTACAGAAATACTAGAAGATATAACAGAGAGTGACAAACAGGAAGAATTAATAAAGACATACCATGAAAACAATAATCACCGCGGTATTAATGAAACACTACTTCATCTTAAAAGAGAATTTTATTTTCCTTTTATGAAAAATAAAATAACGCAGACAATTAACAATTGCGATAAATGCCAGAGTCTTAAATACGACAGAAATCCTCCAAAACCAATTTTCCAAAAACCAGAAACCCCTCTAAAACCTTTAGATATTTTACATATAGATATCTACAGCATAAATAATAAACAAATCCTTACAATAATTGACAAATTCTCAAAATTTGCAGCGGCATATACACTCCCTTCAAGAACTTCTATTTGTATACTAAAATCCCTGAAAAGTTTCATCAACCTTTACGGTATTCCAAAAAAAGTTGTTGCTGACCAAGGCTCAGAATTCACAGCAAATATTTTTAAAGAATTTTGTAGGCAATTTCAAATTCATCTGCATATAACTTCATTTCAACAGAGCACAAGCAACGCTCCTGTAGAAAGACTACATTCAACCCTGACAGAAATATACCGGATTGTGAAAACTACCAGGAAAGAAAACAATCTTAGTGAAGACCATGACGATATAGTTACAGAAACCCTTATAACTTATAATAATTCAATACACTCTGCTACCAAATTGACCCCATTTGAGTTATTCTTCGGTAGAACTTTTAAGTTTAATAACACTGTCACATTCGAGAATGAACACGAATATATCACGAAACTTAATGAATTCCAAAACATTTTATATCCAAAAATCAAGGAAAAAATGCAAAATGAAACTAACATTAGGGTTGACAAACTGAATCAAAACCGCTCCGAACCGGAAAATTTAGAAAACCAAACCATATATCGAAAAGAAGCAAAACGCAATAAATTGACACCTAGATTTACGAAACACAAAGTTAGGAAAAACAATAGAGTAACCATAATTACAGAACGTAACAAAAAATTTCACAAGTCAAAAATAAGAAAAATACACAAAAGACCACCCAACTAATATTCTTCTCTATCCACAGGATTCCACTAGCCTTTTCTCAAATTATAGACATACGAGAAATAAACAAACAACAGAAAGTAGTTAGATTCCGATTAGGCACCGCAAGGATAATAACAAACCACAACAACCTCATACATATTGTTAACATAGAAGAATACGCAAAAAATGTCGAAAAAATTCAAGACACTATCAACACCTTTGAGAATGCTCACAGAACAACGAGCTTTACAAAAGTTACTAAGTTAAAACTTAAAGAACTAGAAAATAAAGTACATACCCTTATGCCGTACAAAAGACATAAACGTGGACTTATAAATGGACTAGGCACAGCTATCAAATTTATAACAGGAAACATGGACACAAACGACGCACTTTTCATAAACAAGCAAATAGAGAACATCAAAACAGATACTACACATATCGAGACTTTACTGACAAATCAGAACCAACTAAACTCAATAATGCAGCAAAGGTTACAAAACGTCACTAATCATATAAACAAGGAACAAGATAGAATAGAGAACTACATCAATAAACTAGCAAACAATATCCTAAAAGAAGATGACCAACTTTTCGAACTTCAATACTTCAGTCAGATTAATTATAATATAGACCTTTTAAATAATCACTTAGCTAATATTGCTGAAGCAATTATTCTCGCCAAACTTAATGTAATTTCTAAGTTCATACTCAGTACTACAGAACTGGATGCAATTTATAAGTATATGGAAAATCAGTCAATAGAAATTAACTCCAAAGAACAAATATATGAAATACTTGGATTGCAAGCGTATTATAACAATTCAAATATTATTTTTAACATACAAATACCAAATATATCTGAAGAAAACTATGAACTTTTTCATATAATCCCACTTCCTCTAAATGAAACTAAAAAGATAAAAATAAAACCATACATAGCATACAATAAAAACCACATTCAACTTTTTGACGAACCTTGCCCAAGAATTGAGAACTCCTATTACTGTAAAAATTCACTATGGACTGAATCCACAACTAACTCTACCTGCATTGCACAAATAATTAACAATAAAGATGCATTGTGCGATATAGAAGACGTTGGTACTACAAGCCTTATAATGCAGCCTGAACCAAACTATATACTTTTCATCAATGTAAACAAAACTTCCATAAAAACTAACTATAGCAATGACACGTATGATGTTCAGGGTACAGCTCTCCTTCAATACAGCAACTGCACTATCAGTATCAACGGCGAAAGGTACAAAGACAATCCCATGTTCTTTAAGGATGAATTTTTTCCGCATCTTTTAACATATTCTGAAGTAAACGCAAAAACGATAACGGATAAACTAAGCCTCGATAAGCTAAGAAAATATCAAATAGAAAGCTACGAAACAACATCAAAAAAATACAACTATACTCTTCTAACCGTATGCACACTGAGTTTCATATTTACTATTGGTCTAGTTTATACCATAAGGAAGAAAGTAAAAATCCAATATACACCAAACTGTCCACTCAACGTTCCGGCCCCTACGTCCTCCTTGTGGCCTTCACTTTATTCTAAGGGGGGAGGAGTTACAGAAGCAACTACTTCTACAACAACAACAAACCCACCAGCAAAACCACCTAGAATAAGTTATTAATAACCTAGATTAATTAAGTTAAATATAAAAAATTAATAAGGAAGTAAAAATATTGATTGTCAAAACAAAACTATAAAATTAATAAGAAATAAACAAAAACAACAATGTAGCAAACTCTTTTCAGAATAGGCACTTTTTGCATATGACCTAATTATATGTATGATTACGAAATTATTGAATAAACAGAATTTATAAAGCAACAATGTATTGAACTATTTTAAACAGAAATTATGAAGCAACAATGTATTGAACTATTTTGATCATAAGCACTTTTATATTTTATTGGAATTATTGGATAAACATAGTTTTATACAAACAACAATGTATTGAACTTTTATTGATAAGCATTTTTGTATTTTAACAATAAGTTTGATTTTTAAAGAAAATTATTGAATAAAGCAGAAGCTATTTGAATGTAAAACAAACCAGACGTTTTTTCTTTGATTTAAAAATTAAAATAACATAACTCGCGCCTAACACACTCTTAAGGGTAAAATCTAATAAAGCAGTGCATTTTTTGGCCGCAAACATAATGGTTAGCAAACACAATGGTTAGAATATTTTATAACTTTAAAATCATTTCAAAAAAATAATAAATAATAGAGCTTAAAAAATGTTTGTACAACTTGATTTAACTTCATATAAGTATAAGTAGATAAAAAATGTTTTCTATTCAAATGATTATATATACATATATTATAAGAAAAAGAAAGAAAATAGAGTATTAATCCACAGTAATCTAAAAATGATTTCTATTATAACAAATTGAACAGTAACTCGGGAGAAGTTGACTTTAAGTTTTTAAAAAATTGCACTTGGATTCGAGAAAAAGATGTCCACCCACACATAGACCCGTATGCACGGGTAAGTTTTTTTTTTTTAACTGGAGATCAACCGCATATTAGAGAACAAGCACTCGCTTGGCCACGCATATATCTTTTTATAAAAGAGTGTTTTCTCCCGGCTCGACTTATTTAGTCAGACTCCTAGCAGAGTCATGAACATGTTACCGGCCGTCACCAGGAGAAGGTATTTATAAGGCAGAGCTTGTTACAGTGCACTCGGTTACGGCAAGCCATACCTTTGTGCTTGCCAGCTGACGACCGGCTCATATATTTTAATAATAAATGTGTACGTTTTCTTTTAAATTCATGTATCTTTTACTGATCTTTATTATTATTTTTTTTTTGTGATGCTGTTCTTATAAATTTGTTTCCCCCTGTTTTAATATTATTTTCAAAAAGCGGCACCCATATGTTCGTTTCAAATGTTATGTATTTTACCGACTTCCAAAAACTAAACAAAAAAGCATTCAAACAATAACAAACTCTACACAATAATATGGAACATTGAGTGCAACAATTGCAAATGAAATTGAAATAAAATCACAAACCTCACCTTTAACTTCCTACATACGATCCTCAGAGTTCTACAAAAATAATAAACTACAACAGTATCACCAACAACAACAACAACAAAGTACATTAATGGATAGAAATGGTTGCAGCTTCGCTGTTGACTTTTAAAAAGACATATATATTCATACATTTTGTTCTTTATTTCTTCTCATTTTAAATAAATTTATATTAAAATAAAAAAGATAATATTTTTTCTACACGCTCCAAACATATGAAACACACCTGAATTAAATAAGATTAACAGTATAGTAAGAAGAAGCAGAAAAAAAAGAAATATCAAACGCATCACGTCATAACACATAAATGGTGAAATATGGCTACCAAAGCATTTTATTTTATAAAGTTTTTTTGCTGTCTGATTTTCCGCAGGTAAAAAAGTCAGAGCATAAAAATTGTTGGCGTATGAGTAACACATGAGATGGTTAAGAAACTTGTATGTGTGAAGGTGTGTATGAGCTGGTAAGTGTATGTATGTGTGCTCTAATAAAATGTCAACGTGATTTCAAGTTAAATGCTAAATATTTTGCATTTTAATTGTAGAAAATCTGCAATAAATTTTATTCTACTCAACATGTGTTTTAAGTCTTTTGTTTTTTTTTTTTTATTAACTAAATATTTTACTTTAAAAAATATTTAATAGGCAGCTTTATTTTCTATTTTCCATTATTATTTTTTTTTACACATAAATTGCAAATGAAGGTGGCAACTATACATCAATAACCTGGTGCAATATCACACATTATTGTTAACTTAACTACCGATTATCATTTTGCATCGATCTTTCAATGCCATATTTAAATGTAACAATTTGTTTAAATCGAAAAAAAATTGTAAAACCTCCAAAAAAGGTAGAAAGAACATGCTTGAGTTTTTTGTTGTGAGTGTGTCCCCTTTCAAGAACTCCACAAACAATAAAGCTGTATCCCGCAGTGCACATAATCGAATGGCAATTGTTTGGCAAATATAATGCAAGGCAGTGATATGATTTGCCTTAAGATTATAGTAACTCTGTAGGTGAATATGAAATATAATATTCACACTCTTATTATAACAATTGTCTACAATAAGCATGAAAATATAAAGCAATTCTTTTTTTTTTTCTTTTTATTTATATTGGGGTTTATTGTAGAAATAGTTAAGGCAAATACCGAAAGGTTGTGTTGGAATGGAGCAGAAAATCTACATTAAAATGCGTTGGTTGCAAACGAAGTGAGGAAGGACTAGTAGTTATTAACTTCAGTTTATTTAAATGTTTGTTGCCCAAGAATTGGGTTAAAAAGAAACTTGTTATTTTAGAAAATTAAATATTAATTCATTAATATATATTGAAATTTTTATAGGCAAAGTCAGTTAGTTTCAGTGAACTATAATATCGGAACTGTCTGAAAACTAAAATGTTTGTAATTGTTTTTCCGAGCCCCTTAACGATCGTGACTAACTTAAATTTCTATGGTAAACATTTCCTTCTTCTAATCTAAATTTGGAACCTCTTAAGAAGATATCAAACATATGACCTTGAAGCCAGTGTTACTAACTGCATAATATTTTCAAATTTTATTTTAAATCATTTTCTGATTTAACTGATCGGTTAAAAAAAAGAGCCATCAGTCTGTCACAGTGCAAGTCAAAATTTGACAACATATCAAAATTTTAAATACTTCTTTTTCGTTTCCGGGGAAGTTGACAATGATCATTAAATAAAAATCACTTTGAATGGTTTGGCACTTTTATAAGCGACCCTAATAGTTTGTGTAGTTAAAAGGAAACATCAGATTTCCAATTCTAAATGCTACAAACACTTGATGGAAGATACTCAAGATTGTTACTAAGAAGGAAGCTTCAGTTTCAAAGTCATATGTTTGTTTAACATAAGACAGCATTATAATTACATTATTTGCTACATTACCATGCAAGGATTCAAAAATTGAAGGCAAACAAAAGTCCTGGCATTACTGCTTGTGGTACTGTTTCTATATAATTACGTCGACCCTACTCCCAGCTGTTGGCACTACAAAACCAATTGGGGGAATGTGATCAAGTCTAGATTAACTAAGAGACTTCACTAAGAGAAAGCATTTGAACGCTAAAGGGGATCTACTACTTGGAAATGCATAATAACTAAGATATAAATCATATAAATATGGTCGAGAATCATTTAAATTAGTTTAACAGTGCAGAAATGCTTCTCCTGGTAACACGTCATCTTGGTGCTTCCCAATAGCTTTATGGGGGCACAAACATGAGCAAGATATCTGGCGACATTTGCAAATGTATTTTGTTCAGTCGTTGGTAAGGCTGGACTATATCTTGATTATAGGGCAGTGATGTTGCTAACGTCTTTTTCTTGCAACGTCGTTTTAAAGTGTCGTAAAGCTTCGATTTTTCTTGTAAGAATAAATGCACAGACATAGCGATTTACTTCCCTTTAAGTATGCAAAAATGTGTCAAATGTCTTGTCATTATATATAAAAGCAAGGTGTAGGGCACTTGCTATAATAACAATGCCTAGCTCTTCTACTTCAAATTAATGTCAAAATTTTCATTCTCCGCGAATCTGTGCATATGGATTTGGCCAACACAATGAACATCGAGAATTCCTAAAAAATAAATTACATTAAAAAGAAAACAAATTTACAACTGCAACAACGACAAAAAAAATAGAGTGCCATGTGTTAAAGTACATGATGGTTTAGAAAACGAAGCAGCCTGAGGCATTCAATTACAATTCGATTGTGGTGTGAAAAAGTTCAATTTTGTGAGCACAAAATGAAAATAATCTTCAAAATATAAGAAACTTTTTTTTTCAATATTTTTTTGAATACAAAATACATACATGCACATACATATGTACATATACATACATATATGCTTGAATAAATGATTAGCTTAACTTGCAAAGTGTATTTTAGGGCCACATAAAGGTTTTTTGAATAAGTTGTTATGTTAAATTAAAAGTTATTTGATTAATAAGTAAAGACGAGAATTCTTTGATTAATAAATTCAAATTAATAGTTTTCTAAAACAAAATGGCGTTATTTTAATCACCATTTTCGGAAAATTCTAGCATTTATTTTTTAATCAATTCTTACACAATCATTTTGCTAATATTTTCAATTATAATTCAACTGTAACTAAAATACAAAAATGAAAATTATAAAATAAAGATGATGTTGGGAAATTAAAACTAGAATCTCTACTTTAGTCATGGTGACCGCAAAAAAATTATGTCATTAGCGACCTTTCGAGGCAGCCAATATTACCTGCTACCCAACACAAATGGCAGCATATTCAAACGAAAAAGAAAAAAATATAAATTAATACAACGTAAACATACTCCCATGTTCATTAGTTAAACTAAACTACTGTATGGCAAACAAATATTGTGGCAAAAGCATGACTTATAGAAACATTAGCAGCAGAAGATAGAGACAATACTCGTATTGTAATAAAATAAAAACCTATTGAATGCGAAAAATTGGCATATATGATATCTTAGGAACAGTTTTTTTTACTCCTCTACTTACAATTTAAGCAATATTATTTAATGTTGTTGTTGATTTATAATTTAATTTATTCATAGTCACGTCTTGCCACAATACACTACTTTACAGTATTTAATTTAAAATTTCGTTCGTTTTTTGTTTTACCTCAACAACATTGCAACAGTAAATGGGTATAATAGATAATTCAAGCCACTGGTAGTTCCATCATAAGAAAAAAGCTTTACATAAATAAGGAAAAAAATAAGTTTCCAACAGAACTGACGTGACAGGCAAATATTTGCATTCACAGTCTAACAGCTGAAGTACTTAAACCCATGTCCTTGGATCAATCTTGTAATCAATATTAAGAAAAGTATGGATTCGGGGGTGCAAGTAGTGGTTGTGGTTGCAAGCTGTCAACTGTCATGCATTGACGGCAAGAGATTAGATAGCTCTGAACCCCTCAGCAAGGAGTGGGATCGAGGACCCGACATCCTCTGTCCTAATACCTATGGGATGTGCATGAATGCTATTCCGGTGGTGCTTATGCGCTGGTCTAGTCGCTTAATGTCACACTCACGGTTAGACCACCGTGAGGTTGAGCCATCGCTGCCAGGTACTCACGTAAATCTAAGCAGATTTGCCATAAGCTGATTCCTAAACGGCATCATTCGCCTTCTAGATGGACAACTACGAAATGAGAAAGCTGACTATATTTTTCATGTGCCAAAGAGATCTAACACACGGCCTTTTTATTCCATTACTTATAAAGAGTTCTGACCTTAGTAGGCAGAAACTGTTGCAAAAAGACACAAAGACGAGCGTGTTTTATATAACAAAAGACTTAAGCAAAGAACATAATCCATTTACGATGTTAAGTTAAGCCGTTTGGCGTTTAGTGAAGTGACAGGGATAGACTTTGGTATATTTATGATATTTAGAGTATTCAATAACATGTCCGAGCAACTTCTTTAGATGCTTAATACGAGTCTTTGTGAAAACAAAATAACCGAGTCATCAGCAAATATAAACAGATATAGCTGATAAATTAGATCATTGTTGTATATTGAATAATAAATTATACTTATTATAAAAGTTTCGCTGAAAGAAAGGCTTTCAAAATTCGTATTCAACCCGCTAAACACGCTTTTTGTTTATTTTGCAATGCAAGACAAGTTTGTTTTAATAAAAAAAAAAAATAAACACTGAGACAGTTAAGTGCATCAATTTCAATTTAACCAAGAATATCAAACAATTTTCCAATTGCATATGACAAAAATACTTTGGAGTTTTTATTTTTTTTATTTTTCATCATCAGTTAGTTACTGCTGTTGCTGGCAACGTTGATAGTTGGGTAGCAACGTTGGCAACTTTAATACATACATAAATGCACTTGAGATTCTGAAGTGTGGGTGACACAACTTTAAAATTTTGTATTGAAATCGTCATCCTTTTAGTTAAATGATTAAAGCAAGAAATATAAACAAAAAAAAAAAGAATAAAAAAATAATGCTGATGATGATTATTGGTTTTTTTTAGCTTTTTTTTTTTTTTGTAAATTAAATTGTTTATGCAATGAAGTTTTTCTTGAAAATTTTCTTTTCCTAGTTATTCATTTTTGTCGTTTTTCTCCTAGTTTTCTTTACCTCTATTTACTACTAGTGTTACTTGAGGTTAATGATGTCTTTGTTTAACTGTTCATATTTTTTGTTTGTATTTCCTAATAGTTATTGATTATTTAAATTAATGATGCTTGAAAATTTTCTCGCGCTTTAAAAGCTTCTAAAAGAAATGGGAAAACAGTTTTTTTCTGTTAAGTCATGCAAAAAATTTATATGTATGTCTATAGGAAAAATATATTGGATGACTAACTTGGCATTCTTCCATTTCCCATAGATATCTTCTACGTAAAAACATGTCACACAATTTATTTGGAAAAACATCGGAACATCGTTTTTAATCGAGCCGAGCCAAACTTAATGTTAGTAGTGCTTTGGTTAATGTCATATAATTTATATGATTTTTCTTTTTTTTTTTATATTTATGAATCCTCTTGTTTGACCTTTTTTAATTCAATTTATTACATTTTTCAAGCGTGAAGATATATTTTTGTATAAAATTATTTTATTATTTTTGATATTTCACTACTCAATTCTGTAGCATCATCAGGAAATGAATTATTTAATATAGAAGAATTAAAAAAAAAACACACCTTCAACACAAAAATCACAATAATTTTTTTTAGAGCAGACTACCTTAATTTCTATAATGTAGGGTGATATTTTAATCGTTAGTGCTTTGAAAATTGAAAAAACCCAGACTATTTGCAAAAGAAAATGCCTGCCATTTAATTTTTAAAACTTAATTCATGCAAATGCTGCCCGCCGCTACTCGTTAGGTGAGCACCAATTTTACCGTACTTTTTTCAGAATTTCGGCCGGTATCTCACCAATATCATCTGTAATGACGTCTTCCTGAGCTGGAATTCTAGCTGCCTTGATTAATTGCTTAAGTAGCTTGCCTCTCAATAAGTTCATGGCATCGCGTGCTGTGTGACGTGTGGCACCGTCTTGTTGAAATGCAATTCTTATACATACTTTGAGCAAAAAAAGTCAGTCAGCAAAGTACTGCATTGACTGTAACGTTGCGATTTTCATCGTTCTTTATGAAGTATGGACCAATGATTTCCCCGGCGTATAAACCGCACCAAACAGTGCATCCTTCAGGGTGCAGCTCTTACACTAACTACCTCTGGCTGCTCGGCACACCAAATTCGGCAATTCTGTTTGCTGACGTATCCAAGTAAGTCAAAAATAAGCTTTGTCGCTGAAGACAACCATTTTAATAGACGCACATTTCTTACGCCGCACGAATTTTGTTAAAAAAAAATTTATGACTTTCAAGCGCTGTTCGTTTGTTTGTCTCTTAATGAGAAAATGGCAAACCGTACAGAGAATTATTGGCACTTCCACATGTCACAAATCTTTTTTTTTTTTACACTTAAAACCCAAATAGCAAAAAAATCACCTCGTATAAAGCCGAGATTGTGGAATAATACATTCAAGTTCAACAAAGATTTCTGCCTAATAAAAGGATGTTCTTAAATTAAAGTAATGTAAAAAAATTGACAAAATAATACAAAAAAAAAACGAGTAATTAACTGGCATTTGAAATTAAATAAACGCCTGGGAAATAGTAGAAAATTCTGCTAGTGTTTATGTGTCAAGTTTGCGCAATTATATGTAAAAATTTCAATCATCATTTTTTCAGCAAACTGAATATCACTTTTTTGGGCGTGTTTGTCTTTTAGTTAACATATTTAACAGTTTTTATTTATTTATTTTTATATTTTTTTTATTTCTATATTAATGCGTATTGAGAGAATAGTCAATTTGCTTTAATTTGTAATTTTAAAGGTGAGGAAAGAGATGTCAACAAAATATATAACATTAAAACAAAAGACTTAAGCAACAAACTCGCGTTATTTTGACGAACCCTTCTTCGTCACAACTAAAATTACTTACTTAAACAAATTTCTTTTATGTCATTCAATTAATAAAACAATATTTAAATTGAACAAATTAAGGAGTTTGGGCAAGAAACGAAAAAAAATTAAATAAGCAAATTGTTAACAAAAGTGTGGAACATTTTTTTGTTTAGAAATTATAATGATTTTGTGTTCGTACTGCTAATAACACCCATAATAGAAGGGGCGAGAAAGAAGTGCTGCTCAGCTACCACATACCGGGTAATTATTCACTTGTTACCTTTTTTTTTCTACAACTTCCATCATCCAACAAGTTCACACATCTTGTTAGCACAACAGCCAGACACTCAGCCATCTTGGCATCCAGCCAATGTATGTTTGGGCGACAGACAGACAAACATATATGAACATTTGCTTAGAGATGTGTAGCTATTTTAAATCTCGATTGAACACCTCTTTACTCGTACTACATATTTTTATTTAATAAATTGCACGCAATCATTTTTTGATGTGGTTCGCGTTTCTACTCATTGAGTTTGAAAGTAGACACAATAAAGAAAAAAGAGGAAAACTACTCCATTATAAGCAAGTAAATCGTTTTGTTTTCTACAATTTCATTTTCTTAAGCAAAAGCTCAGCATGTGGTTTCAATACTGTGCGATTTTCCCTCGCTTTTTCCTCGTTACTACTATTTGTGTATGATTGTGTGTGGGGAGTGCGTATTAGGAGTTGTCGGAGTGTAAGTCCATATGCCAAGAAACAGTTTTGTTAAAACTTACCACCAGCCGTTAAGTAATTGATTGCGCTTCAATTGCAATTACATCTATGGAGGGAAAAAACGAATTGTGGCCTGAAGGCACTAGATAACTAAACTCTTGAGCAAAAACTGTGTTCATACTCAGGCAGTATACAAACACATGGTGTTGACTGTAATGAAATGTACGCGTATTAAACAATGACGGGCAAAGAAGCCTTAAAGAGTACTCTTTTTTAATTTGTTGCTTTTTGGATTGCAATTTAGGTTTCTGTTATTAGCTCAAAGTAAGGTTCACTCGAATCTTTAAAAAAAAGTACTTGATAGTAATCATTTGAAATCTCATAGTAACTAAAATAACGGCTAAAGACATCTTTCAGAAATGTGCCCACTGTGTTTTTTAATTACAGTAAAATAAGGCCTAAATTTAACTTGAAACTTAATTGATCCTTTTAATTCTGTTGCTTTTTTCTAATAAGTAGAAAAAGGTAAAAAATTTTAAATTATTTACAACAACAAATTCCAAAACTGGTACTTTTAAGTACGAAAATTTGTCCCTGTACCTCAAACTCTAAAATTTCACCCCATATGTGTTTTAACGTTTTCTTTAATATACACATATATATATATATTTTTTTTTTTTGTTAGCTTTACTGGGACTTTGTAATTGAGCACTTCACAAGCATGTAATTGTCTCGTAATAATTCGTATTTGTTATTGGAAAATAGTGGGGTGTTTTTCCTTAGCCAGCTCCGCTATTAAAAATAATCTGATACTGAGAGAAATAAGAGAAATATTTCAACAGGTGTGAGATCTAACACAATGCAACAAATAATAAAAATAAGGGTAGGAGATTGATAGGGTGCTTAAAAGAGATCAAAGCAATTGCTTTTTGCTAAATGAGATTGTTTCGCAATAGCAGCTTAGTTAAGAAAATGTAATAAAGTCTATTAAAATCGAAAGGACACTACAGTTTGGGCATTCATACTCAAACGAAAATTTAGTTGTTCAAAATAAAAGTTTTTAGCATTACAAATATCAAAATAAAGAGCATATTTTATACCGGATGGGCTACAATGAACATTTAAACAAATTAAATTTCAACTGAACTCATTTTTTGTAGAAATTATCGGTATTCAGCTACATTCAGCTAGCTGAATTATTAAATAATATATTACAAAGGAATATTTTTATAATAAAACTACTATTCGGCTAGCTGAATTAACAATTGATTTACAAGTACACATAAATTTTTAAATAAAATACGTTAGGACAGAATTTAAAATATCTCTACCTATAAAACCCGCGCGGCAGTAGAGTACTTCAGTTTAAATTTTGATGAGAAACTGTTGGGCTATAATAGTCGTTTTAATAAAGGTGCTATTCAGCTAGCTGAATTAGTTAATTACAAAGTATTAAAAAAGAATTCCATACAAAAATTGCTATTCAGCTAGCTGAATTAATAAATATGACAATGTAAAGCATAATTAAAAAAACACAATGACAAGAATTTTAAATAAATCGATAATTTGCAAATTATTAATAATATTAACATGGGCTTAGCAAGTTTTGATCTAGAAGTGCTGGGGTCTCAAATTGAAATCTCAAACGTATAAAACTCGTGAGCACTTGACATTTTTTCCTACTATGTCTATTAATCCAAAGTAATATTATTCTTTATAATCAAACTCGTCCTATCAATTATTTTAACTCTTAAACTAAGTTAATTAAACTTCTCTAAGCATCATAATGCAGTTTCTTTAACTCATTTTAGCAATTTCAAAACTCTTTCACAAACCACAAGTCTAAGAACTACAAACCCTTTAGTTTATTAAAACTAACCATTTAAATAAAATTTATATAAAATTCCCACAATTAAATCAATCGATTTGTTCACTATTATTTTGAAACTAAGAAAATATAGACATGAAAAAACTAATCGTTACCACCAAAAAATTAATATCAACAATAAAAACTAATGAGTAGAGTATTAAAAAACACAAACACTTTCGGATCATAATTTATTTAGGTTAATATTTGATTTCAGTTTTTTCATGTTTTTATTTTTGGCTTTCAGAGCATAAATCATATGAAAATTGAAATAAAACAGGTGTTTAATTATTTCTGAAATAATATAAAACCACATTTTTTCCATCTAAATTTAAACGAAATAAATTAAAAGGAAATAAATGAGTTTAATTACGAGAAAGAAATGGGCAGATTAGGCCATTTTATGTTAATTGCTTAATTTATGGGCTATAATAAAATATGAATCAAAAGATTAACACACAATTTGAGGAGGGTTTAAAATAACTAAGCCAGTGAATGATATCATGATGTTTGCTGCACCTTTTAGCGATATTAATAATCAGAAAGCTGAAATTAATTTCTCACACTACAGGTTGTATCAACTCATAAAGGTTTATTTAGGATATAAAATATCTCCCTCAGTTAATTTCAAGACGTTTGATGGTGGCCATCATAAGACGACACTAGCACTATAATAAAGATGGTTCGATCTAGTTTACCGACCGATACTGCAGCATTTTATGAATCTTTTTCGCCTCAGAACACTTAAGGTGAATACTAAGGTTTGAGAAGCCCGCCTGATAACATATGAACACAACAGCTCAGGGTTAAAAATACGTCTCATATCACTAATTAAAATATACTAAGAATGTGTGTCGTGGGTTCATGCATGGGCATAAACGACAAGAAGAACTAATCTTATTAAACCTTCACAAAAGATAGTTCAGTCGATAATTACCGGATCGAAAGCCTAATCAAAAGTCGATGGAAACATTTAACAGAACTTTGATTGCACCGTCTGATGTCTTGAATATTGGCACGTCTAAAGAGATTCATTCCTTCAATTATTCATCAATTTGGCTGTCGTATTCATACCAAACTTTACTTGTCCAAAAAACCGGACTTCTTTGTCGACAACAATGAGTTGATCTTCCAGACTTTCGGGTCATACAGCCTCTCTTCTAATTATGTCGTGGCCAAAATATGGCACATAACGCTATGCAACGATTCGAATTAAACACCCCTTTTCCTGAGGTTCATACCACGATCTTTGAGGTCAATTTTCGATATTTTCTTTCGATGCAGAGTTATTTATAAAGACTTTATTCCACTTGTTCGCTTGAGGTTTTGGTGTTAACGGATGCTCGTGTAGGCCTATCGTTAATATTTGCAATAATGAATGCTGAAAGCTTAAAATTTTGGGCAAATGACTTGGTCAGTATAATTCGGCATTGTTTACAAAGTTATCACACTTATACATCAAAATAGAAATAGACATTCCTTGTATGTTGCAAGCTAATAATATATTAGTTGTCAGAGTTTGAATGGGTAATTTGCCTTTTATGGCATCTTTACAACAACTTTCACTAGACTTTATTTATTACCGAGAGTGTAATAAATTTCTAACAATTCATAATGAGTGGGGTGTGAAAAACTTTGTTTATATAAATCTAAACAAATAATATATGCCCTTATTAAAAAAAATCCCACAACCTTTTTAATAAATGATACAACATTTATAAAAATCAAACTTCATTTTTGGCCCTGCCATAACAAGTTTAATATAAAAATTGCTGGACAAAATAATGTAAAAATAAAACGCCCCAAAACGTTAGAGGAAAAAAATATGAGATTTTGAAGGCATAACACTTTTCAAGAGGAACACATACACACACACACACAGATCAAAAGTAAGGACCAACAAAAAACACTAAAGTATCACTTTTATGACCAACTAAACGAAAGAAGAAAATATAACTAATAAATATGATTAAAAGAACATTTACAGAACAAACTATATGATCTTATAAATATTTCCCCTCTGGAAAAAAATTTGTTTCTTTAAAATTTCAAATTTCTGTCGTTGCTTGTCTATATGTCTGTTATAGTAAAAAAAGAAATCCTACATGGTCTTAGTGGTCGTTTTAGGCCGTATTATTTCTTATGGTCTATTATGGTTTTATTTTATTATTTTTGTGAGCGTACAGGTCATGTATGTGAGATCAAACTCATCCGTCATATGAGTTGTACGGTAATGGATCGTAACGCATTTTAAAACCAATCTATTCATAAAGCACATTTAAAACACAGCAAAAGCATTTAACTTTATATTGTTAATCTGAAAGTGAGTGTGCGTGTGGTTGTTTAAAAATGTGTATAAATCTATCTTGACCATACATATTTTCGTAATAAACATTTATATACAATTGAGTACATTTATCATTTGATTTCATTTCAAATGTTGTTTAACGAAAAACAAAACACGGACGGGCAGAGAGACAGACAGACGTACAAAAACAACAGCAAGATAACATTTGTATCCCACAACACTGTTTTTCAGTTTTTCTTGTTTTGCTGTAGCACAAGAAATAAAAGATGTGAACGACTTAAAGGCACTCTACGCATTTAAGAATACTTAAATTCAAGACTTTTCCTTATTGCCAATAGCTTATGTAATATTTGTATTCGACGACGTTGAGTAGACTAGAGTAGCGTAGACTACAGTAGAGTAGAACAGTATAGAACAGAGTAAAGCAGACTAGAGCAGAGTAGATCAGGGTATATCAAAATAGGGCATCGTAAAGCAGAGTAGAGTATATCAGTCTTAATTAGAGAGCAGATTAGAGTAGTCTAGAGTAGAGATTAGATTAGAGTAGTTTAGAGATGAGATAATATGAGAGTAGTCTAAAGACGAGAACAGAGTAGATTATATAATAGAGTTGACTACTGTTTTACACACAAGTGTAGATTCAAGCAAAATGGCAAATGAAACAGGATAGATTAGCGTGGACTAACCAGTGTAGAGATCAGAGTAGATGAGATTAGAGTGAATAAGGAGTAGAGTGGATTAAAAAAGACCCGAGTAAAATATTTAAGAGTAAGGACGAAAGAGCAGAGTAGAGCCGAGTAAAGTAAAATATAGAAAGGTAGAGTAATGTTTTATACAACAGACTCAGCATGGAGTATAGTAGCGTAGAGTAGATTAGAGATGTTCACCGTGAACTAGAGCAGAGCAAAGATTGAAGCGAACTAGTTTGGCTACAGGAAGACTAAAGAACACAAGACTGTTAAAATGGCAACTTTTAGTTTTATTGTTGTACTTAATTGCCTAAAGAAAAACTTACCATTGATAGGGTACACTACGATTCCTTTAATTTTTATCTCCACTATAATATGTAGTCATATGTTACTGTATGTTGTTTATGTTACATTTCGCTGTCATTGTTTTGTTGTCTGTCTATATCTTTTTATATAGCTCTTTTATATGGTCCAAACATGGCTTTATAATTGTTAACAAGAAAAATCTATTTAAATCTTGTTAAAAACTATGTACAGTACATTATTCAATCATTTATTTCATATCAATTCTTGATTTTTGGTTAAGTATTTGGTCTGAATATGGGATACAAAACAAAACATTAAAGCATATTTGTTTATTTACATTGTTATTTATGTTATTATTATCATGTTGTCTAATTGGTTCACATGATTTGTAAATTAAACAATTATTCACTGCAACACCAACATTATAGAGGTAAGCAATTTTAACATTTGTATAAATATTTTTTTTTTTCGTGGTTGAAAACGATGTTCGATTTTGTGTTAGTAGAAAGAAATTGAAATTAAATTTCTTAAAGTCCCACTTGCGAAAATGGGAAATGAGAAATAATACCAGGCTTACAATTGGTAACAAAATATTGTAGGAAGCAAAGCTTAAAGTAAAAGACTTAAAACATAAACCTTAAGTGTCAAGAAACTAGGGAAATGAAATGAAAGATTTAAGAAGAAAACTTTAAATTTCGTATTTAGTTGTTCCGTTTTTAATGCGCACTTTTCTCTCTAGCGGTGTGTTTTGCTTCTATTCTTTCGAACACGATTTCAAGACATTGTATGTATATTATATTCACTCCGATGGATTATTAACACATGTATGTATATGTATGTATGACTTACGCATGTTGGTAAGGTAAGGATACAATTTAAATCGTATTTTTCTTTTGGATATCATACGAGTTTTGCTCGTAGATATCAAATGCAAAATCGTGACTTAATGTTCAGAGTTATTTTATTAAGTGAAAATTTAAATGAAATATGTAGAAGGCCTCATGTAGTTTGAGTTTGACAAGTGTGGGATATTAGTTTGTTAAAAAGTATCATTTGTATTGATTTAGGGGAGAAATTTTGTTAAACTCGAACAAAATTTTCTGATGGGAATCAGGCATGTGATGGCAATCGCAAATCGCCTAATATTTGCGATTGTAACTTGAACTAGAAAGAGAGGTGTGATGGAAATCGCAAACGCAAGAAATTTGGCGACTTCAACTCGCAAGAGCAATCTGAAGTGAACTGTTGTATTTTGCCTGAACCAAACACTAAAGAAACACATAAATGTTGAATAAAATAAATTTGATATGTTTTTCTTTATTTTTAATCATAACTAATAATATTTTTTACCAATTCTTATTAAAAATATGAAATTTAAAAAATGCATTAAGATTTTGTTAAATTTGTCTTCTTTTGTACTGACGATTTCAACAAACAGCTGATCTAAATGATCTTCGAAAAATATATGCTACTAGTGCTGTGAATAATTTCATGAAAGTAATTGGTTGTTTTTATTTTCATCCTAAATACAAAAATTTGAAAAATCGAGAATTTTGCGTTCAAATACAAATGGCAACTCGCAAGTAAAACGTGCGAGTTCCATCACATGCTGAAAAAAGTTTGGCGATTTGCAACTCACATGCGATTTGACAATCGCGTTAGTGTCATCACATGCCTGTATAATTGTTGAATACTTATTCAAAAACTTCTCGAAAACTTCCTTTATATGTAGAGAAGAGATTAAAAAATAAAAAGTAATTAACAAAAAAAGAACAGTGGCTAGAGGTGCAAAATAAAAAAGAGCGAGGAGAAAGAGAACCACGGAGAGGATGAGACGAAATGAGAGAAGGCAAATAAAGTGATGAGCAGAGAAGGAGGAAGAAAATCGAACAGAAGAGGGGCAAAGAAAGTGGAGCGATAATAGAAGTGAATAAATGAGATCAAAAATAAGAAATGAGAGGAAGAAGTGATCAGGGAAAAACAAAAAGTGTAGGCGAAGAGAAAAAGAGATAAATAAGACAATCCAAGAGAGTATAACAGGTGCTAGCAGAGAATAAGAGAAAATAAGAGACGAGAACCGATGTAACGCAAGATATATCTATATAATAAGAGGAAAAAGGAAGCAACATGAAGAAAGCAAAGATGAAGAGAACAAGAAACAGAGAGAAAAAAGAACATCGAGAAGAGGACAACACAAAAGAAGTCAGATTATGAGAGAAGTGAATAAATGAGAGGAAAAACGAAGGGCTGAGAAAAGAGGAGAGGGCGAAGAGCGGAGAGAAGAAAATATTGCAAAAAACAAAAGACGTCGTGAAAATCTGAATTATCCTATTTGCCTGCTCGCTGGATCCGCATCTGATTCATTGAATAACCTAGATAATACTGCAGTAAATAAGAATAACACTACTAAAGTAGACCTGAGTTTAAAAGAGCCTTGGATTTTTTTACATTTTATTCCATTTTGTTATTCCTCTATCCTTAACTACAAACAACTACCCAATTCCTTGCATCCCACTACACCAAGAAACATTTTTTATTATCATACTCGTAAGTATAACATCTGTTTTGAAATATCTTAATCTCTTGAATATTTTTTATTTAATAAATTTCAACTAATTAAATTTTGAAATTCTCATATAACCATGGCAAATAACACTGCCACTACCTCCACCACACAACAACAGCAAATCACAAACAAGTTGTTATCAAAATCTTTAAGTAACAACTAGCACAAAAAGAGGAGCACGATTTTGTCACGATATGTTAACGAATGATGCCGTTGCAGTCTGCCCTGACTTAGTGAGTGACTGAGTTATACGATGACTTAAGCTTAAGCCCAAAACAGAACCTACTGTCTTGCAAATGTTGCTAAGCATATAACAGATCATTGGAATAACGCTGAAATGCTGCTGAACAACCGTACCACAAACAAATTATATGTATGTGTTTGTATAATAAAACTAAAGATAACAAACAAACGCAGCACGCCTGCAGGCTTTTACTATCGCTACGTTGTCAAAAACTCGTGCAGTATGCTATAATTTTAACAATTTTATGTTGCAGATTGCGAACTCTTCGCAATGAAATTTTGAAAATTAAAAAAAAATATATATATTTTTTTTGCCACAAGAATTAAGCTGATATCAAGATGCTATTCGATTAGCTTGGTATATTTTTCCCGCTATGTTCATATTGTGTTTTTTTTTTAATTTGCTTTAAGTTCTGCATAAAGAATTCTCTGAAATCACTTCTAACTGTCACAAGAAACTCATCATATTTACTAGATTTTGTTTTAATAAAAAATGAATAGAAATAATTGCAATAGTACGGCTTTAATTAAATATGTACCAATCAAGAGTCAAAACAAAATAGAGAACAGTGACGGACTTACATAGCTTTGACAAGTTTAGTCCAAAAAGTAAATTATGGAGAAACTGCGAGTTGCTTGGCAAGATAACTATACCTCCGATTTTTTTAAAATGAAAATAATAATTCTTTTATTTTCGCTCTTGACGTAATATCTGAAAGTACGGTACTAAAATATAGTACACAAGAGAAACGAAAAAATTTAGATATGAAAAGAGAAGGGAACAGGAAATTAAAGTAGAGAAGTAGACAGAGTGAAGTGAAGTAGAGTAAATTAGAAAAGTATATAGTAGAGTAGATTAGAGCAGAGCAATGTAGAGCAGAGCAATGTAGAGCAGAGCAGTGGAGAGTAGATCAGAGTAGCCTCGAATAGTGTAGAAACGAGTAGAGAACCCTATAGTATAGTAGATTAGAGTAAAATAGAGTAGAATAGGCTGGAGTATAGTATATAATAGTAGAGTAGAGTGGGATAGAATAGAGTAGAATAGATTAGATGGGAGTAGAATAGATTAGATGGGAGTAGAGCAGATTAGACGAGAGTAGAGTAGAATATAACACAGCTGAGTAGAATTGAGTTTGGTAAAGTAGAGTAAGGTATAGTATACTAGAGTAGGGTATAGTATAGTGGATAAGAATAGAGTAGAATACAGCAGAGTAGGGTAGAGTAGAGTGGCGTAAAGTAGATGAGAGTAGAGTAGAGTAAAATAGAGCAGAATAGAGAATAGAGTAGAGTAGAGAAGAATCGAGTAGAGTAGAATAGAATTGTACAGAGTAGCATACATCAGAAAAGTCTAAAATATTTTCTTGCAGCCTTTTTATGGTTAAACCTTTAAAAATGTTATTTAATTTTTTTGTCCATTTCAAACAATTTATATCATTGGTTATATTTGCGTTCAATGTTTTTTGCAACAAAATTTGTGCATGTCTATTTATTTGTGCAATTAAGTGGCACACAACAACATAAGTTTATGCCTCAAATTAAAAATTTATTTCGATTTTATTTTTATTGATTTGATTGCTGTTATAACTGACTGTCGTTTTCTTCACTACTGTGTTTCAGGTCTACTCATAAATATCCATGGTCCTAGTTGTTGTGATTTTTCAAATGCTATAACAACAGTTTAGATAGACGGGAACCTGCTACAGTTCATTGAAATACGCTGCACTTAACATGAATTATGTTATTAAGCTCTTTATGGCCATAATGGTAAAAAGAAAAATTGGCCTTAGTAGTGTTCCTTGCAGTCGATCTTACTACCTTAGTGTTCACTACTTTAAATTTCACTTTCCTTAGTAATTTTTGTCTAAGATTGTCTGGCAACACTTAAGTGATAATAGAGAAACTTTCTATCTACCTTGTATCTCATGTCTACAAACTGATCATACAGAGTTAAAGTTTTGATCTTAATGTCGTAACCAGTGCCCACATACATGTGTGATAGTCTACTGCTGCTAATGTTGCTTGTAACTGTAGCATTTATTATAACAACTAGCAGTAGTTAAGGATCACCAATGCGTGTAGTGCAGTTGTTTTTTTATTTATTTTTAGTTTGTTTTGCATACTAAATGGAATTTATTTGATAATTAGGATTTGTCTTTTTCGATAATAAGTGTGCAACTATGTTTGGCCGTTTTTCTGTCTATGTAACAAGTGAATAGAGTGCTAGGGTAAGAACACATTTTGGCGTTGTATGTAGAGTGCAATAAAGGTGATGTTAAAACATGATTTGAAATTATATGTTTGGCTGGAGTGCTGCTGTAGAGATTTTTAAACAGTGGCAAGAGATGAAAGATTTTGGGATGAAAAATATGGGTTTTTAGAGAGTAGCCGATCATGACAGATTTTGTCGCACGTCTGGGAAGTATCTATAAACAAAGTTAAACAGTGTTGCTTATTTCCATATGCCGATTTAACAACGGTGACTATTCCATGAACTTGCTCAAAAACCAAACTGATGGTCCAAAATATTGTTTAGCTCCGTAACATAAGGTTTTACGCACGAAAAGAATAATTTTTTTAGTAAATTTTAAAAATAATAGCTAATATTTGCGCGATTTTGTTTTAACTGGTGGTTTTGTGGGCGTTGCAACTCTGGCTGCGGTAGTAAAATAGTCTACAGTTGCTTGAATATCATGCGGATTTCTCATTGGGATGTTCGGTAATGAGTGAGAGCTCACATACATTTTTTTTTTACCAATTCGTGTTTTTATTTGGATAGGAAATAAGTGTTTCAGGTATAGTGGCAAAACTAACGCGCAATATAAGGATTGTAGCCGAATTATCAGAAGATACCTCGAAGGATGAACTCATTAATAATTGGCACCTTATTAAATGCCGTTGGCAAATAAAAAATGTTTACCTACTGTAGCAGAGAAACTAGCAAATTGGTGGTGTTTAATTGTGTGCCTAGGCGGGCAATATACAGATGACTCTGCCATTTACAATATGATTTTTAACCACTGTCTTAGGATAAAATATTTCCTCCTTCCCTATCACCCAAAAACCAAGATATAAAAAAATCTCCCTGATATACGAATGATAAAAAAAGAAAATACCCATAACATGAATGTAAAACATTTCATATTGTTAGGGTGCTTAGTGGCAAGCACATTAAATGATACTCGTATTTATGTAAGATCCCGAAAAACAGCAAATACAACAACAACCAACTACAATACTAGAAAATGTAACTTTGTTAAATTAAATGCGTAAAAAAGAACAACAACTTCTTGTAACTGAAAACTTTATAAAAACTACACACAGACAGAGCCAAATGATAGCTTGGAATCTTTTTTACTAACAGATTGAAAAAAATCTAAACAAAATTTTTAGGATACAATAAAAAGTGTTGAACTAAAATTAACAAGGTTGTAATTGCAGCTACTAGATTGGAAATACAGCAATATGTTGCAGTAGTAAAACAATTAAGGCTGGGAGGCAATAAAAAGGAATATAGTGTCAGTGGTCAGTTTTAGTATTATTGAAAACTTTTCTCGACTGTTAATTGAGAGAAACTTCGTGAAAGCTCCATTCGTGATTTTAGCACTTAAAGTGAAGAAATTCGACATTTTTTAACTCCTGCGTCTAATGATGCAACTGCCGCTAGACGAGTTCAGAGAGAATTAATATAATTATATCGCATAACATTGAATCGGAGTTTTAATTTTCTACTTCAATATAAATAAACGTGAGGCTGATGTTCCTCGACGGCCCTTAATTGAATATGAAAAAAGGTAGTATAAAAGGGAGTTAAAGGAAATGGAGTTGGTAAATACTTGCGCGATAATAAAAAAAAATTGTCTTAATCAATAGAAAACACTGCAATATTCCTCACGACTAAAGAAATTAAGACAATTCTGTACAATAATCATAAGGACAGAAGGTGGCAGGGATATAAAGCAACTTTCTTTTATTGCATTTAAATGTTGAAAAAACTATCCACTATTGGATAGAGAGAGCCATCTGTCGGTGCCCACGAAATTGCAATATATCGAGCTATAAAGTGTTGGGATAGACCACTAGTTTGTTTACGTGTTTGCAGGAGTATGTTTTACTTCTTTCTGGATAGAGGGAACTTTTTTATCTCTATGGATATTCTCCGTACTTATATACCAAGGGGCGCTGCTGATTGGAGGTTAAATCCTGTACTGTCGTCTTTGTAGCTTCTATATTATTGGTGGGCAAGCAGAACCTCACAACTAAATGATATAATACAATATTAGCTTTAAAACGGATTTGAATAAAACCTCCTTTTATTGTATTGAATTGTTCTAAATTATATGGCCTTTAATTTTGCGTAAGTATGTCGAGCCAAGTAAGGCGTCGATTTAGATAGTTATCCAAATATTTAACATGGATTTCCACTGAAACAGTGGTATTTGTTATTGTTATTGTTGGACATGTTTGTCTTTGTGAATACATTTCGATGGATTTACCTTAAGACTCCATTTTTCGAGACAGTCCTGTAGCTCACGAATGTGACTGTTCAGATTTGTGAGTAGCGCGTCATGCCAGACTTTGTCGTACGCCTGGGAAATGTCTATAAATAGAGGCATCAATTCTGTGTACTTGTTCAATAGTACTATGGCTCCCACGAAAACCAAACTGATGGTCCGGAATAATGTTTTGAATTGAGTATTTTCCTGGTTTGGGGACCATGATCATTTCAGACATCTTCTAAGAGCATGGGTAGAGTCCAGCTCTAATAATTCTCACAGAAAAATTAGGTAGGTTTCTTATCACTGATCCTGTAACGATTAACGATTAGGTTCGGGTGATTTTCTGACATTAATATTTTTAAATGTCGATTTACATGATGATAGCTGAAATTTCATAGGATCGATCATTCACAGTGTCACTTACAATTGGTGTAAAAGTATTCTCTACGTGATTAGCAAAGTTCTTTTCAATCGAGTTTTTAGCCCAGGTGCGGTTTTAAAGACTTAGTGGGGATTCGTATGCAATCGAAAAGAAACCAAAATGAAGAGAAGAAAACTAACAAAGCCTAAGTAAACCCATATAATAATCTCTAAAAATTTATTGTAATCATGCATAACACATGATGGAACATGTATCAATGCAGCATAATCAAACAAAACAACTTAATAAATATTTCAACCATAAGAAAGTCAAGTAAATGAAAAACAACAACAAGCAACATGTAGCACTCGACTACATTAGATCAAACAAATTGAGCACAAACAAATGTATGCTGCATGTATATTTTTAGGTGAAGTTTGATCCTTGATGTCGATGATTTTTTTATTCTGTGCAACATGTACATGGCCTTTGTCCAATTGTGTGATACAAAATATCAAACAACAAAGTCATAGTTTAAGGTGAGATGTCTTGTCTATGATCTTTATTTTTTCTTCTTTTTATATGTTAAGAAATCACACGATCATATATATTTAACATGGCATAACGAAACTAATGTAAGAGAAAGATAGCGAAAAACAGAAGATATGAAACCAAAAATATTAAATGACCTATGAAACTTAACCTAAAATCAAATTTGCTGCACTGACCCTTTTTTGCGCGGCATGTAATATAATAACAAGATAATACACCTTAACTAGATACATATAAAAGCATAATGAAATAACAGCAAACTTAAAAACTAACAATTTGAGTGCTCAAGAAAAGTTTGAAGACAAAACACAGCGAGGCCTTAAAAGTCTCCATCAGACGCATTAGACTACTTAAAATAATTTGTTAATTAAGTTTATAATTAAAACTTATATTGGATTTAATTTTGAACTACATGTCTCAGCTTTAACATAAATGGATTTCTTTGAAGCCCTTATGATAATTGCGTGTTTTGCCGTATTTTTTTTAAATATTTAAATAATTTTGCTATTTCGCTGAAAATACTTTTGTACCAAAAATTACGGGAACACAAAACTGCAAAAGCTAGTATTTGAATCAGAATAGCTGAATGCTGAAAGCAAACAAATTTTTTGGCACGACTCTTTTAAACTCTATTAGGTGCGAAAATTTTATTTCTTTTCCAGAAACTTGCAGAGACTTAGTCTCTTTGATTTGTCTCTTTACTCTATCATTTTGTACTCTCACTTACTAGATTTAGGGCAAACAAACAAGCTATAATAATATAACGGGCAGGAGTAGGGTCTAGAAAGAACCACATCGCACAACACACTTACACTTACTAAGGTAGTAAGAGCACTTAAGAGTTAAGAGAGAAGATAATAGAAGAGGCGACAAGACAGGACAAAACAAGACAGGACAGGGCAGGACAAGACAAGACAAGAGATAAAACAAGAAGAGTAGAGAAGAGAAGATGAGATGAGATAAACGTATACAAGTTGAGGCGAGAATAGCTGCAAGTGCATTGAAATAGTGGACAAAATAGATTTGGTCAAAATTTATTTTAGTAAACCAGAGAAGCTTGAGTTTTAACAAACCACAATAAAGTATGATCTACCAAAGTAGACTGAAATTTACTAAATTATGATAGAGAAAATTAGACTAAGCTAAGTTTATTCTATTTTTAGGCAATTTATTTAAAAATTATTGCAGGATTTTTTGCAATAGCCTGAAATTATTAATGATCATACGCTCACGGTACAACAAGAAAATGTTTATTACAAATTTACATTTTTAAAATTTTAAGCTAAGAGGACGAAAATCGTTTTATTAAGTTTACAAGTAAGCGCTGAAAAAGCAGATTGTAAAGAACGACTTTATTCTCATTAAGTCTTTTACAGGCCGTTAAATGTGGCCTAAATGTTTGTGTTTGTTTATTATCGATCATCCTGAGAGAGTTTACCAAAACAATAACAGCAACAAACTGCCAATACTACCAAGAGCTACAACAAACATTAACTTATGCTCACATTACACACTGGTATATTATAAATTTAAAGCCATTAAAAAAATATGTTGACTACAACATACCACAGGTTGATTTTTTTTCAACCCTCTCGCTCTCCTCTGCACATCTTTCTAGTTATTGTAATTTTATATTTAACATGGTGATGATCTGTTACTTATTGATTTTTCCCCTAATTTCCTAGCCATGAAACTTTGAACGCGATTGTCTCCTTAAATGTTAAATTATAAAAAAAAATCAGAAACCAACAAGCTGAAGAGTCAAAAAAAGTTCATGCAAAGAAAATTTAACTTGAAAACTCTTGATCTTTCATGGTACATGAAAGCCAATGAAATATCTGTAATGTTGCTAAATATCTCATAAAGAAATTTGTTATCTAAATTATACAAGTTAAGACCCAATGCGGAAAGTTGTTTTTAAAACACTCAAACGGGCACATTCAGTTTGAAGCAACACGAAACTAGCTAATGCAGCCTGATTAAAAATAGTTAAAAAGTTTTGAAAATGAAAGGAAAAATCTGATTTCGTGGTGATTTTAGGAAAATCAGATTTTATGGCAAAAATTTCTAAAATTTCCTATTGGGTTAATTAAGTCACAATTGATTTTTTCTTAAAAGTTTCCCAACAAAACAAGTGCAAACAACAAAGTTCGCTTATCATTATTAAGCATAGACAATTTTGTTGTTAATGCCACATAATGATTGATCTGATCTCTGTCTCACTTGCTTAGCAAATGCAGACAGAAATATACAAGATGCTCAACGACAGCTATACAACACAACAACGTGTTAAAAAATATCAAGAAGTTATTGAATAGCAGTTGATGAGAAGATTTCTTTTTTACCGCCTTATTAAATTTTTTCACACAAACGCTATATTTTTTATTTTTGTTGAAATAAATGTAGCGATTTGATTTTTTTAGTTTTTTTCATTTTTTTGCATCTAGTAAATGATGAGCACGTTTTCTTGCGGGTTACAATAATGATGATCGGGTTTAGGCCAATTTAATAAGGTTAAAATGATTTTTTCATTTCGTTTCAACTTTTGGTTTCTGTTTATATTTTTTTTATTTAATGTACCTACGAGGGTGGTGTCCAATCGCAATACCTAAAGTATAGAATGGTTTTGAAAAATAAGCAGATTTGAAAAATTAGTATTTCTTGAACACATACCACGGAAACCAGAAATAATATGAAGGAACAATTAAAACAATGACCTAAAAGGAGATACACGCACGATCATGGGTAGATCATGATCTTCAGGACTATCAATGGGCTCTATCTATTAAGCAGACTTATGACAGTGGGGGATTTGGCAAAAATTCACAAATTTACTTATCTAAATTGTAATTAAAAAAAATATTAAAATTATTTGAAAAAATTCAAATTATAAATTGCAACAAGTCTGCAGTAGGCCGGAGTAAACAATATGTGTATCGAGTGCAGCAGGAGAAGAAATACTAAAGCATAATAAATTAGACAACAATGGAGTAGAAAAGAACTGTAGACAACTGTAAACCAAGCAAGACACCGACAGACCAAAATAGGCTTTTGAACGCACCCTATTGAAAACACGACTGAAACACAACTTTTTCAACAGTGATGTGCTGGCGGCCATTTTAGGTATCTTTGGTAGCGCCGGCCAAATTGCAACAAATGTTAAAAATATTGTTGATTTATCTAAAATCCTTACTGAGTCGCGAATTTCTAGAACACCCTTCGTGTAATTCATTTTTCAATAACTTAGCTTTAATTTTTTTGTTTCTTTTCAATGATTTTATGGTTGGAAGTTGTTTTAGCGCGCATGCAAATTAAATATTGCATGCACGAACATGTTAAAGTTTTTTCCTTCATATATATATTTTTTTATAATTTATAATACGTTTTCATAATTATAATTAGATGGAGTTTTGGTTTTAATTACGATTAGATGTTTTTTATAGCGCTAGATGAAGATGATGCTGATGTAGAAGATTTTGAAGACTAATATGAGGCAAAGTAACTTAAAATTATCAAACCTGATTTGTCATGGTTTTTCTTTAATAAAAAATATTAAAAGAATATATTAAAGCTATTAATAATGAAATATAGAATTAAGACGTTATGGTTAGTGAAAATACGAATTGAAATTATTTATAAATGAAGTTTTTTCTTTTCAGTTTTAATTTAAAATTCAAAGCTATTTTTTTTTAAAATGAATTCTGCTAGCACCATTTACCTTGAAGATTTTTAGTTCACAAATTATTATTGTAATTAATTTGTTTACATCTTGAATGGTAAGAGCTCATCTAGTAATCTTTATAATATAATGTAAATACAAGGAAAGTTTTAGAATTAAAAAAGCAACGTTTAATTATTTTAGCTCGCTACTACTCCATGTTAGCCGTAGATTTTACCACAACAATGGCAGAAAATCTTTGAGCTATGAAACTTTTAATTTCTGATTGGGAAAATTATCTTAGGTGGCTATATCACATAACGAGAGGGCAGGGGCGGCAATCTACAGTTTCATTCTTTCTCTACCCCCTTACAATAACGGATTTGTAAACTAGAATATTGTCTTGCCAAAGTGATTTTGTATACCAAACTCTGTTATAAATTCTACTTTATTGGCTTTCCTATTTGTGTGAACATATTGGTAAAATCAGTATTCGGCCTGTAGGTGAAGAAGGCTTTCCTTGGTGGAACGCCTTTCTAAGTTTCGAGTCTACCAATCAAATATTTAGTAACATTTTATTTTACTTGTTACGGTTTAAATAAATAATTAAAGAAAAATAATTGTTAATTAAATTAATAATTGAATCAAATAAAAACTTAATTAAAACTCAAGCTAAAACCAAACAAAATCTTTGATAGTTGTGAATATTTATTTCTGTGTTTTCAGTATTTTTTCATATCAGATGTAATGTGGAGGATTTATGGCTATAAAACATCTCCAAAATGCCCACCTTTTTCCAACACCATACGCGGATCAGGGGGAGAGAAAATGGAATATTTCCTACTCCAAAACGTTTTGCAGTACAAATACTTTTAAAAATTGTGCTCGCACAATTCTGTTTTGGCACCACTATAAATACAAGCGAGTTACTTAAGGTCAGCTTTAAAATGTTTCTCGCTATTAGACATTTGTATTATTTTTATTTAGAAAAACAAAATGTTAAAATATGTAGATTTTCTAGACCAACTCTGTAATTAAAATTAGATTAAACCTTATTTTTTGTTATTTCATTTAATCATGCCTGTCTAAAAGCAACTTGTTTAAGCAAATTTAATATACCTTTTCCCCTTTATCTCTTATATAGGGTGATTCTTTAACCGTTTCGGTTTTGAAAATTTAAAAAAAAAACACCGAATATTGGCAAAAGTGAATAAAATATTTACTTGTGCCGATAACTCAATGCTTGCCATGTACTTTTTAAAGAATTTTTCTTGTAAATGTTATATGCGACTACGCCGTAGATAGTCCCTTCGTAAGCTCCAATTTTCGCATACTTTTTCCTTCATTTCGGCCGGTATCTCATTCGTAGTAGCTGTAATGTTGTCTTTCAGGGATAGAAATGTGGCTACCAGGAATTGTCTCGAGAGACTTCACGTGTTATCACAAATAATAGTCTAGTAGGGCCAAGTCGCATGATCTTGGCGGCCAATGGACTGCTCCAAACGTGGGATTAATTGCTCACCAAACTCGTCCCACAACAGGTACATGGTATCGCGTGCCGTGTGGCACCGTCTTGTTATAAAAACATGTCAACCAAGTCCAATACTTCCATTTTGGGCGAAAAAAAGCAAGTAATAATGGCAAGGTACCTTGCTACATTGACCGTAACGTTGCAATTTTCATAGCTCTTGAGGAAGTACGGTGCATTGGCAGCTCTTGAACTGCCTCTGGCCGCTCATCACACCAAATTCGATTCATAGTGAAGTAGCAACAGAATCACCCGATATATTTAAGCGTAACAAATTGATTTAACAGGTGTGAAGAAGATTAAAAATATATTTTTTAAGAGAAGAGCAAGCAACATAATCAAATTTGAACAGGTTATCATTAAAAAAAAAAAATTAATTGCTTTGCTTTGCTTAACGCCAAACTTAAAAACAACTGAATTTATCTACAATAAAATTTGTAACACTTTAAAAGATATGAAACTTTTAGTTTTTAATTTTAGTAGAATTTTGATAATTATATACTTTCGTTACACTCTTAAGCGTGTTAAATTTAATATATTTTATTTCGTCGATTAATTTCCATATAAGCATGTGTTAGATTAAACAACGAACTAGGCTGTCATTTAGTAACTTGTTTAAAAACTCGTGTTTTATATTTCATGTTAAAAAATTCTATTGGGTGTTTAGAACAAGCCGCGCTGTGAAAATTATATACATGTATATGATAATAGAAAAGGCTTTTCCTAAAATACTAGAAGCTTAATTAAACTTAAATCGTGTTTCTGTTATCATAAAGAATTAAGCAGTCAGTTGACAAAAAGGTCTTAAAGAGACAAAAGGTTCAAGACACAACCCTTAAAAAGTATAAACAAAATGTTTAAATATCTTAAAATTCTGGTGTGTTTTTTCTCACATTAGTCGGGAAGCATACAAATGTCGCCTTGAGAAGAATTTTTACTTCTTTCGGAACAAAGTACTGGTCAGACACCTTATTGGTCGAGGATGGATCACAGTAAGAAGAATTTTCATAGCAATAGTTCTTAGATTTGCTTTCTGTTCCTTGTACTTTGTGTTAGCTGTTGATTGCTTCTCGTTGTGTTTGTTGTCAGTAGTACCGAGTCGGTCTTATTTAATTTAGATTATGATCATAGATCCGTAAACAACTGTTTCCATCCTTTTTTGCGGTTACAAGTTTTCCACTCAAAATGCCCTTTAGAATTTGTTTGCGTTTTTGCTGATGGAGTTAACTAAATTTGCCTTTCTACCGCTTTATTTCATCACCTGTCGCTATTGCTCTATGGCTTTCAAAAGAAAGTTACACTTAATACGTAAGGATTACTTGTCTAAGTATTACTTCGACTGAAAAATAAATAATTCTGCAGTATTAAAAAAAAAATTTCGCTTCTACTCGTTTAATGGTCTAACACTTTTGAATCCTGGCTCATGATGTGTCACAACTATCTCCAATATGTTCTTGCTTGAAAAGGTGGTTACATTCCACGTATTTGAATACATGCATTAAATGATTTGAATACAATAATGGTTTGAATATAAAAATAGTTTAAATACACAATGAAAGCAAAAGTTTTTGAACGAATTTTTTGTGTGTAAAAAAACAAAAGATTTGAGGAAACAACTTGATAATTAGACAGACACCTAAACTTAGTGCTCTGTACTTTTCTTTTTTTAAATTTTTTTATTTCGAAGGAATTTTTCACTTCAAAATTTCACTCCTTTCTGTTACACTCCATTTGAGGCATTTGTGCAATCAACACATTTTTATTAAATATAAATTATTGATTTTTAATAATAATCTTATGATTACAAGTCATTTGATAGTATTTTATTACCAATATTGACAAGGTTTTCTCTTCTCTAGACACAGCTTGGTGATTGCCATTTGTATTTTTCTTTTCTTTAATCCTCCTCTCCCCTAGCAAACCCATTTAAAAATTTAAACAGACCCCAGCATTAAGGTTAAACTACTATGTGTAGTATTGGTTTCTTTTTACATACAATTTTGCTGGAGATACCATCAACAAGTTGTAAGTTTCCTAAGATGTTTTATCTTTTTTATTAGCAAAATTTCTACTTTTTTTGGCAAGCCTATGCCTTCAATTTTTGTAATTCATATTTGAGAACTTTATGGTTATTTTAAGTTTTGGTTTTTTTTTGTTGTTCATCTGATAGAGAGTTTGTTTTGTTTTTTTATGCTTGCTTGTTTCTTACTTAATCTTCTCTTATAAATAATTCTATGGCTTGATTTAATGTGTTGCTTTGCATTACATTTATTACCAATTGAAATTTGAAATGCGTGAGAATGTGTTCAAGATACAGTTGAAGAATTTTTGTTTTTCTGTTTCCATTGGCCTTAACAAGTGTTTAGCTTTAAATATATGTTGTTTATGTTCTTATTGGTCGCAAGTTAATATGAGATTGTATAAAGTCCGGGTAGAGGAAGACGCGAAAAAATAGAAATTTTAAATTTGGTTTAACAATAAGAATTTTATATAGGTAGTTAATCAAATTTTCTTTTAAATCAATGTTGAATATAACTTATATATAGTTTGTAATAGCTTAATTAAAACCCCTTTTATAAAAGAAAGGAAACATAAAACAGAAGGTTGAAAATTAGATAAACCAAACACCAATCTCTAACTAGGATAGAACGAAGCACCCGATAAATTAAAAGCAATCACGTTTGGGAACTAAAATTAAACTGGCTTGACCTCAAAGCAGGATAAATTAAATGCTATAGATGTAATAACATTAAAAACAAGAGACAAAGAGTTCCAGGCTGAACTATATGGAGGCACAAAATGGCGTCGTATTTAAACTAAAATCACGCTTGAACTAAGTTTGGCGCTAAAAATGAAATTGTATTGCAACCGAAAATGACAACAAGATTATAATTATATGATCGAACTAAAATTATACGACAAAAGGACACTTGTTTGCAACCTAAATTTCATCAAGAACATTATTTTACGATCGAACTTAATTGCTTCATCTGATTGAACCCAAAATGGCACCCAAAAAATTATTCTGAAGTAAACTTGAGACAAAATAACATTTGATTGCAATCCAAATGTCACCGAGATTCTAAGATCGAACTTAATTGCAACCACAAAATGACATTTGCTTGAAACCAACATGGCTCGAGAAAAGATCCAAGATTGAACTAAATTAGGACCATAAAGTGACAAAAAGAAAAATATTCTAAGTTGGAATTAAAATGAGACCATAAAATTACGTTCGATTGAAATTTCACCACAGGAATATTATAGTTTGAATGTAATTGGGACAACAGAAGGGCATTTGAAGAAACAAAATGGCGCTACAAAAGAGATCGAAGATTACTCTAAATTAGAGGCACGAAATGGCATTTTATTTAAAACAAAATTAAACTGAAAAATGTTCTAAGATTGAGTTAAAATAAGACCACACAATAGCTTTCGATTCAAACTAAAATTTCAACCACAAAACAATGCATGATTGCATTAATATGGCAACACAAAAAAAGTCTCAGAAGATGGACTTTACAGCAGTAAAACAGAGTAAGATTTATGTTAAAATCGGGCCATAAAATGATCTTAAATCAATGACAAAGTAAGACAACTAATGCAACTTCAATCAGAGTAGAATTCGGGCATTACATATACGAATATAAAAAATTTATAAATAAAGCTAAAATAATAAATAAAATGGAACTTCGATTGAAGTAAAAAATTATTATTACAAGCAAAATCGAAGACACTCGAATGTAAGCAAAATGAGAACGCATTTTATAAATATTATGAAGCAATTGCTTTATAATTAATCATCAAGCGATGTATGTTGCCAACGTCTTCGATGAGCTTTGCAAATATTTTTTTTTCTTTTTTACTTAAGATAACTTCAAGTTTCACGAGTGAAGCGAATATCCAAATTAGAGGCGTTATTTTTTAGTTTCTTTCTCTCTCTCTCTCTCTCTCTCTTTCCTCCATCGCTCTCTTAAAATATTTTTGCGGAGCTAATAAACTGAAATCAAAGATTTTATGGTTTGGAAACTGAAAACTGTTTAAGTGTTTTTTTTCTTAATGATAAAATTAAATCAAACCGCATCAATTGGAAGCAGGTGAAGTATGGTTTATTATTTTTTGTTTCTATATTTTTATAGATTTTTTTTTTTTACTTTTTGCAAACAGGCAAATGTATATAAATGGCTTTATAACAAGGGCGGGTCAATGTTTAAATAAGATAAAATAATCAGCATAGCACGGCAGCACGCCGTGAGGTTAAATGTTCAATGGCTTTCGCGCACAGACCTAGCATAACTTGCTCAAACTGCACGATATAGGTAGCCACCACACCACTGCCAAAGATATTAATTCCACAAAAATGTTTATAAATTTTGGGCATGCTATGTAACTTGCCGAGGTGATTTGCCACAAGTGAGCAAAACAACGTAGCAGCCCCGGACTGTTAAAATCTACCCGCTTTTATTGGGAACCCCTTCATACCTGAATGTAACCAAGTTAAAACCACCCAACCGACCATATTGGCAAATTTGTGCTAATTGCAGCACTATTGCAAAGTCATAAAAATACCTACATGATGAAAAACTCCAAATAAACGTACATACGTTCGTTTGCAGCAGAAGTTAATGAAAAAAATAAATTTTTTTGTATGGTGGCAAACATGAGGTTTGTTGCACATGTATTTCTGATGCACTAATATTAGATTTCACACTACTCTGCTAATGGCAGACATTTGTATGTAAGCAAATTAGGAATCAACAAAAACATACAATCAACAATGAATTATACCTCAAAAAAAGGATACAAAATAAAGACTTAGGGAGTTTAGCTATAAAGTGGGAGTCTTTTTTGAAGGACCCACGATTCAAGCTGAAGTTGGATCGTGCAAAAACAACTTTAAATAACATTTTATAAAAGCCTATTAAACTTGAAATAGCTCAAAATGCGTACACGAAATAGATATATGTATAGTTAGGTTTCTTACTGAAATCGAACAAAATGTTTAATTAATTTAATTAAGAGTTTTCAATTTAGAAAACTTGAACTGTATGAGAGTTGGCTGTTAAAGTTGAACGCAGAAGAATCCAACATTTGAAATGTATTAATTCAGGTGGAACTCAAATATGGTAGACAAAACTTTGGTGAATTCCCAAAATTTGTTAAAATTACGGTTTTTATGGGTTTTAGTTTACTTTTCAATTCGTGGTGAAATTTGATTTTTTTATGATAAACATACTTGTGTAACATCGAATTTTGTTAAAATTTTTCTGGTTTTCAGTGGGGTTTTTAGTGAAATTTATGGTAAAAATTTCGGGTTTAGAATAACTTCACTATTTTGAAAAAGTGGTATTTTTGTAATATACATTTTTTGACTATCGTTTTGTGGGTAGCTTTTCAATTACAAAATTGTAACGAAATTTCGATTTTTTTCAGCTTAATTTAGTTTTGTAATAAAATTTAAAGTTTTAATGATTTTCAATCGTCTTGGTAAATTCGGAACTTGTGTTTTTATAATTGCACAACATCGGTTTTGTGAAAATTGCGACGTTTTTCATAAAATATTGGTTTTTTGAAAATGTTGGGCTGAAATTGTTGTTGTATTTTTTGGTAAAATTTCGGTGTTTTATTAAATATGGATTTTTGTTGTTGTTATTTTGATGCAATATTAGCTGTAATGGTGACTTTAAATTTTGCCAAATTTTCGAATTTTTCACATTTTATTGTGAAATTGAGATTTTTGGCGGAATTTGGGTTTCTTTGTTAGTGTCTTAAATTTCAAGATTATTAAAAACAAACAATTTGTTATTCGGTACAACATTTAGGACCGTAAGTTACCTGGAGGCATCGGGTAGATAGATACTTTCTGTAGGAGGACTTGTTTGAGCAAATTTGATGAGGATTAAGAATATGCTTATTTTCTTGGATTGTGGATAATCATTTCCCCATATCTCGAGAGCATGTGAACCGATATTGCTTATTTCAAATGGCGAAAATTCACCAAATGCGCTTATCAAATGGTCCAGTTTTTAAGATCCTAGGTTGTCTGTTGCCATCAGAAAGTTGATTTCTACATCGGAAAGACGGGCACCCTGAATTGAACTTACTTACCTACATATAAAGACCTAGATATATACTTTGTTGGGTCGGAAATGAATATTGCAGAAATTACAAAAGGAATGAGAAAACTATGTATACCGTCTTTACTATTTGTTAAGGATGTTATATAAAAACACAATTTTTGTTTCGCTTTATGTTACAAACAAATTTGATTTTCGTTAATCTTTGGAAAATTTGTAAATGAATAAAAAAACAAACCAAAGCAAGTTGCACAAAACTGATTGGTTGGCAATTAGTGGCAAAATCCGACAAATACTACATTCAATGCTAGAAATCTGGTTTCTGGTGAAGCCATAGAAAAACAAGGTAACATAAAATATGTAAAATTAAAATCACAGTTGTGTGTATGAAAAGGCGTTATTCGATTATAATTTGTAAATGCGAAAAGTTTTGGAAAAATACATTCTTTTTTTTTTGTTGAAATGCTACGGAATATATTGTGGAAACCATTAGAGAAGTTTTATTTGACATTAAGTTACATTTAAAAGAGACTGCGATGTGGTTACGATTGTAACTTCTTTAACAATAACCTCATTTCAAGCGTATTTCTTGTCAAATCGGTACGAAAATAAGAAAAATTGTTGCATTTGCTGTGATAACCAGCCAAGACGATTTCATGAGCTGTGTGGAGTGGTAATTTTTTTTTAATTAATTTCACAATTTTTGAGGAAAATATAGAAGAGTTGAATGTGGTGCTACTACCTGGTGGTAGACTCACTGAAGTATAATTTATACCAGCTCGTGGTGAAACGAAGCTGTAAAACCTTGCTTTGATCCACGTAGGAAGAAGATTCGGCCTGTAGTCTTAATACCAAAGTTAGGTCAACGGAACTGATGAATTTTTCGAAGAGAAGAGGGGAATAAACTCGAATTTCGGAGCAGTATACAATCTACTGCGACTTTCTGCGATCATGAGCACATAAACGGTAAATATAATGGCACCATCAATGCTCCTATTGATAGCTTGCTGACGAGGTTTAAACCACCTCCCCCACGTTCCTTCCCAGGGAGGTTCCTTACAACCCATCTAGTTAGTCACTGATTAGAGCAAAATCCTCTTCTGCCACTTGCCACTCTAGCATTGATACTTCTGATAACAAGGTGTGGAAAAACCCCAAGATTACATGCCCTATGTCAGACCGAACGTTTAAGTTAAACTGTAGAAGGTACCTCGGATTAACAAATAAAATTCTATGAACAGTCGTGTGTTTTAATTTAAATATCGACCTACAAGCAGCGCTACATGGAACCTTTGTATCCCTTACGACATGAGTTAATGTGGTAAGCTTAAAGTAAAATACAGGCTGTATAAAAACATTTAAAGTACTGCAGGGTTCTATGGAAAGTGAGGATTTTATAAAGACTAACGATGAAAAGCAATTTGGACTTATATTAAAGCGATTCAAGCCTGCTTACAGCATAACTCTGTGTTATTTCAATTTGTTTTTAATTAAAAATATCTCTAGTTTGTGACAGAAAATAGCTGCATTATTTAGCGAAGAAACTAGAGGGCCAGTCACGTAGTAAACTTAAACTTTTGGTAGGGGAAGTATTAAATAAACATAAAAATTTTAAAATTATTTGTTGGGAAAGCGTTTCATATTTTATCACTTTGGTGGGGGAAATATCCCATTCTTCCTCCTACTGAATGTACGCCTGTAGAGGACTCACCATTTCTTTCTTAACACACAAACAAATACTAAGTAAAATATAAAAACAAGTCTGAGCAAGTAAAAATCAACGCCCCTATCTACAGAAAAAAACACATTGAATTATAATTAACAGTTAGCAAACTAATACACACACACACTTTTTATATTAGATAAAAAACGATTAAAATAAAATAAATAATATGAAATATTAGCCAACATGAGAGTACCCATATCAAGTCAGGCTAAGCAGGCTGCTTATAATTTAGTTTTATTTTTCAAAGTGAGCTTCAGCTGAGCTGTATTTACTAGATATCATTTCGTTTAAGCTTAGCTTCTTTTTACTAACATTTCAAATATAACAGGCTGTTTTGAAATGAAACTGCAAGTTTATTGGCCAGTCAATGTAAATTTGTTTACACTCATACCAAGGCTTTACAGATATCTAAGTTAAACAAATGCTAAAAAAAAAAAAAAAATAAGGTAAAGCACAACCAGTAATCATCATCACCCATAGACTAGAGTTGGACGGACAGGCGGGTTTGGTTAATAAACCAATAATCACATCATTATTACGTTAATATTAGTAGTGCACACTACAGGTTACATGTTTTGTATAACAAACTTGACCAGTATAAAAATAGCAAATTTTTATAAGAAAAGGAAATATTATGCAAAATAATTATTTAGAAAACTAGCTAAAGCCTAATGTGCTGCGCTATACTAAACGGAAAAAAAGTTATTTGTATTAAAAGTGCCACGCCAACCGGTGCATTTCCCTCTATTTCTAATTTGAACACATACATCGACCGTAAAATTACACATAGTTTAACGCCTATAGCTTTTAGTTTTCTAGATATACGATGGCAAGTACCTACTTTGTATGGGAGGTGCCATGGAATCCTTCTAATACAATGCAGTGATAGTTTCCTGCAAAAAATTACAGATTCTAAAGTAACTTTTGTATTCAACAGCCTTCTTGCATCTCCCAAAATTAAGAAAACTGACCCCGAGAATCAGTTCATTTGCTGCTTTGCGGAATATATTAAAGATCAGCAGGTGAATGCAAACAAGAAAAAACTATTACATATTAGAAATATACAGAGGTCTTTTTGCGACCTATTATAAGCTGTTTTGTAGCCTATATTCGTTTGGTGCTTCTTTTTCAATCTGCTTTCTATTGTGCATTCAAAGAAAAAACAGTACATCTACAGCGTGTAGGGTGTGCGGATTGTGGTAGGGTCAAGGCATGCAGGATGGCCATCTAGACGATGGAACACTTCCTGTGCCACAGACGATGGAACACTTCCTGTGCCACAGCCCAGCTTTCTCACCGATAATGACCCAATATTGCATGGTCGAAGATTTACCGGACGTGTTTCATTTGTGAGGTATTAATTGGCTACTAATCGGGAGGTTTGTTCGGAGAATAGAGCTCCTATGAGTATGTTCCTAGACATATTAGGTAAAAGTGTTTGGGTGTTTAGCCAAAGTATAAGGGTGCTGTGGCTGAAGTAGTTAACACGTTGACTATTAAGTATTCGATGGCTTTAGTCGTCTGTGTTTGTATCTCAGCCGCTGTAAATTTTTTGTTATTCAATCGCTTGAAGAGGACCATATTATTATTATTTGCTATAATAATACGACTTGCTTACAACCATATCATTTAATTATAACATGTTGCCCTTAATCATATGTGTCGTTTGCATTTGTTTCCCGTTCAATACACGAGAATTGAAGCTAAGTCGCGAGGACAAACCCGCTGGTTTTTTAACGAATAACATATATAACGAATAACATTAAAAAGCTATTAAGGAAACTATAGTTCAGTTAGTTGGTGTTCAGGTTATTATTTTTTTAATAAACGCCATTGTTAAATATATTTAATTTTTCATTTTTACCAATATTTGCTCACAATAATGGCTGTGAAAACATGTGACAATAATCTTTTCCAGTTGCAGCCACAAAGAAAATGCCTTTCAAACGTTGAAGACTCTAGACAATCTAGTAGATACCACACAAACGTCTAATAAGATTTACGATGACCATTAAAGTGGTTGGCAACTCTTAATAAATTAATTTTGTTTTGTAGCATAACGATGTTTCTACACTCTGATACAAGACTACAGTCGCATCTTCTTCTTAACCGCCATTATCAGCACCAGCATCATTTCGAATAGAGCTTATCTCTTAAACTGTTAATGATTTGAAATTATTTGTCACAAATTCATTTTCAGTTTTGAAAGGCAGCAACCTGAACAACAGGTGGCAAAAAATTCAGAAAAATGTTTGTTTCTTTTTTCATATTGTTCGCCTTATTCCCTCAACGCTGGCACTTAGTTTTGTGACACATACACACACAAATACACGCCTGAAAAACCTCCTTTGGAAAAAACTTTTCATAGTTATAAAAATATTTAAGCTGCCCCCAACAAACCACAGCAAAATTTTATTTGTTGACAACATTAGCTACAACTGCAAGTGAAGCAACAACATACGCAGGCAATAGCCAATAAATATAAAAACATTTAAAATATTGCTTATTGTATTGAAAATGGCGTCGTTTAAACACTACAAATTATTTTGCATTTGTATAATTTTATGCCAACAAACTAATACCCACATAAACGGTCTACAAACTACAAAGAAAATAGCTGTGCCTATTAGTGTTGGTGCCGTATATAGACATAAAAACGAGTATATGTATTAGTGATTTATATTAATGAGTCTTCACAATTCATATTTGCTTTACAAATTTAATTTTTTATTATTTATGATTTGGTTTATTGCAAAAAATGTATGAATAAAATTAATTAAAAACAGGTAAACAATTAAAAATGTAAATATAGGAAGCAAATTCAGTGTAATTTTTTATGGTTTTTGAAGAAAAATGTTTATAACTTGCAATAGTTTTTTTTTTTTTTTTTTTGTATAACATTTGCTGTCAGCAATCACAAAAGTTAAAAGTTTATAAACCCCCTTTACTACGCTCGAAACTTTTAACTCGAAAGCAAAGTGAAAGAAACTTTATTTGGACTATATAAAATGTATAAAATAAGGGCTAGAAATTATGCTAAAAGGTACCATAGACCACTCTTGTTGGATACACATGAATTTCTCCTGCGGCTGTAGAGAAATGACAGAACAATAAAATACAAGGGAAGGGAGGAGCGTGATACCCAACATGATAAGAAAAATAAAATAACAAATTATTTGTTGGGTTTTATTAAAACTTTAAGGTTTTTATTTTGAACTTCTCATTGTGTTTACATTTTCAGTTTTTTAAAATTTTGAGTAAAAGTTTCCTGATGAGCTGACATAAGAAGACATTTTTTTTTTTAATGCCAGAATATGACCTCAAGAATTTCAATTTTTTATACAACAAAGAGTAGCACTCTTCAATAATATTTTGAAGTTCATAATATACTTAGCACCTGGGAAAGTAAATTGATTAAGATTGTCCCCGCAAACTAGTAGTGCAAACTGTACGTAATATTGGTGGTGATAATAAATTCACGGTAAAAATATTGAACAACCCTTAAATGGAAGTGGTCAAGGATTCTTTACATAATTAAGTTCGTATTTAAACACAAATAAAAATGACATAGATACATACAAAAAAGTCAATAAAGAAATTGTAGTCGAAGAACAAATTTAATACAGAATTACTGATTAGTTTCATAAATAAGGACTTACAAATTAGGAAAGAAAAAGGAAATAAAACAAAGAAGACAGTCTGGGATTTTACAATGTAATCATGTGGCCACCTTGGCATATTCGAAATAAAAATATCCACAGAGATCTAAGAACTCTCAAATATATATAAGCAAAAAAGTGATCCACCCAATCATAGTTAGTATATTAAGATTCGAATATAATAAATTAATTCATAATTTATAAATAATATTAAGAACTGAATTGAATACTTATTGTAAATTTCTTTTTGACAAGAGGGCCACTAAGGAACATGCCTGTGTTTCAGTTTTTAGCCTTTTGTTTTCAAAAACCACGGTTAAAACTAAACTGTGGCAATTATCATATTTATTTATTTCCTGTCTCATTTGAATTTAATTATAACTTTTCTTTCTTATAGGAGAGAATATTGTATATACGAGGATATTAGAAAAATAACTATTCATTTCATTGAAAGCAAAAGCCTCTCTTATCACAATAGTTACTCCTAAACAAAAGACTTAAGTGAAAAACCTTACTCGTATTCATATGCGCCTGTATATTTATCAGTGAAATTTAACATCCATTTCACAAAACTTATACGCGCTTACCTATTTAAGCTTCTTTACATTTACATACAAAAATGTAAATATCTAGCTTTTACATTTCATTACGACAAAATTGACTATTATATTTCTCACCTTAATATAACCCTACGACAACGCTATAAATCTGAAAACACACCACAACAAAGATTTTAGACTTGCAGAGTTTCAGTAGGCATTTAATTACTGGTTAATATGCGTAAATACAATTGGCCCGGTTTAAGTTTGCTAACCAATATAAAAGGAGTATTGGTAATATAAAGAAAACATACTCTTGGCTGTTATATGGTCGGATGTAATGGGGTTTTAAATGTCTGTGACATCTGACACGCAATAGTTAAGTAAATAAAGTTTTTTTTAGCTACTACTACTGCTAGTCTTGCTGCTGCTGTTGCTATTAAATAGCTTATGATGATCTCACAAAAATAAAATACCAGTAGCTAAATCTTGACTACTGCTAATACATATTTGTTTAGAGCATCTACATGCAACATTACACAGACAAATAGAAGCAAATAAAAAAAAAATAGGACAAAGACGACAACAACCCAATACTTGAGATTGTAAAGATGCGTGAAATACACATTTAAAACTAACCTAAATAACCAGCAACTACAGCAAACACCAACACTTAAGCGATAATATTTACAACAATATTTAACTACTGAGAAAACACACAAGCTGTAAGAAGTACAAAATAAATAATATAATAAAATGCCCACAAGGGGCCATAGTGTTATTTGCTTGTTGATTTTTTAAGTTCTTCTTTTTTTTTAATTATTTTTAGTCAACATTTAACAACAAAAATATAAAGATTGACCCTTTTTGACCACAAAGCAATGACAATGATAAAGTATAACTTGTAATTTACACGGTTTGCCAAAAACTATCACCTAACGATTACTGGCTTGCTCACTTGCATACAACAGTTACTCATACGTACACAATAGTGTTTAAGTTTACAACATTTCGAAAATATACAAAATGGCATAATAGACGAAAAAACATTTGTTATCCGGAATATGGTGCGGAAAATACTATAGAAAAAGAAACTATTAAAAGAAAAATTACAGCATCTTCTTGGGCAGGCAAAAGCAGGTACGTAGCAATATTTTAAAATTTCACACAGGACTGTAAGATTTCAAAAAGTTCTACAGATATGTGTTTAAGTATAGTTTTACTTCCTAAAGCACTTTAAATTTATTGAATTAATTATTTGCTGTATTTCAAGTAAAGTGAGATTAGAAAGCATTATTTATGTACTATTTTCGTAATTCTATATACATAGTCACAAATCATCGGTGAACCGAGTAATCTGATAGACGAATAAACATTTCATCACTAATAAGTAATTGGTTACAATTTAACTACAATGTAAAGTATTTGAGTATCCTACAAGATTTACTTATACATTCGTAATTGTTAAACATTTTATTCGATAAAGCCTATATTTGGGTTTCCGAGAGATCGGTTACTGATTTGCAAACTAAATTACGATAATTAAAATCTTATTTTTGTTTAATATCTGAATAATATAAACATTTTGATAATTTCATATAAAAAAAGCGATTAATCGCTTAACCTTGCAGTTGGTTAATCGAATACTCGTAACAATTTTAAACATTTTGCCTTTCTTAATTCATGGTAAACGTAAATGGACAAGTTGGCTGGAAAAATTAGTCTTTTATATCAGTCGACAGCTAGTTGTTGAACCGAATAATCGCTAGTATTTAAAGTATGTTTCACGGCGTAACCAAGCAATAGATACTACTTGAACCGAATATTATAATAAAAGATTTTTATCATAGTTAAAAAATTACTGAAATTTAAAAATGTATAAAATGAAATGAAATAAATATCAGCCGTATTAACACACACGTATATTTAAATTAAATTAGTATTTTTTTTTAAACATGACTTTTAAAATTACAAAAAAGTATACTTTGTTGCGCCCCTGTTGCGGCTTTACTCATCTATGCGAACCACCCATTAGGCAGAAAGTTTAACTAAGCTTTTACAGTGTGTAAGATTACTAACAATAACAATAACAACGTATCATTGTGTTCTGTTGGTAATGCTATTAAGTATTGTACATATGACGTTGGTTAAGGTGTAGTATAAGTTGTTGCTATTTTTTAACGTTTTTCTCTAACAGAATTCATAGGATCGTATACATTACTTGATGGTGGTCCAACGATTATCATGAATTGATCTGTAAAATGTCAAAGCTACGTAAGAACTATAAAAGAAATATATGTATGTATGTGTATGCACATTCTTAACAGTAGTCCAAAAGTAAATATATGACCATTATACAAGAACAAACGTTTATGCGTTTCGTCTTACTCCCAACCAGCGAAGCAGCTAGGTAGCCAGTCAGACAGGCAACCAGTCAGCCAGCAATTGAATTGCAAAGTAACAGTTAAAGCGAACACAAACATACAGACACACACACACATCAGTATGAATCTTTTGATCATACTTAATGTAACCTTAAATTTTGGATTTTGTATGTGTGTGGCAATTGCTTACTCTGAACTATCATCATGATCATACTTCTGGTACTCGTACTTCAAAGTAAATTTTTTGTTAATATCTTTCATAGTTTTTCCCATGTCCTCCGCACAACAACAACAACAACAACAACAGCAAAAAGTGAGGCACACATGGTGACGTTATAGTATGTTTGAAAAACATTTTCGCAAGATAACAAAAATGTTGGCAGCAATATTGACATTATGAGTGACAGTCGATTATTTATTATGTTGGTCAGTGCATGTGTACAAAGAAATTTTTAGGAATACGTGTATTTGGTTATTGTTTATTTAACAAAATATTCTTAATAAGCCAAAATACCATAACTCGCTAAAATATGTAATTGTATAGGTAATTTTCGGTGAAGCGACTAGATAGTTGGCATAATAATTTTATTAACAAGGCCAAAATTTTTATTAATTTGTCTGGGCTGGTAACAATTTAGGCGCGTTTCTTAAGTCTTTTGTAAATAATCACAGGATCAAGCATTTTCCTAAATCTGAATTTCTAAAAAGATTTACTGGTTTTGTCGGTTAAAAGGTATCGCTTTTATTATCTGTTACCTTAAAACAAAATCTTGCATTAGAAGGAATTCTTATTTACATTGACAACTTTAGGCCAATATTTAATGAAAATAAAAGCTTTGGGCAATGAAAAAAGCTTCTTAACAAAAAATAAATTCCAGAAAATTTTAGTTTCAAGTAAAGTTCAAATGTCTTTAAAAACCATTCACTAAAAATGTTAAATGATACAAAAACTTGTTCAAGGCTTCATTTAAAAAACGCGAATTTTTTCCACATAAACATGCGCTCGATTAAATAAATTTTGAATTAACCAAAAAGCTTTGAACTTTGAAAAATCGTCACAACCTTAACTTTTAGAATACAAATTTGTTCATCAAAAACCGGCTCTCAAAATTAACAGAAAAATCTTTTTTTATGATCAATTATATGTTTTTATACAGCTAAGGCTTTTTCGAAAAACAGAACCCTTTAAAAGATTTTTTACTGAAAAAAAGCACGAAATTATGCAACCCTCCTTGTACTTTAAATACAAGAACATTGCTTTTCTTTTTGTTCATAATTATAAAGTTTATTGTTTTTAAATTATTTTAGATATTCCACACTTTTGCTATGGCCTCATATTAAGCTAAAAAATAATGACAAGCATAAACTTGAACTAATTTACATAACAGTCTCTCTGAAAAGGTTGTCAATAAAGCAAAGTACTTACAAACACACAGGCACACGGAAAAACAGCAATGAAGCTCTTTTAATCAAGCAGAAGCAAAAAGCTAATGAACAATAAAAGAACAATTTGTGTGAAGAAACAATTTTTAAAAAATTTCGAGCAGCTTACAACAAGACTTGGTGGCAACGTTTACTGATTTAACACCAACAGGTGATGTGTGATGATGAGTAACGTAGGAAAATACTTGCTAAAGTACTTGAAAATTCTAATCAGCCAGCCAGCCTGCCTGCCTGCCTGCATCCGACTCAAACAACTTGACGTGTTTTAAAAGGGAGAGAAAAGTATATTTATTCTTTTTTGCTTTTTGCTACTTTTGCTTACATTTCCATCAACTGCTAGACTTTCAAAACTATTTCAAAGCAAACGTTTAAAGTAGCTACTTCAGTAGCTGCTTCAATATGGCTAAAAGGCAAATGAAGGCCCAGACACACTAAGACTGACTATAACCACGAACTATTTGGATAAATTTTGTATGTTCTTAAGGTCTTGCTTGAAACATTTCAAATTTTAGCTTTTATGATGAAGAAAAATGTGAGGAAATAAATTCAAACTTTTTTTGTTTGTGCAAAAAAAAGCAACAGGAAAGAAATATACGAAGGGAGTTGCAGAGGAACTACACTGCAATTATATTGAAAAACAAATATTCGGTCATTTTTATTTGAATATAAGATTTAGCCTATCGTCCCTGTATGTGGGGAAATCCTACTCCAGGGGATTTTACTCCTGAAATGTTGTATGACAGATGGCTAAATGGGCCGTATAAGTTTGGAAAATCAATGGCTAGGTGGGCTACTTTTGAAACACCCTCGTTAAATCAAATAAAAGCGTTAAAATATAAAAACATAAAGAAAATCGACGTAAAGTTTTTAGTTGTGCATGGTTAAAAATAGCGTTAAATAACGCCAAAATGTAAGGCCATCAACATTTTCATGGGTAAGGACAACAAAAAAGCTATTGCTGCATTTGCTGGCAGCAGCAATTGCAACAACAACATTTTACTACGACAGCATTGTGCTCATAAAAATCACGAATTGATGGAGTGTCTAAAACGATCAGCAAATCATTTACATCTTCAACAACAAAACAAAACAAAAAACTCAAGACATCTAGTCTGGCTAAGTTGGATGGCAGGCAAGTAGGCAGGACAGACAATAGAATTTGCTCTAAGCACTGAAGTGCTATAGAAAAGTGCAACACAGAAAACAGTTTTTATTTTAAGTTTAGGTTTTACTACTTTTATCCAGTAAGTTCAATACTGCCTCTCCAAGAAGCTTCCTTTTTTCAATAAGACAACAACACAAGAGTTAGAGGAATGACATCAATAGCTAAAAACAGAAAAACTTTTAAGCATATGATACGTTTTTCCTTGCATAACGAATGCAGGAAAAAGGTATGAAGTAAATTCAAATTTTACACGTTTAAATTTAGGAGTCATAGTCAGTCAACATATGCACAATTGGAGGGACTAGGCGAAGTATGAAGACCCTTAAAAGGTATTTCCAGTTACTTGTAAATATTTTGATCATTCTGCACTCCCTTTAAAAATTTACTTTGGAAAAACTTTTTATTGTGAAACGTAAAACTAATGTTTTTTTTAATATGCGAAAAAAAATTTGTCTGAATATTTTTTTTATTTTTTTTTTATATAAAATATCATTTTTAAAAACGCAATATCTATTTTCTAAAAAAACTTTTGTTTAAATATTTTTAATATTAATTTGTAAAAAAAAAATAATATAAAAAAATATTTAAAAAAAATAACCCTTTGCTGATATAAATATTTAAAAAAAAATATATACAAAATATAATTTTTGAACAAAATTTAAATTTTTGTAAAAAAAATAGTTTTGAAAAATCCGTAGAGCACTGATTTTTTGTAAGATGAAGTTTATATTACAAAACAATTGTAGGGTGCAAGCAAATTTTGAAAACTAAAGCACGGCGTGGAATTCCACTTGACTATTCACCAAACAATCAGCAGCACCTTTCTTACCACTTCAAGTTACTGTCTTTTTTAATTTTGCATGTTAGTATTTTATTTTTTTTATTTTATTTTATTTATTTATATTTTTTTTGTTTGCACTTCTTCTCCTAAAGCGAATCCGCTAAGTTCGCAATGTTTTTATGCATAAAAAAATGTATGAAAAAGACAACTTGCGGGGGTTAGAGGGCGCGCTTGGCTGTTTACTTATTTTAATATGGTTACTGACTGCTGTTATTATTGGTGCTGGTACATTTAGATAAGTCATAGATCATGGCAAAATGATTTACATTTCGTTAAACTTCAACACTTTTTCCAACAATTTTTAGTACTTTTTTTCTGCTTTAACTAATTTATATTTAACTCCAGCTTTAAAGTTTATGGTGTGAGTTCAAAATTGTCTTGTGTTCAATGTGTAAATTTGTGGTGTGAAAGAAATTGTAATTAAATTTAATGATTTTTCAATTTGTAAGAAGCACAATGAATTGGCTGAAAATAGTTTTCTGTAGACCCTGCTTAAATTTTGTAAAAGGCTTTAGTAGAAACGAAAATAAACTAGATACTAAGGTTCAAAGCATAACTATTTTCAGCAAACAAATTTATATAACTTAAAGGCTTTTCTAAGTTAAAAGACTTTTTCACAAAAAAAAAAAAAAAACGTTTTCACAGAGAAAAATATTATTTGATCTCCAAAAATTCTTTGCTGTGTTTGTTTCAAAAACACTTTGTCTAGAAATCATTTCTTCAGTAATAAGAGTTTTTCAAATATTTTAACGAAACATTTCTTTTTAAGCTTTTTATGACAGTCTCTCAAGGCTGGTCTGCAAAAATCTATAGAAAGATTCTGCAAAAAGCCTTTGCTGTTATACTTTATTTTAACCCTTTTAGTCTTTTATGCAGAGGTATAAATATTTATATTTTGTATAAAGCTTCAAAAAATTATCTGTAAAAGCGGTTTTATTTTTAGCTAAGTTAAGTAATGATTAGTAATTAGAACACTTATATTTAAAAACTGAAATCATTGATTAGATTATGATTATTTCCAGTTTCGCATTATTACTAATTGATTTCGATTAGATGTAATCAAAAATAAGCAGGGTTACTTGAAATTACTATCAAATAATAAAAAAGACTAAAATGTAATCAATAAAATAATTCGACTAATTGGAAAACGATCAAAAATAAACATTGTTTTTTTAAATAACTTTTTTTGTTTTTTTGATTATTTGATAATAATCTCAAGTAATTTTATTTTATTTATTTATTTATTTACAAAAATATTATTAGTACAAGAAGACAGTTTCATAGAGTACTTCATACGAATATAAATTTAAATTAGAGTTTAAAAACTTATATCAAAGTGAATTAACTGCTACAGAAGTTTTTAACCGCCACGTTGAAACACAACGCATGGGGTTCGCTTTTAATGTTATTAAGTAAATTATTCCACAATATCACTACAATAACAACGAACATTCTTGAGGACGATAAATAGTTGTGGTTGGGCATAACTAGACTTAATGTACGACTAGATCTAAAGAAGCATAATTTCTGGGATATATAAGCAGGTTCTTGCGAGGGAACACCTTTATGAAGAAATATTAAATTCCCAATATCTGTATGGAGTATATGCTATCATACAGTAGCACCATATGTTACAATAGGTACACTCAACGTTTTCACAAGTTTTAGTTTAGTATCATTTTAAATATATGTTAATGAACACCAAAGATTTTGAAGGATATTAAAAATTTCCATAATAGTCTAACTTACATGATCCTTGGAGTTAAGTTCAGAATTTATAACAAAACCGAGATTTATTTTGAAATTATGGTTTATAGAACATTGGAGATATACTATGTCTTCTACGAGCCCCAAGGAACGAGATAAATAAATTTGGGCATCATCTGTATATAAATGAATACTGGTCTTCTTACAATACTGGACATATGATAAACATGCTAAGAAGTAAAGGACTGGAGAATAACGAATGAGTAATGGTGATTATTTTTATATTATTTGTAGTGTCGTAATTAATTAGTAATCAAATGTTACTCACCAGTGATTTATATAATCATTACGATTCTTTTTATAATGTAATCGAATTGATTACTAGTCGTAATTACAATTTAAGAGCTATGTCCATAACACTATTGTGTATTTTAAAACTGTACTGCACAGAGCTATTTAACTACTTACTAAAAAAGTAAGCAAGTTATATTTTTAGGGACCAATCGAAAAAAAAAAATTGGCGCCAATTCTGCTATTACAATTTTTATTTCATAATTTAATTACTACTTAATCTTAGTAGTTTGAACGATTTTATATATAGCTAATGTTTTCTTCCTTATTAGTTCTCCTTCCTATCAATTTATTGTGAGAAATAATTAACTACTTTAACTGCTTTCTTACAAATATGCGTTCTAAAAAGCGCCATTAAAATTGGCGCCTTTTAAAAGACAATTAGCAAAAGAGAGCCAGCCACCCAAATTTTGTCATATAAGTAAATTTAAATGCGAACATAAAATTATTAATTGAAGTTTTTCCTGTAAGATACTTAAATAAAAGCAATTTTTAATGAGAGAGTATTAAATTTATAGCAAAATTGTTCCTTTTTTATGGATAAAAATTAATGGGAATCATGGTGCTTTAATTTAATTTCCGCTTAATGGAGATTATTTCGAATTTATTTTTTCAAACTGTGCTATATGAAAAGACAAAAAATAGATTATTGAAACTGTAGTTTAAACTTGCCAGAATATAAAAACTCAACCTTAACTATATCCTCGTTACTTTGTTCCAAAGAAATAGTAAGTTTAATGGGCTCTATTTGTTTGCTTAATATGTCATGGTAAATCTCTTAGCTCACTAATATTTAAGAAAAGCTTTTTATGTCCTGCTTAGCTGACTGTTTATCTGTTTATGCAAAACAAATCCATGCTTAGTGAAACCCATAAAATTATTTCTAATGCGATTTTCTATTTTATATGGCTTTTTATTTGGTACCTAAGTTTAAGTCCTGTTTGTATTACCTTGTTCGGTGTATAATAGTGTGACTTTAAATTGCCATTAAAACTGATTGTCATTTAAACTAAATTGGTCGTTTCTATCCCCGCAGCGATTATCCGTATGCTTAATGTTTATTACGAAAATTTACGTATTTTACCATTAAATATCGTAACAAGCTTACGATATATGATCATAATAAAATATAAAATTATCTTTTTAAAATGAGTTTTAGAACTATTTAGAGAGTCATGTTAACTAAGAGTCAAGATTACTAAAACTGTTTTTAAGCTGAATTCTCGGTACGAAATTAAAGCATTAAAAGGACACCCATAGGCAATAGCTGCGGCGTAATAACAATTTTCCTGGCATTTAACGAAACGTAAATAGGGGTTTGTGAAGCTCAAAACTTCTATTTATTAAGTAGCGAGTAGAACGATTTTTTGTACATTGGAACGGTTTAATCTTTTGGTAATTTCTAATTTAATAACTTGAATGTGCTTTTACAAAATGTCCCTCCCTAATAGTGGCTACGCACGAAGAAAGCTTGGCATTTTCCTATCGTATGTAGTGTTTCCTGTTGAAATACACGTTAGTTTTTTGGCTCCCAAAATACAATATTCTATCGTCGGTATCCATGTTTAGTATTTTTAATGATTTAGTTTTTTGAAAGGAATAACGCTGTGATAATCATTTGCACAGCATCGGTTGCTTTCCTTCCGCATGTATTTGTTTAGTAGTATTTGTGATATTTGCACAGAACTGATGATACTTTGCTGGTTGCCTCTGTGGTTGCATCGTGAGTATCAAGAAATGAAACTAGGTGTGTAAAAAATATATCGTCTAATGTTCCTTCCTGTTTATCTTACATAAGACCATTGTGCAATTTTCATACTCTTAACCTTCCATACTAACTTTCTCTCTATCTGCGTTTTTCCCTCCCTCACACTATATTTCTCTCTTTCTTTCTTTCTATCTTCCTTGTTCTCTGTGGTACTTTCTCTCTGCCTAGCTTGTTTTTTTTCTATTTTGCTATATATTTCTCTCCTCTCCTCCTTTCTTTGTTTTACCTCTCTCTTTTTAACTTTCTCTCATATTCTCACTCTTTCATTCATTCTCTCAACCTTTCTCTAATTCTTACACTCTTTTTATTCTTTCTTTTTCCCTATCTTTTATTATTTTTATTTCTTTATCTATCGCTCTCTCTCTCTCTTTCTATTCGCTCTCTTGCTCTCTGTCTCTCCCGATATATGCAGTAATGAATTTTTCAAATCATTCTGGCGAAAAGCCAGATATATCTGTAGAAGAACATTCTGGTCAAGACATAGTTTTGTCATATGACATGTTCGTCATTTTACCTCTGGTGTTTATAAACGATATTTTGATATAAAAAAAGACAATTGTTGGAATCCAGAAGAAAATATAAAAGGAGAGGTTTCTTTCTGAAGCACTTGAGCCATTGACTGTAACGCCGTGACCTTTCAGTACTTTTTATAGAGCACTAACTACTATACAGATTCTTTAAACGGCAATATTTTCTCAATGCTTGTATCATACATTACACATGTCTACTTCTGATCAGATATATTAATGCACTAATAAAAACCATAAATATATCTCAGAACTTTGATCACTAACTTGCCATATACAGTTAAATTAATCAGTCAATAAAATCGGTTTAATGACTGCGGCACAATGTCAAACACGTTCAACTTGAGAAACCCTATCAAAATGAAAAAACTTAATCGTTTTTGTTTTAAACAACAGCAATAAATAGAAACCGTGCTACTGTTTGACCATAAAATTGTTTTAGGGTACCAAAATATGAAGTTTGCTAAAATATTTTAAACAAAACCAAAAAAAAACTATTAAAATGTTAGATAAAAATCTATGAGAGTTATAACAAACAATAAATTTTAAGGTAAAAAAAACCCCTTTTTCGTTCTTGTTAACAAAGCTTTAAAAAATGTTTTTTTTTGAAGATTTCGAGCAAAAAAAAACAAAATTATAAAAGTCGTAAAAAACTATAAGATTGAAATCCTAGTGAATAGCAGTAAAGAGAAAGAAAGTGTTACGTACGAGTACACTAAAAATGTGTTAACAGATAAAACAAATTATGTTCACGCAGAAACTTTTTGTGTTACAAAAATTATTAATAAAACCTTGCACGGAATTTTAAAAGCATGCAAGCAAGTAACTTTATGTTCTTGTAGCGTGAAAAATACCTAAAATAATGTTGAAATAAGATCAGTTATAACAATGTATGTGTTTTTATATAAGTATATTTTTTGTATTTTGATCAAACAGAGAAATTGGCGTTTTCAGAAACATGTTAAAAGCGTTGAAAACGCAGCAGTCAAGCATCAATAAAAAAAAATGGACGTACGTTGTTTTAATTCAATCCAGCGCTTTATTTAATTATTATATTTTTTGTACTAAAAAATTTATTTTCTAAAATATTCTTTTTGTATTTTAATCAAAATTTTACTTATTTACCATTTTTATACCTCAATACTTTATACGAGTGCCAAAAAATTAACAGAACATTTTTAAGAGGACTATAAAATTATATTTCTATTGATATTTCTATTGGTAATTCTTACGATTGGCCCAAAAGAGAGAGAATTAAATTATTGATTTTCCCGTGTTTATCATCAAAACGTATGAAGTTTTCGAAAGTACTAAACAACTGTAGCTACTTTCTGACAGAGAAAACTATAAGCAAATAATCCGTTTAGCCGTTTCAGTCTAATTTTTTAAACTTCCAACAAATCCTTTTTTAATATATCCCCCTTTCGCTAATGTTACTTTTTCTGTTATTGACATCGATTTCTGATATTAAAAAAATATTAACATTTTTAAGGTTTTTGGCCCTTTGCGCAATACCTTAATACTCGTATTTAAATTTATTACAATATAAAACAAATTGAGGTTACAGCATGTAAGAGTATTTACAATATTTACGATATTAACAATAAATATTTGTTACTGGATTAAGTTCACATACACAGACGAACACCTTTAACCGACTTTGAACAACAAACTAAAGCCTACATCTCTATATGCTGCAATGGCTCCTACTCTGCAATCTTATTATCCTTTAAAATAGTGTATAAATTGTTGTATAAAAAGAATATTTTCTTTATTTATTCAACTTTGCAAACAATAAATTTCATTAATATGAATGAAAAACTGAATGCAAGCAAAAGATCAGGAGGGAAAAAATTTAAATTGCCCACTTTGGCAAAGTGTGGTATTGTGAATGTTTTACAAAATATGAGTGCTAAATAATGCGATGGTTTTTATTATAAAAAAGAACAGAAACAAATAAATAAAATTTTATGATAATTGTTGTGGAGCCTAATAAATGTAACGATTACAACGATCATGGTTGGTGTTATAAATTTGTGGATAAAGTAAATGGGTTTTGTATTTTGTTTTCATTTTATTTCCTTACGAGTAATAACTGCAGAACAAGAAGACCTTTATATGACATCACTGGCGTATATTATGTGTAAGCTGAGGAAATTTATAGATTGATAAATAAAATTGCCTCAAATTCTAGGTTTAAAGTGTTCATTTCATTATTGTAATTTACACTAAAAATAATAATGGAAAAAAGAGGATTAAACAAATACAAAATAAAAATGATTTTAAAGCGAAAACTCATCATAAAAGAATAACAGACAGTTGTAAATATTTTCAGATCAGTGAATTTTTATATTAGTTCTAACTTTTACTACTCAAGATACATTAATTTTTTCTACATGTCCGTTTAAAGAGCTCAATATATACATATTTACATATTGGGAATTTCACATGAAGAATTTCCCCCGAAATTTCTTAATATGACATAAACCTGTACTTCTAGTAGATATGAAATGTTTTTTATGTTTATTTGCCGAGTTATGGGGTGCTAAAATGTTAAGTGATATATCAAGTAGTTTCGGTGGAAATTTTTCTTTGGTTGTCTGCTTCACTTGAAATGCCAAATATGCGTGGGTGTTTTTCAAAAATGAAGAAAAAAAATCAACAACAAATTATATATCTTGAAAGTTCTTTAATCTGAAGTTCTTTAAACTTAAGCAGAACTAAAGCAAACAAATAATGTCATTCTTTTATAGCCTTTTTTCACAAAATGATTCACATTTTATATTAAGCTATTTAATTCTCATCGAGTTTAAAAAAGAAAACCTATAAATTTTCCAACTAAGAGGATAGATACCAAATTGTATGAGACTGGTGAAAAAAATAAGCAATAGAATAATTTCGGAAGCCTTTTTCCGGTATTGAGTTAAAGTTTTACGTCGACTCCTATTTACGACTTGACGAAATACAATTGCAATTTTAGCACCATGGCTGCTCGAACTATGAACTCAATCATTGTTTAGGGTTTTGGAGCTACCCACTCTCCTGCCGTATCATTGACGACCTGCATTGCAATGCAACGCCACAACGCTCATGCACAAAAATCTTCTCGCGATTTGAATTTAAAGCACAGCCGGAAATGGCTTCCCCACCAACCAGTTCGTGCCTACTGCTTCGCGCGATACCAGTAGTTTAGTTACTTGTCAAAACTCTTAGGATCTTATTTACCAGTTTTAAAGCCAAATACCAAGGTGGCGGAATCACCAGATGGAGCGAGTCCTGCATATTGGTTTATTCTTACCTTATATTTAGTGTGGACGTGTCTGTAATCACGTTTATAAAAATATTTGCTAATTCGATCTAGTTACAATCGCTGTGGCCTTGGATGAATTGGTAAGCGAGCAGCTACTTGCCTCTGTGGTCCTTTTCAATTTTTATATTACGGAATTTCAAAATTAACAAACACACATTTGCTGTTCTTTGAACAAGAGATCGATTAAAGCAAATTGGCAGCCACAAATGATATTTCGCTTCCCCTTAAGGTTTAAGTGTCCAGCTGATATATTTGACAAGAAATAAACCCCATTCAAATGTGAAGGTTGTGCTCTATGATGTAGCAGTCACTGATTTTTAATTATTTATTTAAATGATTTCTATTTTGTATAAAATTTTTGAAACAATATTTTCAACTTTGATATATTTGTGTTGCTTGAGGAAAATACAAACGAAGTTCAAGTTTAAATATTGTTTAAAATAATAATTAATTTGATTCTTAAGCAAGAAAAAAAAATATCTCTATTGTTTTTTAACCAGTTTTAGCCACAAGAAAAATTATGTTTTTTTTTCACTTTTCTTATATCAGGTTTGTGTCTTAACTCTTTTGCTTTCAATTATTCTTAACAGTCTGCTTGTGAGTGAGTGTGTGTTTAATACTCATTTGAATATTTCCTTAAATTGACATTTTTAATCACATGTTATTAATTTTGCATTTAAACATGACAAAACCAAAATTAAGTCTTTCAGTTTCAACTACGTTAATACTCTGGTACTCAAACAAAATAAAACAGATGACTTCATTATGAAAACCAGAAACACATCACAAACACACAAAATTGTGTATGAAATTTTATACAAATGTGTTAACTTAAGAGTCTGTGTATGGCTGGGGTTGTGTGTTAAGGCAGACTTGTGTATGTGCAACAGTTCCAATTTAGGCGACAAATATAAATTCAAATGGAAATTAAGGCATATAGATAACAGCCAACAGCCGCACCACCATCATCATAACATACGATGAGAATAGTGGCCAAGAAACATTGTGAATGTTTTAAATTTAAATTAATGATAAGTAATTTGTTAAAGACAAAATACGATCTGTATACCGAAAGGCAAGCCATGCCAAGACGCTCATGCCATCCAATTCCAGCTTAACACAACTAAGCGCACACGTTGAAAACATCATTTTGAATTGTTTCTTAACTCGTAAGAGGAGTTTCGATAACTACGAAAAGGAAAGAAATATTTAATTAAGTTGTCATACAAAACATACCAAGAACAATAACAACAAATTAACCATATTATCGAGAATTAAGAATTATAAAATTTCCTCAAATTCTTTGAATTTTATTTGTTAAATATATGTGTGATTTTAAAAGGGCGGGCCTAAAACTACCCGCACTCACGAAGAGGAGATAGATGCACTTTTCAGGTTTGAAAATTGGCTATGCCTAAATTGTAAGTGTGATAATACTACGATGTCGCATTTGGTACCTCGAGAGGACTAATTTTTTAATTTTGTATATACAGGTGAGAGCAGAACCATTCGGAAACTGTTGGATTGTTTGTAACAATAAAATATAGGATAACAGTTTTTAAAAAAGGTGTACGGTCTGTAAAGACGAGTGCTTAGTGTCCCTTCAATTAAGATAGTCATGCCGGAAATCGTAAAGATCATTCACGAAACACTTTGAAAGAGCCTCAAAAATAATCAAATTGCTTAACGATGGAAAAACGTATGCGCGATGTTTTAACAGAGTATTGAAGACCGATTATTTACACGAAATTACAAACATGCACGAAACCTGGGCGCACCACTCCACAGCGGGTTTTAAGGCAGAACTAAAGGAAGGGTAATATGGTCGTGGCAGGTGGGTGTCCAGGAAACGCAAACAGCAATTATTTTAGCATTTTATCCAGAGTAAGGTTCGGTTCATTATAGAACCGCCCTCATAAATACTTTAAGCTTCTTGTTAGCATTTTGTGCTAAATTTGTTTTTTGACCCTGTTTTGATAAATGTACTTTAATTTTCTTTTCTTGCTGTTGATTTAAGTCAGCGATAAAATTTACTTTTTATTAAGTTTTATTTTTGGTTGCTCTGCTCTTTAACTGTTAAAAATGTTGCTGGTGAATTATTTGTCTTATTTTGGTGGTTTCTTTTGTTAAATGCTTGTTTTATTTTAGCCTTCCTTAATTGTTTGTTTATTTATGGTTACGCTTTAATTGTTAATGTTAAACATAATTTGTTAAAAACACAGTTTGGTGTGTGTATATTTTACCGAATTTCTGACTTTTGTAATATGACATTAATTTACTTCCGTTAAGTTTTTTTTAGCGAAAGAACGCGGATGCAGAGAAAAAAAAGCTATTTTCTAGAAATTAGGTTTTAATCTAGGAAATAAAACTTACCACGTAGTAGTGTTTTCAAAAGCCCGCTAAAGAGTATTCGTTTTTGAGAAGAACTAGCTACAAATGGATGTGAGCATATATTTTTTTAAGAAAAGTAACACACACTCAGGCAATTAATGGATACTATCTTTCTAGAATAATTGTGCTACCTTCTGTGGCAAGGGATAGACTAGAGAATACAGCTAGTGAAATCGATGCAGTGTTTAACCGCTCTGGAAATTCGTGTTATGTTTATTTATCGACGACGATTTAGTGCTATACTAAGATACCGACGAAAAAGGGAGCTTTGATATGTAATAATGTGAACAAAAGCTAGTAGATATCAGAAAAAGAAATTTTATTTTTTGGCAGAGGCTGATACACGAGCTCAGACGACTAAAGCTATCAAATACTTAATAGTTTAATCTGCGAGTCGAAAAGTTTTGTTTCGAAGAGTTCTGCATAACCTAAAGACTAATTACTTCTATTCTTGATTATCATAGTTTAAAAAAATCTTTCGTGCCTTACTAGCCGTACATCACGAATAACATGAACCGTGTGGGCGTCCAAGGCGTCAGTTGTTGCTGGTTTATCAGTGACTTCACGTGGCTCCACAAAAAATAATCGAGAAGTGTGAAATCACACGACCAACTTTTATCATATCTTGATTTCAATAAGTCTATGGCTGGGGTCGCCGTACTAAAAATTATTGATTATCTCCATTGACCTTTAAGCGCACTCCGGCTTCACTAGCATGTAAACCGTACCAAACAGTGCATTTTTCTGGATGTATGGATTGTTTTTAGTTTATATGTTTATTAACGAACCCGTTAAGTCAATAAATAAGTCTCATTGCTGAACTTAATTTTGCGATAAAACATCGGATCAGTTTATAACGTATTTAAAAAATAAATCTGGATAATTTGATGGGGTTGTTAAATCTGCAGTCTATTCATTATGATTTGCCAGAGTATACTGATCATAAATGTCAAAAAGTGAGCGCAGTATAACAGTTCGTTTAAGAGTTAACCCTTTCGTGAATTCTCTCAGGCTTAAAAAAGCACCCCATATTGTGATGAAATATGTATTACGAGAACGTGCTAATTTCCATGCCATCATAATATCGCAAGATAGATGGATTTGATTTTGTGTTTCTATTCAATGGATGCATCTATACTAAAGAATAAAATATTTATCTTAATTATCTTATATTATTTATATTTAAACACCAGCCAAGTCTTGTCTTCTTTCGATTTTTAACGACAGTTTAAAAGTTGTGATATAAAAAGTTCACGACAAACTTTTACTTCTTTAAACAAAACAAATTGTTATAGATAGTTAATTTGCTTAGAAAAGTAGAGGTTTAAAACAATTTTTTAGGTAAAATTTTCAATAAATTACAAAAAGTTATAAAAAAAACTTAGCGATAAATTTCTAATTTCTATAAAATACTAAAAAAGTACATAAAATTGTCTATTAAATTATTTATTGATTAGTTCTTATTTTCTTTATAAAGTTATCGAGAACTTTAAACTAATATATATCCAATTACTTTTATTTTCCAAAAGAAGTAATCGATTACATTTAATTTTCTGTAGAGTTATCGATAACTTTAAATTTTCTATAAAAATGTTATAATTATTAAGAAATATTTTAAAGAAAATCGTCGTAAATAGTTTAGTAAAATCTTTTAAAAAGAAACGCAAGCAAATTTAATTCCACGCATGTCTAATGTCTAGTAACAGTAAATAAAGAAATCCCAGCGGTTTTCAAAAAGACGATTTAAATAAAATTACAACTAGTTTAAGTGACTGATAATATTCTTACACCTCTAATATAATGACTAATTGCCGCCGATTAGATATCAGTTAAGAACACATTTAAGCCATTATTTGCTGCCATCAAATTTACATACATAAATGCTTTTACAAAAGTCTTCTTGATTTTCGTATAACTTTATTCCAGTTGTTACAGTCAGCCTCTTTCCCCTGTAACGCTTGGTTTTAAGCACAATCAGCCATAACAAAATACACAACAATACACTTTTCATTTTTTTTTTTTCCTTTTTCGTTAATTCTCTGTATAACTAGGCTTTGGTTGCATTTCCTTACAAATATGTAGAGTGGAATAATAAACGACACTAACGACACTAAAGCCTGGTTGATAATTTTCCAATTAATCATTTCACTTATTTAAAAAAAAAATACTATATTCCAAGAAAGGTATTTTGATGTTGGAAAAACTAGATCCAACAGAGTATTAAACGGCATTCTAGGTATGTGTCTGTCTGTATTGGTGTAGTGTCTGAAAGAATGTAAATGCCGTCGCCACCCAAATCTTATACAATAGGTGTTGATTGCTTAATATCCATGTGCAACACCACCACCATCGGCAAGTTGCCATGAATAGTGTTTGAATGAAGCATGTTGTTTCCTATAACCTTTTTACATATGTATATAATTATACAATTTTCTCAGTTATTATCCCTTTATTGGAAAGTTGGTAACATTTAACTGAACAACTCCTGTTGAGTTGTCAGTTTTCCTTTAAAAGTAATTAATGTTGATAACAGCTAAAGATAACTAAAATTTTGGAAAAAGATGCAGTTACATTGACTTCAAGAAAATATTATAATTTAAAATTTGTATATTCCAAAGAAACCTAAATATAATAAAACAAATTTATAACTCTCAGTTTTCCAACGAAAACTAATAAAAAGTTATCGGTTACTTTCAATTTCATATAGAATATAGATATCGTCTGTAGAAATCTATCGATAACTTTAAGTATTCTATAGATTCAATGGAAACTTTTCATAAGCTAAAAAAATTTATTGGTAAATTCCATTGTTGTCCAAAAGCCTATATATCACTTTCTTTAGACCCCTTTCTGTGCTCTAAAGAAAGTTAAGGATAAGTTTCAGTGATCTATAGAAAACGTTCAGTTTTCTATCAAAAGTTATTGTTTTTTTTTTCTAGCAATAACGTTCTTTATACACCATGTCGGAATATAAAATCAAGAATTCTTTATATAAAGTTCTCGTTGACTTTCTATTTAAAATATCGTTTCTATATTTTAAAACCATTATATCGAGCAATGCTTTTTATTCAATTGACTTTTTACGATTTTTTGTTTGATATTATTTTCTCAAATAAATTCAGATAAGGAATATTTTATGTGTTTTTCAAATGCCTATCCTAAATAAGCCTTTTCTGGATTAAACGCGATTTAAAAGAATAATAGACTTTTTAATATCCTTAGCCTTTAATTCAACTTTTGGATTGATACCCTTTCCTCAGGCTAATAAAAATTTACTAAATTATAATACTGCGCCGAAATTGAAGACTTCTGGGTTTATTGAAACAAAGAGTTCTAAATGCTTCCTCCTTTAGATTATACGTTGCGGAACAGTTGAGTGTTTAAAAGTCGGCTCCATTTTGCAGTTTTCCTTTATTGAATTTTAAATATTTTTTCTTGCATTTCCAATAAAAAAAAAACGTGTTATAAAAATGTGTGAGACATATTGTTGGCGTAAATATATGCCATTATATTGCATTACTCAATATTCCTTATTCCATACAAGTTAGTTAAGAGTCGAAAGCAAAGGAAGGTATGCCATCAACACCGCCACCATAGAGTTGATAAATGATTTCGATTAGTTGGTGCTTGTAATACGACGCCTATAAATGGACTGTGATTGAACGCGCTGGTTTTTATGAAAAGTTTCAACAGATAAAACTAAAAAGAATTAACACACAGGGTAAGAGAAAAGAAAAAGAGAAAGAACTAAAACGTGGTTCAAGTTTCCTTTTCTTAAAACGAATACAAGGCATCTAAAGCAAGTGCTTTGTAACCCAAGCTGCGCCCTGTTCTTTTTCGCTCTTAAAGAAAAAATAAATAAAAATAAAAATAAGGAAAAAATAAACTAGACTTATATTGGGCTTTCTGCTGTTTAAAAATGCTGTAAGCGATTTGACAAATTGTCTCTAATTGAAAGATTAGCTCTTGTTGTTGTCCGTCTTCTTACTGTATTCTAGATGTAAGTAGAGTTTTCTGCATTTTATTTTTTTCCATTTGGTTTTTATTCCGCAAATTGTGGCTGTAAACTCCTTATCACTTTGGCTTGATCTCTCTGCTCACTCAAGTTTTGCTTTCTTTTATTCTTTAAAGTCGTGTGAGGTTTTATTAATCAATGTTTTAAATTGTTTCCATAATTTAATATTTTTTTCACATTCTTCAGAACATGCGAGTAGTAGTAAGGAGTTTTTTTAAGCTTTAGTTCTTCCTTCTCCATTAAGATTGAAAAGAGGCTGTCTTGGAGGTGTTGTTTTGTTTGCATAGCCAACGCAGATCAGGCGGTTGGAGGAATAAAACAGTGAACATTACGACAAAAAGCCAAGCACATGTGAAAAAAATGAGCAAATAAGTCAGAAAAAAGTTTAAAAAAATGGTGTGAAAATTTTGTGAGAAAATCAATAGTCAGCCTCCAAAAAAAAAGAAGAGTGTAAGAAATGCAAATCAGGGATACAAGATGTTTTTCGTTAAATAATTGAGGCTGATTTTTAATTGTTAATTCTAGAAAGCTTGATTCGAGCGTTTCTGGAGGTGCAGCCTGTGATTTTGGCTTCAAATTGTCAGCTTCTTCACTTCTAATGGTTCTCAAACATGTTCTCGACTAATACTTGTTTGTTCCAGCGATTTTTCGCGAAATGTTTCGACATTGTATACTTTTTTTTATAACAAATTGTGTTTTGTTTTTATATTTTTAACGAAATCATTGTATTAACCATGTAACAAATTCCAAGAAATTTCAGTGCTTTTATGTGGAATAAAACATTTTTGATTTCTGCGCTTTTATTGTAGTCAGAAAATTTTCATGATTAGAGAGTTTTTTATCACGATTGTTTTAATTCAGCGAGTTTTGCTCTTACGCGATTACTGTTCTTATGAAATCACAAAACTCGCATTTGTTAAATGTATATTTTTGAATTGATCTCTTTTTAATAAATTTTTTGGTGTAAACCTTTCATCCAATTTAAATTTCATCTCATGCGAATTAAAAAAAAATCTTCTTTTCCTATCTTTTCAACAGAGTCAGGTGCTTTTGCAGCTACAAACAATAAAATTCCTTGGAGACTATGTGCGTGTTAGTGTTATTTAAGTGTGTTAACACCAAAGAAAATATACCGAAACGTTATCGGCAACTTTATATTTTGACATCAAAAATACAAAAAGCAATGTTTAGCAAGTTTGCACTTGGTCTTGGAAAATGTATTTTTTTCTTCTTTTCTTTGGTTAGTTGCTGTTGTTATTTTATAGTGATCAATATATAACTTCTCTATTTTCCAGGCGGCAAAAGGCAGACAGGAAAAAAGTTCACGCATTTTATTAAAAGTACCAAAAAAGGACAATGAACTACAACAGTGTGTTATAAAAGCTTTATAAACAGCTAAAGAACACCGAGGAAAACAGACAGACATTTGTTAAACACCATTTATGGATACATGCAAGCACATTGATAAAAATGTTGAGGCAGGTTGCCATATACATATAAAAAGAAGAATAATGAAAAAATTAACAAACAACACAAGCATTGCAGGCGTATGACTTGAGCCACAAGAAACATAAGTGTTAATTAGTGTTGTACCATGTTCATAAAAGCTCACTCGTATAAATATAGACGAGGGCGGCGCCATAATTGCCTCAATAAAACTTAAAAACCATTTGCCATCGCTGCAGAATGCAGTAATTTGTCCCCTAGTATTTTTATTTAAATGATCTCAGTCCAAAACGGGAGTACAGTGCTCGCTTGATTTCTTACTATCAGCAGAATATTGAAGCTGAACATGTTTGTATGTCCCTACCAGATTAAATCTGCTAATTCTATTACCGCCCTCCTGCATACATGGAGACTAAAAAGTTTGTGTATCGTACATTTTGGTCATAAACCAGCTGCTTGTGATACAAGAAAACTCTAGATGCAATTTTATTTAATTTTTTTTTCTCCACTTTGATGTCCAAACAAAAGACTTAAGCAACCAACTTGATAGAAGTTGTTTGGGAATTTTTAGTTGAGTTTTTTTTTTTTTTTATTACGTTTTTTTCATTTCGTATTTAATTTGATGCAAAAGTGCAAAGTTGAGTTTTATTGTTTACTTGTGTGTTAATGAATTTGTTTAAATTTAAGTAAATTGTTAAGCTGGTTGTCTACTTTTTGCACAAGAAACCCTATTTGCTGTTATAGTGTCTGCGATGTTGTTGCTGTTTGAATTTTATAAATCAACACAATGCTTCATAAAATAATAATCAATCATTATTTTTATTCTTTTTGTTAAAGTATTTTAATGTTTTTTGGGGGATTATAAACTCGAATCGTTGTCAAGTAATTTAATTGTATAGGGTGACCAGACAAGAACGATAGGAAAAGAAATTTAAATAAAAGATATCGTGATAATGAGATATCAAACTGATGCTGGGGGTTTTTTTTTGTAGCTACATTAATGACGTTATACATGGAATAGCTCTTTACACAAATGACCGCCTCCGCTTCGTTGGCAGTATTTCGATGATGATTTTTTGGTGAAAATCTAGATTTCCGGCCAACATTTCCATCGCCGTCGTCAACTCTTGTAACAGCACAACCTCATACTGAAGTAGACCCAAAATAATTCAGGTTGGCTTTATGGCGATGACCAATTCTGTCGACCGACCCGGAATCAACATTTGTGGGCCTTAACCGATACTAGGCGTTACGGCGCACTCTGTGATTATGTTGATAAAAAGACATTTTTCGAACACCAATTTTTTAAAATCTAATGATGCACTTCGATACAGAACACATCTCGGTGAGTAAAATGTAAAATGTAATATCTTGTGATGGAAAAAGTTCAGTAAAGTTAGTAAAATATTTTGCACCAAAAAATTCTGCAAATTTTCATGCAACTTGGTAACATGTTTATACACATATGTAAGGTGAGGGTCTTTTCTTTCACTATGAGTAAAAAAATTCACCAACTTTTAGCGATCGTTGAACAAACTTATACATTTTGTGACACAGATCATGACAATTGCAACGAGTCTTTACAATCAAAATATGTTGCATACGGATCGGACGAAGCTTCGTAGTATACTTAAGTTATAAGTTATAACTCAGTACGACGGCAGTGTTTTGCACCGAAAGTAATTCGGCGGTTTATGTTAAAATTTCGAGAAATTCGGAGATAGAGAGCAGAAGTTTTCACAGGATGTATAATTTTATAGCCGAAATAAAAAGCTCTGCAATGAAACAGTAATCACTAACTATCTAAGTAACTGTTCACAACTAACATATGGCTACGATGTAAACGAGGTTCACCTCATACCAAATAGATACTTAACATACAATAAGACACCAACGAATTGATAAAAACTTCTGGCACTTAGCCGAAACCGGGATGACGGAAATCTGTTTCAAAACTCAATATACTTTATCACCTTAGAAAACAGAGAATAAGAGAAAATATCACCTAGATAAGTCCGGTTTTTAAAGTTTGAAGGATCACACTACAAACCATATTTTTGAAAGTTTGGCGGTCGAGAATGTGAATTCAATGGAAAATTTTAATTAGACACTTACGTCTTATTGAAGTTTCGATGGCTCTTCAGCTCATGTTGAGTACAATCATTAATTTCTTGCTGATATAAGCGACCAAATACTGATATTGAACACTGGTGATGTTCTCAAGAAAATGAAGTAGAAGCTCAACAAAAACAAAAGTTTTGCATCGTCTGGTTTCAACAAGACGGTGCTACATCGCATAAATAAAACATTTATCAATATACGATCCATTCTCTTTCATTTAATCTAAAATTATAAAGAAATCTCACAAATATTAGATGACGTAATTAAATAAATGATACTTGAAGAATAAAACTTATTATATTTTGGACTCATTTTGTTAAAGTAGATAGAAAATAATGTAAAAAACTAACAAAGGTCCGAGGGAGGTATTAAGTCTAAAGACTAAACGATTAAAACCAATTTTGCTACGCGTCCATTTTTATCCAATGATTGGTGGATCTGCTGTACAAATCTATAAATATAAATCTTTTAGGGGCGGAACTATTTTGATAAGATTTTTTTTGTAATTACTATTAAGACCCTTTTTAACTAATTATTTTTAACTATTATTTTTGCTAAAAAACGTATGAAACTATCTCACTGTGCGACGGCTTTCATTTGTATTTACGAAAATATGGCTTAAAAAAATCGAAAGATTCACCACAAAATCTTAATTTTAGTACAAAATCGCAAATTTCCCAAAAAGTTTTCCCTTGAAATTTAAGCATTATTTTATGATTTTATAAATTTACTGTTTTTACAGGATTATTTTAACCAGTCCTCCCATTTATGCATTGCTGTATGTACTGTTTGATGTATTTATTTCACTACGTTACGTAGTCTACATGACTATTTTTATTAAAACCTTCTAACAGTTTAAGAAGTCATTTTTCACTTTAATATTTTACTCAAAGAAGGTAAAACATTTATAAAAAGTAGGCTGCTGATTTATGGCAAATTAAACTCTTTGGCGGTTTTTTTTTATACTCTTACATTCATTATATCGATCTTTTAATTTTATTTTTGTTAGTTTTAAAGTTGTTAATTATGATTTTAGTGTTCTTTGTGCATTTTTAAGGCTTTTCACTTCTTTTTCATCGTCTCTAGCCAGAGAACACCACCAGCAAAAGCAACAACCAGGTTAATTAGAATAGCATTTGTCTATCGTTGCTGTGGGAGAGTTATATGTGTCTTGTTTAGTACTCAATACCGACACTTTAACCTCGAAGAACTATAAAATAGTTTAAATTATGGCGCATACATGTACATATGTATGTATGAAAGCAATTTTAAAATGTTGTTAATAAAGTCATGAAAAAAAGAGCAGAGAATATATTATAAATTTAAAAAAAAAAATGGGGAAATAAAAAGTCTCTCAAGTAGGAAAATCTGGACGTTGTTGATGATTTCTGGCAAACCTAGAGAGCGGCGTAGGGCTTCAGAGAAGAGCTAATAGACAACTGTCGCATCTACGCTCGAACTTTCTTAGATCAAATGTAAAATCGAAAGTACCTCAAGACTTTACACGTTTATTACCGCTTACAGCTACATTTAAAGTTCGCAAACAACCAACTAAACGCAGTAAGGCAAGCAAGATAAATAAAATACCAACTTGTTTGTTGTATGGGCTTTTTGTTGAAACTTTAATGGTTTTTTCTTGAGGCTCTTTGGATTTCCTACTTGGTCTAAGGAATTTCATAGTTAAGTTTTTCAAAAAAGTTGGATAAAGGTTTTGCGACGAGCTGGCTTAAGCAACCAGTGAAATGCGCATAGACCGACGCAGCCAAAAAACACGGCAGCCAAGGGCTATTAACATCGCTGCACCCTCATTGGGAAATATATGGTTGCATTATCATTTCACCTGCACCCCACTAGAATATAATAACTATGTATTTAGATCCTTACGATATTCTGCAAAATATGTTTCATGTTAAAAATAAACACTATAATTTACGCAGCGGATTTTGTGGACGGTCAAAAATTAAACTGGCAAAAATATATTAAAAATGTAAAAACTTTGCTAGCAAACTTGGAGACTTCCGACTTGTTATTTTATACTTTTATTCCAAAAACGGTTAGTTGCTAATTATTATAAATTCAATCATCTCTCACAAAGTATAACTTTTTTACCTTATTTCCTGCCTTTGTGGCCTTTAGACAAATCTAATATTCTATAAATTTAAAAACCGCAAGCTATTTTAATATCCAATTTTCTTTTTCTTTTTTTCGATCTGTAAATTCTTTACTGACCAGCCCCAAAAAAATTGGAAAAAATGATTTGCTGAATTTAACCAAACATTTGTGCAAAAATGAAAAATAACCAAACAACAAACACAACAGCAAAAACCTACAAAAAAATGATCAATCGATCGATCACATCTTACACACAGCATATCAGCCAAACAGAACCACCACATAAAAATATTGGAAAAATAGCCAACAAAAAATAAGAAGAGGCATTGCTAGAGAATTCTTGACTACTTTGCTCTGTATGGTTCCCAAGGCAAGCAATATGGGCATCATATTAACTTGTAGATATGAGTTACAATGAGTATGTTTGTTTGTATGAGAACATACATACCAAGCGTCGTGTGGAGGTCACGTGTGGTGTGGTGACCTGTATGACCATATTTTGCATTAGTTCAGTTGGTTGTCGAATTATGTATATGAATGTTAGACTCAAGTAAGTCTTCTTCATTTTTAACATTTCCTTAGAATGCGATGTTAAGATTAGGAATTTATACAAAACGAAAAAAAAAAATAAACTTTTAAATGAAAAAGCGAAAAAAGAAATTAAACGAAGCAATCTTAAGCGACAGGTGAATCGTTTTTGTATGATCAGCTAAATTTTCGCTTTTTTTGTTTCACTAACGCTTCTAACGCATGTCTTTCACATCATATACATACATTGTGGTGGGTTCTAAGAAGATCGATCGTTTTGTACATGATTGTGAAGAGTTATTTAGAAATATACATAATTTTTTTTATTTTTTCCTTACGTGTTCGAAAAGTTTTGGAAGAAGTCCATGAGATTATTGATCATATGTGGGTATTGTTTGGTTGCTGTTGTAGCTACATATGTATAAATGCACATATTTGCGATGATGACCGTTTAGATAATCTGGTTCGAAAACTGTTCTTTTGTGTATTTTAGCCATATATTTTGGTTAACTGTGGACAGACAACACCTTTGGGAGGTTTGATGATTAAACAAAATTTTAGTAAGTAATAAACCAACAAACTCAAATGCAAACATACACATTTACGCTGTGTAATAATTTGATTAATGTGACAAAACAAAAGACCTGAGCTGCAGACAGTCTTTGGTTTGCTTTTTAAACACATAGAAAAACAAACTATTGAAGCTACAGACTTAGCTTTAATTTAAAAAAAAAAAATTGTTTGTGTGCTATTGCGGTTATGGTATTGTTGTTGTAATTATTGTTATTTCTGCTGTGGTATTTTATTAAACCCCTTGACCTGTTACTTTGCTAATGATGCACTTTTTACAGCTTTTTTTCATTCATTCATCACTCTTCTCTATTACGAGGGCTGTTCACTCAAGTATGCATGAGGCGCCTTAATAAGAGTGCATTATAGAAATGTTGGCAGCATCAAATCGATTGTTTAATGTGAGGTAGGTGGTACCGTCCAGCTGAAACCACATGTCGCCATTCCGTTTTTTTTTTTTTTTTGTTCCTGTAAGGAATGTCACTGTCGTATTGATGTGTTCGGGGTTTCGGCGACAATCTCGTTTACAACAGTTTTCCACAGAACGACCGGCAAGCCGACGCAAAACAGGCAAATTTGTTTGTCTCATTGCAATAGGTTTTCTCAATGAAAACATATCCTTCTTTTGTATAGCGATCCATTTTTAATTATCAGAACTACTATAGGTGACAGGAGTTAAATATTAGATTTGACACTTGCACGAAAAAGATTCAAAAGTTTTTTATCGTGTATTATTATTGTGATCCCCTACATAGAGCATTTAAATAACTGAAGTTGAAAGTCAGAGAATAGCTCTTTGTCAAGTAATTATTCGTTTGCTGTTCGTTTATATTAAAACAGTGAATTTTTTTTTTAACGTGGAAAAATTTGAAGGAAAACGCTTACTCTAGGAAAATCTGCACCGTAAAAAAATAGGTACCAGATTTTTAAAGACGTGCACGAGCAACTGAATTGGAATTGGTGAAAAATATGTACTTATAAACGCTTTAGACAGCCGGCAACTAAAGAACAAAAACAGCTACACAGAAAAATTGTGTATGCTTTGAAAATTAAAAAAATGGATCGATAATAAAATGTTTCTAACAATAATGAAATCGTTGAGGCAGCTAAGTTTTAAAATTGTTAATTTTCTTGGCATACCGGCTCCTTATGGGACCTCCCTCATACTTTATAAAATGTTTGTATTACTTTAGATTTATGATTGCAAGTGTTTGTCCATGTGATATTATAGATTGACAGTTGTATTAAAAGTTGTTGCACAAATACAAACACGTGTTTTATGGTCATTTTTTGCCTTTAAAAAAATAATTGAAATTATTTGTTGCATATTTTTTATTCTCTTATAAAATATTGAAAACGAATTATTGCATAATTATTGGTTTTGTTAGAAAATGAACAAAAAAAAAGTAACTAATAACACTTAAATAAATGTAATAATTGATAAAAACACATTGATAAGGTTGAAGAACAATGAAGATACCTGAAAACAATAAGTTTTCTAGAAAATTACAAGCAAATATGGACATCAAAAATTACAAATAAAAATAAAAAATCTAAAGACAAAAGAATTCAAACATAATTTGTTTAAATAAATATTTTAATAGTTTTATAAACTACAGAAAATTAAATAGGGGGGTTTTTAAGCCCGATAGAGTTTTAAATTTTAAAAAATAACGCACAAAAAAATTTTATTAAAAAAAAATTTATTGAAAATATCAATATATAGTCAACATTCAAACATTTTTTCGAGCATATGGCCACCGCGGCTGTTCTCGATGAAGCGTAATTTGGAAGTCTAATTTTAGGCCACTTTTTCGAGCATTGCGATTAACACTAAGAATGTTGTCCTCCAAGGCGTTAATTGTTGCTGGTGTATCAGGTGTCAAATCGCACGCCCTTAGGGGCGAATTGACAGGTCCTCTACTAAAAATCCACTTGTCGCCAAGTTTCGATTTCAATAAGTTTACATTTGCGGTTTTCGTATTGCAAGTAGCACCATCCTGTTCAAACCATATCTGGCCCGGATGAGTGTTATTCATATCTTATAAAAATCATTGATCATGGTGCGGTAATAATCTCCATTGATCGTAACGCAAGCTCCAGTTTCATTTATGAACAAATAAGGTCCAACGACGCCATCAGCGTGTAAACCGCACGAAACGTTGCATTTTTCTGGATGTGTTGAAGTCTGTAGGATCTGTTGGGAGTTGATTTTACTCTATATGCGTCAAATTAGTTTTTTAACAACCCTGTTAAGCCAATAATTATGTGTGTCATAAAAATCACGAAGTCGTTTATAAGTTGCGCGAATTGATGACTGATTTTAAAGGAAATCTGTATAATTTGGTAGTGTTGTTCAAGTGTCAATCTATTAACGATGCTTTGTTAGGATATACTGATAATAAGTGTCAAAAAGTTAGCGCAGTAACCATTTGCCAGTTAACCATTTCGTAAGTTCTATCGGCTTAAAAAACCACCCTGTATATATGTAAGTACCTGAACTTTGCCTGGCGCCCTACCATGCGCCTAAATATATATATATGTATATACATATGCGAACTAGATTTTTTTTAGTAGGAAAATTTTAAATGCGAATATTGAAGGCGTTGCATGTTTTCATACCTTTAATTTAGTTTTATTTTTATTACATGAAATTTTTTTGATATCATAAAAACATATTTCCAGCTTGTTTTCATTTCGCTTGCAACAATTATATCATACGTTGGTCACAAATCATGTCTAAAACACAGGACAGCATTTTTTTCAAGAAGCCGTAACAAACTAAATTATAACAAAACAACATGCAACACTTAGCTTTACATAAAATAGTAGCCAACAGTACTCACAAAACAAAGTTGCATGCAACATTAAGATGTTAAGTAAAAGACATGATCCGAAAAGAACCAAATAGGAGACAAGAAAAAATGATGACATGAAAATCAGGTGTTATAAAAACGACAACATAAATATCATAATATAAATAAACAAAAGGACAACACTCGAGGCACGAACGAAGTCTATTAAAATGAAAACAGGTGGTAGCGGTAAACAAAATTTAAAAGAACCATTTTTTTTTTTAATTTTATCAAAACAAGAAAATTTTTTATTAAAAATATTAAACAATAAATGTTAAGCCAAAAATTAGAACAGCCTGAATGAAGACGCATTATTAAACCACACCACAAACTGCTAAACATGTTAAATTATGAGTTCATAACACCAAAAATATCTTCTTAATTGGCGATACAACTTGTCGAGAGATTAAATATTTTCTATACCATAGAGAATAATATCTAAAACCTGCCGTGAAACGGCATATAAAGAGCTTCTTAATTTTCTACTGAATTAAAGAAATTATCATATTTAATTAATTCAACCCGTTTATCATTTTAGTAATAATAAAAACTATTCTAATTTGGTTGTCAATGATGAAGAAAAATATTTCAAAGATGAACTTGATCAACAGTCGTGGACTGTGATGATTGTATCATATCACTCCACTAAAAAACCTTAAAGATAATAAAAAAAAAATAATTTACAGCAAAAACTAAATATTTATAATTTTATTGTCAAAAATAGTTTTATAAAAAAAAATCATAGTGGTTTTCTAAAGACACCAATGCGCGAATTGACACCCTATAGAAACTCTATAAAAAACTGATATTCAAATTGTAACATTAATATGTAATATCGAATGTTTTGTATGCGAGTTTGAAGTTAATAAAAAAAAATTCAGAATTAAATTTAAAAAAAGTTGCATGCTCAAATATAAAGAATATCCGTTAAACATACGGCGAATGAGATTCTCAAAAGTGCATGTTCAAATTCAAAGAAAATAAGTAAAAATAATTTAAACTGCAAGTTTCAATATCGATACCGATATATCGGTAATATTTCAGTGGTTTTGGTAACGGCGAAATCCAACATGTTCTTTACGGCGAAATCCAACATGTTCTTGACGACGTAAGCGAGGCATGTAAAATAAAAACATACATAGCGGTTACTGATTTTGATTTATGTGTGTGATGTATATCGTATATTATACAATTTATTTAATTTACTTTCGAGTTTTAATTCACTAACATATCGGCATCGGTATGAGTATCGTATTCAAAATTCAAAATTCATCATATTATATAGAAATCTGGTAAATTCAAGATTCGAAATATCTTAAAAAAGTTTACGATTACGATGTTCGGATTTGCAATTTTACAACGGAAATTGTATGTGCGAAAGCAAACTTCAAATATATTTTCTTTATACAAGTATAAATTAAAACAAAGAATATTTGAAATATACCATGCGAGCTCGAAATTTCTAAATATTTTTTACACTACGTCTTGACTAGTCAAAAATTTTTTCACACTTGGAGAGAACATCTGCAATATAACGGGAAAGAATGTGTTCATGATCTTCTGTTTGAAGAATAAATGTAGATATTCCTGTTCAGTTTCAGAATAATTTTTTTTTTCTCTCATCGAGATTTTTTCGATGCCCTAAACATAGTTTATGTCAAATTCTGTTTATAGAAATCATCGATATTTTTTATACTTAGTCTCCAGTCAAATTATTGAACGATTTGCAAATTATAAATTGTATAGTTGTTTGGATTCCGAAATAAATTATTATAAAGAATTTTATAGCAGCAGTTACTTTGCTTTCTACAAAATTGGAAATAATTGTCCACAAGACGGTACAATATGCCACACAGCGCATGCCACAATTTATTTATTTAAAGAAACTTTCGGTGCACAAATTTTGCGTAACCCGTATATTGCCCTCCAAGATCATGCGATATAACACCGCTAGAGTATGGCACTATGTGAATGAAGTCTATTGTCTACGCCGAATTGACACCTTGGAAAAAAACACTAGCCATATTTTTTCACTGACATATGGCCTTTATTGCTGCAAAACGCTAGTGAAAAATTTTACTTACCTATTGAACTCCCTCCAAGCCAATGTAGTCATAGGTCATATGCCGGAAATCATATTCAAATAAAATTGGCAAACCTATCTTTCGAATAAAACCAACTCGAAACGGTGTGTGCTATCGGTCAAAATATTGTAGCTTTAATTGCTAAGTTTTCTGTCGACGTAAAAAAACTACAAGGGATATCTTCATGATTAAATGTATTATAGTTATTATTATTATTATAACACTGACCATGAAAATGGAAAATTGACAAAAAGAGTTGCCCACTTGTTACGAAATAACCTATTGTGGAGTACTTTGTGTACTAAAATAAACACAAAGTATGTTAAAATTGAAAAAAATGGTATTAAACAAATACTAAATAATAATAACAAACATCATATCAACATTTATAACTCAAGCTAAAATCATATCTGAAATAAATCCTGCACCTAAAGCGCGCTCCCGTGCTCTACTAGTAATTAAATGCCACACTTTTAACTTGTTTATAAAATACTAGGACATAATTAAAAACAACATAAAACTCATAATTTTATTAATTTTCAAAATATTTTAATATATTTTTTTTTGTGTTATTTTAATTTTTAACATTTAAAGATTGCCTGTTAGATTTAAGAAATGCGAGACAAAACAAACTATAAAATTTATGTTTATAATTATGCACTAATTTCATTTGGTTTTTTCGCTTGCTATCTGGTGGTAAATGCAAAAAATTCCTGCTCTCATTTTTATGACAATTTTATATGATAATCAGATTAAAAAGACCATGAATAAATTTAATTCATTTTATTTAAGTCATTAATAGAATTAGTTCATAAATAATGACGCACTGGAATACTGGTAAAAAAAAAACTAATAATAAAAAATATTAAATCCAGTCCTACCAATTTTTCTTTTATAAAATTCTGCAATTTATTGATATTTTTACGAACATTTCTTCGGTTTTTATTGCAAATTATAAATATTTCGCTAGTTATTTGACAGTGAAAGCAACTGTATTGCAAAACAATGTAATGTTCAAACAGTCAATTTCAACTTTACATTATTAAAACATTTTCTGTAGCAAAATGTTAATTTTCAATATCGCCTTTTTCCGTATGAAACATTTTAAATATACAAATATTACAACAAAATGAATAAAATTACCTATAACTTCTTAGCTAATTTCTGATAACTTTAACTTCTTTTAATGTGATATACCTACCACATAAATATTTTTATCAGGAGCCAAATTACGGCACTCGAGATATTGATCGAAATTTCAATAGAATTTCATTGAAATTTTGTATCGATATCGAATGCTGTAATTTGTCTCCTGAATTTCTTTTAAAAACTTTAATTAGAGAAATATGTTTAATAGTATGTTAGTGTTAATTTTGTTTTATTTTTATTAAGAGAATCTTTCAATATGTGTTTGATATTTTCATCGCAGGAAAAATGTATAGATATACAAAAAATTTAAAAGATAATTAAAAACCAAACAGTATAAAATAATGAGAAATTACACTTACCGAAATTTGTAGTCTATGTGTTTTCCTCAATCAGCAAACAAAAATAAATTTAAATTTTAACTTCATTTTTTACACACACTTCCATTTTTCCTTTTTTTTACACAAACAGTCAATTATTTTTAATTTTAATAAAAGAAACTTTTTAATTCTCTATCCAAGTTTAGTTTCAAAAAACTCATTAAGTATGTTTGACACCTAGTACTATAAGTTAGAAGATTACTTTTATAATTTTCTGGTGAATACATGGAGATTATATCCTTCCCTAAACATTAGGACTTTTGTTAACTACAATAGCAATTTTGTTAACTACAAGAGCAACGAATAGGTGCGAACGGAAGCACTAGTGGTATTCAGCAGCCTTGTTAGCTGAAGCATTCCCCAAATCTTCAGCAAAACTTGCAAAAAGAAACTAGAACAATCACACAAACAGTGCTACTTTTAACTGTAACAAACAAAAAAAGCGCCTCGTGGAACGCCAACTCAAACCACGTCCACCCGGTTCATATGTATGTATATAAATATCAATTAGCTTATCCCCAATTTAGGCACCACCTGCAAAAAGTTTTGTTAGGTCTCAAGGCGTTACATTTTTGTGAACTTGAAAAGCTCTTCACTTATAAAATGTACCTAGAGATATTTTAAAGAAAATAATAATTAAGCCTGCATTTGGTTATAGTAAATGCCAGCGAGAAGACACAGTTGTCAAATATGCGCAAAGGTGACTTTCATAAACATGAATTAGACAAACCTGATATTTTAAAGTCAAGCCTGAATTCAGTATACAAATTACATTATAACAAAAATGGCACTAGCACGTTTCAGTCGGTAGAACAGGCTACAATTCATCAACTTTAGCAGCAATCTTAAGTAATTCAGCAAAAAAATATCAGTCACAAATCCAGAAACTTCGAGACACGTTGTATATGCCCAACTCCCACATCAACAACAAACTTCTCAACAGCAGCAACAGTAACCAAATGCCAACGTTCCCACAACAATTTTTCTCTGGCAAACGGCCAGAGTCTCACTAATCCAAAGAGTGTCATATCCGCGACAGCCGTATTAATCCGATTTTCTCCTCAGCGAGAAACTTACAACAGCAGCAGAGCTGCTACATGAACAACAAACCTAATTTCTAATATTTATTAAAACAACCCCTTCGAATTTTTAACACTTTTTTACAAAAAGCTATTTTCTTCTTTAGAACGCTTTATAATTTAGTTTATTAATTAACACAATCACTATTCACATTTTTAGCACTTTAACAAATAATTTTCTTCTTCAGCAACGCTTCATAACTTAATGGCTGTTCATTTTTGCTTTAAAATACCGTTATTTGTATTTACCTAGGCTGTATATCAGGTCTTTTATTTTCTTACATAGTTGTAATTTTTGGTACTATTATTCACAAGAGTTAATTTAAGTACGACTTTTTTGGAAAAGAGCATATACAGGCATACATACATACCTATGTAAGAACATATATTTTTAAACTAAACTAAGGTATGTATGTAAGCATTTCTTTATTTAAATATTTACGTTTGTATGTAAGTTTTGTTATGTTTTTTTTTATAAATTCCATTTGTTTATTATCTAAGATAGTAGTAGCATTCAAAATCAATTACAGATTCTCTTTACAAGGGTCTTTTAGTTTTATATCTGTTTCTAAATTCATCTAAGTATTCAATAAGTTTCAGACAACTCAATTTCTGCCATGTAACTGCTAATATAGTGACCTCATATGGTTTACCTTTTAGCACACTTGCGAACAACTCTGCTGTCAAAAAAAAACTGTAATGCGATACATTACACTACGTCTTAACTAAGCATTAATATGTTCGCACATTGAGAGAGCCTCTCCAAATTACCGAGAGTAAATGTGTTCGTAGTCTTCTGTTTAAAGAAACCGTATAGGTGTTCACGTTCAGTTTCAGCATAATTTTTTGCCTCTCATCGAGATTGTATGGATGCTTTTAGCATAGTTATGATTGATGTTTACTGAAGAGCGCACACGCACATAAATACGTTTTATTTTCTCTGTGTATTTGGCATATAATGGTATGCCAGAGTTGTGCGAACTGTTGTTCGGACAACTCTGTTTGAACATAAGCGACCATAAACAGCAGCGGTCTTGACTAGCCATTTTTCTGTGCGATCTGCAAAATGTGCGATGGCTGAACAGATTTATGGCTAGTCAAGACGCTATGTTACTTTAATTTGTTCATAGCCATTGAAATTACATTCATACATATTTATTAAAAAGAATATTTCCTTAATATACTACTTATGCTTCATTTTCGACAGAAAACATATCTACTACCCATGTACGAGAATATTTTGATAAAAATATACTTCTGTATTTAAATATTTACGTTTGTATGTAAGTTTCGTAATTTGTAAACACCATATGTATGTTTATTTTCTAAGATAGTGTTAGTATCCAAAATTAATTACGGTTTCTTTTTAGAAGGGTATTTTAGTTTTGTATCTATATTTATATTCCTCCAAGTATTTAGTAGCCCTTAGACAACTCCACGGCTAATTTGTTCTCCTTATATGGTTTACCTTTTAGAACTAAAATTGATTTTCGTGAAAATAAAAATTGTATTTGTTAGATATACATAGGTTTTTTTCTTATATTGTGTAATATAAACTTCCATTCAAATATGGTTTTAACATCTAATGCTTACACATGCAACTACAAGCATTTCTAATATCTTTCATATTTAGCTTTCGCTAAGCTTACGCTATTATTGCCCACATTGCTGTTGTTCAGAATAGAGCTTGACCCACTTAAACCAGCCGAAGTGCTATTAGAATTTGTTAAATTATTCGAAATATTAGATAAATTATTTGAGGAACTATTGTAAGCAGGGTTTTGATTTGAACACGAGATGGTCTGAGCTACGGTATACACTTCATAATCAGCAATGGTAAAGTTGTAATCGCCAAACAAGGTTTCATAGGAGGCATTGAGACCATCATACGAATGCGGCAAATTTGAATAGGAATCCATATTAGTATTGCAATTGTTGGCTATGAGTAAATCGGCACCAGCACCAAAAATCGGACCACAGCTTAAGGTAAAAAAGATAAGAAGTGATTAATGATAATAAATTCGAAAGTGTAAAACATACTCTGGATGATAGCAAATAGCGTAAGGTTTCTTAACTATATCAAATTTTAAAGGCGATTCAGTAACACTTGCGTTTAAGGCAAAAAGAAAAGCACGTTCGGATTGTATGTACACAACTTTGCGTGAAGTTTTAGCCCAGGCTACATCCGTAAATCCACCACTTATTTCTCCATGCGAACCCTTTAATAAGTTGCTTCGTTTTATAAATATTTTACCTTTCATATTATTAAATAATAATTACCAAACATATAACAAAACAGGGCGCTACACCATCACAATAACGATGAAAGGCAGCAGAAGAAAAGCCATGTGTCGAGGCGCGATACAATAAACGCCATGACTGTTTGACACAACCATACCTTAAAAAAAATATTGGTTTATTAATAAAACTCATTAAAAAAATAATGCCTTACCAATTATTTAAAACACTTTGCAAATGCAACTTATCGTTTCTCAAAATCTGAGAGCCTGGAAACATATTGACCGTAAGTCTAGGCTGTAGTCTCTTATCGCTATCCATTTTAGCACTGAAACTCCCACCTCCCATTCCACCGCTGATACAACCACCACCGCTCATACCCGAAACTGCATTGTGACCCGTTTTGTTATTCGAATTTTGCAAAGCTGCATAACGATAACGTTCCAATGAGAGTTCCATGGGCACAGCTCCCGTTGGCTCGACTTCTTCAGCAAATACTTGACTATCGATTAATAGTAAACGTACATGACACATTACTCCCTGCAACTGCTGGCAAACACGAACTCGTTCTTCTTCAGTCCAGTGGGCAGTAGGTTGTGTGACACCAGCATGATTTTTAGCCCAGGCTAAAACACAGCGCCAGACATCTTCCTCTTCCAGGCAGAACTATATTCAAAGGGGTATTATTTTTTATTTATTTCATATCGATATATTTTCCCCTCGAAAGTTGAAATTCGACAATTGTTTTAACTATAACTTACATAATCGGAAGATATCAGCTTGATCAAAGCTTCTTTTTTTAGATTCAAAAACGCATTTGTTTTGACACACTCATTAGCATTTTCTCCAATGTAAATGATGCAGCGCTCCATAAATGAAGCTGCACACTTGGCACCTTAAAAATAGTAACAAATCAGATTCATGAAAATATTATGTATTAATCGCAAAATATTTTCATCAAAAGGACACAATTCTTAAATAATTCATTTCATCGATACTTAAATTCCTTTAATATTTCTGTATTTTAATCTTAAATTCAGTCAAATAACACTTCGAATTCAAAGTCGCAATTTTCTCAATTTGGTATTAAAATTGTAATTGAAAATCAGTAAAAAATTTGCTTAAACCCAAATCGAATTACAGTATATAAAATTGTTCAGTTTTTAATTGGAGCTCAAAAGAATTCACATATCCCTAGCAAATCTTTGTTGGTTTTCTAAAGAAATAGTTTATTTTTCATCAGTTTTTTTAATACAAGTTCATATATTAACCAAATACTTCGATGATATAATTTTTATTGACAGACCTATAATACATGTCGCGATTTCACTCCGAACAAAGACAGCTCAAAAGGATTTAATTTAAATCCACATTCTATTAAAAATCGGAGCTCTGAAAATTATTAGTAATAGCTATTAAAACATCATTTTACTTTTCAATACATTTCTTATACATCTAAACGTGTAATTCATGAATAAAGTATTTTTAGACATTTACAAACTTAAAACCTCTTTAGTTTTCTTGTTTTACTACAAATCAGTATGAAACACAAATTTATACAAAGATTTTAATAACCTGAGCATTTTGTTGGTCTACTACACACTATTATAGTACTAATATATGTAGTTGAATAAATTTAAAAGGAAAAAATTTCAGTTAATTTAATAAAGTATAAATTAAAACTTAAACTAAGTCTACAATAAGAGACTTCATAGGCAGCTTTCTCTAATTTAACTCCAGTACTTCTGCTGCCATTTGTGGAATGAATCCGCAGCCATATATAACCTCAATCTTTAGATGGGCTTACGTTTTGTATGAGAGTAATATTATCGCCTTTAAGCATAATACGTCCCAGATTTTTGCGCGTTCTGGTCTTAACCCACACTTCCTCGGCATCGTCCAGCACTAGATTCATATACTCATCAAAGCCTACAATATGCCCCTCAATACGAAGATTGACGTTTTCATACAACCAAACTTGGACGCGGGACCGATTTTGTAAATAACGAAAAATAAGGTTAATGGGTTGAACCATTACCTTCTGCACCTTTGTGTTGCCTTTAAAAGACATGTTGAAGCAGTTTTCGTTTCGATATTTGCAATAATTCTATTAATTTCACCGAAATTTATGGTTGTTTTTACTAAAACGCTTCCAAACCGGCGTCTATTTTTCTTTCCTACACGAGAAAAATGTTTTATGCCAAGTGTCAAAAAGCACGTCATTTCTGAACAGGGTGTGTTCAGTGTAAGTGCATTTACAAAAAGTTGTGTTTAGTTTATTTTGTATAAGATTGTGTCTTTACTACGGGAAATGTAATAGATGAAATTTAGGTGATTTATTTAGCTAAAATGCGTGAATGCAAATATAAGGTGTAAATTTAGGGCAAACAATTTTATATCTGTGAGAATATAAAATTAACTTCATTATATTGACGGCACAAATGCAAAGCTAACAGAAAATTGGAAATCGTGTCTTAGCTAAGTTTTAGAGAACAGTGATTGCAAATGATTCCAATTAATTTTAATTTCTATGAAATTTCCACCTACATTGTAGTGGATACCGTTGTTTGCCCCTGGCATGAATGATTTAAATAATATTTTTACAAAATTTTTACAATTTGAGTTGCCGTGGTTTTGTATTTAAGCTAACGATAAATCTAGGACTTAACTTACCCGCTTTTTCGTGTATTTCCATAACAGCTGTTAAAAATGTGCAGGCATTGTCTACCGACAATGTTGCTATGACATGATCCTCACAGGCTGATCTTAATTCACAGCACCCCATGTCCTGAGCTAAAGTCATCATTTCAAAGACACGAGAATCTTGTAATAAAATCTAAAAAATCCAACAATTTGTATTATAGTGTAAATTGTTGACGAAACAATGACTATGTATAAGACTTACATATATTTTATTCTAAAAACGTACCTTGGCTGTGTAGACATAAAGCACAAATTGTCGCAATACTTCGGGATGTACATGCGGTAGTCTTACTGGTGTTGGTGTGCCAGGCGCAGCTGGTGATACCGAACATCCAGGTATGCGACAAAGTTCTCCACGTTTATTGGTTTTAAAACTTTTGCAACTGTTAAGAAAAAAGAGATTAAGCGACGTTTTCTTTCCAAAAAGTTTAATTTAATTCTTGATCACTACGTTCTTATACAAAGCGAATTTGTTATACTGAAAAAAAATTGAATGTATGGGTTTTGGAAGCACAAGTTTAATATTATACATTTATAGAGGATGTTTTTACATCTACATGCTTTAAAATGAAATAAAATACAGATAATAGCCATTTAAATGGCTTTAGTTGAAAGCCAGTTTGCCAGTTTAAAATCTTGTATTGGATAAAGCCGATTGATGAGATCCTGTAAGGGTGTGTACAATCATGAGTTTACGTCAGACCTATTTGGCGATTAGCAAGGTAATATTTGCCGCATTATTACGCATATTAGGCCCCAAATACCCAAATAACGAGTTTACCTTCGAATTGTGGGCGTTTGTCTGTTAGAGCATGGCTCAGTTTCCTCTATTATTTGCTGCGATTGGGCTATTGCATTTTAAGGTTTAAAATTGCTTGTATGTAACTTTTTACAGACTTGTGCCGTTCTCGGTCTCGCTCTCTCTCTCCCTCTATCTCTCTCTTTGGTCTTGTCACTTGACGAAAACATAGCGGCAATCAAAATACCAGCCCGTATCGTGGCAAATTCAACACGTACCAAATGGTACAAATAATTCTGGAATCATACATCAATTCCTATTGCACTTCTTGACAATGTTATTCTTACATTCTAAATTCATATTATGTGTTTCTCATCCTAGCTAAGTTAACGGCATCAATGAAAACATCATTATCAAGCTACCAGCTGTGAGTCTTTTACTTTAACTCAACAATTGCCCTGTTTGCATTTTTTTTATTTAATTTTTAACAGCATAAATACCACCACGCATTATTATAAATTATGTGCAATTGATATGTGCCGCTTCAAATAAAAATTCCCATCTATAGTAGAGTTATGTACAAAATTTATAAACATGTTCGTGTTAAGATAAACAAAAAAAAAAAAAAATTCCCAACTTGCCACAATACACGCAAACTGATTTGTTATTAAAGCCTATATTTAATGAACAAGTTTCAGGTAAATAAGTTACGTTCATAAAATAATCTCTTTACACAAGAAGCACTTTTAATACAAACGCTGTTCGAAATTGTGCAACATTCATAGTCATCAGGCTTTAAATTATTAATATTTAACTCTTGCTTGCTCTTTAAAGAAATAGCTAACTCAAGCCATGTTGATTGAAGAGGAAAAACTAACAATAAAAAAATCTAAAAATAAAACCAACTTACCGAGCCATCATTATAATACGATGAGCATAAATACGTTCCTCTTCACGACCACAAATAAATACCACATCAGCACTATCCTGGTCTTCTGAGAGTCTTTGTAAATCATCAATGAGTTGTGGTAGACCGGCTACAGATTGGCCATCACATATTAAAGGGGTGGGACAGGGAGGCGGTACACGTGTACCCATTGTTTATTGTTGTTTCTTTTAGGTTTTTATGTAGACCAGAAAAAAACAACAACAACAATTACCACACAATGACAAAATTCCTTTTCTTCTTATTCTTTAGGTACTTGGGTACCCAGGTATGTGTCTTTAGTCTTTTGTTACTAAATTCAAGTTTGTGGCTTAAGTCTTTTGCACGTGCTTTTTTTAATTGTAATCAAACAACTTTAAGTCACAAGCCCACGATCAATGCAACAAATTTAATACAAAAACTTTTAAATATTGTTTATTTGTTTACAAACAATTCAAAAACAAAGGTTTATTGTTCTCAAAACATCTGTTGCTTGAAGAGTGAATTCTTATATGAATGCTCTCTCTCTATCTCTCGCTAACACTCTCTTTACAGAAAAGGCTTTTTTTCTTGTAAACAAAATACACAAAAAACAATACCGAAAAATATTTAAACGTACAGTGTCTTGCATAAGTTATCGAAATTTATCATAATACGTAGCAAAAAGAAGTGTTTTTTTTTTGAGATTTTGGTCTTAAGACTATTCTCTTTTAAGTTAAAAGAATCAGTCTTACGTTTTGTTTTCTTAGTAAAGGAAAGCTCCGAGATAAAATCTTTTACATTCCCTTTACAATTTTTACACTAGTATTTCGATCTTTATATTAAGGAAATTCTGTTATATATATGTCCATCTGTCCCTATAGGGGCTCTATAAATTTGTTAGATATATGTACATACATACATAGTTTTAATTATTTTTATAAGATGAAAAAAGCAGTATTTTCGAGAACTTTTTCGTGTATTGTAGAGCAAATTTACTGTTAAAATTAAAAAAAAAAAACCGCACAAGACGAAAAATATTCGCTAAATCGCAAAAATAAATCTATCAAATGAAAATAATTTGAATATAAATCGGAAAACAAAATTAGTAAATTTTTTTTTTTTAAACATTAAAATAGTTAACAGGATAAGTCTCGGAAAAGCTCGAAACGTTTGCTCAAAATATCAGAAAATACAAGGGTTTTTAAACAAGCGCAAAAATCTAAAATTTAACAAAAATATTGGCGATAAATTACAAAAATGCTATAATGAGAATAAGAGGCATAGACTACATGGAATATTTACAGTAAAAGTGCAAAATATTTTTAATAACAGACACTTATGTAGATGATGTCTTATTTGCGATGGATACGCCACAAGTAGCACTAAAACTACAAGAGGAATTTTGTAGCAATTTTGAAATCAGGTGAAAGATAAAAAAACATAAAAGCACAGCACAAAAATTCTACAAGTTTGAAAAAAAATTTATTTAATTGTAAAAACTGTAAAACTCCATTATTATTTTTTTATTAAAAAAAAAACGCAAACTAGGACAAAAATCAATAAAATTTGGAAAATCACTCTAACAAGCAACGCTATTTTGTTTCTAATAATCACCTTGTTTAATTCGAAGATAGCGTAGAGTTCATTAGATAATTGCCCAAAGTCTATTTTGAAACAAATTGTAAGTGCAACGACATTTGCTATATATAAATAATTTGTTTAAAGAATTTTCTTTTTAAATTCTGTTATTTCCAATAGTAATTAAATTCCATAGTTTGGCCCAAGATTTCTTTTTAAAAAATATATATCCTAATTGTTTAGGCAATTTAGGCGAAATCGTTTAAAAAAGGATAGGTTCGAAATTCGATAACTTATGCTAGTCAGTGTTTAGCACGCGCTTTTTTTCAACAAACTGGTTTTTTACTACAATAAAAAACAGCAAAATTCATTTGGGTACCACGAAAATTTCTATACACCGTTTATTTATTCATTTAACCAACTTCACACTAGTAGTAAATCATGTTTAACAAATATTAACAACATTTCTTGAAATTGCTTTAAATTTTTTTAATAGACTTTTTGTATATATGTACATATGTATGTATTTCCTTTTGTTATACACATTTTAATCTTTTAAAAGCAGCCAAATTTATCAAAATTTGTACTTGTTTCCGCTCTCGCGTTTTCTGTAAGACTGACTGTTGCCTTTGGCTGCTGCCTGTTCTTTAACTATTCAGCTACGCGCATTCATGAGCTAAACCACTTTTATTTAGAATTCGAATTACTTTTGCGATAATAAAATTTTAAAAAAATTAAACAAAAAGGTAGCGTAGCGTTTTCTAATTGGAACTTTTAAAATGTTTTAGAAATTTATGTTTAAAATTATTAATTGAAATATAGAAAAGCTTACGGGAAATTAAAAACGTTCATTACAATGCGGAATCGGGTTTGTGAATAAGTAATGATTTATATACAAACTTACATGCATTATACAACTTTGTATTGTTTAAAAAAATATCTTGAAACACTTTTTGTTGGAAAATTTTGCATAACTTTATATATTCTTAGTTAATTTGTTTGATAATTTCTGTGATAAAACTTTAATAAACTGCAGTCTGCTTGTTTTTCTTGCAATTATTAATCGCGTATGTTCAGTGTAGGCAAACAACAATAATTGTTGCTGTGTTGATTTTGTACAAGCACCCAAGCGCGTGTCCTTACTAAGTAAATTGTAATAGCTTATTATTAGGAATTAGTCAGTGAAAGAAACAACACAATAAGTATCAGGCATGGGTATTTCAATTTTGAAATTATTTTGTTTAATTGTTAATGATGAATTACAAAAAATTATTATTTGCAAGTAAATTATTTAAAAAAATTATAATTCTTATGTTACATTTGATATCAAATGCAAAGATTAAAACTGTACTAAAGCATGAAAAGTAAGGAAGAAGTAATAAAACTGATATCATTTTCCAACTCTGGTGCAAAATGATGTTTAAAATTCGTACAGTTTTCTTCTCTGTACCGCTAAACTTTTTTACTAGGTGTAATATTTATTAAAGACCGCAACCAATAGTATGTATTTATTTTCTTAAAACTGTAGTTTTGCCACAAATTCTAGAGTTGTCAGACATCTTGTTCTTGTCTTTTACACCCTAGACACAATCCTTCATATGAATGCAATATAAAGTGTGGTGTGGTTGTTGTATTCATACAAGAAAATTGTTTTTTATTTTATTTTATATCTTACGAAATAGTGGTAACAAATAGTTTTTAATTATTTATACCCCCATTTAAATAAGAAATTGTTATATAAATCTGATTGATTTTTTCAGTTCAACTGAACGTAAATATAATATGTACATACAACCCTAAATCAGGAAAGAACTCAAGTCAGATTACGTCCTAAAAGCCCCTTAGCCTACTCTTAATTTTATTCAAGTTATTTGAAAAATTGTTCGTTTCGAGCTTCAACCATTATCTTAATGCGCTAAACATCATCCCGGACCATCAGTTTGGTTTTGGAGGAAGACAAAGTAATACTGAGCAAGTCCTTAGAATTATGACCGTTTATAGATTGGCATATAAAAATAAGCAATATTGCTTATCCATCGAAATACGCTCACGTAACTTTTTCCCTCAGAAACTTAAATTGCTCATCAATAACAATAGCAAATACTACTATATTTGGGTATCCACCTTGATCGACGTCTAACTTGCTGGCAGGCACAAAAGTAAATTAGGGCACTGTCAGAAGTTCCGACTTACAGACATTCCTAAATAAGAGCGTTGAGCGTTGCGTTAGCAGCAGAGTACGTAGTCACAGTATATTTGAAGTAAAATGTATGTCTCTGAAAGCACTGTAGCTACGTAACCTTCAGTTAACGTCTGATGGCGGTAGGTAACAGGTTCCTGTCACTGCAAGCAGTCTTGTTAAATAAGTTGAGCGGAGAGAAGTTAACACTCTTATAAAAGGAACTCTCCTTTTTCCAGTATGCGAACTCCCAATACTAGTCGATCTCGAGTTTTAATACAGACTTACCCGTGCATATGGAACTCTGTGTGGGTGGACATCTCTTTTCCATCACAGAGGTGAATCAGGAAGCCTCACAAGAGGCCGGAGAGAAACTCCGGTCTTAATTGGTCAATGGACGATTCCGGAAGAGAAGGACAAAAATGCCTTGAGAGGGTTGGACGACGTGTCAGTCTTTGAAGGTACTTCTAAGGCGTTGGAGAGTGCGACTCCGTTACAAAGAGGCAATTAAGCTTTGCAAGAGATGAAGAGTTCAATCTTTGTAAGAACTCGAGTGTTTATTGGCCAATGGAGGAATTCTGGCAAAATGGGCAGTGGACGCATTAGTATCCAGAGATACTCCTCAGGAAGAGGCTGAGGCGGTAGCTCATATTGTGTGTGAATGTCCAGCACCGGCTAGCATAAGACATAGGACCACGGGCAGACACTTGTTAAATGTAAATGCCATGGTGGACCTAAAACTTTAACTCCGTGATAAGGAAGAAGGCCAACAGTCGACAGTCTGAAATCACTACAGTCAAGAGTAAACCCAGTGTTACCACGAGACTCAATGGAAGTAAGGTAGCCTTAAATTACAAATCGGTTGCCTGAAAAAATACGAGGAAAGAAGAGGGTCGAAAAGAGACCCATAAAGTAAGCAGTCTACTTCGAAGTCCACCCTACATTAAATCATATCCCTTGGTGGTTTGGAATACACAGACAAAGAAGTTTAAAAAACTAAAAAAAAATATTAATGTCATCCATCGACTGGCATATGTAGCTTTGCGTCAATGCATTTTTAATGTCATCCCTAAGAAATGCAAAACAAATTCAATGGGCCAGTGAATGAGTATTTGATTAACAATTGCTATCCGTCATTATGACACCCCAGCTTTTCCACTTGTTTCCAACAAATTTCCAGATTTTTTATAAACTGCTTTTTCTGCTACAATTGTATATGGATTTGTTCCTTTTTCTCTTATAGTGGCAGTGGTAAAAATAACGATAAAATTTAATTACTTTTTCATAGCTTGACAATTTTTTGTTCGTTTTCGTTTTCCCGTTTCGATGAGTGGAGTTTTTAAAGACCAACTTTCAACGGGTGATAAAAATGACAACAAAAATGAATATAATATTTTATTTGATTGTGTGAAATGTAAATGAGATGCGAAGAGAGTTTTCCTTTTTTATAACTGCTTGACTGCTGTAGTCATGCGAGACAATAATGAGAATACAATCAATAGAGGATATAGAAAAAGACAGTGGAATGAAAGTGTGTGTGAATTTGCCCTTAAAAGTAAATTTAAAAAGAACTTAAATTCTTTTCTAAAATGATCAAGTTTTGTTTTTTTAGCCTCGTAATTTTCAAAACAACACGTAAGCACAAAAAGAAAATATACACACAAACACTAATCTATACATATGCAATTTTTGACGCTGTAATGCTAAAAGGGAGTCAGTACGATCTGGCACCACTGCACACTATTTTAGATTAAATAGGAAGCAAGAACAACACAAAAACAACACCATTTAGCTGGAAATAGAATGGGTTAACAAAACTTAATAATCCTGCGAGAAATCAAACAATCTTCAAACATTTAAACCTGGATCCTTCGGTTTGAAGTTTCGCGCTCTAACCACCTCACCATGTCACCTGACAAGCTAGGAATCGGTATTTCCAGAACTTTCTTAAATCGAGACCATAAGGCACCGGTAAGCCTCCGAGTGTATTCACTATAGACAGCCTGCTGGTTCAATGTTCTGCCGAATCATCTGAGATTTTTTGATATGTCAATTTTTGTAATTAAGCGAATTTTTGGAAGACCTCTTATAAGTTGCTGTAATCCATAATGTCAATAATATGCCACCATTATGACAATGACAGGAGAGTTTGCAAAAAAAAAAAAATGAGAAGAACAAAAACACACTCACAAAAACCATATTGATAAAAAACTATTGCCCATCTGTCGCCTGTATACAAAATGCAAATGCGTTAATAATGACTTTTTCATTACGACTTTGGAAAAAAATTTAGTGGCTTTTTTGTATTTTCAACAACAGACTGGACAAAACAAATAACAAATGAAAATGTGAAAATGATAACGTTTATTAAGTAAAGCGGGAGTTAGCTGTTGCTACTGATGCTGGTGTGATAATGCCACCAATTCACACCTTCTTAACCTGAGCAGCACAACGGCAATAAGTAAGCAACTGTGCAAGAAGCAGAACAATTGGTAGTATCACTGGACATTAATGTGGTGGCCTTCCAAATGATAGGGTTACTTTATGTTTCCTTTGGCGCAATAATTAAAAAAAGCAAAATAATACCCCCAGGCAAAAAGTCCTTAATGAACATAAGTGATTATTATGCAAAATAGACAACATTTTTAGCGCCAAGTTCAAAAGCGGCACAAAAAGCAAGTAACCTTATCATTTTGACGCGCACCTTATCCATCATTAACAACCCAGTTAGCCTTGCGTAGTAGGTTTGTTGGTTGAAATAAAATTTTATTTTATACGCTTGAATTATGTTGGCTTGGTTGGTTGGATAAATCTCTCTTAAACTTTATATGAAGATTTTCTTCCTTCGACTTCATTAGCAGACCTGAACGCCTTTTCAGTAATTTTCATTTTCCCCCCAGTTGTTAATTAAGCAGTCGTTTAATGTTTTGGTTGTAAACTGATAATTGAATGCAATTGATTGCAAGTAATAAAATCACAAAAATTTGTTCAACTAAAAACTGAATTGTAAAGCAGAGGCCACACTCATACGATTGTAGACGATTTATTGAAATCATTTAGTCAATATTTAATATTTCAAATATGACACAGCATGTTGGAAAAATTATGTGTATGTATGACGTGTATATTTGTTTAAACAGATAGAGAGAGGTATGTATGTATGTGAGTGTAGTTTGTTTAATTGTGTGAATTTGTTTGTATTCGCAAAAATGATGACACCTTTCACAAGATTTGACTTTATAAAATATAATTTGTTTTTATCATTCTTAGTTGTGGCTATAATAACCATCAGCAAGCAGGAACAAAGGTATATCGTGCTATAACTGAGTGCACTGTCAGAAGTTCCTCCGCAAGGAGTCTAGTCGAGCGGAGAGAAGTTACCATTCGCTTATAAAATCCCTAATCAACAGCACACGCCAGGGCTGCATGGCCAGCGGGTGGTTGGTCTCCACTATGCAAACTGTGGATATCAATTGATACATATGGAGCTCTGAGTGAGTGGACATATTTGTCTCCATTGCTCGTGAGAATTATATGAATTCTCTGAAGGAACTCGGGCTTTATTGTCAATCCACAAGAAGATACTCCTAACGCTACTTTCTGTAGGAACTGCGGTGTATATTGGCCAATGGAGGAATTCTAAAGAGATGGACAAGAAAGCCCCGCAAATGATGGACGGGTCAGTTTCTAAAGATACTCGTGTGGAAGAGCGCATAATGTGCGTGAATGTTCGTTCAGCACTGGCTAGCGTAAAGCTTAGGACCACAGGCTGACACACTCAACACGGGGTAGAGTTCATGATTCAGGCAGCCATGCTGCTATAATTGCTACTTATGTTGGTGGTTGCATGGTTTCAACCAGTGCGAAGGTCGTCGTCGGATATGGTCGAAATGCAGATGCCAACGTATTAGCCTAGGGTAAGATATTCTTACACCTTCATCGCACTGTTTGTTTTTTTGGGCAAAACAACTTCCCCAAATCTCCCTGGTTGACACCGTTTCCTATTTTCATACATACCCTTGTCCGGAGTGTGTAGAACAGTTAGTGGTGTCAATGCAGAAATTGCAGACGCAATGTTGCTTCAAATATAAATACAACATTAAAAATATATCAAGTGTCTGAGTTGTTTGGATACCCAAAAGTTCAGAAATTAATTCCTGTCATTTTCAATTTAATTTAATTTACATAAATTTACCAATTGTAAATAATGCTTTTCAGTAATTTTTTGTATGAATGTAAGTTTGCATTTAGAATATTTGTTAAGAACAACAAACTCTCAATAACTTTTTCCTATAAATTGTTTGTATTGTCCTCGCTGGGTTGGGTAATTCTGACACCGCCCTCGTACGAGCACGTGTGATAAGAAACTAAAGGTTTATGTTTGTTAGGTTAGGGAGAACGGGTACAAAATATGCAGAAAAATAAATTTATGCGTAAAATTTTGAATCTTAAAAAGCAGTAAGGGATGATTTATTACAGCGTTATAAAGTAGGCATGTAAACACAGAATAAAATACACTTGAAAATTTTCGCAGCAATTTACAGTTAGAATTTAAGATCAGAAAATGAATAAATGGAAAAAAATCGCAAAAATGCTTTATATTAGAACCAAAATGATCACATGGCGAATAAATGATATAGAGTCAAACTGGAAAAGATTGCTAAATTATAAAAGAGCCAAAATCGAATGAAACGCTAGAATATAAAAAAGATCGCTGAAACCAAAAAAAAAACTTTAAATTAAAAAATAAATAAGAGAGCTATATTTGGTTATTCCGAATCTTATATACCCTTCACAGAATGATTAACTACTTAAAATATAATACAGATTTTTCCCGGCACAAATGATTGTTTGCGATCTTTAATTTTGAGCTCCAGTTTCACATTTAAAATATCCTTTAGTTTGAATACAAACATTTTCCATCGGTTAATAGAAGAGATGTTGTTTTTTCAATTGCGGTTCTTTTAATTTTTTTTATGTTTTACCTTTTTTCTGAATGACTTTTTTTTAAATTCTCAATTTCAACCTTTAAGTAGAATTTGCCGTTAAAGTTCAAAAGATATTTATTTTAGCTCTTTTGGAACTTAAAATTAGTTTGGGCAATTTCATTTTTTATATATGAAGCTTGGCATCGGCCAATCAGCCGGATATACTTCAAATTCGCCCGTGAGATTACCTGTTATCAATTTGCCTTTATTGTTTAATATATACATATATATTGAATTTTAAATATTTCTAAATTTATATTTGCGTTAGTAGCTAAAGTTTTCTCTACGTAGATACATAGTTCCATCTGTGCATTCCACCAGCTGTTATTTTTCACCAATGTACGAACGTACATATGTATGTATATAACTTATTTTGTTCAGTGCCTAATAGCTTCTAGATCTGGTCGAAGCTTTGTTTTGGTTTGCATTTAGTTTTTTTCTTTCATTATTTCTATTTCCTTTACTCATCTAGACTTTTCACACTCCATCCATCAACATGTCAAATTTTACTGACATATCAAACTTAAATAATCTATGACCATGATGCTGCTCATGATATTTTGCCATGAGCATGAAGGCGGCAATGACAAGGATTTTTGCATGCCCATCAGTAACGTTTCATTAACCCTCCTGTAATACAACAGCTTGTTATCAGCTACTCTTTCCACATCGTTTTAGATTAAAATTTTTTACATTTCCGCTTAACTTGGTTAGCAGCAAAGTTGTATTTTTAGTCTTTTAAATATATTTTGGTTAAAAACCAGGTTGGACTAGGCAAATTTTACATTTTTGGGGAAGAAAAACAAACCAACACAAAAAGGAAAAAGTGGCAAAAATTACCTTTAGGCCAAATGACTTTAAGTCTCAAATTTCTTTGAATTCATTTGATTTTCACACTGACATTAACGTTAAGGGCGAATGAGATGTTTAACATGCATATCCGAGGGTAGGTTTTCTCTATGGGGAAGTTGATTTTTTAGTTATATGAGCAAAACAAAAGTGTTAAGAATTGTAATTGAGTTTGCTGAGTAAATATCCCGAACGTTTTACTATACTTAAAGTTTAATTTTGAAGCGCTTGGAAAAGTTTGTGCGTGAAAAGTAAGTGATTTTAAAAAACTCCATTATTTGGGTGATTTAAAATTTTCTTAAAAATAATCTTACCTTGAAAAATCCACAGCATGGATTAATAAGTGGAGAATATTGTAACTCTTAGTATTGTGGATACTGACAGCATACTTTTGGGATATAAGAAAGGAGTGAAAAGAAACTATCAGCTGGCAATGATATTGTTTGCTTGTTTGTTTTACCTTGACAAAGTTAGTTTCTGCTTATATTTCAAGGCGTACGGATGTGAGTGGAGTGGCCGTACTTGTAGTGATTTATAGTGATTAACGATTCAAAAAATTAACAAAATTGCAAAAAAGAACCGTTTCTATCTTTTAAAATAATTCGGGTGTCATAGTAAAAGAATAAAATAAAAGAAAGTGTCATAAACAATAAGGCAATCTTTGCGAAATGTTTGGCCAAGACGTGCGGGCGTCGGTGTCCAGCGCCAATAAATTTGTTCATGGCTGATTGAAATATAAAGTGAAGCTAGATAATTTTGTACCAAAAGAAAGGAATCGTTAGTGTTTTTAGTGTATTTAAAAAAAATTCTCTATATAAGTAAAATTTTACCAAAAACACCCGCCATTTTGCATTAATTCAGTGTTTTGTTGTTCTTTTCAATATTAAATATATATCAAGCAAATTGTTTTTGTAATAATGGCCATATGTTAGTTCAATAATAAATTTAAAGCATACTTTTGGGAGCCAATAAATAAAATATTATAAAATGGCAATTCTATTCTTGCTTTACTTTGTTTTTAGTTCTTTAAGAAAATTCGTGGCGTCTAGCACAAATTGCATTTGCCATGTGTGTTTTAATTAGAATTTTTAAAGTATAAGTGTACATAATTAACAAAGTGTTGGCCTAAAGTGATAATTTATAATTCGTGGCAAATTATAAAATATAAGAATAAACTTTTTAAAGTCCTATCAAAACCATTGGAAATCCTGTGGCCAATCTTCATAGTATTAAAGGTAATTGCACTTCAATTTGTTACAAATATAAATAAATATCGCAAACATTTTAATAATACATACCAGGAAAGTTTGGGAATAATAAAATCAATTTATGTTAAAAAAATTTTTGTTTTCGGCTATGAATAGAAAATTACTTTCTATTGTCTCATTCGACATCAAGAGTATCGATAATTGGTACGATGTCACTTTATGTGGTGGCTTTTTCGATTTTAAAGGCAGCCAAAGAAACTCTATGACCTAAATAATATGTTTGCAATAATGTCAAAGGCAGCCAAAGCTTAAACTACGGTTGTATTGGTGAACGAGCTACCCAGCAAACACGAAGTCGAACGTTTGATGTATGACTCTGCATTATATATACATATGTAGTTATAGCTTACGCTTTAGAATTATACAAATATCTTATACAGGGTGTCCGCCCGGAACGCATTTTTCATTACATTCTCACACATTTCACACGGTATTTCATTAATTTCATGACGAATATTTTGTTTGAGTTGCTCCAGCGTTTCTGGTTTGTTTGCATATACTTTCCTTTTTAGATATCCCCACAAAAAGAAGTCCGGAGCAGTCAAATCAGGCGACCGTGGAGGCCAATCAACATCACTATTCCTTGAAATAACTTGTTGGGGAAAGAGGTCTCGCAGTAATTTCATTATAATCCTGGTTGTATGCGATGTGACACCGTCTTGTTGAAACCACATATCAGTCAAGCCCAAAGCATGCAGTTGTGGCGTTGAAAAGTTTTGACAGTTACCGTTACGCCGTTTTCAGTTTCCAATTATTCCTCCTGACCAAATTGCACGCCAGACTGTCACTTTTAATGGATGCAAAGGTGACTGGTGAGTAATTTGAGGGTTTTCCATTCCCCAGAACCGACCATTCTGTTTATTCACATATCCATTCAAATGAAAATATGCCTCGTCACTCATTATGATTTTTTCATGAAAATGCAAATCTTTGTGCAAAATTGTGGCCAAAGTTGTTCTTTGAAAACTAAGCTCCTGAGCACGGTGTCGAATTGAGGTTGATGGATTGTTTTGAACACTTTCTTGAACAGCAGTAATGTTTTCAGCCGATCTTGCGGTACGTTGTGGCCCATGCTTGGGCCTATCAGCTACAGTCCCTCTTTCTTCGATATCATTCACTACACGATAAATAGTGCGTCTTGTTGGCTCGTTCTTTCTCCCAAAAATTTCACGTAACTTTATCATCGTCACAGTAATCGATGATTGATTTTGATAAAATGTTTGAACGTTTCGAACACGTTGGTTTACCGAATATTTTTCCATAATAAATTTGCCACGTCTCTTTTTCACGACTGCCAAATATGAACTGTCAAGACTAATGTCTAAGGTCTATAATTACTGTGCTCATTAATTAAAGTAGGAATTATAATTTGTAATTATATTGTAAAATTTAAAAAATAAATTGGAAAAAAAAATATTTCAAGAAAATATGTATGACGGATATTTCTGCAATGCAAATCGACGATACTACATATTACGCGTGCAGAAAATATATATGTATATTACGCGTGCGCTACATCTTGATGTGTATACATATGTTATAATTTCCCGAGTCGTCAGCCATTCTAGTACTTCCCATTTGAATTTTTTTAACATCTGCATAAAGCTAAAAGTCCTCACCATGCATTCTAAACATATTGGACAAACTTAAGTAATTCTACCTGTTATAAATTTGCCTTGGAGGAGATCTTAGCCGTTACTCTCTGCTTCTTTCGTATTTTCTTTTGTTATCTCAGATTATGCTGTTTATTTCACTGGTAATGGGATTGGAAAATTTGGAGATAATTCTGGTTTTGTATCAAAAGAGTACCAAAACCATTTAATATTAATACCTCCGCATATCAAAATAAGTTGCACTGTTTCACAAAGTAAAAAATAGTATTAAAACGTAAGGGACAAACAGGCGTGAGAGTGGCAAAGGAAAATCTCTCTGTGTGAACTGGCACTAAGTAGACGTTCAGTAAATATGGCAAACTTCAAATAATTGCAACTTCATATTAATGGCATATGGTTCCAATTGGTATAAAAAGCAAGAAATCCTCTCATCCCCCTTAAATACAAGACAAATGGTATTTGTGAGGAAATAACGATTTCTCTTTTACCTTTCGTTTTACTATGAAAAACTAAAGATTTGCAATTTGTTCTTGTGCTTTGTCATTCTTTACTTTCAATTGCAAAATCATATTTGTGTAATATTCAGCAACATTTTCACTTCCGAGCCATAACTGCAGGCCTATAATGGCAAATAGTGACCCAGTTATGAAGCCGCCGCTGTCTGCAAATAATGCAGTCGCCATATTTTTAACTAATGTTTGGTGGCAGCAGCCGATGTTGCTGCCATTCAACATAATCAACAGACCACATTATTTCAGAATTAAACTCTGACATGTCAACTTTCATTAAATACTAAACTCCTGAAGTGTTTACGAAAGCAAGTATTTCAAATTATTATTTCTTTTTTATGAGCTTTCAAATAGAAGCAGAATAAGAGTAAATGAAAGGTTTTCTTTATCAGCAGATGTAAGACACTTATATTTATTTAAACCGAACAAAGAATCATTATAAAGTACGAGTGTATGCGAGTATTTATTTTTTGAATATATATTCATGACTTTAAAGCTGAATGAAGGAAAAAATTAAAAAAAAAAAAAAAAACGCAAACTAGGGAAAAGTGTAGGTAGGTAATGCATATAAAGCAAAGGACATGAAGATAAATAGCGATGAAAACTAGTATAAAAAATTGCAAAGTATGTGTATGCAGAGTATGTGTATGGGTCCAAAAGTATAGTCAGACGAGCGAAATGTTTTGGGTAATAAACAAGGTAACTATGGGCAAATTGATAGGAATATCGTGGCAACGGTCACTGGCCATTACAGATTTGGCAATCACGCCAAAAGATTGGGGTCGCTAAAAAGCAAATGGCAACTGTACCAACTGTCACAATAAGGAAGAAGAAGAGACAGTATTCCATTTGTGCCCCTGTCCTACCTTAGAGGACCGACCCTAGATTCACCTCGAGACGAGATCTTTCGGTAGCACCAACGAACTATAGGAGGTGGGCCAGCAGGGAATATATTCCTTCATCAGGAGTAACGAATGGTTCGAGAATAACTCCACAACGGCACAGTCTCTCTCTATATATCTTACTTTTAATCTTCTCTAATCCTTCTTTACTTTAATTGTCCCCATTTCGATATTCTCTTTCCTCTTTTTCTTTCCGAATTTGCAGACAAACATGAGCCTATGTTGCAGGTGGTCTGTCAAAGGAGCACTTAAGCAACTGATGACTACTAATTATTATTTAAATCGTTGTGTTACTTTCTTTTGAAATGGATGGATAAGATAAGACAGGTAGAAGTAGAGGGTATGGGAAAGCAAGTGTTTACAACTCTGCAATTACACGTTATGTTTATTAGTAGAACAGTGTTGCAGCGCGTCTGGCGTTATGTAGGCGAATTACTTGAAGCTAGTATAGCCATCTAATTAATTATTTTATTTTCGCCCACGATTTAGTGATATAGATTGATACCAGTGAATGAGGACGCTGCGATATATTACTAGTATGAAGAGAAGCTAGCACATATCAGAAAAAATTAAGCTATATTACAACAGCAGCTGCCTAACTATCGAATTGCTTAATAATCAACGTACTAATTACTTAAGCAAAAGCATCCTCACATCACATCAGCACTTCTTTACTTGTTTCAATTATTAAATATTTCTTAAAAACAAAAGAAGTACACATTATGTAGTGATTGTGCTTATTTTGTCAAATATTGGCCTGGTTTGACCATACGAGTATCCTAGATACTTCTATAGTGTTTTTGTTTACCTGTATTTAAGGCGAAATAAATTTGTGTCATTTAAAATAATGTCTACACAAGAAAAGTACAAAAAACAATAAAAAATTTCTATTACACGAACGGCTCCAGCCAAAGTGTAGATGGTTAAGCTTGTCGTTTTGAAGGTAACAACTACAAAATTTGGCCTGAGCTTGAAAGAAATTTACATTTTTGATATAAAAATTAAGCAAAAAAAAAAATAAAAGATTATATTAAAAAGACTCAGATAATCTTAGTTCCTTATTTTGACCAAGAAAAAAAAATTAAAAATCAAATACATGGGACATAATGGACCTTACAGGAAATATAAAAAGGGAGAATGAATAGAAAGCTTTACGTTATAGGCAGCTCTCAAAATTTACTTATACCCTTCCTTCGGATTTATAAATTATTGTAGCTGCAAATTTTTCGGAATGATTTAAAAGTATTCTGGAAAGTACTGATTAATTTTTTTTTATCTAAAAATAATCACGAAATGTTTGCAAGGGTTTTTTTGGACCATCACTCAAAGGGTGATCCTCACTCATGCAATGCATTGTATTGGTACGGAAAAATGTTATGGGCAGCAGCATAATGACAGCAGTGTTTGTCAAAATTTTGTTTAAAATATTCTACATTGAAAGTGGCACAAAAGTTTATTCCTCATACAAGCAGCTTCCCCATAGTGCTGTCGACTGGCGAATCTACCCCGAACGGATGAGCCCTTAATGAGTAATGTCTTAAACGTACATATGATCGGTTATCAGGAACAACTTCCTAATTTCAATCGAGCAAATTCCGTTGTGCCAATGATAAAACAGACAATAGTAGTTTGACCCTCTCTTCTATGCCCTTCACAAGCTCCAAAATAGACGGACCCATTGTCCGTCTGGGAGTTGTATTTCATTTTCCATCGGATATACATAGGTGGTATAGATAGTAAGCAGGTGAGATGGGTTGAAGTATATCTTACACAGTTTTAAAAAACCGCTGCACTTAAATTAATATATTGCTAAGTATTTAATTTTTCGTTTCTTCCGGTATTAAAAACTCTCATTTAGTTTATTAAGTTTGCTGCATAAGACTTTCTTCTGATCAGCAATTATAAAGTAAATTTTAGTTGAAAATACTCGTACTTAAGCTAAGCACTAGAGAACAAGCACATATTTCTAGTAAACAATTACTTATAAGATCAAACATATTCAAGCACATATATTTTTTATAACTGCCAGAAGTACTACAATTTTGTGCTCTCTCTTTCTCTCTCTCTCTCTCTCTCATAGCCCTGCAGTATTATGAAGGCTTCAAAACTCTATACGTACATCGAAGAAGTCCAACAAACAAATTTGTAAATAGTCACTGAAATGGTCTTGAGAATTAAATACCGCTTAAAAAAAAATAAAAAGTCCGTTTCCTCATGATTTGAAAATTCGTACTTTTATATGGATGCGAAAAGTTATAAAGCTTTTGAAATTTCAATAAAAATAAGGGAAGTTCTTATAAAATTAGAACACATCCGCCATTCTGTTAATTTTAATGCCAATGTGAAAGAAAAGTAAAAATTTAATTAAGCAAAATCAAAAACACTTTTTCCATAACCACACATTTATTTAATGTCATTTATCAGTCACCTCTATTAAGCACCAACAAAAATGTCTACCATATGTTCTTTGAATATAATTTAAAAACTATCTCATGCTCTTGATACCATCATTTTTTTTATCACTACCATCATATTGATTGAGTCAAGTAATGTAAGATTTTCAAGTATTTGCTGTTGTCGTTAACACCATCAGCATCGTCATAGTTATGTATTTGTATGTGTGTATAAAGCCTAAGGACTATGCAAATCAAATTTTAGACGAAAATTGAAATGAAATTTAATCATAGCAAATTTATTTATGCAAACACTGAAAAAGTCAATTAAACTTTCAGGTAAAGCTAAACGTTACTGCCACACTTTGTAGAAATGTATCTTCTGTTTCATAAGTAACTTGAAGCACTGAATATGGAAACTTCGAAGGAGTAAAGGTCAAATACACCTACAACTATTTACGTGTCTATTTGCATAATAACATTCCTTAACCCCTCTTCATGATCGAGATAATAATGATCTCTGGGGGAAAATAAAAACCGTAAATAGAGTCGTTGTAAAGGAATTTTTTTTAGTTCTTAATCTTTATCTTTAAACAACTTATATTTCATGCCAAAATAAAACGAATGCCTTTTAAATTTGTTCATAAATTAATTTTTAATTACTGCCTCAATTTCTTCTTAATTTTTACATCTAAACTTGTGCTTCAACTTCATCATCGTCTTCGACCACATGAATTGTCTCATAATCATCATCGTTGAATTCTGCTTGAGATTCTTCACCCATTAATATGCTTCTTAACCATTCGACATAGCTGCTGGTTGGCTTGTACTTATATTGGGCATCATGTTTGTTACCGTTGTTCTCATCAGCCATGAGTGACTGGTTAAAAGCCAAAGCTTGTATAGGAATCAAAGATCCTTTAGGACCCAAAATATAAATGTTATTTAATGAGTAATTGGGATGTTTAGTAAAAGCGGCGGCTGTGGTTGTAGCTTCGGTAGTAGTTGTGGTTTGTTCGGCAGTGGCGGTGGCAAATAACTCAAATTCATTTGCATCAGTAACTGGTATTAAAACGTCCTTCTGATTCATCATAAAAAGCCCATTATTGGGTTGTTCACTCTCCACTTTAAGTTTATCAAGTGGCTGAGTTGTTTCTTCGTTTTCAAAAATACCATGAATATCTTCTTCGTTGAATTTATTTCCGATATAATTGGGTTCACCTTTCTCATCAGTTAAATAGTAATCATTAGCTATTACAGGATCACTTGCATATCTTCCACAGAGACAATAGCCTGCTGCACCCGTAGGGCCAGGAATACCAGTGCCCGGTGTACCATGCACACCGGCAGCGCCAGGATTACCTTTAGGTCCGTTTTTACCAATATCTCCCTGGTCGCCTCTATCACCTACTTCACCCTTCTCACCCACTTCTCCTTTTCTTCCCTGATTACCAGTTGGACCAATGGCGCCTTTTCGTCCTGGCAAACAACCACAATTTTTTATGCCCGACCCACTAGTGTTAATAAAAGCACCTGTATGTGTATAAATAAATTATAAGAATAAAATGCTTGCAGCATTAACCGCTTAAATTGTAAGTCTTACCTAACACAACTATTGTTAGAATAAAAAGTCTCATTTCTGTTCTCTTCTACACTGTCATCACCAAACTAATCACATTGGAATGAAAATCAAACTATTTATATAAATTTAGTTTAGTTTGATAAATGCTTGTTTCAAACATGGCTGTAATCAATTCGAACTAAAATCTTTGCCAGACATAATTGTATTGTGTATTGTGAAGCCTAATGCCCAACATTAGGCAGATGAAAAGCCTGGGTTAGCTGCAGAATAAATATTCAAAATACCTGCTGTGCATGTACACAGCGATTTACTTAAATATGGAATTTTATTTTATCAACTTTGGACAGATATATATTGTAAACCAGATATTGGAGGATTACAAAATTTAATCTTTGTTATTATTGATTTGGTGAAAAATTCGATCGGATTCTTTTTCTTTTAAAGCATTTTTTTTAATGTTATTTTTAGTTAATTTTTTAATCACAACTCATTTTATTATAAAATAATGCAATTTATTGTTGATAATGGATAATCTAGTCTCTATTCGCGTTTCGCTGATTGCTTTGTCCAGCACATCAGGAAACCTTTACCCAACGTTTTAGACCAAATAAGAAGTCCAAAGAAAACAAAAACTTTAAACAAAAAGCCACACAAAAAATACGTAATTTTTTTCTTACTTGCCTTATTTGAAATTTAAAACTTTTTCTTAATATTAGGAATTTTTTGTTCCATATTTTATTGTTAATTGAAGCTTTTGTAATATAATTTATTACCAGATGATGCTACACATAGGCGTAGCGATATATTAAGATTAAAAGATCAAAAATCTAGAAATAATTTGCTGAAATTAAATTGTTTGTGGTAAAATTTCAAAATTTTGTGAATTACGATATTATTTAGCAAAATGTTGGTTTATTTTTTGGCACTTACAGTTGTTTGTTTCAGTTTTTCGATTTTATGGTGAATGCTCGTGTGGTGAATTTTGACAAAATTTCCAATTTTTTTTATGAAATTTCGGACGATTCGATTTTCTTTGTCAGTTTTTGAAATTTGGATTATTTTTAATTATTAATTCAGTCCAACATTTAGATCCCCCTAAGATATCTGGGGGCTTTCGGTTGGTAATTTCTGTAGGGAGATCTTGTAGCAAGTTTAATAAGGTCTTTGAATATGCACTTTTTATGAGCTTGGGTATAAGCGTTTCTCCAAAAGAGGGAAAATAACAAACAAAAAACTGATATCAGGCACTCTTAGACAGATATTGCTGATTACAAATAGTGAAAATTCGTCGAACGCACTGATACAGAGGTTCAAGTTTTAATATCCTAGGTTGCCTAGAGCCATCAGGAATTTCCACATCGGACAAACGGCCATCGTTAATTGAACTTTCCTATCTATAGAATTCGGTCTCTGCCGAAATTGAATATTGTCGAAATTACAAAACGGAATAACAAACCTATTTGTACTCTTTGCATACTTTTTTTTTAATGAAAAACAATGAACACGTACTCTCTTACTTACATTATTAACTGCCCTAAAATAGCCTTTATAACGGCAAAAATTTTATAACACAAGATATATTCATTCAAAAGTAGTAAAATTTAATTCCTTATTTAAATGATTCGCAGTGTACATATGCTCTTTTTGATCTTTTGAAATATGTATGCACATATTCATCAAAAAAGAAACTTTATTATATTTGTAAGAGACTTTTACGTCTAATAGGGGTTTTAAATTCTTTTCTTTCGTAGTAATATGTTATTAAAGTATTGTTTAATTCACCGGCCTTATCAAAACGATGTAATTTATATTTAAATTTTCTTCCAAATAATTTTACCTTTTTAAAAAGAAAGAAAACCCAATTTTTCTTGTTTTTTTAATTTAACATCAGTAATTATTAATAAAAGTGTGAACCTTTAGTTGGGATATGGAAATTTCAAAAATTAAAATTTTATTTAAAGTTTTTGAAATAAAAAAAAAAAAAACACATACACATATGTACAAATACATACATATATTTTGAGACTCTTCCTAATCTTGGCATTCAGTTGTTATATAACCGCATTCAAACTTTGTTTACGATTTAATCGTGTATCAAAAGTCCATGCGAGAACATCAATATTTGACAATTTAACAGAAATGAAAATTACTTATGGTTTTTTAGTATTTTTGGGTAAGTTGTGCAATGGCGTTCAAATATTTTTCAAAGTTTTAAGGTGACTTTAAATTTTTAGGCCTAAGTTTTTCTGCTCAGGCTGTAATTAGCAAGTGCACATGTCCAACTGGTCCTCGTGGTCCAGCTGGTATTGATGGAGTTGTGGGACCAAAGGGAGCCAAAGGCATTAAGGGTGTACGTGGTGATAAAGGTGCTGTGGGCGCTGTTGGTCCTCAAGGTGCTACTGGCAGAAATGGTGTTCCTGGTGCGAATGGTAGAAACTTACCAGGTCCTCCTGGTCAACGTGGTTACGATGCCCCTTGTCCACCAGAATGCATGCCTCGCTTCAGATCGTTATTTGCTGGACGTAGTATTAACTCCTATGAACCTCATACAATTTATAAAGTATCGGCAGAAGGTGAAATGGTGCCTATTAAAAAACTTAATCCAACACCTGCCTTAAGAGCAGTAACTGAATATTTGAAGACTAAAAACTTAAGCCAAAACGATGATAAAGTATATAATAACAAATGTAGTGTTTAACAAATAGTTAATAATATTTCGCACAGCTTTTGTTAGTATTTAAACAAAAATATTATCACTAAAAATATACATATGTACTGCTTTAAATATATAGAACTTTTAATAAAAATTACTCTACTATAATCGAATATACAGTTACATATTTTTTTTCTGGGATTTTTTTAAGACTTACGGCTTCAAGAAACTATTTTTGTGGGAGGGATAAATGTATAGATAGTAGTAACTAGACAACTGCGCAGTTGCAAGACACTTTCTTAAACAAATATCAATATTAAATTAAGCAAGAAAAATTACAAAATTTATTTTATTCAGAATTCAAAACTTTCTTTGCAATCACACTTATCAGTAACTATCCCATACCCAAGCCTCTGATTGGCTTTGTACAATTTTTCACAAAGCAAATGAATTGTCCTAAAAAATGCCAGCAAATTTTTTATTCATATATTTTTTTTTTATCAGAAGTGCTGCTATTAGCTTCTTTTTTATAGAGTGACCATACGATAGAAGAATAATGAAGGGAAAATCAATTTTAATTTAACAACAACGGTGTGTGTTATCAAATTGATGCTGGCTTCATTTGGTAGCTACGTTTAAATAATAATGTATGGAATAGCACATTATACAAATGGTTGACTCCTCTTTGCTGGCATTCCAGGAAGCTTGTTTTTTTTTATTTTGTTAAAATACGTTGTCTATAATCGTCCTGGTTGAATTCATGCGTCAGCAGCACAATCTTATGCGAATCTAACCTCACAATAAGCCTGCTGCACTCTCTGGCAATTCACAATTCAGCTGATCGGCGATTAATCAACATTCCTAGGTCACCTTCTATACTAACCATTACTGCGACTATGTTAATTTCACTCCGCTCCAATCTCTGTCTGGTTGGTGGCTCAAGGTCCAACAGAGTGTAGTCACGCTTAAAATTTCCCGCACACTTAAGTCCTGATGGCGACCGACCCCACGGCGAAATTCACGTTGTGTATTCACCACGCGGCCGGAATTTCGGCAGTTGTAAACTTATGCATTGTTTAACCTGGACTGCCTCTGAAATATAACAATTGGAATATCCATCCTTATACTATATATTCAATAGCAAACGTGTAAATTTGATTCTCCAGTATTGTGTGGGATATAATAAAAAATTTTCTTAATTTTTTTCTCAATCACTTTTATTCTAAATTAATTAAATTTTGTATTGTGTCTTCTTTTCTTGGGGATTAAAATATTTTCAGATTGCACATTTGTTGAAGAAAAAATACGAGTAGAACTCGCCTGGAAGCCTTGTTGATTGAGCGAGTTTTAGTTTGCTTGCCTATTAATATAGCTTTCTATTTCTACACCGTTGATGTAAAGGCTGATTTATTCCATGGTAACATCTAAATTTTTTTTTTTTACATTTCTGTTGTCTGTAGCGGGGCCCAAGCTATTTCTTTATTGAAGGAAACTTTAAGCGCAAGGCTCTTCATTTTGTGCCTGGGAATTGGAATATGACGGAAATCCCCTTCTCGCAATATGAAATTTAAATTGTTTGTTTATTTTTGGTGAGATTAAAAAATTTATATTTTCGACCTCTTTCAGTTTACCTTCTTGGTGAAATCTGAAATTTTTTGTGAATTTAAAATTGTTGGTGAAATTTAAAAATTTTCTTATTTTATTTTTTTTTTTCTAAAATTGAATTTCTTTTAATATAGATTTATTTTGTGATTTTTGCATGTTTGGTGAAATTATAAATATTTCGTATTATTTTTTTTGGTTCTTGGTTTTAGAGGAAAACGCTTTTTTGTGTGGCGTTTTACTAAATTTTTAAATTAATTCGTATTTTGAAAGCAATTGCAATAGGGGTCTTAAAACAAAAAAAAAAAAAAAAAAAATACAAAATAACCAGTGTATTAAACTGCACTAAAATAATATAACAGTTTTATACATAAAATATTATTAGTAAACATGATATATGCAATTCAAGATATGACTAATATACAATTAGACAATGCTTATTGTCACCAAAATCTTATTCTCAAGCTCGGTTGAATGCTTTTCTAGCGGTCTAAGAAGGACCATATTATTATTATCTACAATAGTAATATAATTTGATTTAAAAGCATATAATTTAATCACTATACTATATTGCTCTTAGATTATGGTTACCTCAACCATGTTCTTTCTTTGCGTGTTTCCAGAGGGGGGAGCTAATAAGATGTCATGAACCGCTTGCTAATAATACTCGCTACGCATCCACTAAACACAGTTCCTTAAAAGGCAAGGTTTTTGTATATTAAAGATAATATCCCTGGAGCGAGCGGAACTGAATCTTCACGTAACTGGTTCTTTGGGAATGGGGACCGGTCCGAGTTCTAACACTTTGTATGAAAGGGATATGCCACTTTAACATGGCCGTTGTCATAGGAGGGGAAAATTGATATAATTTAGACACTGTGTAATAGGTCACTGAGTCTTGTTCAGTTGCGGTTAGTAATAATATGTGCAATAAGTACATATGTATGTCAATACATATTAAATAAGACATGAGCTAATGATGGCAAGATTAAACGAAAATTGTTTAAAAATAAATTATTTTGTTGCGATTAACGATTTAATAAATTTGTTCTGCCATAATGCTAACACATTTGATGGCAAATCAATTAAAAATAATCATTTTAAGTCAGTTTGAATGCCAATTTAGGAATATAGAGAATTATATTTAGTGCAGCAACGACTCTACTAGACTTTAGATTTAGGGAAAATCAATTTGTAAGATCTACTAGCGCAATCAGCGATAATGAGAGACGTAAGCTCACAGGCGACAAAGAAAGCTCAATGACTCTTTATATTCTCAAGAGGAGCTGAGCTTCTTTCTCAGCGCTCCAGCTCTGGAATGAAACGGTGATGTGGTAAACACATTGGATGAACTAACAACAGTGTATCCTAAGCTTCACACACTTGCACTCAAATGCTGTTTTATGATTGGAACTTCTTTTCAAAGTAGGTGCAACTGCTATGCCTTTCTAAACTCTTATTTTTAAGTTCTGTTTTAAGAAAATTAATTTTTAAAACCTCCTATTAGACTTTGAACCAATTAAAGAATTTTAATCAACTTATTTAAAATGCCTTTTGCAGCACTGTACATAATTTTGTATATAATTTATGATCATTTTTAATATTAGCTAATTTAATCGAATAGTCGATTCTTTTCTCGGTTCGCTTAATTCTATGATTAATTAATGGATTACCATTTTTTTCTTTGCCGTCACCATACGGCACAAGTAAGTTTAGATCAATTGACATTAATTTCCCGCCTGGATATCGGCTTCATATTCTACAAATAACTAAACTTTCCCTGCTATTATATTGAATGTATCGGTGAAACGTTTCTTTGAACGTTTTGTATAAAATTTCTTTTGCTTTTAGGCCTCAGCAATTAAGAACGATTTTTATTAACTAAATCCCTTTAAACTGATAGGCTGTACATAATTTTTTTTTTATTATGTTAAATTTCTAAATAAAAGTATTTAAGAGTGCATTGAAAATCTTTCTTCCTCATTTACATATTTATTATATTAAAGAATTTAAAGAAAACTATGTTTACAAATATTTTACTTTTGTGGTTTCCTTTATGTGTTGGTGTGTGTTTATGTGATACACAAATCGTGGCTACAAAATCGTGGTATAAAATCAAGTTAAAACGCAGTTCAGAAATTAGTTTGTTACAAGGAATTGTGTGGCAAACATCTTTACACTACGAATCGTAGAAATTGTGGCAGTAAATAAAAATGCAGCTAATGCATGTTGTTTTTTTAACAATAAGTAAGTTTTCTATTTGAGTAAACTGTGAAATGTTTGTTTTTAATTTTTTGTATTGTACAACAGCTTTGAGTTGCGGTGCTCATGCTGTGCTAAGAACTTGCTACTGTAAGCGTGGTGCTGCGGGTGATACTGGCCCCCAAGGAATTCAGGGACTTAAAGGTGAACCAGGTCCGCAGGGCGATAAAGGTCCAAAAGGTATACAAGGTCCTACTGGTCAACAAGGTACTGATGGAGATGCCGGTATTCCGGGAATTCCAGGTATAGATGCAATAGGCAGCCGCGGGGACCCAGGTCCCCCCGCTACCTGTGACGGATGTATCCGTTATAGTCGTTTTCCACGCTCTTATGATCCCCGCAGTATGTATATGGTAACAAAGAAACGTGAACTGATACCTGTTCATAGGATACAAGCTACTCCAGATTTGCAAGAACTTGTAGAGCGCTTGAAAAATTCAGATAAATTAAAAGATTTTTAATATAACATATAATTGCAATAAAAAACTCTGCGTCGATTTTTAAATAAATTTACTGGGAAAATTTCAATTTATTCCTGTTGTTAATACTTTTTTTTTCAACTTCTACCTAAATTAATTCTATTTCCCCATGACTAGTGAGACCTTAAAACGTTTTTTAGCTTCAAGTGAATACAACACTTCCTTTTCATGTTCTACAGTTCAAAACTGGAAGTGATAAGTTTTACTAGCAATAAAATAAGTTGTGCAAGTTTATTTCAAAAAAAGGTTAATTAATTTTATTTAAATTTTTATTTAAAAAGTCATTTAATTCGTCCTCTTTAATATCTATAAGACATCACAGGCCTTCAAGCCTTCCCCGACACAGGCAGCATAAGCCATCATATGTGGTATGGCGTTTTGTTCATAAACACCTGTAAACAAATGAGACCATGGGCCAGAAGCGAAAACAGCCACATCCTCACCACTATGAGTGGCTAAAGTTAAAGGCACCGTAGCGGGAAATAAATCATTAGCATCTTCTTTCAACACTTTTTCAGGATTAACACGCTTATTTACTCTACCATCGAAATGTTTGCTAAAACCCTCTCCATTGGCATAACTTAAGGGTTCATAAGGTATTTTATCGCTACCTTTCTCAACTAAACTGAAAATATTCGAACCTCGATTTTGGTAGCCAGCCACGCTGAAGGTGGTCGAGTGATCGGCAGTTACAACTATGAGAGTGTCCTCCTCACTGGTCATTTGGCGGGCCAAATCCACTGCTTGCGAGAATTCTCTTGTCTCATCTAAAGCCAAGCGAGCCTTGGTATTATGATGGGCCATATCAATGTTGCCACCTTCAATAAACAGGAAATAGCCTTTATCTGCTTGTTGTTGCATAAATTCAATGGCTTTTTTGGTCATTTGTCCTAAAGTGGGTTCGGTATTGGCAGAATTAGCTGCAGCTTCTAAGTGATAGTTCATATGATCGTCATTAAATAAACCTAACAAACGTTCAGCTTGACTTAAATCTAATTTTTCCAATTGTTCTTCCGTTTCCACAAACACATTTTTAGGCGACTTTTTTTGGTATTCCTCTATTAAATTTCGACCATCTGAGCGCCAGCCTTGGCTATATAAAGTTGTATCTATAAATGCACTCTTACCACCGCCCATCATTACTTTAAGCTTAGAGCCAACTGTTCCATGTATCAGTTGCTGGGCTATATCTTCCAGACCATGGTTGGCACCACAAGCCTCTTCTATATCGCCATTACTTTCCCAGATACTGTTGGCTGCATGAGCGTAGAGAGCTGAAGGTGAGTCATGCGTAACGCGTGTAGTGGTAACAAACCCAGCTGCCTTACCCGCATCCATAGCCCATTTGGCTATAGAATAAACCTGATTGCTGCTGTTTTTCATGCCAATGCAATCGTTGCGCAAAACAGCGCCATTAACACCAACTGTTCCAAAATTAGCTTTAATGCCACACAAATATGCTGTGGCCGTCGCTGCTGAATCAGACACTATCTTATTAACACAGTAGGTCTTCGATAAGCCTACATAAGGAAATTCCTCAAATGATAGTTTTGTGTGTTCCCCATCTATGTAACTTCTGGTTGCCACCAATGTCGTTAAACCCATGCCATCACCCAAAAACATTATAATATTTTTAGCTTTGTTAGTATTTTGTTTTCTTTGTTTTTGTTGCTTCACAAATTTCTTGCCCAGATTCAACCAGAATTCATTCGTGTTTTCTCCTGCCTTGCTATATAGTTGACTTCGGCCTAAGCTTTCCTCTTTAAAGCTAGGATGCATACTTTCATCATCTTCTTCTTCTGGGTCATCAAACGGATGGCCATGCAAAGCACTTAGCATAGTCGCAAGTACTGTTAGTGCTAAAAAGGTGTTGAAGGCAGCCATTGCAATTGCGAACTCTTGTGTTGGCAAAACTTTTTAAACTGATCACTTTTTCAGATCGGTGTTGTTTTATATGCCCTGAAATATTGCCGAAGTTTTTTACTGGCTCTGATTGGACATGCGATAATGAAAATTAAAATGTATAGATACTGAACATTTTAAAATCAAAACAGGCGTGGTAACTAATGGGAGCGAAAAGGGTTCTTGATTTGATGTAGATTTTCGGAACCTATTTCCGTCATCGCTTATGAAGTTTGGTTTGGAGACAAACCGGTTTCGACTATGTGACATTTTCAGTGTCATTTTTCGTTCTAAGAAATTGGTTTCGATTCATTGTCAAGTATCTATTTGTGACGTGAGCTGGTAGCAGGTGCAGGTAGGTATATATTAGATATGAACAGGTAAGGCTCGATTTGGTAAGGACTGGTAGACGTTTGTGATTACTGTTTTATTGCTTTGTATTGCGTCAGAATTGGTGTTTGCGGATGTCAGGTAAATGTTATCGGCAGAGTTTTTTTTATTTCGTTTATCGCGTAGCCATAGTGTTTTATTGCGTCAGAATTGGTGTTTGCAGATGACAGGTAAGTGATATAGGCAGTGCTTAATATTTTTTTTTTTAAATTATTTATGGTGTCTTTGTTAGGGTGTAAGAAGTCAGTGTTTATTGGATTTTGAATTTGTTTTTGGTATTGTGTTTTTTTTTAGTTTGTGTATCTTGTCCGTTATTTTCGATGTGTGTTTTGTAGATTAATTTTAGAGGTTCTAATATAACGCGTGAAATGGAGTTTGTCTATTGTCTGTGTATTTGCATATTTTGTAGGATGTATGTGTAGTAGCTTTGTCGTATTTCTAATATGCGCTGGCCCATATTTGTTGTTGAACATGTGGTTAGCAAAGTTAGATTCTGATGTCAAGCCGGGGCTACGTAGCTTCCTGTTATAGTCTTTTATAATTCGCGAAATCTTGTTTTTATTTCGCGTCCTGTTTGTCCTATGTCATTTGGTTATATGTGCACGTTAGTTTGTATATCCCCTGTTTATCTAGTCGTCTTTGTTTGTGTTGGTCAGTAGTAGTCAAAAAGGTGTATGAGTCTAACAGGAACCACCCTACTCTTAAATTATTTGCATATGCCTTTGTAGTTGAAATAGCTTGACAGAAGTAACTTGAGGTTCGAAGAAGTTATTTATTATTTCCATGTCGGTGGATTTCTTGTGCTAACAAATATTGAGCTTTTCTGTTCGTTCAACTACTTTTCTCCGTCTCTGTTTGCAGCAAATTTAAGACTAATAGATTTTTATGTGAATGGTTATCTTGCTCATAATCGTTATCGGTATGTGGCAAATTAGCCGAAAAATCTATGTGTGATAAGCTCTTCAGCGAAAGTATAAATTTTTAAATAAACTAGATTTACTGTCAGTACGGTTTCGAATTTCCTATACGAGTATTCAGCGTAAGTGTGGAACGCCAACATGAAGTTTTCTATTCTCTTCACATTAATCTGGGGTATAGTTTTGGCCCATTCACTGAGTGTAGAGCAAACGACTGAATATTGGATGACAATGGGCCAAAATATACTGGCACATAAGTTGCAGAAATTTAATAGTTTTAATACGAATAGGGCAAAAAATGTTATACTGTTCTTAGGCGATGGTATGTCTGTACATACAGTGACAGCGACCAGGAATTTTATGGGCGACAGTAGCAAGCAGGTGTCATTCGAAAAATTTCCTTACCTGGGATTGTCGCGCACTTATGCTGTTAACATGAGAACACCAGATTCGGCTGCTACCTCTACGGCTTATTTAAGCGGTGTTAAGGCTAATTATGGCACCGTAGGCGTCAATGCCCAGGTTACCAAAAGGGACTGTTTTAAAGCCAATGATACCACGACACACACTCAAAGTTTGGCTAAATGGGCTCAGGAGGCAGGCAAATGGGCTGGCTTGGTGACTACGGCCCGAGTGACGCATGCTTCACCAGCTGGTGTTTATGCTCATTCCGCCTGTCGCCGCTGGGAGAACAATCAGGCTATCGTCAAAGATGGCTGCAGCTCAGATATTAATGTAGACATAGCCCGTCAATTAGTGGAAGGGCCAGTGGGCAAAGACTTGCACGTTGTGTTGGGTGGTGGTCGTCGTAATTTCCGTAATAAATCTGTAAAGGATGAAGAGGGCTTTTACGGTTATAGAACTGATGCCAGAGATTTAATTAAAGAGTGGCTGGACGAAAAAAGAATTGAGAAAAAAAGAGCCGAATATGTGTGGTCAAAAAAAGGTTTGCAAAATGTCGACTTGACAAAAACAGATTATTTGTTGGGCTTGTTCAATCCCTCACATTGTGAATATCACGGTGACATAGAGAGAGAACATTTGGAAAATAAAAAACCAACATTATCAAACATGACCGAGGTGGCTATTAAGTTGTTAAGCAAACATGAGCAAGGATATTTCTTATTTGTAGAAGGGGCTAAAATCGATTTAGCCCATCATGGTTCTCGACCCCATAAAGCTTTAGAGGATGCTGCAGAGTTTGCCAGAGCCATCGAATTGGCACGTAATATGACCAGTGAAAAAGATACCCTTATAGTAGTGACCTCAGATCATTCACACACTATGACCATAAATGGTTATCCAGTAAGTTGTTTAAAAATTAAATCGCAAGTTGTAATAGAACACATATATGAATTTTTTTAAGGATCGCAAACAGAACATATTTGGTTTAGCTCCTGACTTGGCCAATGATGGTCTGCCCTATTCCATTCTTTCCTATGCCAATGGTCCTGGCTATTCCAAAACCTATTCCTCCAGAAAAGGGCGTCGTGATTTATCCAAAGTTGATTTAGATGATCCCAATTATCGTTACATGGCCACTGTGCCTCTCAAATACGAGACTCATGGTGCTGATGATGTAGGAGTGTTTGCTTCGGGTCCCTACGAACATTACTTTACTGGCAATTATGAGCAAAGCAATATACCCGCTTTAATAGCCCATATTGCCAATATTGGTCCTTTTGCTGATGACAAAATCTAATAACACTGTCATAAATTCTTTAAGTGTATTGAAATCCTAAGTAAATAAATATGTATGTATGTATGTCTATTTTAAGTTTTAATAAAACTACACCAGTGTTTACCCACAACTTGAAGTGCGTATTGATTTTTACCTGTGGTTATTGTGTTAGACAATTGTTGTTAGCAATTAAAGCCAAGGATATTTTGTAAAAAAAACAGCAGTTTTAGAGATAGAGAAGCATAAAATACTTTCATGTATATTGTTTACTTTACAACTAATCAAATGTCGTTGGTGTCAAGAATTTTGTGGTGGTTTATTTGATTTTAAACACTAATGGAAAGAATTATGTCAGGGTAGCATATGAATCCTGGTTTTAAGTTTAACTTATGCCTTGGCCTTATTAAAATGGACAAAAAATATTCATACCGAACTCAAACCAGTGAGATACCTCGATACATTTTGTTTGGAAATTTTAAAATTTCGTGAATTTTGGTTTTTGTGATATTTTTGCAATTATTAGGTTTTATTCCAGCTTTTTGATTTTCTGGTGAATTTTCAAACTTTTGGGGAATATGAAATTTTGCCAATTTTCGGATTTTTCGTAATTTGTTGATGCAATTTCGGGTTTCTTAAAAGTTTGTTTTTTGAATATTTTTTTTTATTTTGGTAAATTTAAAATTTTTTTGTGAAGAATTTTTAAATTTCGGTAATTTTGAAAATTGTGTTGAAATTTAGATTTTTTCAGTTTAAATTTGATTTTTTTGTAAAATATTTAAATTTTATGATTTTAACATTTTTTGGTTAATTTCCGATTTGTGGTGAAAAAAATTTGTTATCCCCGTTTTTCGATGTTATAGTGAATTTTCAAAATTGAGGTGAATTTAAAATGTTGGACAAAATGCGCAATTTTGCAAATTTTTGCGTAGTTTCGGTTTTTTTTACAATTGCGATTTTGTGGAAAATTATTACGTTATTGTAAGTTAAAATTTTCAAGTTAAAATGTTGTTTTTTTCAGATTAATTGAGATTTCATTGAGCTTAATTTACTATAAAAGAACTCAATTAATAAAATGAGCGATTAGTGCTTATTTACACAATAAATTGAATCAATATCACAATGTGAAGTATGTTTAGTAAGCAGAAAATACTGTACAATGAACTTATTACATGTAATAGACCACTAACTAGACCCGACAACTTACAACAACATTATCACGATTATATAAAAATGATAACAAATCTTATTACTACCAACTTAGCTATATCTATCATATTGTGGTGGTAATTGGACATTTTCTACGTAAAAATGCATAACACACGATTACAAGCTTTTTCAAACATCATTGACGGGTCAAGAAAATATTTTGAGCTATCAATAGCTAAGTGAATAAGCTAAATTGCATATGTGTGAACAAGAAAATGTTTAACTAAGTTTAAAATGTAATTGACTCAATTAAGGCGCATGTGTGAACATACATAATATAGTTGGCCCTGAAAAAATGGACAGTACTATCCCATTAAACTTATGCACAACACATTTATACTAAACTCTTCGACAAGGCAAGGGGAAAATATCGAACGATTTTACAACAATATGAAACATGTCACAAAACGACAGTTAATTTTCAAAAACTTATTTCCTTGATTTGGTTAAAATGTGTTTTCGTAAAGGAATGAACGATTGTAGCAAATGAAATGAATGAATCAAACCATTGATTGACCATTTACCAAAAGAATCTAACCACAAAATTTAATTTATGTTCTATCACAACCAGGCGCGTAGCCAGCTTAAGCGTTTGGTGGGAAATATTAAGGAAAAGAAACAATTCTTAAATTCTTATAAAGTTTTTATATGGGAGAATTTCAATTTATTTTTGAAGGGGGTAATTTCTTTTTTTCACCCACTCCCCCACAACTGAATCCGCGCCTGATCGCAAAATTTTCGAAACTTCAGTAGTGGATATATCTATGTATACACAATCTTTCATACTTTTATATTTATCAGTGTATTGGGAGGTAATTCAGAATACATGAAAGTGTAAATGGTATTTGTTTATGTGTGTGTGTGTGTGTGTGAGGGTGTTGTGTGTGTTGGCTACAATGTTTTTATAAAAAAAAACCAAAAAATCAAATTACTACAAATTGTAAAGGAAATTGAGACTACTCTTTCACACTGCTCACCAATAAATTGCAAAGGATTGTGGGTTCATCTATTTCAATTCTTTGACTTTTTTTGTTCGTTACACAAAACCCATGTCAAAAATATTGCACGTAAAAGTGATAAAAAAAAGGTTTAGCTCACTTCCATATAAGTATGACAATATAAAAGGGACCAACAAGGAAGAAAAGATAATAGTTGTAGAATACGTAGTACGAATAATGGCTGTCATCGCTGACTCTAAATTTAGCTTTAGCTTGCGATTACTGTTCAGCGAATGATTATTTCGATTTTTGAATCAGCTTAATGACCCGGCAGTCTCTGTGGGGTTTATCAGTACGGAAAGTCGGCACTGACCACTGGGGTACAATTAAGGAGTAATCAACAGTGATTAAGCTTCACAGTGCAATGGAACATTAGAAATTAAATAGACGTTGCAATATTTGCTAGAAATAATCTGAATTGTATTGCTTTTGATTACTTTCATGATCTGGCCAGTAAGGAGCCATACATACAATTTCATCTCTGTGTGTGTCTCTCTCTCTCTCTCTTGCTTTCGCTCTCTCTCTCTCTCTCTCTCTTGCATTAGATATGAAACACAGCAATTGAATTGCTAGGATAACAAGAAGCATAACAAATATTATCTAATGCTATGCCAAGTATCTTTCAAACACCCTCAAATTAAACAACGCTTTGGTAAAGCGTAGCTCCAAACTACAACAAGCGGCAAAATTATTTATTGCCAACAATAACAACATGCTCAAGTGGCAATCCGAAGTATTAAGTTGGTTGCTTTACGTGTTATACACGTATATATACGAAATTGTATAAATGTATGTTTAAGTGTGAAGATATCATCTGTAAATGACACTTATATCCCCTTCTTCGTTTATATAGAAAGGTTTACCTTTAGGAAGTTTTAATAACATGTGTATTTGCACACTAACTTACATCCAGAGCACTTGGCAATACTCATATTATCCATCCTTTTTTAAGCCAGCCATACATATAATACCAGTCGGCCAACCAGCCAACCGACAATAACACCAACAAATTTTGAACATACATAAAAATAGGAACTCCAACATTGGCAACCTTTAAACACATTGGTAGGTACAACCAAATTGTCTGTTGTTTTCTTTGTTTGTTGTAATCTATTCACTTAATATTTACACTTTTTACTATTTTATTTCAAAATTTCATTTATTGTTTGTTTGGCTTAACACTCCACATTTTCGCAAATGGAACTTAGTTTACCTTCAACGACAATAAAGAGAGAACACGTTGATAAGCTGTATCGGCTTTGCGGCTCGAGTTTGTGTGGGGGGCAGTACATTGGATGGAAATGTAACTCTATTGAAATCTGTGGAAAGTTTTATATTTAAAGGTATCTGCATTAAGTACAACCTACCGAAATAAGTTGAGAAGCATAAACGGGAATGGTGCATATATACGTCCTAGTTAGTCAGACTTGGCAGAGAAATAAAAGCTCTGATTTGTGGCTTTGGAGAATACCAAGATTATTGTTACCAATATGTTTCTAACTGCTTCAATGATGCCGATGAAAGGAATATTATTTGGATCTAGGGAGTTGTAATACTTCGAAATTCTATTGTTTAAAAGTACCATATGTCACGCTGGGTATTGGGTTATTCAGAGGTACCAAATGTTCAGCCAATATAGTTGTGTTTCATTGCCATGGCGCTGAAACTAGGCAACAGTCAACCGTATGTGGTTTTCATGATGAACCAATTCCAACTGAAGTTGTTCACAATCAAAGCACTTCGAAAGAAAATGTGGCTACAATGCCTTTAAAAACGCACCAATGCATTGGTGTGCTAAAAATGAGAAATATCAACCTCTAAAAGATATCATATCTTAAACATGGTGTGTCCCTTGAGAGCATGGTTTAGATACAGAGTTGCAGTTAAGTCTGGAAAAAATATAAATATTTAGAATGAATTTCCGTCATCTCTTGTCAAGTGCGGTTTGGAGACCAACCGATTTCGGCTATGTGCCGTCTTCAGTGACATTTTTCGTTCTCCCGAGAAGGCACATAGCCAAACCGGGAGGGCCTCCCAACTAAACTTGACACAGCATGACAGAATTTCGTTCCAAATATCTATAACAAATCATTCTGCTGGAAAATCAAATTAAGAATCTGAATGAAATTATTCACAAAGATACAACAAGACACAAGATTGAAGAATTTAGAGCTCTAATATGTAGAGATCTATTTTACCAAAGCCGTTAATAAGGTTTCCTCAAGCAACTGAAAGAAATCCCAATTTTTTTCTTAACTTAATTTTGTGTACCAAACTCCCCCAACACTTGTGAGCTCATATGCACGACCTGATACTCTAGCATCAATACAGGAGTTTTGATTGTATTTATGTGCGTATGAAGTTCGTATATTGGCTAAAGGATCTTGAACAAATATAGTTTTGAAATTGACTTGGTGGCACATAATCAACTTTGGTGTGTCTGAGTGGTTTTTATACCACAATATCATCAAACACACAGACACAATGGAAACACAACAAATAAATTGACCATATACATTGATGAAACGTTACAATTATTTGGTTTGGTTGAAGTTGTTTGTATACGTTTGCTGTCTGGTGAGTGTTAGTATTAGTAGTCAAGGGTTAGATACAGGTTGTGAGTAGGTACAACGAAAATTTGTAATTCAATAGCAACAATTGATGTACAATAAACATGAAATCAACACAAGCTAAGACCAAAATGTATTAAGTCACTGAAAAAGGAGATGCTTTACAGTGGCAACGAGGAGGGCTTTGTGAGTGACATATGCATATGGCAAGCATTAGTGCAACTGGTTTGGTATATTTGATTTGCTTCAAGGCCTTTGTGCCAGTAAAATATGATTTTTTTCCATCACAAACTAAGTATCTAATAGTTATAAAAATGTTATAAAACTATAAACGAAATAAATGTGCTTGCTGATTAATTTAGCTTTATAGCCTTTATAAATTATAATTTATACAATTTCCTGCTTTTGCTTCTATGGTTTCTAAAGTGCTATTGCTTACGTATTTACTTTCCAAAAATGAAATCATATATGTAGATATTACTCGTAGTATCTGACATGTGTTAAATTTTTTTATTACTTATTTATTATTTTAGTGCTTTATTAAGGTCAGCATTCCATTAGGTGGTAAATATTTGAGTCTTAATATGCTCCGGTAGAGCGAGTGCATCATGTTTTGATAGTGGCGTCATTCTGCGCAGTGACCAGCATCTGTTAGCGAGTCTTGTTTGTTATTTATGTAGGAGGATATCGAAGCAGACCGCTTCGTTCCTCCAACTGATTTCAGGTAACCGATTTGTAACTTACGATTACCTTACTTTAATTGAGTCTCGTGCTAAAACTAGCCTTTACTTTTGACTATAGTCATTTCAGACTTTCGGCTGGTAACTGAAGAGTGCCGACTTCCTCATCACAAAGTCTGTATTATTTTTAAGCTCTTTGGTGGCCTTTCTACCGAGGGTCTCCTTGAGCACCAATCCAGCATATCTACATGTGCTAGGCACCCTCCAGGTTTAATAAGCCTACTCATTGTAGGACCTTTGCTCGCACTAAGCCATTCGCCAGTGAAACTCTAGTTTCTGGTCTACAGAAATTCAAAGTAGATTCCTTTTTTGTTAGTGCGTCTGCTGCTTCATTTCTCGCTGCCTGGTAAACGGACGCGTACTCCCCTTGACGCAAACTATAGAGCAAGTTCAGCTCAGCTGAGTATACAAGTGGCCATGCCCTGCAGTACATAAGAGAACCATCAGTAAAAATACTGACGTCGTTCTCCATACACTCATTGTGTACGTTTTCGTTTACCAGGCAGAATTGGAAGCGTTGCTGCATGCATTGGATCCCCCGCAGGAAAGTCAGGTGCATGGAAGAAAGCTTCTCTTTTTACTTGACAGTCTTTGATGTTAAAATTAGGTAACGTTGATGTGGGATACATAGACGATACATAGACACAGCTGGAAATTAAATGGCAGTCGAGTTAGCAAAAAGCGGATATGCTGTAAATTTTTGTGGGGCAGATCCCAGGTGGGATGGTTCTCAAAGAGTAGAGGTACATTAGGCTGGTTGGTAACAGTTAAGGAAACTTGAAGATATAGAAGGTAGCACACATGCCCAGCCTTTGGGGTTCTACGCCTAAGAAAAGTTACCAGTCGGCAGTCTGAAACCAATACAGTCACGAGTAAAGGCGAGTGTGAATGCCCAGCCTTTGGGGTTCTACGCCTAAGAAAAGTTACCAGTCGGCAGTCTGAAACCAATACAGTCACGAGTAAAGGCGAGTGTCGGCACGAGACTCACTGAAAGCAAGGTAGTCGTAAATTACAAATCGTTTGCCTGAAATCAATTAGAGGAACGAAGGAGGTCGAAAATGAGCCTATAAATTAAGCAGTCTGCTTCGATATCTCCCGCACATTAATAACAATAAGGCTAGTGTTGTAATTTTGAGAGGGATACGTAATAGAAAGTAAAGATCTCTACCTCCTTCCGTATGTCCTCAGTTTCATTTTTATGTTGTTTTTCTCCCAGTTAACAACATTATATTCTTAAGCTTAAAATTTAAACTGTTAACTTCTTTTTACAAATGCTATTTTTTAAAAAGAGATGTCATCTACGCGTTAGACCTGTTGTGTTATTTATCTTCTGTAAAAATATATTTGATATCTTTACAGACTCGTTTGGCGGCTAAAATCAGCCTTTGTTTTTAACATCCTTGAAATCTTGTTTGATCAAATAATACCTACCATTGATATTGTTATTATTTCCATAACCTTAAGGAGAACAATTTTTAATAATAACTACGTCTACAAAAGCATAACAAAACATCAAAGCATTTTGTTGCTTTTTCTGTGGCATCTAATGCACGCTCGTAACCCTAAGAAAACTTCAAATAGTCAGGACTTTTTCTTGTTTCGTTTCTTTTCCGCGTGCACAATTTTCTAAACAACGCATTTGTTTTGAAACTCGAAAACATATTCAAAAAACCGAATCCTTTACCAACACAATTGCAAATGAATTCGCAATATATGTACGCAACAAAACAGAGATACGAGTATAAATGTGCTACTGGTAACGGGCAGGGTGGGTGATAAAGTCATTTTTCCATGGGAATGTTTTAAAAAGAAAAGAAAAGAAAAAAATCCTTAAAAACAAATTTTGCATTTTGATGCAGTTGAAAATCCGTCCATACTCTCGAGTGTTTATCTGCTGCATAATGCGACATTATTTTCTGCTGTTGATTTTGCTTCTTTTTTTCATTTCGCAGTCTAAAAAAAAGGAAGATTATTCTTCATCAATGTTGTTACAAAGAAAACACACAAAAACACTTTTAACATCAAAGTAGAAGTGCCGTCAAAAGTTGTGCTCGTGTGGATGTATTTGTGTGGCATGCAGCATAAAAAGTGAATGTTTAATGAGTATTTACAACTTTCCCCCAACAAGTTGCATCTAGCGGAAAAAACAAAAATCTCAGCTAAAATCATGCACATTATCCTTGAGCAAAGTGAAAACAAAACAAAAACATATTCACAGTTTGTTGCGTTCTTCTTCCCCTAATGTTCTTGCTCCTACCATCTTGTTGTTATTTTTGTAATTTTTTTTGTCGTTTTTCCCTTCTCCTACCACTAGCTTTTGTATTAAAAGCCAATTAAAATAAAAACCCCACACAAACTCTCCCGTTTATTTTCTTTAGCTTCGCATGCTAAAAAGACAAGGGGAATGAAGAGGAAATATAGGAAGTCCAGAATTAAATGTAACCATCTAAAGGATTCTAGAAAAAATTTATTGAGAACATTGTTACAGGCCACTCATTTCTTGGAGTTAGGGATTGATCATTTTCTTGGAAATTTCTTGTTTGGAATATAAATGAAAAATAAGTTGAAGGTGTTTCAAAAATCTTGTTCGATTTTGGAAGACTATTCATGGACTCTTGGTAAGCATCCCATCTGATCAGTAGATCCAAGAATATGGATTGCTGAAGTAGTGGAATTAAGATATCACCTCAACACAAGACATATTTACCGCAGTTGGTACTTTATTTATTGCTGGACGGGTGATATAGGAGACCCACTCCTCGAAGCTTGTCTGGTGCCTGAAACTAAGAGATCGTAGGTCTGCCGAAGTTCGACTAGCAATTGAACACTCGCATCGCGGGAACCAGTATCCACCGGGACGTAAGTTACGAACTGGTTGTTGGTCAGACTCCTTCGGGTGTGCACGAAGTGGCTGTAGTTTACACACATATTGCGAGAGTATTGTGTCGTATGACCAAGGTGGCGTCGCATGGCAAGCTATCGCTATAATAGCTATTGACAGAAGAACAATAGATAGCTCCAAATTCCTTAGCACGTGGCTGACACAAGGCCCATGCAGCCGAGGTTTTAAAACTCCTATCTATACGAGTACAAATGCGTTTAGGGGCGTTGTTTTTCGCATGATTCTCTCCCGATGCTAAGACTAGCATGGATTATGTTGAGAGAATGGTACCAACGTTAAACCATACACATCTGCTGGTAGCTGTGCAGCAGCTGCGAATGAGTAGTAAAATATTTTTGATACTTAGCAGGCGGTCATTTGTAAGCAAGGAAACGCTTAATTTTTATGGAATTAAAAGTTCAAAGAGTTGTGTTTTTATTTTAGTTGGTTTTGATAGTCGTTGCACATTGCTTTGTTTGTCTTTTTATTGTTGTTGTTTAAATATTCTTGTCTCTTACTTTGAGTTTTTTGCTTTTTCTAAGGCCTTTTTTACTGGTTGCATTTGCTTTGTGTTTGTTGCATCGTGTGAGTAAGTATCCTTCTCTCTTCTGGTTTCTTAATGCCAACTAACAGCGATTGCAAAGGATACTGACTTGTGCTTAAAATCGTTGATAGTTGGGTTTCTTGCTATGCCATCATTGTTTGGATTTACTTTCTAATGTTATTGCTGTTACAGTCACAGTTTTTTTAAGGCCGACGTCTTTTTCTTTTCTAGAAACTTTTTTTCTACGACTTTGTATATGTGGCACAAACAACCTGGTGTTTTGTTAAATTTTGCAAAGGTGTAAGTATGTGTAGTTAGCATTCTTAACGTTGACTTTGAAGATCTATGTGCTTTCGCAAATGTTTTCAAGTGCACTCTTTTCGTGTATATATTTGTTTCGCTTTTTTTTTGTATACTTTCAACACAATATTTCATTTCGTTTTTGTCAAGAACAAAAAGTACCACTTTAAATGGAATATAATTTTAAGAAAATTTTTGTGCGTTTTTCTTCATAAGGAAAATACACAATTACCTTGCAATTGGCCTAAGTAAGTTCATCTCGACTATTTTGTGACATCTTTTCCTCTCAGCACAATTTCAACAAATGTTCGTGCTTCAATCTGTGGCAACAATACATGTAGGACCCTCTACTACATTTTCCTTTCATCTCAAGCATCATAAACACATCATAACTTTGTATTCCTTTAACACATCCTCTCAATTTTAGTATTTTATTTACGGTATTGTTGTGGAATCCTTCGTGTGCGCTTAGAGTTCCCCCCTAAATTTTATTGGTATTGCAAACTTTTCATGCGTTTTTCTTATTTTTCGTTGTAAAAATCCTTCTATTCTTTTTACCAACAAACCCTTTTCTATTATTGTTCTTTGTCGCAACAATTAAGTCTGATAGAACACGAAACCAATCCTGCCACGATGAAGAGGAGTCGAATGTTTCATAATTGCTATCAAAGAGAGTGTGCATTAACTGGCAGGATAACGAACAACTTCTGTAGAAAATTAAAAAGCAAGGACATGCCAAAAGACTTAAATAGTTTCGAATTATTCCAAAGTCCTTTTTTGTATTCTATTAAAAATGTTATAATATTAGTTTGTGAATCACTTTTCTATAGAAACATTTTTTATCGATAATTTTTCTGTACTTACGAGTTAACTATGGTCCATTTTCCTTTAGAAACATTTTCTATACGTTTTCTATAGCACCATTTTTAATTTTCACCACTTTTCTATAGAAACAGTTTTATTATTGATTTTCCTGTAGAAACATTTTACTTTGTTTTTAATCTTAGATCATTTTTTATAGACATTTTTATTATCAATAACTTTTCTATCGAAAAAGTTTTTTATCAATAATTTTCTATAGAAAAATATTTATAATCGATCATTTTTCTATAGAAAAATATTTAGAATCGATCATTTTTCTATAGAAAAATATTTAGAATCGATCATTTTTCTATAGAAAAATATTTAGAATCGATCATTTTTCTATAGAAAAATATTTAGAATCGATCATTTTTCTATAGAAAAATATTTAGAATCGATCATTTTTCTATAGAAAAATATTTAGAATCGATCATTTTTCTATAGAAAAATATTTAGAATCGATCATTTTTCTATAGAAAAATATTTAGAATCGATCATTTTTCTATAGAAAAATATTTAGAATCGATCATTTTTCTATAGAAAAATATTTAGAATCGATCATTTTTCTATAGAAAAATATTTAGAATCGATCATTTTTCTATAGAAAAATATTTATAATCGATCATTTTTCTATAGAAAAATATTTATAATCGCTAGTTTTTCTATAGAAAAATATTTATAATCGCTAGTTTTTCTATAGAAAAATATTTATAATCGATCATTTTTCTATAGAAAAATATTTATAATCGATCATTTTTCTATAGAAAAATATTTATAATCGATCATTTTTCTATAGAAAAATATTTATAATCGATCATTTTTCTATAGAAAAATATTTATAATCGATCATTTTTCTATAGAAAAATATTTATAATCGATCATTTTTCTATAGAAAAATATTTATAATCGATCATTTTTCTATAGCAAAATATTTATAATCGATAATTTTTCTATAGAAATATTTATATAATGTGGACAATTTACCATAAAAAAATTATATAATCTAAAAATTATTGACTATTAAAATTTTTCTATAGAAATGTTTTTAATCGATAAGTTTTCTATAGACCAATCATCGATTAATAAAATGTTTCTATAGACATGTTTATAATGGATAACTTTTTTATAGAAGCATATTATTATTAATTTTAATTATTCTACAGAAATGTATTTATTCATAATTTTTATATAGAGACATTTCATTATCGATAAGTTTTCTGTGGAAAAATTTTTAGCATCGATAATTTTTTTACAGAGATGTTGTCGATCAGTTTTTTTTAATTTTTATGACAGGCAATTTTTTTTTTTTTTTTTAGAAATATCTTTGGAACCGATAATACTTTTATACAAACATTTCTATTATTGATCACTTTACTATAGAAATATTGTTATTATCCACTTTATTCCTATAAAAATGCATTTTTTAATGGAAAAATTTTGAATTATCGATGATTTTTCTATATAAATATTTTTATTGTCGCTTTTTTTCTAGAAAATTTTATTTTGTTGATAATTTTCCTAATTATAATTTTTATTCATAATCTTTATGTTGTACAAACGTTTTTTATCTATATATGTATAATATTTGTTGTCGATAATTTTTAGAGATAAAGAAATGTTAGTTCCAATGAATGCAACGCAGTTGGCAATATACATACATTTACTTCATTTTACTTCTTAATTTCCATGCAAGCCCTTTAACAGTATAAAAATTTGTAAATCGATGTCCATTTTAGCGCCTGTGTATTTACTTTCTTATTCTTAATTTCGTTCCTAGTACTCAAATCGAAATTGTACAACTTCCTAATTAAGAACGAGTGAGGGTTGTAATTGCGATGGCATCATCAACATCTGTAGAATACAATTCATTATCATTGGTTTGAGTTTGAATGTGTCACAAAAAAGTGTTGAAGAAGCTTTAAGCTGTTGATGATGATGTAGCTTCTTCACTGCTGTTAAAAATCATGTTATTAATTTATTTAGATAAATGAATATAAAGTGCGTTAACAAATGTCAGCATGTGAAATGTCATTCATTAACTAAGTGTTGAATTAAGCGGCGTTTTATTTTATAAATGTCATTATTTGCTTAATGACTTTGACATATTCAAGTGTCAAAATCAACAAGGAGTAAAATTACAACAACAGAAGCATCATAATCAATGGCGGCGGCCAACAGCACCAAAGGCAAAATCATCATTGTAATCATCATCAAGTGCAACATCACTTAAAGTTATTGTGGCCACCATCATTATTATTTAAAACAGCGCCAACCATTACCCCTACTCTAAAAAGTAATAGTTTTTTGTTAGCACACACATAAGTATATATCTGTGCAACTGAGTTTTATTTGAGTATGTGATATCCTCATCATCCCCATAATCAACTTATCATCATCACAATTGTTGAACACTTAAACATTTGTCATATTTATATCAACAACACTTTAGTAGTGATGGGTGTATGTTCGTACTGATGCTGTGGACGTTGTTTACATATTTATACGGAATGGGCCAGTTGGAATTGTAACCATAAAAAAATATATCGGTATTTTTGACGTCTTTAACTACAACAATTGCATCTAATTTGTCTATAGAAAAGTTTTCGATGGCAACATTTGTTGTATAGAAAAAAATCGATAACAAAATCTGTTATATATATAATATATTACATATGTAAAATTATCGATAAGATAATTTTAAGAAGGTGTAGATAAACTAATAATCAAAAATTGTTTAGAGAAATTATCGATAAGATAATTATTTCTGTAAAAATGCTATCAACATACTTAATTTTTGAATAGAATATTTATTGATAACAAGTTTTTATTGTATAGGGATTATAGATAACAAAATTTATTTAGAAAAACGATAAAAAATGTTCACGCAAAAAATTTATCGATAACTAATCTCTTGCCCATAGAAACTTCTTCTTGGAAAAAACTTTGAGTAACAAAATTTGTGTGTAGAATAATTGATAACAAAATTGTTTGTTTCAAAGATTTATCGATAATAATTTTTGAAAAACAAAATTAATAACTTAATTTTTGTATGCACAAATTATCGGTAACGAAATTTGCTGTATAGATGAATGTTCGAAAAAGAAAATGTTTTGTAGAAAACCATCGATAACACCACTTTTCTAAAAAAAATTATCGATAACAATTTTTTATATGGACATAATTATGGACTACCAATTGTTTTATACAGAAAAATTATGAATAAAAAACTGTGTATTAAAAATAGATATGAAAATTTATTTATAAAAAATATCGATTATAATAAACAAGAGTAAAAGTTTTCAATAAAAAAGTTACAGTGACAAACTGCTGATAAAAAAGCTATATATATTTTCTACATAGTTTCTTCAGAAAATCGATAATAATGTTCCAAATCTCAAAGCTTTTCCAACTGGGATATCAAAAAATTTAAATACGTTTTTATTTGGTGCCACAGTATGTAGGGATGTTTATTATTGCTGACAATGTTGTTATTCGAGTGTTGTTCGTTGGTTGTTGTTTTCGTTCTTGTTGGAATGTTGTTGCTTAAATTATAGTTATTTTTTGTTGAATGTGGCTTTTTTCGTTTTTCAATTGAATTGTCAACACTTTTGTTTGTCATTCAAAAGAGTTTTTATTTTTGCGTTTGCTTTTTTTTTTTTGCTTTGATAGTAGCAAAATGAAGAACCCATCAAATGATATTTTAATTTAAAAGTTTTTATTTACGAGCGACCTTAATAAAGGAACAAGCAACAGTACTGCCTGGCATCATTCTTTATTTATCTTTTAAGTGGAGAAATCGTTTTGTGATTTCATTCAGTTTGTTTTAAATTTGAAAGACATTAAATAGATTCAAATTTGTTATAAATACTTGTAGTTTAAACAAATTTCCAACACTTTCGACCACCTAAAAGTAGATTAAGAATATTGGGATATTTTTTTTTTTATAAATAAAAAATCAAACGATAAATAATTCTCTAATCGTGTTGTTTAGAAAATCTTTTCATAAATTTGTTACAAACACATGGTTTTTCTCTTTTCTCATGTTTATAATTTCAAATAATTAGATACTTCATAACGATTTTACACCACCCAGTGTTTAATAATGTCTTACTTTATGGTTGAATAAACATCAGCTCTGCTATGATGAAGACCTCAAGTTCTATTCCCACTTGGCGGTCATAAAATAGCAGAAATTTGGTTGTGTAACTCAAGCAGATATTTTTTTAAGTAAAGTATTTGGATTTGTTGCCACAACATTTATGGCAAAATAATAATTTTTAAATGCAATGACTAAGCAAACGTAATTACAACCCGGTCAGTGGTCGTCGTGGTATTAAAATAATGTTTTTTTTTAGTTGGCAGAACTTGTCGATGAGGTTATTCCAAATAAGATGAGCAAACAACATTTAAATGAGTTTATTGTTTAGCAATTCATTGAAATTATTAAAATTACTTTGAAATTTGTAACACTATGGTTAGTACGTTGAGTGCCACGTCAGTCACCGGTGACTGACACCGACCTCTCCGTTTAGGCTGCGTCAGTCACCTGTGACTAACAGTATAAAATATGATAATAAGGGTAAAAATTGAACATTTTTTCAGAAAACTTGAATGGATTTTATTGAAACAAGGTAAACATAAAAATGGTTGTCCCTCGCAAGTGTCACAAAATGTTATAACCTGTTTGGTCAAATTTCGTGCTATTTCTTTGCCACTCTGCGCCGCATTTTCTTCATAGCACGATTTGCAATATTTTCGCACTGCTGAAACTTGCGCGGCCTGATGGCGAAGTCGCTATAAAACCGCGTAGCACTCAACGTGTTAATAAAGGAAAACATTTCAATTGAACTAATTTTCAGTGGCACAATTTTTCTATAGAAAAATAAAGACGTCGATAATTTTTCTCTACAAATATAAAGTCCTCGATAAGTTTTCAGTAGAAAAATAAAGTCGTCGATATGATTTCTGTTGAAAAAAGTCCTCGATAAATTTTGTACAAAAAAAAGGTATCGATTAATTTACTACAGAAAAATAAAGTTGAAATTTTTCGTCGATAACTCTTCTATAGAAAAAACTACTATAAATTTTCTATAAAAAATAAAGACTTTAGAAAATTTAATTGGAGGTAAATTTTTTCTATAGAAAAAAAGCTGTCGTAGTAGTTATCAATAACTGCATGGCCAAAAAAATTTGTTATCGATCATTTTTTTGAGAATTGAAAAATTTTGTAATCGATTTTTGCTCATAATAACAATAACATTCGATTACACATTTTTTCACAAAAACTTGTTTTTAAACTAATTTTTATCAATGATCTTTAGTTTGAAACCTTTAATTATCGATAACTTTTCAATTAAAAAATTTTGTCATATTGTTTTAGCGACCTCCTCGATTGTTGACTAACAAACATACTAATGTCTGACAGCTTGTCAGTATAAGTTTCCTGCCATTTTTTCTTTTCCCAACACCAAATGGTATTCTATAGAAAGTTATTTATGGGACTTTCAATGTTATCTTGCCTGCTCACACTTTTCAAACAGACTAGGAAAAGGATGACAGGCAGCCAGATTGGCAGGCTGTGAAGAAAGCAAATTTCAGTTATTCTTGAAACAAAATATTTTTTGAAATATAATAATACTCCACTGCTCGTGCAATGCAACATGTGTTGTCAGAGCATTGTTGTCAAACAATGAAAGATGATGATGATGATATTCTCCTGCTGCTGCTGAAAACCTTTAGTGGATTAAGAAAGGAAGGAGTTCTTTTTTTTTGTGTTTTGTTTTATATTGTATTTAATTTTGATTTTAATTTGTAGTAAAATATTTACATAATCACTTTATGACATTATGTTACCTTAAATGCATGTACATGCAAATACAATACACCGGCACTTACATACACATACACACACTTAATTACACGCATACATACACACATGTATATGGAAACAAAGCATTAAGGCCTTTATGTCTAATTCATTTATACATACATCCACTTTTTATATAAAGGAGTGTAAGTGTCTGCTTCATTTAGGTTTGTGTGCCTGTGAAGGGGGCACATCCTTTATATTCATTCCTGTGTTCTTGTGCATTATGTTTTTTTTGAATATTGTTGTTTAGCTTTGTGTGTGTGTGTGTGTAAATTTTATTTAGTTTTAATGAAAATTTATGAACATTTAAAAAAATTATTATTTTTTATTCATCATTATGATTTTAATTCATCTTGTCGTTGGCGTTGTCATTGTTGTTTTTGTAGTTCTTGTAATGTATACAACATATGTTGTTCACAGTGAGTCTGGCTGGATTTCTTTCCACGTGTGTGTATATGTATTAAGCATGCACGGATATACACATTTGTGATGAAAGCATAAGCATGCCAGTTTGTGCTGAAAAGAGCTACATATGTATGTGTAAAACATTTACAGTAGGAAACTCTTTGTGGTATTATATAAAAAGAGGCCAGGATTCCAGAATATTTACACACTTCTTCTCTATCCAGTACCATATTCAACCTGATGTATAAAGTGTGAAAATTATGAAATATTTGGAAAACAATTGCCTCCACACTTGGATATATTGTTTTCCTTGCCACATCTGTTAAGCTGTTACAGACTTGTTAAACCTTTTTTTCCGATTATTTTTTTATTTCAATGTTTCTTGCTGTTTGTGGAAATTAAACATTTTTTATCTTGTGCCTAAATGAAAGATTAACGAAACGCAAGGTGTTCGTTCGCATATAAAATTTTATCATTTACATAAACATCAACTGCATTTATGATTTTGCGAATTTTTAAAATCTTTTAAAATCGATCGAAAATGTATTAAAAGGAAATTAAACTTGAATAAAATGATAATACAAGTATAAATAATTGATTTAAAGTACAGCAATGAAATAAAAAAAATTTTATTTGCTTGAAGCTCCAACCCAAAATATTTTTGGAGAAAAAATTGGTTAAAAAAACTCTCTGCTTTTCGATAATTTGAGTTTTCTATAGAAATATTTTTTGTCGCCAAAACATCCAGGGGAAAATTATCATTATAATACACAAAAAGATTTTGTATCAAAAATTTCTCCATAGAAGAATTATCGATACTCGATTATTTTTCAGATTAATTAAATAAATTATGTAATAGATTATTTTGATGTAGAAAAATTATATGATCGGTTGTTTTTCTGTAGAAAAATTATGTAATCGATTATTTTTGTGGAAAATTGCGTAATATTTGCTTTTACAAAAACTTTGTTATCGATAATTATTCCATAGAAAAAATATGTAATCGATTATTCTTCTCAAGGAAAGTTATTAAATCGATTATTTTTATGCAGAAAAATAATAAAGTCGATTATTTTTCTATTTACCATTGTGTAATCGATAATTTTCTTATAGAAAGGCTATGTAATTGATTTTTGATTTGATATTCCGACAGGATGTTTTGATATAGATTCTTGGAACGAATTTTCGTCATTCCTTGTCAAGTTTATTTTGGAGACAAACCGGTTTCGACTATGTGCCATCTTCAGTGTAATTTTTCGTTCTGAGAAATTTGCATTAATTCGGTATCTATTTGTTATGTGAGCTAGTAGCAGGTGAATCTCGTTTATCACGTAGGCATTTGTAAGGTGTGAACAGGTAGCAGGTAAAGCCCGTAGGTCGCGTGTTTTCGTAAGGATTGGTAATTCCTTTGCAGATGAACTATGTAATCGATCATTTTTCTGTAGAAAAATTATGTGTTCGATTATTTTTCCTTAGAGAAATGATGTAATCGATTTTTTTTTTTTTTGTTAAAAATTATGTAATCAGTTTTGTTTTTTGTAGAAACTTATTACCTCGAACATTTTTCTGTAGGAAAATTATGTTATCAAGCATTTTTTTAATAAAAAACTTATGCTGCCTATAATTTTTCTATAGAGAAAACTATGTTTTATATAATATTTATATTATATTATTCTAACTTTTAACTTTTTGCGAATGAATCATTTTACCCAATTATTTCTCATCAAATATGCTTTTGCCGATAACTTTTCTATAGAAAAATTTGCTTGTGGATTATTATGGAAACGGTTTTATATCGGTATGTTTTCTTGGAACTTTTGCTATTTTAAATTATTTTATATAAAAAATATTTTAACGATAAGTTTTAAGTTAAATATTTTTATTATCGATAATTTTACTATAGGCAATTTTAAGTGACGATAGTTTTTCCGGAGACAATTTTGAGACCATTTTTGTTATCGTTATATTTTCTACTGAGAAAACTTTTAATATCGGTATCTTTTCGTTATCGATAATTTTTCACACAAAAAACTTTTGTTATCAACCATTTTGCTATAGAAGATTTTTGTTATCGACAATAGCTCAAAAATGATGTCTACAATTTTTCTATAGAATATTTTTTTTTATTAATTTATTTTTTATTTTAAAATTTTTTTATTTTCTAAAAGTTATCTCTAGGATAATTTATAAAGCTTTTAATTTCCAATGTAAAAATGTTGATTAAAAAACTACACCACTGGGCAACGAGCCTCACAGATGCTTATGGTAGGGCTCTACCCCTATGCATTTCTGGCATGCACGTTCGTGCAGTATTGCAGTTTAAAAAAAAATTGTAGGCAAGAAATCTTTCTGACTCTTCTTTATCCATTTTACTTTTGCCACTTGTCATTTTCCCATAAGGAAATTGTTTATTTAAATTAAAAGAAACCTCTTGTGAGTTTTTTTTTACAATTAATACTCCTTAAACATCAAAGTAAATGAATTTAAATGTTGGTATGAGTTCAAATGTATGAAAGCTATTGTCTATTACTGCCATGTCCTGACTCATGGAAAGTGGAAAAAATATTTGTTTTTATATTGCATCCTGAGAGTATTTCACCACAACAACAACAACAAGTGTAATTGCAGAGCATTTTCTGTTGTTGTGTTGAAGTACAAGCATCTAACCAACAGAGTAGCGAAATGTTAGTTGGTTGAAAGTCAAAGTAATTAACAAACCTAAAAGGACTTTTTTTAATACCAAAACAAACAAGAAGGATTATCAAAGAGATATACTTGAAAGTAACCTGGATATGTTGGCATAAAAGTTCTTGCAACAGTCAATTGAAATGCAAAAATCATCTCTAAAGTTCAAAGCAGGTAACTAGAAATCAAAGAGTATTAAGTAGCACATTCTTCTTTCGACAGAAGTCTTCCTTTATAAGTGGAAAAACACTTAATTAGATGAAACCACAGGGAAGGGAATACAGAATATAGTTTTTTTTATTATTATTCCTTGCAATTAATTAATATTTAAATGTTAAAAGAAATTTCTCTTTAAAATTTTATATAAACAGTTTCCATGGCATGTGGCTTCACTTGTGGGAAAAAATGTTCCGGCTGCACTCACACACACAAAATGATTTGTGGTTATAAATTTTTATTTTCATATTAATTTTAATTAATAACACCTTCATAAAAATATATATACATACATTCATACTCGTATACATACGTAAGTCTACAAACAAATTGTTGTTCATATTTGTAACATGTTAATTAATATACAAACTGTAAAATATCTGTACGAAGGCACAATGGAAAATAAAAGTCCAAAGAGTGAAAATGAAAAAAAAAACAACCAATGAGAAAGAAATTATAGATCAGGGTCGACTTTAATCAAAAACGATCGAATTTCTTGAATCTCCTTGTATCATGTTTTATTTCGACTTTGGCAGTGTATTTTTTATTCAAAGCTTGATTGTCATCCTGTGTCCTATTTTCGAGGAAAGGAGAACAACTGGCACTTGACTTTAGGAAGGGGTCTAGGTGCTGGCTTGGATCCAAGGAGATGACAAAATGGAAAAGTAAAAAAAAAATCAAATATTTAAGCGGAATAATCATTTACGCAGGTTTTGTTTCTAAGGTTTGTTTTCTCTTAATTGTTTCTTTGGCATACATATTTTCCACCACAAGGGCGTACTCCAGCTTATGCAAACAAAACGCTAGACGGGTCTGTTATGAACAAATTTGCATACGTTTTCAGTATCAATTTCCTTTCAAGCGATACAAGACTTTTAGTAATATATGACACTTCAAGCGGAGGCTCTGGAGCTTTAACAATTTTATTGTCTCAGCTTACGCAACATAGCTGTTGCTTTTAAATTAAGGGTTTTCTTGAAAACTCATAAATTCTGACAGGACTTTTTGTAAACTAAAATTGAAAGAATAGAGTTGTGCTAAATTCTTTTCCTGCATAAACAGCCATACAATCGAACAGTCGATCTTTGCACACTTTGTACATATTTGGCGGCCTAAGATAATTAACTGACGCTTCCAAAGAGGGACATAATTTGGTGCAGCTTTTAGAAAATCGCACTAGAAATGTTATTCTCATAATCAAATGCTGGCTGCCATTTTGTTGATCACTCGGCGCGACAAAACGTTCATACAGATATTTAATGAGCTGAAATAGAAATTGACAAGCAAAGTAACATGGTTAAGGTAACCATAGTCAAAGCTTATACATATTATGAATAAATTATATGGTTGTTATCGGGAATAAAAATTTGTTCGAAAACAATCATTGTATGATTGTGTTTTAGTCATACTTTGATTAAACCACAAAAGCATTTTACACATAATGTTATTTTTGTGTTTAGAAGTTTAGTAAAAATTATGTGGTTCAACTCAATCATTTCGCAACATTTTATGGATGGTAATAATTTCATGATTAAATGCAAACAACAACTTGTTTATCGTAACTAAAGTAATGTTTAAAATATTTTTAAATTACCATAATATGTATGCCACAACGATATATTGTTGTAGAGAACATCTAATGGTTGTCGTGATCATGCCACAAACATGTTTTCTTTGTGTGTCTAGACTTTAGTGGTCTATTGATATCTGCAGTTTCAAAAACTCTATTTATTGTTCAATGTGTTCCACACTTTCGTTGCCAGCAACTTTTTGGTTTCATGATACTGTCAACATCCTTAATGGGAAATCCTAACTGTCAGTTCTGTTTATAATCTTGGTAGACTTGGGAAGATTCCACTACAATATTAAAATGTGCAATAATAATCATTTTAATGTGGGCTTTAAGTACAGCACTTCAATGGACTTCCAAAGTCTATTTTTACAAGATAATAAAAACAGACAGTATTAGGAAAACCGGTAAAAAATTGTGTTTTAGTGAATATTTTCTTAGGGGAGAATAGTAAGAAAGAAAGCAGGCTTGCCAGTGGAAGCCTAAACTCGAATCCTCTTTCTTAAACGTAGCTCACCAGTCAAAATATGTATGTATGAAAATAAATGCTCAAATAGAGCATAACAAAAGAAAAAAAATTGCAATAAACAGCTTGCCTGCACACACTTTGTTGGTCAATGAATGAATGGTTGAACGAATGAATGACAATGGTAAAAAACTTCTTGTTAATAATAAAATTATAGTTAACATATTGTTTATTGATTCAATTTAAACAATGTAGTCAGTCCGTAACTATATATATTTATAGTTGTGAAACAAAAACAACACAACAAACAACAACAATAACAAAATCAAAAAGCCAACAACACTACAGGCAAAGAGATCATTTACATTAAACCATGATTTATGGTTTTGTTCAGCTGCATATTGGTATTCACTAGCACACACACACACTTGCAGAAAATAAAAATAATAATAATACGCACACTTATACAAGCCTATAAAATTCGAATTTCCTTTCTGTATACTCGTCTGAATAAGTGGAAACGGAGGTGATAAATTATTATAACATATCAAAGGATTTAAAAAGGATATGGATGAAAATATTTCACACTTAAATGATTAAAGTTACAAAAACAATCTCAATATTAATAAATGCAATTTGTTATAAACATGTATACAAAACGATTGATATGAATGCATTTTTGTGCGCGGATGGAGGGAGTTTTTCCTTTAGCAGATTCTTTCAATTTAAAGAAGGTGCGTTTAATTAGCAGCAAAAGGACTTTTATTAATTAAGATATCAACAAAATAGTAAAAGTGTCTGTGTTAGGCTACGTTTGTCATACCTATCTAAACTACACATGTACACGTTAATGCCTAGTGGCAAAACATTAAAACTCCTGCCGTATTATTAGCGCCTTAATCGAACATAAAGGTTCAAACAATTACTAATAAACTGTGGGAGATATCGAAGCAAACCGCTAACTATCAACCAACTTCTTTTCTCGAATTGATTTTAGGCAACCCATTTGTAATTTACGATTACCTTACTCTCGTTCAAGTATCGTGCTACAAATAGCCTTTGCTCTTAACTGTAGTGATTGTAGACTATCGGCCTTGTTCTCATCACTGAGTCTCTTGTAATTGCTAGCATTTCTCTTAGGCTTAGGTCCATCATGGAAATCATATTTAACTCGTGCTGCTCGTGTTCCCAAGACTTATGATAACCAGTGCATGTCATTCACATACAATGTGTGCTACTGTTCCGGCGTCTTCCTTAAAAGAGTCTTTGGAAACTGATGCGACTGACCATTGCGAGGTTTTCTCTTCAGATTTTCTCCATTGGCCAATAAACACCGGAATTCCTACAGAGATGGTTAATATCCACCTCCTGCAAGGCTTCATTACCCATCCCTATCGTAATCTTTCGGTCCAGCTCCCCAGAAACACCCTTAAAGATTGGCCCGTGCACCCTTCGCGCATCTTGGTATTCTTGTGCATCTCTTCTAAATTCCTCTCTTGGCCAATTACAGCCGGAGTTTGTTCAGAGAATAAGCTTTGCGCCTATTACGAGGCTTTCTGATTCACCCCTGTAATGGATCCCTGTCCACACGCATCCCTGGCGTTTGCTGTTTCACGGTGGATTAGGGAGTTTTAATAAGAGAGTGTTAACTTTTCTCCGCTCGACTTATTTAGCCAGACACGTTGCAGAGATATCAGTGCTATTTCAAAAATAAAACAGCACTGATTTTTAAAATTAACATTCTCTCTTACAAACATTTTTACAATTTCTTAAGCTGGATCCGCGCTTGCTGAACCTAAAATCAATTTTTTTTTGTGAAATTGTCATCACGAATACGGATTTAGGTGAAAACCTTCGACCACAGGAATGGCATATTCATGGTTCAAATTACAGATCACCAGCTAGCCTAAGTAATGCTTCCGAGCTAGCCAGTACCGCCGGTTTAATTGGAAGAGTCTGGAAATGTAAAAAAATTGAGTTTATTCTTAATGTCAAAAGTTCTATAGCAAAAACTCCTACTAAAATTGGTTAAAAATACATTCTACTTATAAAAAATTGACAACATTAAAATATAAACGCCGCTCTATAATCGTTGTAGATTATGCTGTTCTGCTCTCCCGACTCAACCATATTTTATGTCATAAACTATTACTTCGCTTTATGGTTCCACGAAACAAGGGCAAATTTAAGCTACTGCTTCTAAACAACACTTTATACCAACTACCAACTTGAAATTTTTACGAAGAACAAAAAATCTTAGACAAAAAACGTTTCTCTCGTATTCTTTCTTTCCACATTTACCACATTATCTTTATGTTAATTCTGTTTATAAATCAAAATGTTAAGCTAAAGCTACTATATACCGGGAACTTTGTGAGATGGCAGAAAAGTAGTTATTACTAAACAAGCAGTTAAAACAAAAAAACAGTGGCTGTCTTGGCTCATGGTTCTCTCTCCTCTATTAACACATAAAGTAGCCAAAGACCTGAAAGGAATAGCAGAACTAAAAACAAATAAAAAAAATAGAAAATAGTATTAAACCAAATAGGAAATCTTCGTCATCATTTCTATTTATTCAGAAACAAGTTTGAATGGAAGAGTAAGAGTGTGTGTATATGTGGAATACAAGCGGCAATTGTAAGGATAACAAACAAACAAAAAAAGACTACAATCATGGCATGCCGGCCGGTATTAGAACAAAATTTATCTCCACTCTCATTAATTTACACACAGACGCACAATACACATCTACATACATGCAAGTCGTTTTCAAACATTCCCCAACATTTTAATACAAAGAAAAGCTAATGGTTGAATAAGATAAAGGATATCCGTGGCATACAAAAAAAGGATATTTTCAGAGCCTGCGTAAAGGAATGTTAAGAAAGAGATAAAGGAATGTAAAGAACATGGAACGAAGAGCATAAAAGTTAAGCAGCAGAAGTTTAAAAAAAATCGGAAGAGTTTTCAACAAAATCAGCAGCAAAAAAGAGACAGAGAGAGAATAGAGTAGAGTAGCTCTACTTAAAACTCAGAATATAATTTAAGCCAATACTGTGTTCCGTATGGATACATTCTAACATGGCACAATTCTACGTAAGGTAGGTCGACCCCTCTTATGGACTTCGAAAAATCTTTTGTTGTTAAAATACCCAATTCCGTAATTCGAGACAATGCAGTTTCGATCTTTAGGGATGGCTCTAAGGCAGACACGGGATACCCGACAACGGCACCGTGCTGCAGGTGGAAATATATGCTATATTGGTAGCGGTAAGGACAATTGGGAAACTTATAACGGATATTCTTGTGGACCACCATTAAGACCTTTGATTAAGACCCTTGATTTAAAAGTGGCGAAGTCAAGATGTGTACTGACGTGTATTCTATCTCTGGCCCTACTTCGACAACGCCGTGTGAGAATAGTTTTGGTTCCGGGGAAGAGTGTATTCATGGGAACGACATGACCGATCAATGTGCGAGGAACGGCTCGAACCTGCAAGTAGCATATACACAGGGAGACATCAATACCCCTGGTGGAACTTCAAACACATTACGGTAGTGGTCGCTAAAAGAAGCAGCTCATAGGTGGTCTATGATAACAACTTGCAGGTTGTTTAAAATTTGTTGGCCGTTAATCGATTAAAAAAATACAAGGGCACTACAGGCCTTCGGCAAAAATTCAATATCTCTTCTAGTTGGCATGAGAATCTCTCGTGGTGAGAGCTGCAGAACCTGTTTAAATAAGGGGAAGAGTCAGTTGAACACATTCTCTGCGAGAACGCAGCGTCAAATTTATGTCCTAAGATTTACCACCTGGACTGTCTTAGGGATGCGTCACTGACGACCCTGGTAAGATTTTCGAAAAGCTCTAGCTCCAGTTTAAGTTTCTCCTAATTAGACTTTTAGAGAATTCTCGGAAAGGCAGAAAGTGCCCCCTACCACTCTCTTGATCCTAGATTTTGAGATATATAGCACCGTTTAGCCGTTAACGCGTAAGAAACAAACAAAGTAACTTTGTCATTTATAAAATTAATAAGGCTTTAGTGCCCCAGACCTTATTCTAAGCACTCTAAGGATTCAATATATAGCTTATGTCCGTTGGGAGATTCTACATTCTAGATTTTGCTGAAAGAAGTTACGTGGTTCCGGAGATTACCTCTTACCTATGTTTGTAGTATTAAGTATGGATAAAGGGTGGTTCTTATTTGTTTCAAATTATTTGAAAATATTCGCACCCTGGATGGAATTTACGTACATATGGTTAAGCTAACTTGGCATCACATATTATCCATACATTTTCAACAAACAAGATCTTAAAAGCAACCCAACACACAAGAATCACAATTTCGCACATACAAACTCTCTCACTAACATGCAAACTCTCTCACTTTTATAACTCAAAAAAGCTAACGTTCACAACAGGGATGGAAATCAGTTTTGTTACTTTTAACTACTACTTATGCAAAAGGTACTTTTTAGACCATGGTGGTACAACTTTTGAATTTTTTTTAATAAAGCTTACATAGCAAATTTACAAAATATATAAGATAAGAAACCGGGAAACTAGACTACATGCGTACGTATTCTCAGAAAAGTATTATTTATTTAATGAGTATATTTTCAAATAAATTTATAAAATGCATAAGAAAATATTTCATTTCATACGAAACCTTAAAATAAGATTAAATTAAGTTATAAAAACGCATTTCTAATTATTATTAAGTATTTAAGGCCTGAATATTTCAATGCAGAATAGAAACATTTGACTCAATATCCTTGATGATTACTTCTTCACTGCCGCATTCCTTCGTTCACTTGAGGCATGGTCTTCCTAAGCGTTTTGGAAGTTATTAGAACATTCGAAAATTTTTATATAAACTGCTACAAGGTGATAATTTATAATCACTTGATGAGTTGTTAAGTGGTATGTTCCGAATGTTGTGTAGTATTCTCTAACATATAATCAATATGTATATCTAAATTGTGAATATTACTGTCAACGATTACTATTGTATATAGTCGTTTTTTTAATAAATTGTGACTATTATATTATTTTGAATTTACCAGGATTTCGTTAAATTTATTAAAAATATAACTTAACAACATATGTATACAAACTCACAATAAAGAAATTAAAATAATTCATGTAATTTTATGTAAAAAGCAGAAAAAAATTAAACAACAAAAACGAAATTAATGTTTTCATATAGTTAAAAATTTGAATTTTAAATTGTACGACGGTCTCAAGAAAGTCTAAACGTACGAAAAAAAAGTACAATTGTAGCATGATTTCCATGCCTGGATTGGAATATAAACAAAATGAATATGAACACTTGATAATTAACAACAACCGCACAGAGCATGCTCTGTACTAGTAAAGCTACTGCTATTTTAAGTATTTGTTTTTAATTTTTTCCATACGTTCGGCCGCAATTTGTTTTTGTGCAAAACTAAAGAGCGAAAACAACCCCCCAAAATGTTGGGACACAATGAAATTGAATACTGAAAAATTACAGTTTTATTGAATTGAAAAAGACAAATTTTAGTTGTAAAGTGTTAGGCAACGGTATAACTATAGAATTACGGGATATATAAATATAATCTATAACAGCAATATACATACATATGTATTCAAAAACAGAAGATACCTACTGAGTAGAATTTTACTACAAAAAAAAAAAAACACTTGCAAAAAAAGTGAAATAAAATTGCAATGCAAATGTCACAAAAAGCAAATAAATAAAATTTCATACATTATATTTAAGAAGTGATGTGCGTGCAATAAATCAGTCTGCGAGTAACAATACTTACGTGGGTACATATCTACATAAAAAACGGGAGAAATATAAAAATTCACAAAAAATTTTATTACAAATTGCCGTCTTATTATGTTGTTGTTGACAAAATGGCTTTAAAGCAACTGAAAAATGCAGATGGTTTTAGAAAAAGAAATTTCGCGAATAAAACAATAATGTTTCTAATTTGAATTATACCTACTGCAATTTGGAATTTGTGTACAAATTTAATATTCAATTTACAACATTTGTGTTTTGTCGGTGCGTGCGACAATATACTTTGCTATTTAGAAAAAATCCACTAGCAAGAACAACAACCTATTAAAGGAAAAAGAAAACAACAAAGTGTATTAAATTTAAATTGTGTATAAAGAGAGTGTCGCTCAGGAGAGTATGTGTGTGTGGTTGTACGAATATTAAAAGCAAAAACCAAAACAATTTACATTTTTTTACTGAAATTGTTTGTTTTTGTTTTGTGTTATCATACGTTGTACATGGCTAATCGGTATAATAATGACTGTTTAAACAAAGTGATTAAATAATCTATTACTGCTGCCAAAACTATTCTTTAAAAAAGGTAAGTTTTCATATCATTTACAATAACAAAACAAAAATCACAGAACGATATCAAAAGAGAATAAAAAAACCAAACAATTGAATCATTCATAAACAAGAAGAGTAAAAAACATAGTGGCAGACTTGAAGATAATAGTGATGCAAAATTTTAGATTTTAAAAAGCGCTTAAATTTTGTTTATTATTTCTTGATTATCGGGAATCCCTCTTAAAATAACCAACAGTAAGGAAATTTCTAAAAAAAAATGACTTTTTAAATAAAAATTCAAAGTTTAGATTATTAAATATAATTTATAATTTTGAAATAAGTTGCTAGAAGCTAGTCAAGGGTACGTCTTAATTTTATTGTGACAAATACTTTAAGTCGGAATTATTCGGGTCATACTAATTTTCTTCGTTTTGAAATCGCCTAAATTGTTAATCGGATGTATATAAAGTTAAATTCGGAATAAATATCTCAATCATCTAAAATATTAAAACGAATAAAAATCAGCAATAAGTTAGCATTTTAGTAAATTCTTGCCTGAAATTTTTCCATTTTCAAACGTAGTATTTTGACAGAACGTTCGAGTCAGTATAGTCTGCTATTAGCCAACAAACTTAGATTTTTAACTTTTATCGATTCCGCAACATAAAATAAAATAAATGCAAGGCGAATTCACATTAGTTATTGATACATATAACAAACATTCTCGCGACTTCGACTTTCGGATGGTTTTAATGTTAAATCAAAACTAACTCAATTATCTCAAAACTTCAATTTTTGAACTAGAAAGATAATTTTTGTTTTAAACGAAAATTATAAATCAGCTAATTGCTTCTAGAATCGCATTACATATAGCCCACACATAACGTGATGCCTATGCCTCAATCTGCACACAACTTGCTGTTGTATTTTTATGTAAAAATTAGTTTTTTTCTGATCTAGATATTAGCAATGATTGCAAAGCTTGAAATAAGGTCAACAAAAATTTTATTTAAAAAATTTTCATATATTTTAGAATAAAATAAAAAGAAATATATTTGAAAAATTTGCAATATTATCTCGTTTGCGGACAATAAAATTTTCAAAATCCTGTTCCTCTCAGTACTTTCAACGGCCGAATTTTTTTGGCAAGCACTTGGTCTATTTTTCACGTTTTTATTTATGTGTGTATTACTATTTTCACTCTTCTGGATTCACTTAACTAAATTTTACTTAATTGCTTTCTTTTACACCAAATCTACTAAATAAGAGTAGGAATTGAGAAGTGACTGGTTAAGGATTGGCTGTTTACAAGATTTTACTTTAAACATTTTTGCTAGCAATTAAAATGCCGTAATATTGTAATAAAATGAAAAAAAAAACTGTTTTATCGTTTTTAAATGACTGAATTCTTTAAAAATAGACTAAAGGAATTACAGATATATACGTGGGAAATTGGTGAAAAAATGGATAATGAATTGGATTTCGCTGACGCTTTACTGGTGTAGAATCTCACGAACCAACTTTGTTTTAAAGAAGCGTCAAAAAGTTAAGTGCAAAAAAGTTTATTTTAATTTTTTTAATGAGCTGTTTTGAGTAATTCTTGATTTAATTTGGTACAAACGTTTTTTATGAGAGTAAATTTTACGAAATACTTAGTATAATACAAATAGATTTGTAACATAAAAGCGAATTACCAATTGTGTTTAAATTTTAAATCGTAATTAAACGCTCCCAAACAACACTGTTCTGATGATTTTAATTGTATATTGCTTTGTTACTTTTTATTGTTACTTATTTAGCTAATACATCAACCGATACTATGCTGTGTATAAGAAAGAGACAAATATATAGGTAAATACATTACACGGCTTTAACTATGCATTTCCAAAAGAAAAAAGCTAATGATTCCAGTCAGAAGATTTGGTTTGCTACCACAATTTTATGTGCTTTATTTAATTTGTAGTGTTTATTTACTTTTTTTGTACGTATTGATGTTGTTTTGTTGTGTTTTTCTTATTTGAATGTTAAAGCGTCAAGTTCACAATTTTCTGATTAATTACCTACATATATATGTATGTAAATTATTTGCGCGATGTTACGTTATTTGTGGAGTTAAATACGAAATTTGCTTAAGTTGTTTTTTTGTTCTTGGGAAAACTGTAAGTTAGATTTAAATGAAATCAAGTGCTTTTTCTCAAAGCCTTTGATAAATTCAATGTCTTAGACTGCATACACATTTTCTTTCAAATAAAAAGTTTTATAGACGTTTGTATAACTTTTTTTCAGGGCATTTTATGTTGTTATTTTTCTTTTACCTCTTAGTTGTTGTTGTGTCTGCAATAACCAGACTGCGCCAACGTTGTCTTTGACACTGACAGACTGTTTGCGTTTTTTGTTTTACGTTGAATTGTTTTAATTTTTTTTGGCCTTACTGGATTTTCTTTTATTTATTTATTCATTTTTTTTGTCCTGATGCGTTTCACTCTTTATATTTTCCATTGCTTTTATGTCTGCATGCACGGACTTGATTTGTGTCTACGTGTGTTTGTGTGCATGCTAACCACTTTTGCTGCACATACGGTTAAAGTTCATTGAAATTAAAGATAATTTAATGGCTTTTCCTAGATAGGAAATTTTATTAAAGGATTTTTACTCTTTCACCTAAGGAAAATTTAAAGGACACTTTAACAGTATAAAAGTGTATAAAATTCGAAATGATATAAACAATTAAAACGAATAATCTTAAAAGATGATGGTTAAGAAAGACAACAGTGGGCAAAAGGATATTTATTTGCACTAGCAAAATTTTATGGAGGCTTTTCAACTCAAACAGCAGCGCAGCATCTACTTAAATTTAAAAAAAAAGGTCTGCTAAGAAACTTCCCAATTTGTTCAAAAAAGTTTAATTGCAGCTCTAAAACGTTTTACCAAAAAATATGCAAACAAATTACTGACAAACTAAAGACGTATGTGTTTCCATAAAAGTTTGGAAGAAATTTAAAATTTCTAAAAAATCCAAGCATATTCTGAAAAGAAGTTGCCAAGAATCTTGTCATCTTCCTGAGTTGACACTAGCAATGTTCCAAAGAAACTTTTCAAAATTGTTTTACTGAAATTGTTGTCAAGCATGTTCCTAATTTTTTACTAGAAAAGTTGCTAAACATTTTGTAAAAGGATTAATAATTATTACAATGAAATGCTTCTAACTTGTGCCAGACAAGTTGCAACTTGTGCAATGAACATCGTGTACTTATTGCGTACTAGAAAAGGAATGCTCTAATATTGCTACTAGAACAGTTGCAGACTCTTTGGAAACTCTTTAGTGGACGAGTTGTCTACTGTTTTGTAAACCTCTCTATCATTTGCCTGAAACATTAATGTGTGCTAGACTTTATTTCTGCCGGTTTAAACGAAACATGCGAATCGGCATTGACATTGTAGAAGGTGAAGGCTGCGTGTAAAAAGCAGTGGAGTAGCGTAAGAAGCCTTAAATATATATCTACATACATATAATAATGTAACGCAACTACAAATATGTATATAATGGCCGCCACAAATTGCGGCTGAAACAGCCAAACAAACATCAACGAATGGCACAACATACAAAATTTAAAACTTATGAGGGCTCAAATACATACATATTTTACTCTAGACACACAGGAACACGTTCAAATTATTTCAATGATGATGAAATGAACAGTTGAAAGTATTTGTAAAAAGCATTACTAATGGCAGCAGACAAACTCAATTAGACTGCAGGGAATTGAATCAAATGTCTAAAATAAAAAAAAAATAAAAAACGACCAAAATTTAGCAATGGCTTTTATTTTATTTTTATCGAAGTTTTTGCTTTTGATTTGTGGGGTTATTAAGGATACAAATATGTAGGTGTTGATGTTGCTTCTGCTTTTCGGCTACTACTACTACTTTTGACTGCTTGTTATACGGATAATGACTGAGATTTGGATGAATGGCCGACTAGCCACGTGTAGAAAAATGTAAAAAGAAATCAATTTAATGAAAAGTAAAAGTTATTTTTGAGTGTTTATTTGTTGATTGAAATTTTATTTCTGACTATTTTCAGTTACATACCAAAAAAACAAAACCTCCAATTTTAAATAGAAAGGAAAATACAACAAATTTGTTCTAAATGTTTACAGCTTTTCATACACACAATTTCTAACTGTCTCACCGATTTTTGTTAGAAATACTGCCTGTCTCGTAAGCTCCGCAAAATTGGTTATTAAATGTTGCACACCAGTTGCTGCTAAGTATCGCTTGCTTATCAACTTTGTATGTTTTAATTTCCTGACGATCGGTTACTTGTCAACTTTCCTAGTTAAATGTTGCATAACAGTTGCTCATCAAGGATTTTATAAAAAGTTGCGGTTGTTCAGTTGCTTATCACCTTTTTAAATAAAAAGTTGCTTGTCGTTTGCTGAAAAGCTTACTTCGCTGATTCCTAATTAACTTTTGTTGCCAAAAGTTGCTAACCGGTTGATTATCAAGTTTTTGGTTAATAAGTTGCTGGCTGGTTGCTCATCAACTTTTCTAGTAAAAAGTTGCCGATGACCGGTTGATTATAAACATTTCCAAAAAAAGGTTGCTAATAAACTTTTGTATTAAAATGTTGCATAGCAATTGCTCATCAAAAACTCTTTAGTAGAAAGTTACTGCGATGCGGTAGTTTATCAATTTTTTTTTGACAAATGTTGCTAATTGGATGCTTGTCAGCTTTTCTAGTAAAAAGTTGCTGACAAATAAAGAAAAATAAATAAAACGTTGTTTTCATTACATAAAATAACACAAGAATTTCGTTTGTATAACAATTTTTTGGGAAATATTAAGCAGACTTCCCTGGTGAATTGAAAACTTATTCCTGTATAAAGGCAGCAAACGGCAAAAGAAAAAGAACAAAAACTCAGTGAACATGAAACTCATGCGATTTCTTTAATGATTGTCTTTTAACAAAACACCCCATATCTCCTCATAAAACCAGCCATTCTCGTTCTACTTGAGTTTATGGCAACAAAAACGAAACCAAAAATATTCCATCTTGGAAAAATTCACAAGAATTTTGAATTTTTCCCTTTTTGTGTGTGTTGTAAGCGAAAGTGTTTCTTTGTTGTTCTGTTTTGAGGGGGAAAGCTAGAAAATCAAATTTCAGACTATCAAACTTAAGTTTTTTTACTCTCTTTTTCATTTTATTATTATTTCGTTTGTTTTTTTTTTTACTTGGTTGAATGTTTTCTCTTTTATTTCATTTTTTTTCTGTGTGCGGATTTTCATAACGTTGCCTTCTGCCTGTTTAATATTAAACAAGTTTTTACCATTTTCTATTAAAAGCTTGCAATGGGGGTGAAAAACCATTTTACTTTTCCTTGAAAAATATTTTGTATATGGCAGTAATGAAACTTACTCCAGAATTCTTCTGGTTTCTTACGAGGTTTTTGATGTTCTTACTCTTAACGAGTACAATTTCTCACAATTTCCCCCGCTTTCAAATGCACCCTTTTTTCCTTTAAGTTGTTTTTTTTTTGTATCAAACAAATCTTTAAAAAGAAAATTACTTTTCTATTTGTTTAATTTCCCAAATTTAATGTAAGACAATCTTTTGTTGCTGCTTTGTTTCAGTTTGTAGCTTTTTTAACAGTCAAGATATGGAAGAGTAAACATTTCATCAAAAACTTAAACGAATGCCAGTTAATTTAGTTTTCGATTTACTTTTTCACAATTTAGCAAATTTATTCATAGAAAAGTGTCATTTAAGGTATAAAAAGTAAAACAGACCCTGCTTTTAACAAGGAAATGATAAAATTATTTGAAAAAATGCAAGACTACATAATGAATATTAAGCTAATTCCTGGAAAAGTTGTTAGACGCTTAGCAACTTTTTACTAGAAACGTATTATATTATTATTAATGTATGGGAGGATATCGAAGCAGACCACTTACTTGCTGGGTCCCTTTTCGACCACCCCCATTTCGCTCCTCAAATTGATTTCAGAGAACCGATCCGTAATCACAACCACCCTGCTTTCAATTGAGTCTCGTGCTAGCCCTAGCCTTTACTCTTGACTAAAGTGATTTCAGACTGTCCACTGGTAACTGTCGACACTCTTCCTCATCACGGAGTCTTTTGTAATTGCTAGCATTTGTCTAAGGCTTAGTTCCCCCATGGCATTCACATCTAACAAGTGTCTGCCCGTGGTCTTAAGCCTTATGCTAGCCAGTGGTGGACATTCACACACAATGTGCGCTACCGTCTCAGCCTCTTCCAGGCATAGTCTGCAAGAATCACCTTCTACGACTTTCATCTTAGACAGATGGTACTTGAAGTTTCCATGTCCTGTCACTAACGCAGTGATCCAGCTTAAAGTAGCCCTATTATACCCGAGCACCTTGCTGGCTTTCCTGCCGAGGGGCTCTTTGAGCACCATTCTAGCCTGTCTACATGTGGTATTCTCCCTCCACATATTCAGGTTTAATGAGTTTACCCATTGAAGAACTTTAGCTCACACTAGGGTTGCCCTGGGTTCTGGCCCACAGAAATCCACATCAGATCCCCTTTTTGCTAGTTCGTCTGCTGCTTCATTCCCAGCTGTGCCTATGTGTCCCTTAACCCACATCAACGTTACCTCATTCAACGAGGCACATCTTTTTAGTTTCAGAACACATTCCAGCACCAGTTTGGAATACTCGTTCACTTGCCTCATGCGTTTTATAACTGACTAATTGTCAAGTGCAAGTGATTTCAAGCAAGTGATCCAACGCATGCAGCAACCCAAGCAGTTCTGCCTGGTAAACTGATACGTACCTCCCCAGACACAGACTACAGGACAATTTCAGCTGAACTGAAAATACACCTGCTCCTGCTCTGCCACTCATAAGAGAACCATCAGTAAAAATGCTGATGTCGTTCTCCATATAATGTATAATGCCTTCCGCAATGAGTGTCCGATGCAGCCTGTCGACTACCTTTCTTCTACTCATGCATTCTATCGGCATCTGAGCAGCCCTATCCTCTTTCCCAACAAGGTCCAGGATACTCTTATGCCCGATGTTCAGCCCAAAGCTATGCCAAACCGCATCGCTCCTCATTCGCAAAGCTGACAATGCGGCCGTTGACCTAATGAATAAATCTAATGGCAGCAATCCCAACATTGCCTCGATTGCCTGTGTTGGCGATGTGCGCATTACACCACTTATACCCATGCAGGCAACCCTCTGAATCCCATCCAACTTACGCTTAATAGTGCCCTGAGAGGCCTTCGGCCACCACACCACGGATGCGTAAGTTATAATATTGTGTAAATCCAGAATGCAACCTTTGGCGAGATTCCCCACCTACGGCCACACACTCGTTTATATTGATGCATAATCCTTTTTGCTTTCCGGACCTTTGTTTCCATGTGTTCATTCACCTTCCTGGACACATTTACTTCCGATCCGAAAAGCTTTAATGCTTCAGGTTGGCTCCTTAATTATTGTTTTAACAGATTTTCACTCTACATTTTTATGTATTTCTTTCAATCCCGTATGTAACTGAGTTTGTAAATATTTTATAATAATATTTTCTTTTATCTTTTCAATTTCAATTGCACACTCACTGGCCGTTCTGTTTGCATAAATATTTAATTTTTAGTTTTTTAATAAAATCTTAAATTTAAAACTGATAAATTACGATTCATGAATACCAACTGAATTATGGACTGTTGTAAATAATTGTGCTTAAAATACTGAAAGAACCATTAATTATGGCCCAGTTTGTTTTTCCTCGACATTTAGTTGAGATTTACGATTTGGTTTCGAAACATTGTTGGCTGGTTGTGGTTACATGTAGTAACATTTTTTTAAAGTGATTTGTCACCAATATTGTTATTAATGGTCAATAGTATTGTTAAAATTTGTATTTAATTATTATTTTTGATTTTAAATGCTTTTATTTATGGGATTTTTGTATTACATTTTTGAAATTAATCTCTGCTAAACCTGGCTGGCGGTGGTGATAGGAAAAATGTCGTGTAATTTAAACAAATTTTATAAAATGTTTATTAATGAAATTTATGCTTTTTCACTGATATTTTTTCTGACCAAGTTGAGTGGAATTTCTTTTTCAGAAACAAAAAGTGTTAGAAATTTTTATTTCTCAAGATGGCCAAGTTTGTAGCACTTTCTCTAGCATCGAAGCAAGTCACAAGGTGTTTTATAGCTTTTAAAAAATATGATTCAATTGGCTTATCGATTACATCTCTCCTAGTGTCAATTTGTCCTTGTAGCCGCTCTAAACTAGTGAGAGCGCAAACCCAGTAACCTCAAATTGCTTAAAGCTACTTAAGACTTATGATAAGCTCCATCTCAATGGCTAAGCCATCACACAGAGTCTCGAATACAGGAAATTAAATTATGCGTAACCGTTTGCACAATTCAAATAATTTGTAACTCTTTGCATGCAGAACTGAGAATTCTATATCAGCATATTTGACCTTGACACATGTCACAAATCGAAAATCCCTTATAGACTGATAATATGCCACGACTAGCGGGTCTGACGGATTGGTGCATCCTTATTTTTCCAAATCTCCGCAATTTTCAACCCGGTTCTGCTGAATTATAAAATTCAAGAACAAATATATCGGTCCATCGTAGCGGTTCTTAAGTTATCTAGGTTTTTATGAACACTGCTTAGTATATTTTTTTCCGAGCCAAAGTAATATGGGAAACTAAACGAATTAACGAAGCTGTGTTGACTCCCTGGCAATGCCGAAATCAGTTAATAGGTAGCGAATCCGGGTCTTTCCGGGCCTTCTTCGCTACTAGCTGCTACAGTGGTTTTGTTTGCTGCTCTGTTCGCACCAATTTCCGTCTGGTTGGTGGCTTTTAAGGCTCAAAAAAGTGTGCTCACGCTTAAACTTTGCCACGGTGCAACAAATTGCTTTTGCACTAAAGCCGTGAAAACGACGGAGCTAACGATGAAATTCACGTTGCGTATTTACAATTGAGTCGGAATTTCGATAATATTTTTTAATCATTTCTGCAAGGTCGGCGGGTGTGCATGCGATACATGATGAAATCGCGACCTTACTAGAGTATTTTACAGCTGAATGGAGAGGATGACTATCTGGTCACCCTATACGATAACATCGATAGTAAATAAATTTACAAATTCTGTTACTAACGCCAACTACTAAGCAATCAATCATTGTCAATTGTGTCAATACTTATACAAAAAAAATTTATATACATTTTTCAGACCAACCATTTTGGGTTTTTGGAAATATTACCAACAATTCATTACAAAAAAACTACAATACCAACAACAAAAAATTAAGCGAACAAGTTGAAATAGAAAATTACAATTCTATTGTTTAATCATACAATTGATATTGATGTATATGTATGTACATACATATGTAAGTATGTATGTGTGTGTATATCTCTGATATGACCAAACTCTACGGCTTGAAGAGGGGGTGTTCTACATACATACATTGATTGAACAATGATTACAGGGAAAATAGAAAAATGGACGGAGGCCAACAATTACTACTTAGCAAAAAGGGCGATTAAATGAAAAAATAAAACAAAGAAAAAATAAAGTCGTAGCATACATTCAGGCGTTGGTAAATTAAATAAACATTAGTTGAACAGAATGACAAGTAGTAGAGGCAATAATAAGAATATTCGGGATTTACGCGAGACTAATAACTGAGAAAAGAGTGCGCAAAGGTTTTAAATTTTATTACGAAAATTGCTTAAAGAAATGATGAGAAATGTCGTCCCACAGTTAATTGACTCATGTTTCATTATTTAAAAAAAACAAAAATTACAACAAACAAAAAACCAGCAACTAACTAAAAAAACAACAACATATTCATTTACCACAAATACAAAAAAGTCGTAGTATAGTCGAAAATATTACGTTTCTAGCCAAAGATATCTGTAATTTAAGAAAAACTATTTATGGTTGTTAATAGCCCAAAGACATAATTTTATACTATAGGGTGTTTTTTTAAATCCCGATATAACTTATGAAAGCGATAACTGTCAATCGACCAATCATACTGCGCTTACATTTTGACATTTATGATCAGTATACATCATGACTGGATTGACACTTCAACAAAGCTACCAAATTATACACATTTGCATTGAAAATCAATTATCAATTGATCCGATGTTTCATGGCAAAAATGTGTTCAGCGATGAGGCTTTTTTTTTAGCTTAACGGGTTTGTTAAAAAACAAAATTACTGCATATGGTAGTGAAACTAAATCACAACATACCCTACAGACTCCTTTTATCCAGAAAAATGCAGCGTTTGGTGCGGGTTACATTCCACTCCGGTAGCGCCATTGGACCTTATTACTTTAAAAAAAATGGATGTCCACAATGCGCTCGGTCAAGAACAGTGGTGTATTCATCTTTCGAACGAAAACCTATTTTTGATTTAAATTTAATTTTGTGTGTTATTTTTTACAATTCAATGTTCTGTCGGGCTTACACCAGTAAGAAATAGGAATTAAAGAAAGTATGTATGTATTCCGAAAAAATTTTTTTTGTCTGATGTCGGCTGTCAATTTAGTAGAAAATTAAACAATATTTTATCTGTTAAATAATTTTCGTCAACGTTTAAGTACAATGCTAAAAGACAATTTGTAAATCTGTCTGGTATAAAATGATCGTCCCACAAATTATTTTCGAAAATGTGTTTTTATAAGTAATTTTCGTTATTTTTTGATTGTTTAATCTACATTTTTGGCAATAGAAATGTCATCTGGCAAATTTTTGTCTGATACATTTGAAACAACATATAAATTTTGCCTCCTTCATACAAACACATCAACACCAAGTGTTTCAAAAATTAATTGTTTTTCTACTTTGTATGTTCGCATTAATTTAATCCATCAATTTCAAAAATAGATTCAATTGAAATTTCAATTATAGAATTTGATTGATTTATATAGAGAAAATACATACAAACTTCCTAAAATAGGCAAATAATGCAGAGAGATTGAATATTTGAAGTGCTGGGAGAAAGATGCCCAACACATGTGTTTAACAATTTATTTAATTAGTTGAATTAAGAAAATTCTTGTTTTGTACAGGCACAAAGTCTTTTGAATTGATTAATCAAACTGTCAGCTGGCTGTTACAACAAAAATAAATTAAATAACGCAGTGACAAAATTAAATAGATAGAAGCTTTTGTTTGACAAGTTTTGTCCATTTGATTTAAAAGCACCTGCTTGTCTTTTTCTGAAATTTCTATTTGATACTACATTGTGCTGTGTGTGCATCGCTCAATTTCTAATGATTTTTCTGCTTTATACGTACAAGTGCTTTCTAACATTTTAAATTATGACTAACATTTTTTATTTTTTCAACAGCCTGTGAATTATTTCTTATCCCTGCCCTTAGTTTAGTACTCGGTGTTGAATATTTTTTTGTTTTTTATTTTTTTATCGTCTCCTCTTTCTATGATACGATATTTAAACTTGACACATTCGCAACGTTTTTTTTTTAGTTTTTACAAGAAAAAAAAACATTTTTTCCTTCTATAATTTTTTCACCAATTTTTTTTTTTTTTGCATAAAGAAAGACCTCACTTTTCTTGTGTCCTTTTGTATTTTGCCGTCTACTTTATGGTATGTTTGTCTTATTGTGTCATTGCGCATAGTTTGTAGCTGTGCAGAGACCCTCATTTGACACTTGACATATGAGTTTGACAGCCACTCTAGCACTCTGTGGGTGTTTTGCTAACTCTGCTGGGGGAATAAATTCGTTTTTCTTGGTTTGTTTTTACGAGAAAGTTAAGTGGAGGGTGGAAATATATTTAAAAGAATTATCGTTATAAATAAAGAAAAAAACAAAAACGTTTATTTTATTGCTTCAAGTTTAGAATTATCGCCCGTCAAAAAAATTGTGCAATAAATAGCAAACCTGCAATAAAAGTCGCATCATATTTATCGCTAATAATAAATATGTAATTTTATTTTTATATTTTGCCTTAAATTGTCGGCCGACAAAATTTTGAATTATATTAAGTACAAATTTTAATTTTATACCTTTACAGGGACCTGAAAAGCAATTTAAGTTATTAAATATGAAAAAAGTTAAGTGAAAGTGTCGGCCGACAAATTTGTCTTGGCAGTAAAAATTATATTTCTTTTAATTACTAATCTCTCAAAATTCTGATCATGTGCTGAGTTAAGGATAGTTTTGTTTATAGATTTACATGACTTGATGGCCGACACATTTTTGTCGGATGTCAAATATTTATTTTCTGATTTAAGGACATAAATCTTAAGAAAAATACGAGATTTTGTACACAAAATTTATAATAACGTGCGTGCTTTTCCAGTGTTCAAACAAATTGCTGGATTAAAAAGTTACAAGTTTTGTGCTGATGTGGTGGACCAATTATAATCAGCAAATACATTTCTAGAATAAAAATTTCAGCCGGCAAATTTTTGTCTGACACATTAAAATATTTGGCTTGATTTCTTTTTGTCGGATGCATCAAAATATTTTTCTGGATTTATTTAGAATTAAATTTCAATTAAATTGAAAATCAAATTTAGAAAAGAAAGTTTTCTACCTGCAATATTTGGTGACGATCAGCATTTATTATTCTTTTTTATAAGAAAAATATTTTAATGTTTTAAATGTAAGAAAAAAATTATCGGCCGACAAAATTTCGTGTCTGATATAAGTTAGTTGTTTTCCTTTTTTTTAAGTTTTTATAACAAATAGATGTTGTAAAGCTGCGAAAAGCACGCTCTACGACAAATTTTGTGTCTAAAATTTATTTGAAATCTTAACCTTCGTTTGAGAGTTTCCACACTATTAAAAAATATAGAAAAAATAACCTTCGATTAACCCGATTTTTTTTATCTGATTTGAAAATTCTTTCTGTGTTACGTTACATACTTCTGATACTTCTGAAGCATTGTGTTACCTGGCTATAAAGTAATATTTTGTGTTTGCATAGAAGCCGTATAGAGTCTAAACAATTAAATAATTCTGTACGTTTCTTTTAAACTTTTAGCACCACCTACGTAATATGTTTGCTCGCAGACTTTTCTCTTCGTCTTTAATCAGCATACGCTGGTTTTACCTTCTTTTTGTTTTGCCTTCGATTCTTGTTTCATTGCGCTGTTGTTGACTGTTGACACTTAATCCTTTTATTGATTACTTTCAATCAAAATCACACAGATGTCTTTCCAAGAAAAAATAAACAGACAAATGAAAACTGAACCATATTTCTTGTGTACTGTAGCGCTGCTGACAACACCAGAGTACGACAGCAGCTTTTAAAAATATTAAAATACTTTCAGCTAGTAATTCTCGTCTATTCTAATGAAATTGATCTGTTGGAATTGTTGCCCGCATGTGTTAGATATTTTGTTGTCATCACTTTGATGTATGTTTGAGGGGGTGGCAAGAAAAGATATTTGTTTTTTTTTCTTTCTTTTTGTTGTAACATTTTTATCAAGTAATTTCTGTCCGTGTTGTAATGTTAAATTATTGCGGCGAATTAATGACACTTTTTTTAAATTTTTATTTACACAACTTTGGTGGGAAAAAGTTGTTGAAAAATTAATTAAGTTTTTTTTTATATGACATCTAATAATTTTTATTCCGCTCTGACGCCTTTTAATTGTATTAAATAAATTGTATGTAATCTATTTTATTGTCATTCCTCTTGGCTTTAAGAGGTATTTGATATGAAAAGTATTTACTTACATGTATGAGACCTTTTTTCCATTCGTCAAAATGTATGAAGCATTAGAAAATGAAAATAAGTCAAGTGCAGAGCATTAGAAAATTGTCGATGTAAGGAAAAAATAAAACACAGTAAACGAAATGTTTAGGAAGAACTACCTATTCACCTGTTCCAAGCAGCCGATAAAGTGGGTCGCTGCATAATAGCCAGGCTCAATACAGTACTTTAGTGTATGATAAATTTTGTCCGACAATTTTTTGTTGTAGATATAATTTTCTTTTTAAAATTTTAAAGAGTGGGCAATATTTTAATAGAGTTTGCGTTTTTGAAAAAAGCATTCTGCAAAATTTTTTGTATGGCCACTTCTGTCAGACAAAGTTTTGTTTTTATTTCTAATCAAGAAATAAATTCAAATTTCCTAATGTTGAGGCTATCAATGGCAAAAAATAATATAAATGTTTTTATGCCTAGCAGATTTGCTGGTATGTCCAAGAAAATATTTGAGTAATTTATAAATTTTTTTAGTCATAATAAAAGAGACTTAAAAATATTTCTAGATGTTATTGTTCAGTGCTGCTCTTATTGATCAGTACTTTCCTTGGATGGCCAAGAATGTCGGTCCAATTTTCATTGCACTGTAATATTAGTAGGGGGGATATCGAAGCTGGTATCAAGTCTGGTGCTACCACTAGCCTTTACTCTTGAGTATAGTGATTTTACACTGGTGACTCTCGGCCTTGTTCCAGTTCACTGAGTCTCTTGCAATTGCTATCATTTTTTCAATGCCACCATGGCATTTATATTTAACAAATATCGACTCGTGGTCCTATATCTTATGCTAGCCAGCGCTGGATATTCACACATAATACAATGTGCGCTACCGTTTCAGTCTCTCCCTCGAAAGTATCTTTGGTGACTCACCCGTCCACCCCTTGCGAGGTTTCTTGTCCATCTATTCAAAATAAACATTCGAGTTCCTATAGGGAATAACTTCACACCTATTGCGCTGCTTTATTGCCCTCCCTCATCGGCATATCATGGTCAAACGTCTTAGAAGTATCTTTAAAAATTTACTTGTCCACTCCTCTTTATCAGATTCGCCCTTTGGCCAGTTGAAACCGGAGTTTTCTAGAGATTGTCCTCTGCGTCTTTTGCGAGTCTTTCTAATTCAGCCTGTATTATAACTCGAGAACGACTGGTATCCAACATTCGCATACTAGAGGCCTAGCACCCTCTTAGCCCCGCGTCTTTGGCATATGCTGTTCCACCGTGGATTAGGGTTTTTCATAAGAGACTCTTAACTTCTATCCGCTTGATTGATTTAGCACAGACTTTAAGCAGAGGCCTGGACCTGTTACCAGCCGACGCCACCACAAAGAGGTATAGGTTAGAACTTCTGACAGTGCACTCAGTTACGGCAAATCATATCTCTGTGCCTGGCAGCTGACGGCTATATAACTCTTAGGGCTATATAATATTTGCCGATGTATAAAAATTTTGTCTTACAACAAAAATTTTAAAAAAGTTTTTAATTTTTACCAAAATTAAATTTTCATTATAACGCTAATGCTGCGTACAATTGTAGGTTAATTTAAATTAATTTTTCCACCTTAATCACTTTTACGTCTCCGTTATGTTGTGCCAGAAGACCGTTATTTCACGCTTCCCTAAAATCACGCCAACAAATAAAAATTACAAATGAATTTATTTTGTCATCAAACTGGTGTTAAGTAACGTTCTGCAAATGTCTGAGTTGAAAGCTGAAAAATAAGACTGCTATTTTAGCATTTTCATTAATTTAGTGTTTGAAGTAAAAATTAATAAAAAGTTGTTCCATTTTCTTTGCTGTTTAATGTTCTCTAAGAAGAAGATAAAAAGATTTGCTTAAAATCTGCTGGCGTTTTTCAGGCTATTTTTAAGTTTTGTGTCCAAGCATTGTTGAAATGTATGCATTGAAAACCAAGGGCCAGAAAAACAGCAAACGAAAGCAAAAAAAGAAATGCAGAAAAATAAAAGTGTGATAGAATTTTTCGCATGTAAAAGTAAAATAAAATTTAATTATGCTTGTCGCCTGTCACTCCTCATTAAAAAGTAAACAAGGATTTTTTTAAATAAAAAACCTAGCAGTCATTTGCTGTTGTAACGTAACCATTAGTCTTATGGCTGTAACAGGCAGCCGCTTTATTGTGCTGAACAAAAATGTTCAAACCGTTTTTTGTTTTTCCTACTTAAAGTCCATACAATTTTTCGTTCTTTGGTTTCTGCATTGAGTGGAAGTGATATTTAAAATACATTGACACTCTCACGCTTTGCTTATGAACTTGACAATATTGTCATTGTGCTTAAAATTCAATTACTTTGTAAAGTTGTTCATTGTTGGATAAGTAAGTTCGTCTTGTTCCTTTTTTGGTTGCAATTATGAAATTTAATGTTTTTCTTCTGGTTTTTTCTCCTCCTTCGCTTACATTTCTCATGCTGTTAACGAAAGTGGTCATAGGAAGGAGCAGATGTTGAAGTGAAATAAATAATTAAGTTTGTTGTGTCTCTTTTGCGCTCTTTTACAAACTCTATTTATAGAAAAATCAAAAGCAATTAAAAAGATGTAAAAAAAACGTAAGAATGAAAAAATTTAATTAAATTTTTTTTACCAAAAAACTTTATATAGGAAATGTTAAACACAAAATGAGAAACTAAATAATTTTTATTTTAATTTACAAAAATTTGTCGGTTAACATTGAACATACAAATATATGTGTCTGTTGGGCAATAAAATTTTTCCACACTTCTGTTTGCCAAATTGTGTATTTTTTTTTTGGGATTGAAAGGCGACTAAAATTCGCACTTCTGAGGGCACCAGGAACTTTTTATATGTAGGCTATCCAACTGCTTTTCAAGCATTTGTCTGATGACCTTAGAGATCATAAAAAAGTTGTTTGAAAGTTTCCTCATTTTAATGCAGGACCTTTCAAATTTCGAAAAAGAATATATCAGCGTCATGAAAGATATCAAGTCATATCTTGTATTCAAAGATAAATAACACCTTGTCGGATGTAACGAATCATACAAAAAATATCCGACCAGAGTTACGAGTTTTAAAAGGCTTGATAAACTTGCTAAAATTTACTCCTTAGTAGAAAAGTTGCGGCAAAATTAGTTGGATTCCCAAAAATTTGTCCTACAACATTTATCATACAAAATAGATATTTCGCAGATATATTTTTTTGGCAAACTTCCTAGCAGTAATACAAATTCGTAATTTTTTTAAGTTACGTGATAAGAAAATTTTTAATTTTTTTAAATAAAACAAATGTTTCTGAAGGAGAAAATCTTTCAAAAAATATGTCGCAAGGGTAAAGAAATTTATTTAAATACACCAGACATTTAAAACTTTGTTCAGATACTTTTATAAAATTTACCTCAAGCGAAAGATCATACAAAAATTAGACCTTACAATTTTAAAAAGTTTGACAAATCTGGTGTTTTTTCTAAAACTTTGTCTGACGTCATTGATCATACAAAAAAATTTCTCGTGCAATAGTTTATGGAAATTTTTGTCTAATTTTTGTAGGGAATGTGAAATTGTTTAGGAAATTAATTATAAGTTTCATTAAAGAAAATATTTAATTCAGTATCAGGGCAAATTTTTGTCCGACCATACAAAATAGTCTGAATAAAATGATTTTAATTTGGGAAAATGTATTAACAACTTAGCCCGGTTTTTGTAAATCAAAATAACTTTTGGTTACTTAACCAAAACTTGTCTGAAGAAATATATTACCCGAAATACTAGTCCTACTGGTCGCAATTATACCACTCTATATTTGTCCAATAAAAGTAGGGAAATTGACTAAACCCATAAAGAAAGCAACTATTTATTTTTGTGCCAGACTTAGCCACGCCAACAACCATGGGCACACTTGCATGTTACTGTATCTTAAGATAAAGTCAGTCAGACATCCCAGAAATTTGTTTGCTTTTTTTAAATTAATTTTTACTATTTTTTTTTTTTATCAAGTTGTTTCAAAATTTATAGTTTGCTTTACAAAATAAATAGTTTACTTTTAATTGTGGTCAAAATATTTTAATTCCTGATAAAATTTATATTTGCCAAACAATTAGTTCTTAATTAAAAATGTAGAAGAATATGTAAACACCTCAACTTAATGGTTCAATAAAGAGAAAGAAATGCCTTAAAATTCCATAGTCATTTAAGCAAATAGTAAAGTGTAATCGTAGTCAAAAAGTCAGTCAGTCATGTAGGTCACAAGTAGTGACCCTTGAATTATTCAAGCATTTGAGGACATCCAATTACGATTAACCTGCAAAAGTTTTTACTTTTCCAGTTTTGACCAACTTTATATAATTTAGTACACAAGCACTTACAACAATTGCACCGTAATAACGTGTTTTATGTACCTTCAACTGTAACGTAAATGTAAAGTTAATATACAAGTGTTTTTAGCATTACAGCATGTCCAACTTATTTTCAAAAAAGCTTTTACTAGTACAAGTATGTTTCGTCTGGTATCTGGTAATTTAGAGCACACGTTGTACTTACCCAGCCTTCCTGCGGGAACTTGTGTTTTATTATATTCTAAAATACATCATTTAAATATAATAATTTACATAAAGTGCGCATAAATTTTTAAAGTAAAAAAATTATTATAAAATCCCTCAGATATGCGAACCACTATAAAGAAAACAACATTACAACACCTCTTCAGCAATAAAAAACGACTTTACATACAAAGAATATTCAAGCAAGAGATGAGCACAGGTACATGTATCCACTCAAACGAATAATGAGATTCAAATGTTGCAGGGCACAGTACAGCGGTGACAATTACATGTAAAAACAGTAAACTGTGAAATCTGAAATTTAATACGATGAGTTTTCGGAACGATTTTCGCAGATATAGAATATATTCGATGCACGTCTTTTTCTAGAAACAAATCGAAAAACATTTTTCTACGGAATAAATTTCGTACAGCATTTTTTCTATAGAACAACTTTGTAAGATCTGAATAAAAATGTCAACTATATATTTTCTAGAGAAACACAATTAATATTTTTCTATGCAATGAAGTTTCGATGAACATTTAAAAAGATATTATACATTTTTTCTATAGAAAAAAATGTGCATGATAATTTTTCTAGACAAGAAATTTGAATAATATTCTTTTGAAAAAAACTATCGAACATCATATTTTCTAGAGAAGAGAATTTGAGCATTTTTCTATATAGAAGCAATTTTAACTACAATTTTTCTATACAAAAAAAAATCGTGCTACATATATTTTTCTTATAGAAACAATTTCGTGCTAAATTTTTTCTGTAGAAACAAACTCGACCTGTATTTTTTCTATACAAAAAAATCGAAATAAATATTTTAAAATACATTTTTTCTATTGAAGAGAATTTTTAAAATACATTTTTTCTATTGAAAAAAAATTTCCAAATGATGGTTATAGAAAGTAGTGCGAGCATTTTTGTGGTTGAAAAAAAAAATGACGAACAAGAAATTATTTTAACAAAAATTTTAATAACAAGTTTTCTATGGAAAAAAGTTTGGAATAACATTTTCTCTATAAAGAAAGTCTTAAGTACTATTTTTATAGAATAGAATTTCGAATTACATAAATTTTGGATAACATTTTGTCTATTAAAAAAAAAACTTGGATAAAATTTTTGCTATAGAATATATTCGAATTTTTTTTTTCAATTTTTAAAAACTTTGTTCTATGGAATCCTTTTGATAAGTTAATTTGATTTGCCGGCACTACGATTTTATATAGAATTTCCGCCATTCCTGGTTAAGTTTTGTATAGAGGCTATGTGCCATCTTCAGTGTCATCTTTATCTCTC